>OX403618.1:31821492-33067325 GCA_948107695.1 Meliscaeva auricollis | reverse complement strand
ATGAAAGTTCAAAATTTTGCTTACGAAGCAGCTCAAATGTATTTTTTTAAAACATACATTTATATTTATATATATGTTTTTATTTATCATAATAATATTATGAATAAGTTCAAATAAAACATAAGAAAATACTTTTTGAGTGATTCAGCTGAATGCTTATTCTTATTATTCTTTTTTTTTTTTTTTTAATTTTCAGACTTTTATTTAAAACTTCAAAAGCAATTTTTCCTGTATACATCAAATTTAATTCTGCTGTTGACCTTTTTTGTTTTTTGCGAGGAAGGAGATGCAGTGTTTTTTGTCTCCTTCTTCATAAGTTAAATTCATTTTAAAATGATAAATTTGATTTACAAAAGAACGGATTTAATTAGCAAAAATGTGAATTTGACTTGCAAAAGGGTGAATTTAAAGTAAAAATCCTGTAGACATTTTTGCGAGGATATTATGTTTTAAAAATTCGGTACAACCAAAGTTCAAACCGTACGATACTGTACCTCAATTCTGTATGACAGAATAATGTAAATCCAAAATATTGTACCTATCCCAAAATGTACCTATGCAAAATACTTTAGGTAAAGTTACTGTATTTCAAAACATTGTGCACTACCTTTACTCTCTAAATTGTACTTGGTTAATATGATTTTTGGAATCATGTAAAGTCTTACGTAAGAAAAACAACAAGCATTCGATTTAAAATAATAATTTTTAAAAAGGAGTTTCTTGACACACAGTATTTTGAAAACAAAATTATGACCCATACAGTGTTTCAACTCCAAATTTTACAATTACTTAGCCCGGTAGCAGCGAAATAATATAAATGTTTACTATAGGCCTGCAACGTTAGCTAATTTTTGGACTTAACTGGCAACTGAAAGATAACTCTTTTAGACTATTATTATTTGAAAATGCATGTTATAAGGGTATACTACAGTCCAAAATAACTCAAAATTACTGTGGCGGAACATGCTTGCTTCAATCCTATCATAAAGATCCCCAAATACTAATTTTCAAAATTACTTTTTTGGCAAGTGAAATTAGAAAAATTATCGGATTTAGATGAATGTTTTTGAGAACCTTCATTTGAAAGTCCAGTTCATGCAACAAATTTAATATTTTTATTCTGACCGTTAGTTTTTTTCTGAGGGGGCAAAATAGCGGGAAAGGGGGTTTCTTGCAGCATTTTTTTTTCTGAATAACTATCACTTTTAAGGAAAAATGTGGTATGCAGAGTAGTAGCTTATGCAATTCTACACAAAAATGGTCATGGAGCTTTTTTTCATAGAACCTATGGTTTCAAGGGTAGAAGATGATTTATGATCATCAAACTGCACCTTATTTTTGCACTTGACTGGAAACTCCGAGAATTTAAGTTTAAAAAGAACTTCCTTTCTCTTTACCTCTTCGTTAACTAGACGACTTTTCGATTGTTAGTTGCAGGCCTAGTAAAATTGTAGTTCAGTCAGTAAAAATCAAACATACAGCCCAATAACACAAATTTACTGGTATTATTTTACATTTTTTCTTTCAGTAAGTTTGGAGAGTTTGGATAAATGCATTGAACAATAATTTGAACCTGTGGCAAATTCCTACATATAAAAATAAGTCCTAACCAGATTGACTTGGGATGGTTTTAGTGGCATTGTTTTTGCTTCAGTTTACTGAATTCTCACGAAAACACAGATTATAACTCACTTTTACGAATATTAAGCTTCAACAAACGGTTTGTCAAAAAGTCAAGATTTACATGGTGAATAATCTCATCTTTCATGTTCAACTCAAGACAATGAAGAAATAATTAAAGAGGATTGTCAGATCGGCCAATAAACTAATTTTGAAGAAAGTCTTGAAATGTTTTTGACTTCTTCCTTAATTTTTGTGTTTGTTTTATTTGTATATTGTCGCATCAAATTGGCTCCGACACCCCAAAGGGTTTTTAAAAGCCCTTTGCATATTGATCAATCAGATTCATTGGTGAAATTCAACTATTTTTGCATTTTTACCTCGATAGGACCTTTCATCTGCACCGATTGTCCCAAAGTCAACACATCACCCTCGGCACTATGCACAGCCTTAATGGTATTCACATCGCTCATTGTGGTAACACTGAGACTGTGGCATCCGGGAAAGAGCTTCCTGATATGCTTTTGAATAATTTCCTCCTTTGATGCCTGTCCAAGAATTTCCAATAAGTCATCGTCACCAAGAAAATAGAATCTTGGAAAGGAATTTCTTTTATCCTGCAAAAAGATGAAAAAAAAAAATACGGGAAGACAAACGCCCAAATGACCATTTATGGATTTTATGGATAACACCCATAACAGTAAAAAAAAATAGTAGAAAAACTTCAAGGCTTACCATGATATAGGACGTTAGATTGTTCTGACATCGGGACAATTGATTCTCTAAGGAATTCACAATGGTTGAGATGTTATTGATTTTTATGATGGAGATAACCCTGGCATCGGATTGAATTTCACGCATTACATAGCGAAAGTCTTTGTCAATGCGTTTAAAGAGAGCTTCTTCGTTCTTAAGTGTACCTGCACCAAACACTGGTTCGAGATAGACCCATCTAAATAATGAAAGACCATTAATTTTATTGAATGGTACTGAAATTATTTCTAAGAACCATTAAAAAAAATCAAAAATGAAAAATAGCTTCTTAGGAACTTGGCATTTTCCTAAACGAGAAATTGACTATTTGTTTTAAGCTCTATTCATTTTCAGAAATTTATAAAGTTGAATAACTTAACTTCCATATTGATTTCGATTCAATTAATTATAAACCTACCTTCTTTGTGATCTATTTAATCCTGTCAGCAGATTATCCAATGAATTAAGTCTACTTTCCCATAACTCAGCTTGATCTGAGAAAGCATCAAAAGCGCTTGAGTTCTTAGCCGACTGAAGTAAAGATTGGTTGTCTCCAATCTTATTCAAAATTTCTTGATAATCTTTTATCAGTGACACACTATTCCCTGAAGAATCAGTGTGCGTTGTCAATTTAAGTGAAGCCGTTACAGCCCACTGATCAAGTTCATTTAAAGCTTGTCGAACTATTTGCTCTGCTGATGCCTGTTTGGCTATGTTCTGTAAATATATAATAGTTATTTTAAGTTATACCATAAATAATCAATTTAGAACTTCATCATCGTTTGCCGTCTTTTAATAAACATTCCTACCCCAATTTCCGAAGCAGAAGCCACCAATGCATTCGAATTCTCGAGTACGTCTTTTAAGATTATACTATGCGTTGGTTTGGGTTCCTTATTCAGTAGCATAAAAATCTTAGCCCAATGCCTTTCATTCAAAGCATCGGATTGTAGAATTTGTAAGATTGGTACAACATTCTGAAGGCGATCCACGGTTAGCCGGATTCGCTTTGAAGGTAAGTCAATTGATGAATGCACCGAACCCTCCCATTTGGTTATGAATTCCGTCAATGAGTAAGGTCTTCGACGAAATATAGCCCATTCTTCTCCCTTCAAACATTCAAGTTCCATTGAAAAGTCATCGAACACCTTCCATTGGTTTGCTTGAGCCTGAACTTTTTTATTTATCTCTGCGAACGGTTGAAGTATTTCTTCCGGAAATTCCATATTAAATTTTAAGCATTCAGTAATGAGTTGATCCTTTTTTTCTTTGATGCCAGTCCAATGATCATTTCGTTCTTTAAAAAGATCTAAACTCCCTTCCTCATTGGCTTCAAGTTCAGCCACAGTCGATTCCCAACGAAGATAAAACTTTTCAGCTTCAGCTTGAAGATTTTGAATTTGAGAGTTTGCTTGATCCTTTATGATGCTCACTTGCCTTTGAAGAATAACAGCGTGGTTTTCAATAAGTGGTTGCAGTTTTTCCCATTGCAAAAGAATATTTGCTAAGGCTGAAACACGCTCCTTGCACCAGCCGGCGAGGCAGGTACCTTTACCCTTGACTATTTCTAACGTGGTGGTTATCTTCAAAAACAAAAATTGGTTAATATTATTTTTAAATAAGGAAGAAATAGTTTAATGATACTTTTGGCAATTCTGAAGTCATTTTTTCATATTTCATGCCCGATTCTGTAATTGAGGCTTCATCCATTGGAACATTTTGTAAAAACTGCATCGATGATTGGAGGAATTCTTGAATAATATTGACATCGTTTAGAATTGATGTTCTCAAACTATTTGATAGAACCTCCCAATAGCGTCGACTAATGAATTCGATATCGGAACGAAGTGGTAAAATATTTATTACGAAACAATCTATTTGTTCTTCAGCACTGAAATTTAATGATAAATAAGTCATCTATTACTTTTTAATTTTTAATACGAGAGCAACTCAAATAAACCTAAAATGTTAACAATCGATCACAATTTTACTGCTAAAAGGAATTTTTCTTCCTTTATCAGTTCTCTGGGAGGGAAACTTTCTGAGATTTATAAAACCTGGACTAGCTAAGTTTTTTAAAGAAAATATTGAAAATACCGTAGGTTATGTTGTCTTTTATCGAAATTTGTAATAACATCAGTAAGTCCATTCATTTTGTATACAAAATGCAAAAAAGTGCGTATAGTGTAAGGAAACAAGCATTTTACTTCAAAAACAATACCTTATCTTATACTCCATCTTGAAAAAACAGCCGCCATCTTGATTTATTTGGGGTCTTCCGATATCTGATGTGGTTTTCGATAGAACGTCCGAAAGCATCTTTTGAAACTGTTTCATTGTGTCATATTTATCATTTTTGTGCCAGTTTAACTGTTTCAGAAGACTTCTGGACTCTTCTGGACGTCCAATCGGAAACAGCATAACAAACGGTCTTAGATAGGTCATTCTAGTACTTTATTAAGCTGTTCTGACTTTGAACCAAATAAGAACAAACCAAAACGATAGATCCTTTTAAGTGCAGTTTGTATTTCAGTGCAACAAGTTTTGTTTGTACGCAAATCTGGATTCAAAGAATCTGAACTCTCTTCATTTCCTGAAATTGATTCGCTTTTATCTATTTAAAAGGGAATAGTGTCTTATGGAAATAAACGACAAGAGAAGTATGAAGAGTGCGCCGATCTCAAAAGAAGATATTTTTTTTTGATAACGCAATGATGGTTCAAGTTCAAAGAACAAAGCCCGCCTAATGGCTATGACGAGAGAAACTTAAAAAGAAGTCTGCTATACACGTTTCATACAGTCAATATCTAAAAACAAAACAAACCCTAACATGGCTGCCAAATGCAGTGAACACTGATAGATTGCATGCATTAAGAACTATCTCCTGTCACTAATTAATGAAGTTGGCCCCCATTACATCGGGACTTTGTTAAGTTAACTTTTGAAATATAGGTCGGACAAAAAAGTTTTTTACGTTTTGTTTAGAACTATTGGGGGGCTATATAAAAGTTAAAACGGAATAAAGAACAAACATTTGTTTATTTGTTTAATTTTTTTCGAACTACATACTAATTTTTCAGAACTTTTTCCAAAACCCATCGAGAACTCAAGAACTCTTCATCCAGAACTGAAATTTCCAATCAGAACTATTTTCCATTAAAAAAAGGGGGCCGCGTTAAGTTGGTCCCCCATATCGTTTTTGTCCAATGTTTGCACAAAATTACACCTTAACTATTTTTATTTTCAGACAAGGACTCTAGAACTCTTTCAAATCTATCCTGAACTCTAAGACAAAATTAAATTTTGGAAAATTAGGGGCCCAACTTCACGGGAGTCTATTCCAATTAATAAAAACATTTTGAAACTTACTTTTGTATCTTGGCAATCTTTTGACTAAAGTGCTTGCACGCTTTAAAATTTCTGTCCCAATCCTCCCAAGTATTCAAATGAATACTGCACAGCTCTTCAATGTCAACACAGCCGAGAGCAATCCAAGGCTTCCAGATAATTTTGAATTGCGTAAGCTTTGCAAAAAGATCTTCAGCTTTCTTAAAAAGTGGGCCAAAATGATTTCGATTTATTTCCACCATGTTTTTAAAGAGATCAGTACTTTTTTCTGAAAGACCACGAAATCCACATGGTCGTTCGAGAAACCGTCGAAGCTGTGTAAAATACTTTTCTCGAATCTCTTCTTCCGTGGGTCGAAATAAAAGTTGACGTTGCCTGCATATAAATATCCTTTTGAATCTTACTTAAAAAAAAATTAATTTACAAGACCTACCGAAACATAACATCGATATGGATGTCTGGCAGTTTATTGTTCATATCAGTTATACCAACAAGATATTGATACTCCAAGACCTTATACAGCTGATGATCCCAATGTAATTTGAATGCATCTAAATTCGTGTAGTTTTGCCGTTCCAAACTGGCAACCAGCTCTCGCAAGTGACGCATCTCATCTTTCCATACTTGTCCTTGTGTAAAGAGATCAGTGTTCATAAGCTTCACGATCTGGAAACAAATTTGAAGACGTTTGAATTTTTATAAGAAATAAGTAGGTATGGGTTTGGCTTACCGTTCTTTTAGCTTGTTCATGATACCCAACCAAAAGGTTGTTATCAGACGATAGTTTTGAAACTGCAGTTTGCAAAACAGACACGTAACTCTGAACAGATTCTTCATCATTCCAAGCGGCAGGTTCACCCTGAACTAGTCTTGAAAGTTCCATTGCGTTTTTTAGCATGATGGGCCGTTGACAGGGTATCATTCTATCACCAATTGTATTGTGAAATGTTGCTATTTGTTGAAGACGACGTGCGTACGACATAAACTTTACTGCATGTGTGGCAGAAGAACGCAATTCGATTGGAACAGTATAACCGAGGTTTTCGAACTCTCTTACATCTTGACAAAATGTTACAAGTTTTGGGTTGAAAGTTACCCGCATTAATTGGCGGCCTTCTTTTTCAAATTTGACAACAGGTTGATCGTCACGGAGTCTGAAATTTATTTTTTGGTTAATTATTCCCATGAACTTAACTAGTAGCTTGGCTTAGTAGACCTAACCTTTGATAGTCTGTTATGGACCTACCCTGGATTCGCAACAATAATAAAAAGAAAAGTTACAATTAAGGAGATCAGTAGCAAAGAGGTTGTCAGACCAAGGCTGTAGATAATATATTTGTCTTTAACTTTAACTTTTCTTTTTTTAATTTTGTTTAGGTTTTTGCAATTTTCTTTATCTCCAAAAAACTAACGATAGTTGTTAGAAGTGAAAAACATACAATTGTCAACATTTTGATATATTTTCTTAGATAATAATCTAATGTCGATTTGCGTTTTTCAAAATGGTGGATTGCGCCACCCGAAAATCACAACTTAAACTTTTCTAATACCCTTCTTTCCGATAAAAAAAACAGCCTTCCTGCACATATTTCGTTCCACGAGAAAGTGTATGATTCTGTGCTAAATGTAGCTACTTAAATTGATTCCACCAGATTGAATGAATAGTTATCGTCCTTTGGTTTTTTTTTAATCAATCTAAACCACAAATTCGAGGATTGGTCGCTTTCATCCACATTGAAGAGGTTTTCGAAAATTTATAATCTGCAATCTAATCTCTTTTCAGAAGTTTTGATTAGACGCTGCAATATTCTGTGATCTGCTCACAAACGTTGTTTAAAGCCAATGAAGCTATTATCCATTTTATCTCAATATTTCCTATCAAACCTAGCCGTTGATAGTCAAGCCACCTTGTACTTTCATTCCGCGCATTAAGGTTGTTCAATAGGTTGATCAGTGGAAACTCCCACTATCACTACCAGCCATAATACGTATAAGGAGCCAAGAAATGACATAAGCAAGTAAAAACCCCCTAGTAGAAGCACAAAGTTCTTCAACTCAGGCACTCAGGGTTTTCATATGGTTTCAATGATTTCTCAAGCCCACCAGTAAAGCGGCTGATCGAATGCAACGATCACCGTTTTTTGCAAGCATTTTGTAGCGATTTTGTAAGCCTTTAGAAGAGATGTATCTTATATAATATATTGCATTGTATTTTGTTCGCTGCCCATTTATAAATGTAAGAAACAATATTTATCAAAAAGTTTCTTTCTATACGGTTGATTTGTTTTTATCTGTGCGAAATAAGCACACCGATTATGAGTTTTCAGCGCATATTACGGGCAGATGGAAATATGTATAAATTGAACTGAAGCACACTTTTCGGTAACTACTAATTAAGCTAAGAGGTTCATAAGACATGACTGCTTTAAACTTTCTACTGAACTGCCATTCCAAAGTATGTAAAGGAGAGAACAATGTTTCAATGCTGTTTATCTCACTGAAGAAGTCATATTTTTTCTTGAAAGATGGTGGGTGCTGAGGGCAGTTTATAAAGTTATCGTCCTAGAAGTCTCATCAAAAACGAATAACTGCCAGTAAAGTTATTGAGTAGAAAGACGGTAACGGAGAAGACAAAGTACGTATCTTCTCCGTTACCGTCCTTATATCTCAATAACTTTACTAGCATGCAATACTTTTTGATAAAATATAACTTCGAGGACAATAACTTTATAAAATGATCTCAACACCCACAAAGTTTGAAGAAAATATATTACTTCTTCAATGAGATAAACAGTATTGAAAGGGTTTTTTGTCCTCTCCGTTACTTGGGAATGGCCTTTAACGCAAGTGCATATTACCTTAATTCACCACTTTTAACTGCTGTGGTGCACTGCCCAGACCAGATCTCAAAATTAGTTCGTAAAAGTGATTCAGTTTCTTCCTTTATTTCCTGAACGACTTTATTTATTTGCTCATATCCTTCGCGGCCACTGATAAGATGACTGACTTTTTCTATTTCAGTAATCTGCATGGATACAAAATCTTAAATATTATTCAGCATAATAATAATTTTAAATAGATTTTTACCTGATACTGTACCACTTTGAGCCATCGACATTCATTGCAAATAACTGATAAATGTCCGGTATCTGGTTCCATATTAGTGTCGTTCATTGCTTTTCGTAAGTCTTGTAAAAGTATATGCAACGACTGCACAAACTGTTCTCTTTCGATAGTGAGTAACTCCAATACTGTTGGCCTCTGAATGAGCGTCTCGTACTTTGAAAATATAAAAATAATCTGCCTTGCATTGCTAAGATATTTATGAAGCTGCGCCTTCAATGCAAATGCTATTCTTTCATCGATGGGTTGAAGTAAGTGTTCGAATTGATGCAGAGCTTTGTTCCAAATACTTTTTCCCTTCTCCGTAGTGTCGAAAATATTAATCTCTGATTAGAAATATTAATTTTTTATTTTGAGAAATAAGTATTAAGATATTTATTAATGCCTAGTTACTCTTTTGATAAGTGGTCTTTTTATTTAAATATTTTATATAGCCGGAAAATAAAGCAATTCACGATTGAAATAATTTGAAAATTGAGGGTGTAAATTAAAACATATGCTGAAATTGAAGACAATATTGGATGTGTCTACCTGTTCAGCTTCGATGGTAGCCAACGCCATTAATACCTAACACAAACACTGAACACGAACATAAATGCCACTCTAATCGATGACAAATAACTCAAAGAATTTTTGTGCTAATAAGGGCCAGTTTTTGAATAGTCAGATAAACAGTCAGTTACCTAGTACCTTTCCATGAGATATGTATCAATCAATTTAAAAGTCAGATATTACGTATGTATTCTTTGGAATAATTATGTATTTCAATTATTGAATCAACTTATCTGTTCATTTCAGAGATTATTAAAAAATACTCCAAGGAATAAATATTTAATGAAAACATAAACATTTTCAATTTTGAATTTTTAATTTACATAGCTATTCTATAGAATAAATAACTGAGTGATTGAAAAATTCGATGTTACTATTTGATTGCTTAAGAATCTGATAAATTTATATCTCTGGCGGTTAACTGTTTGTTTATCTAATGATTGAAAAATTGTGTGTAAATTGGATAATTGAATATACTTATTTTTATTTATTGTATACATGATTTCAGCTCAAATTTCACTTGTTCCACTGACAGAATTGTATACGAAAAACTTTTCTTTTTTTTTCAAACAGGAAAAAGAGAAAGGCCTTATTCCTGACATAATTTTACTGTTTGCTATAAACGACAATCCGGAAAAAGTATTCAATTTCATACAGATTTAACTTTTCCTGATGCGGTTTTGTGATCGCTATAACTAGCTCACAATTTAAAACAAAAATCGTCGACTGCAAAAGATTCATTTTTGTTCTCTTTTCTAAAGAAATATATAAAAGGCAACAGAAGTTTTAAAAAATTATTATACTCGTATAATTTTAAACTTGTTTGTAGTACATAAATGCAGCAATTCAGATTTTTTTTTGAGACATTTTGAGTTGGATTTCTTTTCTACTTTTCCAATCATGGGTCATTTTTCTATGCATCTTTGACCCCAGTGACAACGATATCCCCAATACGGATAGATGAAATGCACGAAAGAACTTAAAATTTGCACTTACCCAAACCAATTTATCAGCGAGCAACCAGGGTTTGTGAATCTAATCAGTTGACAGTTTCACTTACCTTTAAATACTGAATTGTCAATAAATATGTTTCTAATGCTATCATCATCCAATAGAGTTACTATCTGCTTAAAAAGGTTCTTAATATTTTTTATCTCTACAAGCCGTTCCTTAAATAGCCGGCCACGTATTGGAACATGCGGCTCACCAGTCCATGGATGTTGAACATAGTTAGGCCAAAAGAGTCGTGTCAATGAGTCACAAAGTTGTATCCAGGAATCTACAATATCATGGCATTGGCTCATTGAGTTACTTACATGATAAGATCTTAAATTCCAAATGTCTTCAGTTACAAGGTTTTCGGTGCAAATTTCGAGAATTAAGTTTCCTAGAAAAAAAAAAAAAAACAATTAATGTTGATGTAAGTTAATAAGTCAATATTTATTTTTTGTAAGCTTGCCTAGTATATCAAGTAAATCAGCCATGCGATTCTGAGGAAACCGATATGGCAAACGCCAAAGCTCATCCAGATTATTATGAGCAGCATCTAGAAATTCTTCAAGACTTCCCATCGCACTCGGGTCAATTTTTCTAAAATTGTTTAATAATTTTTTTTTAAAGAATTTATCGAAAAATAATAAACAGTGGTAAGAAAGACTGTAACAGGAACAGCAAACTATGTAGTTCTATCAAATAGTTGTTCTTTTTTTTTAGACATGGGGTATGGATCTCAGTTTATAATATTAAGTTAGCCGTAGTAAAGAGTACTCCGCATTTTTGGTCCAGAGTGTGCACGAAAGTGTTTGATATCAAATGAAAGGTGGCATTAAGCCTAATGCTTTATTTGTGAAATATTTTAAAAATCGTTCGAGGCAAAGTGAGATAATGTGATTTCTCTTCATTTTAAAAGGATCAACTTCTTTAAGACTCACTCCATTAAATGAAGCCAGTAATTATGATGTCAAGTTTGTTATTCTATTAAATGAGCAATCCACTCACCTTATTTGTTTTTCAATGTTATCGAGAGCTCCAATAAAAACCTGTGCCATTTCTCTGTCAACTCTTGACTTTGAGCTATCCAGTTTTTGTTTCCAGAATTTAATTTCATCATTTATTGAGGCTATACCTGCATTCGACACACAATTTGTTTTTTTTTATTAAACACACAACAATAATAAACGTACAAAACCCAACCTGATTGTGGTAAACCCAATGTTGAACCCAATGAAACATGTAAACTCTCGAGTAGGCCACTCAACTCCGGACTATATTCAGTCTTCTGTAAAATCTCAAAATTGTCAAAATTAGCACTGCAAAGCCCGAACGAAATTCCTACCTTAACCACCGCATGAGGCGAAAACACCCTGGACATTGAATTGTAAATCGATTTTACCATGCCACCCTCCAGGGTAAGCATTCCCAAGCTCTGGTTATCCATCAATTCGGGAGTTCTTGTTTGTGCTCCACCTCCCAATCCTCCCGACGACGACGAGGACGGTGAACCAACTTTGGGAATCTTATAGAACAACAAACAGACATTGTCGTTCGGAATTTGGTGGTGAAACTTGAGTTTGCCATCGGTGGTGGTTGCGGCAAGCACTGTGATTTCGTCAGATTCCAGGAACTCAACAATGGGTTGGTGGTCCTCATGACCGGATATTGCATCAAAGTAATCAACTGGTTTTATAGGAGGTATAGAGAACAAAGAGGAAGGTGGTAGAATTTCCGAGGCGAAGATTATCTTATCTGGTTGTGAAGTTCAAACGTTTCCGTTTATGGAAGCTACTTACCAGAAGTGTTGATAATAAATTTCGTTTTATTGGACATCACTCTGGAGCCTGGAGTCTATTTCTCTAGATATTTGGTTATAGCTGTTGTCTGGTAGAGAAAGTTTTCTAAACTGAATATTTTCTTGTGGACTGGTTATGTTTTGGAAATCGGTTGGCATGCAGTTATATGACAACCGTTGGTATGGTTTTCGAAGTTGTTTATAAATAAAGCAAGAGGGTTGTTTATATGGGGTTTGTTTTTGTTTACACCAAAGTGACAAAGTAAGAATGTTATAACAAGAGGGAACAGAAAAGTGTGCTTGTGGATTGTGGAAACTTTTTAAGGGTGCGTTGTTTCTATTCGGTGAATGGTAAAGTTGATTAAAAAAGAAAATTATCCTTCCATATCCTTATCGGTAGCTATATAGGTTCACAAAAGCAAAACTACTTTCTTCAGTACTTCAGTGTAGGTATATGATGCAAGAACACAATCAATGATGCAGTAAAATAATAACAGATTATCATAGAAATTGGCATTTTTTACATTGAGAAGAAAGGATCTATCCTTCAGAGTTTGATTATTCCAAACAAAATCTACTTTTACTTAGCCCATAAAGTTACAGGCTAAAATTGATTTTAACTGATGACAAGTTGATGCTGAAAATCAAATCACGGCGTTGCCCCTTTTAAAATTGGTTGCTTTCATCTTACTTAATAACCGCCTCAAGACGTCGAAACATTGAAGACCTTTTGACCTCTTGACAGTTTCATTGACTTTTTCCAAAATTATTTTGAATGCAACTTGAAAAATCAATGGAATTGGGATCAAATGGAAATATGCTGCATTTCCTAAATGCATTTTAACTATGTTTGATCTATCAGACTTGTCCAGTGTAAGCTTTCAAAACTGACATAAGTTTGATTTAATAACGGATTTTCCGGTAAACTGCTCTACTCTTTTAATGTTTGGCGCAAATCACTTTTTAGGCTCTTGAAATCGCTATCGTCAGCAAACTGCTGCGCTCAGCTCACAGCTCAGCTCTTATTTGAGCTAGCTCACTTTTGAGCTAGCTCATTAAGTTGAGCTAGCTCACATTTGAGCTTATGAATCAGCTCAAATTAATGAGCTAGCTTAAATGTAAGCTAGCTCACATTTGAGCTAGCTCAAATTAGAACTGATCTGTGAGCTGAGTTGCCATTTGAGCTGAGCTGTCGTTTGAGCTGAGCTGTCATTTGAGCTGAGCTTCATTTGAGCTGAGCTATCATTTGAGCTGAGCTGTTGCTTTGAGATGAGCTGAGCTGTAATTTAAACTGAGCTGTCATTTGGGCTGAGCTGATTTGAGATGAGCTGAAGCGCTGAAGTAAACCTTCAGCTCGACACGAAATATTCTACGTAAAACTGAATTCAGTAAAACTAAATTTTGATAGATTAGATATAATAATGATATAATACAATATTATATACATAATTGGGAAGAAAAATGATTTGGAAATAGGTATAGTAAGTTAAGTTACGATTTTTACTATTTTTGCAAGTTTCAACATCGAGGTGGAAGAGAGGGCAAGTGAAATATATATCTTTAAAGAAACACCATAAATATTAATAAAAAAAAAACTTTTCGGTACTAGAATTTTTCCAGAAATCGATAATTACCCATTTTGACCGCAAAATAGATTTTATTAAATAACTTTTTAGGTACTGGGAAGGTTGCTAATTGTATTGTATAATGTAACAAATTTATGAGGATAATAAAAATATGTTTACGATCAGTAAGGGAACATTAGGGCAATAAAGGTAAACCGATGGTATATATAAATGGGTCTTGCGATTTCAAAAGTCAGGTAGTTGGGATTTTCTTGAAGTATTTGCAATCAATGTTCATCAGTGGTTTTTCCGATATCCTTTTGGTGAATGAGATAAACATTAATAGAAGTTTAGGTAACTGGTTGGTAATGAAAGGGTTATAATTGAAATAATAAAACCCAAAATTTTACAATGATTCTGGTAAATTTGTATATATTAATCTGTTAGAAAAACAGAATGACTGCATAAATGCATTTTGTAAAATATCAGTCACCAGTTGACTCAAAGTACTAACCGCGTATATCCAATTATAATTGTCCGAGTGTCAGTGACAACTTATTCTCTATCAAAAATAATCTTTTATTATGTTTGCTACGCAAAAGTTAACAAATCTACCATACCTACAAGTATTACAAGTATTTAACTTCAATTTACAAACATGCAATTCATAGAGCAGAAATATGATTTTAGGATCCATCCATAATGTAAAGTAACGACAACACCAGATTATTCAATTTGCAATGTTTTACCACACAAAAAAATTAAATCAACTCTTGATATTAGTGTAATTCAACTCTTACCATAGAAGAAATCAACTCAACTGAACTGAATTAACTTAGCTCAGCTTAGATGAGCTTAGCACAACACAGCACAGCTCAGCTCAGCTCAAGTAACAGCTCAGCTCAACTTACGGCTCAGCTCAAATAGCAGCTCAGCTCAGCTCAACTAACATCTCAGCTCAAATAGCAGCTCAGCTCAAATCAGCTCAGCTCAACCGGCAGCTCAAATTTGAGCTAGCTTAAAAAAATGAGCTAGCTCACACTGAAACACAATCATACTTTACCGTAGATTTTGACAACTGCCAAAAGTTCAACTATACGAAATCTTTATAATTTATCACAATGACGCTTTTTCTACAAAAGCGTTGTTTGACATTACGCAAGGAAATGTAACAAATCCACCATCTGTCAAAAAAAAATTCAGCATGTCTGAACTTTTGCTTGCTTTCTGACAGATTCTTGTGTTTGACAGAGGTTTTTCTGTTAAATCAAATTTAAATTCAAATTAAAAAAAAAAAAATGGAAAATTTCGATAATAATAAGGTAAGTACATATAGGTAATAAAAAAAATATATGGAAATTCAAAATTAAAACAAACAATTTATATTAATTTGTACATAGGTATAGGTCCCCTGGTTAGGGACAAAAAATTCCTCTATAATACCAAGTCAATAGCCTTCAAGAAAGTACTACGCAGGAATCTCACCTGGGAGGAAATAGCCCAAGGAGTTGAGGAGATCAGGTAACTATGCACATAAGAATTCTTTCTTGCATCGAATCATTCAAAATTGTTGTTTCAGTTGGTTAATGCAGACAGCGCTGGAAGAGCCTGAGTGATCAATACATTAAAGAAAAAAAGCGTTTGGATTCTCCCTCTGGCAGCGCTGCCAACGAAATGATTTGTTGGGAGTTTTTTTGACTGGCTCGAGTTCTTGATAGACTCCGTAAAAACCAGGAAGTAAAAATTCTAAATTATATTTAACCTTGCTTATTGTTATTATATTTAAATGTTAGACAGATTTGAAACTTAACATCGCCACTGGAGACTCCAGATCCAACATCACCGTTGCCCCCGAAAACGATGTTTTTGATAGTGGAGAGAACTCCGACTAAGAAAGTTTTCTTGGGAGAATCCAAAAAAACAGTTATGAAAATTGCTGCTTCCCGTCAACTCCAACTCCATCTAGAGGCATCGACGAAGATTGTATGCTATTGTATATGGCAAGGCGAATGCAGCCCCTTAATGTTGCTGCCAAAATGAGGTTAATATAATATAAAAATATTACGGGGATTATTAAAGAGCTTCTTGCCAATGGAATGGAATTTCTTCGAGCTCACGTTTTTGTCCTGTGTTCTCAAAGCACCTGCTTAGAGACTTAAATCACCTGCCAACTCAATGTGGTCATGTACATATAGAAAACAGTTGAAGTATGGCGTATACCAGTGACAAGTCCTCTAGTTAATTAAAAGTTCAACAAAATTAAGAGTGTCAATTTCGGCAACGAAGGAGGCAGAACGAGGGTTGATAAATTTTAAGAAAAACATTGCAAAGTCTTACATGGACAAACCAACCTTCTCAAGGCTTCTTTGGCGAGTAAGGAAGTGGTAGGCGAAGAAAAATACTTGTCATCCCTCTTGACACAAGCTCTTACTTTGCAAGTAACTAATGCTTTGCTACGTCAAAAACATCCATCAAGTTTTACAAGTCAACCAACAGATGAAACAATTGAACTAAAAAAATAATGGAGAGTGTATAACTTGATGAACATCTCTATGCAGATAGATCCAAATCTAACAATGGGACAGGACTCGTAATCGAGTGCCAGTACCGAACTACTTTAGAATAAACTCTATGAAAGGGGAAGCTTGCATTGAAAGCAAACAAGTAACATCTTAATTAGTAGATACAAATTCGTCTGACTACTTTCAATGTAAGAAACAATATTAAAAAATGTCCAGCTATGAAAACAAAGATCCGAAAAATTTTTCTCAAGACAAAAGAATTAAAGGTAATGAGCTTTCTGTCTGTGTAGTCAACTCATACAAGTGCACAAAAAAGATTTCTTTAAATTTGATAACCACATATTGGGAAACTTTTTGGAAATGACGATTGGATTGGAAAACACATTTTCGTCACAATTCATCCATTAACCTAAAAGTGACACACTAAAAAAAATATTAAGACAAAATTCTCATTCCAATTATTTCTTAGAAACAAACTCAGTCGTCACAAATTGTAACGTAGGTAGCTAAGGTACGTGTACCTTATGGGAATCACTCTATGTGTATCCTTCAGTTCATCTTTTTCTATTGATTTCTAATCCACTTCCTGCTGATCAATCAATCTGTTACAAAGCTGCACGTACATCCCATTTCACCAAAAGTAGATACGAGTCTTCGATTGAGTTTGGCCTTACTATATTTAGAGAACGAAATTCATTAATTTATTTAGGAACCCATGATAAAAGGCCCTTTGATTTTATTTATGAGCATATCTCTTTCATAGAGACAAAAGCAAAAAAAATGTTTGCCGACAATCCTGCGGATATTTTTCAGCTGGTGACAAATTGGATCTAATAGAAGTTCTCAAAGAACTTAATGACACGTGCACGTTTCTATTCTAATAGGTACTAAAAATATACCCCTACAGCTACAGCTGCCTGAATTAAATCTCAAATCTTAAGACTAAATTGATGATTTTTGCAGAAAAAATAAATCAATACTAAATATAATGAAAGGAACTGATTCAATATTGAGGTAAAGTTAAAGACCTGCGTTTGACGATCCAAAAAAAAAATATAATTCTTTTAAATACTAAATCAAGCATCAAATATATTGTAAGACCATACATAAAATTCAATCAATTTAAGGAAACAATAAGATATTTTTAACGAATAATAAAAAAATGTTCGTACAATAATTTGTCAGAAACAAAGCAGGAGCAGTAAATCATTTAAATGTTGCATTTTCATTTGAATACAAATTTATTGTATAATTTATTGTATATTGTATAAGCAAATTTAAATCATTTATTGGGAATTACGAATTTTTATGCTTGTTTCAGAATTTTGTTAAGAAATATTTTTAATTTAAATTTTTATATTGGTACTTGTGTTTTACAAGTCCATTAAAAAGTTCAAAATGGGGCTGAAAAAAAAAGAACTTTAGGAATTATTTTACATCAACAATACCTACCGTTACTTTTAAGAATAATAATAAATTGGAAATTAAATGTGAAATTGAATATTTTTCATAGAATTAAGCTGGGATAATTGCATTTATCTGGGTTAAGTGTATAATAAACAAACCATACCCAAAAAAGTTGCAGATTATTTGGATAAAACATTAATTTATGAACAGTAACGCCAACGAGATTAATGTTTTCTTTATAAAACAAGAAAATTGGCAGCAATACCATAATGTTTTTCCCAATGCTTTATGTGTAGATATCATTCACTTTGCATATTATATGAACTGCTAGTAGCCAATTTCACGATGATTCTACCGGGAACTATTATACTAGCCCTCGAAGGACACTGGCCCGGGAAAGAAAGATAACATATTTGAGGGTTGATTTTTGCTGGTCCTAACCTTAATCTTATCACTTCGAGTTTATCATATAAACGAAAGGTTGCGGCAAATTATACTAAGAAGTTTTTTTTTTTTATATAAAAAACGTGTTAAAATTAACTTAAAAATAATTAAAAAAGAATTTCAAAAAATGAAAAAGTTATCAATTGTTGGATGTTCTTCAAATTCGATTACCCATCGTGTATCTTTGCATGAGTAAGCAATCTTGATCCTCTCGTAGATTTAAGATTCAAAAAGCTTGGAGGCAGACCATTATCTCTCTAAATGACCAGTTTATTGATGATAACGCAGTTAACAATTTCTTAGTTAGTGAGATGCACTTTGGAGATGTTGTACTCCACATTCCCGCCAAGACGGTTCCTTATCTTTTCGACTCGTTCAAAAGCACACGCAAGGATTTAGTTTTTCAAGCAAAAACTAACCATTTTCATGTCTTTGAGTTTAGATTCTCTTCGTCAACCACGTATTCGATGAGTTTACGTAATTTATGATCATTTGATTCCTTATGTTGCACATACTTTATTAATTAAAGATAATTTTGTTTATTTTTCTTCGAGATTAAAATAAATTCTTGCAAATGAAAATTAAAACACGAAAACAAAATAGCACACATATAAACGTCAAACAGAAAAATTCAATTAAATACAATATAAAATTACACAAGATGGCCATATTTTTGCTATCTACTTCGATAGCAAAATTTTGCCAGGAAGTAGAGGATAGATCATGTTGCTTCCTAGTAAGGAATGATTTTTATTGGCGTGGAGTAATCATTTCTGCCTCCACTAAGGTCGTTGCGATCCTAGATAATTAATCAAAAGAGTTTAACCGGTTTGGTTCCTCTAAGCTAAAAGCAAATTTTATGATCCGAATTCATTTTGTTTAAATTCAGTTTCTTGTGTAGATTGTCTGTATATTGATGTTGTAAGTTCATTTGATTAACCCTGTGTTCCGGAAGTCCAAAATTATGAAATCCCTTGTCATGCTGAATCCCTTCATGTCATCATTGGAGATTCCTGATGGATCATCAAGAATATGTTCCACAGCTTTTCCTTTAATGAAATTTTGTAGCTCGCCAAACCACTTCCTTATTCCTTGCCTTGTTATTGCAGCTCTTGATTTTACGAGAAATTCCGGGGATTGAAAGCTTAAACTTCTTAAACTTGCTTTGAGAAACTTTAGTACTATTTTCTCCCTGGCCTATAGTCTTTGAATGGCGTTTTTTTAGTTTTGATCTTTTAAAATTGTCTCTAACGTTTGGATAAGGTCCTCCTGTTTCTGTGGAGAACCACATTTTGCCAACGTAATAAGCCAGTTGATTAGCTTAGCTTCCATTTCTGATGTTAAAACGTCAAAAGATCCTTTATTTCTCCTGCCTTGTCCAAAGTTTTTCCATGGACTCGGTTCTGAAGCGTGGTTATGGGGCATGTATTTTCTCTTAGGTATTTGATATAGGACTGATATGCCAAATCAGCATCAGTGTATACAATGACACGCTTTTCTTTTTTTTTTTTACTGCTGGGAGTCCAAGTCCATGTTGCTTAAAACTATTTTGGATAATAATTAATAAAAGTAAAACTTAAGCATAAAAACTACTAATTTTTAAAATATAAGAAGAGGTCGAAATAAGGAAACATGTCTCCTTTATTCGACCGCCTATATTTGGTAAAAAAAAGAGTGGCCGAATACTCGACTCTTTTTTTTTAAATCACTTTATTTTTACTCAGAGATATCCCATCATTCAATTTTATCGAAATAAAACAAAAATAGTTTTCGATTTTCGGCCGAAAATAGGCAACACAAAAAAGTTGGATCTATATCACAATATATTACATATTTTTAAAAAATAAACCGGATATAAAAGTAGGTACTCAAGTACTCATAAAATAAGTAAAGTTTAATGTAAAGTAGTTTTGATTCAAAAAAAAGCCTGGAACTCAGGTTCTTGGCCCTTATACGAGACGCGCCCATTTCTACTCAGGGGAAAATGAAGTATACGACCTATGCGATTTGAATTACGACTTCCAGGGTCGTTTTTTTTTAAGTTTGAGAAGTCTTTATGAGCACATGTTCTACAAAAAATATTCTGCTTATCTTTGTTTAGAAAAGAAAAAAAAAAATCAAACACTTTAGGTATGTTGCTGCGTTATCGTAATCTAAATTTACACAATTGCCAATTAGTATTAATGACTTGAGCTAAACTCGTTTAACTTTTAAATAACTTCGTACGAGAAATCTTTTCGAAATGTCCTTAACACTCTGATCCTTTGGATTTCTTCGTTCAGGCACTCTTGTTTACTACCTTGTAATCAAGCAATGTGTGTAGTGTATGCCTGCCTGCGTGTAAGGGAAAACAATCTGATGTATATAAATATATAATATATGCAGGACAGCTCTGGCTTCTATCTTCCTCTCTTAACATAACGTTAGCTGCACCAACCGGACCGAAAACTGGAGCATAACCTGCCTTTCATTAAAATGCATCTAGTTTTCATCATGCAGGAGACCTTTAGTATTTAGATCCTTGATTTATTAGGAACATGTACCCACATTCACTATTGCCAGACTCAGGTGAATAGGTATACTGACTGAACTGAAGTATAGCGTGTGCCTGGGCTTTTTTGCCATTTGGCTTGTGTGTGTGTGTGTGTGTGTGTATGTGTATGCTGGCAATTGATGTTTAACATGCAGTACTTTATGGAATTAGCATATCTCTGGATAGAAGGATGTTTTTGATATGCAATGTGGGTATCGAAATGAGGCCCTAATAGCATGTTAGTAGTATCTTAAGTGCTTGAAATTTAGCTGGAGAGCAGGGAATTGCAAAGGATAATCCATTTACTCAAGAATGTGTGGTCATCAAAAGCCAACAGTATGATCAAATCAATATTTTACAGTTTTCAAACGAACCTGAGTAGATGGGTTTTTAAGCTCTTTTTAAGACATTTTAGCTATCTACATATTTTATTAAAAGCTTTTAATTCTCAAATATTTTATTAGAAGAGTAAATCGTATTTGTATTTGTAATGCTATCTAAGTTTTAGCCAAGAGCACAGATAGAACTTGTCACTTAACATATACCTATACGATAAAAAGATGTCTTTGTTTAGGGGTTCTTAGTTTCTGATACTATCAACAGATTTGTTGATTTATGTTAAGATTTGTACTGTTAAAATAAAACGCTAACGGCTTTGACTTATATCCTTATCTTTTATGTTTTACCCAAAAAGATCCAGGACCAGTTCTTGTAGTTTGCTGTTGGCACCGTTTGCAGGTCTTCTAAGGCACTCAAGTTCCGACTTGTAGTACTCGCAGAGTATCGACTTTCCAAACTGCTATGATTGGTGGTATATCTGAGAAATAGGGCAAAGAATTATGCACAAAGAGTAGCGTGTTCCACTCAGTTAACACTGATTGGTCACATCTCATATGCCATCAGGTTGTAGAGAATCAGGGAAAAGAGTAAAAGAAAAAAAAGAATTTTTAATGTTGGCGATGGTAGTCCAAGTAAAATTTAGAATATTTCGAATAAGAACTTTTATTCATATGCTGCCAATTGCTTTCTCGGCATCCAGGAAGCATCTTACAGTGAGAAGATGACTGTAAAGCAGTATGATGATGCGGATTGGAACTTCAACTACAAATGCAGTGCCTAGTGCCCTTTCCCAAAGCCATACTGCATATCTCGCGTGATTGCATTTTTGCTGCAGAACTCCTTGAGCCTCTTGAAGACCTGAGTATTACTTCCTCCAGGATTTTCTTGATGTTGTTGAGAAGAGATATCGGTTTGTAGTTTGAAACCATGTTCCTGGCACCATTTTTCGAAAATTGCTACGATCTTTGGTGTTTCCAGTTCTGGGGAAAATAGTGATTGCTAAGAAATCTTCTGCAGTCATTAAAGAAGAGCATATGAGAATTGGCAAAACTAGCCTTAGTCACAAATACTCAGTTTCGCAGGAGAGCGATTTGAAATCTTAAAACTGGTACTACTCCAAGGCAAATTATTATCTTGTACTTAGCATACCGACTAAACTATTTTACTTAGGAAGACCGTTTGAAAACTGGGACGCTCGGAATGCAACTGGCATTATGCTGGAATGAAAATCCCGATTTCGTGAATTTTGGACTTAGGTTAGTTCTGCATTGTAGCGACGAATTATAAACAATTCTGACAGAAAATATAATTGTTATAGAAGATAAACTCAAAACCTGTTCCAAGAACAAATTGGAGCATTGCATCCAGACGAGGAGTAACGCCTAGATGAAAAATGGTCAAAAATCGATTCAGACAACATTCCACTTGACTACAAATTAAAGGCCGTTAATTTGGCAAAAGAACACCTAAAATGGGGCTTAACAGTTTTCAAAGAAAGGTTTGTTTTCGTCTTAAGAAAATGGAACATATAAAAAGAAGGAAGGAGAAAATTAGGAGAGGTGGAGCCACGAAAGACAAATATGTCAATGTCAAAATTGATACGTGAATCGTTTTGTGGAAGCACGTCAGTCAAATCATCAATTGACGTCCCGAAACTTGCAGCAAGCTGTTGCCAACCAATTTCAAGATTTGGAATTCAAAGCTTTAGAACCCTGGGCTTAGATTTTCTAACGAAGACAACGAATTTGACAGAGAAAAATCACAAAGTTTGAAAAGAAAACACGACAATAGAGGAGACTCTTGCTGCAGCAGAGAGGTTCCACATAACTTCTTGCGTGGCCGTTTACTGGCACATACTGCGGAGAACGTTGGCATCTGCCGCCTAACGTCTTGGTTACTTTTTGGTTGTCCAGTGCTTTGAAAAAGGCTTGTTCCAAACAGTAACTCGAAAAGTATAAATCAAAAATACAAATTCATACACTTAAAGATAACATACCTTTCAATCTTTAACATAAACAAAAACAACAAAAATCTCTACCGACTGGCCTTGAGGTTTCATTAAATGCATGAATTTGAATTACCTCTTCCTATAGCCCGTAGAACCAACCTCCAAAGAGGTTTAATTTTCCATTAAATCTAATGCCACCTGGAGTCCTGGCTTATATATTATATCGTTTGCTTTGTTCATTGCATAGTTTTCTATACATCACTCTCAGTAAACGGAGAATGTTTTTTAGTCGCCTCCTCTAACATGCATGTCTACTTCGGGTCGTATATCCCCCCTACCTGAAGGGGTACTCATACAAATCAAAAGTGTGAATTCAAAACAAAAAAAAACGGGTTTAAGAAATTAAAGAAGGAATTCACTACTTTCCACATTACTTGCCTGTAAAAATATTTCAATTTAACACTTGGTAAGAATAAGTCTTCACTCTACTACTTTTACTACAGTCACACATTTTCCTAATAAATATAAACATAGACATTATACACATGCATTGCGATACTTGCACCTAGAACTACGACAGCACACATGCTATCTACAGATAAATACTGAATGCATTCTCATAATTTTCTACAGATTCGTTTTAAAGTTTTTCAATTAAATTTCTTGTTTTTTAAGTGTGAGAGAACAGAGAGAACATTTTTGTGTAAGTTCATTTATTAGATTACTTTTTGTCAGAGAGCCTTCGGCTCACAGGTAAAGGAACAAGTAAAAGTTAGTTTTGACTCCCTTCAAAAACTTTAAACATAAATTTTTCTTTGTCATTTAAGTTTGAACTGCACTTTTGTGTTTTTGGTGTTTTGGTGTCTATTATAGGGAGATTATGAGGCAAAAGACGATGAGGTGGTTGCTGATGGAATTTTAGTAAAACTTTAACTCTACTAAAAATGCTGGCAAGTGTTTGCCTCAAAGGTAAAATGAAACTTTAATTAATTGTATTTTCAAAAAGTTTTGAAAAATTATATCTATGTTTATTTTTTTTTTTTTTATTATGTGTCATGCTGATGGACATGCTTGAATTTAGTTAATATTTCAAACGTCTCAGAACTCGGAAGTTTGAAACTTTTTATAGTTTTATAGGAGAATGTTATAATATTTAAGAAAAGTTATTTTGTTTTTGATTTTATGGGGAGAATGTTTTGTACGCACTACCTTTAATAAAATATTAATATATAAGCTGTTAAACAAGTCATAGGGCCGAAAACTATGAAATGGTTCATTTCGAATTAAATAATAAAGCTGCTTTAACTATAGACTTTTGCCTCTAGAAAGAAGAATGGTTAAACTACATGGCTGACCTTGAGATAGGAGAACTTCCGTTCTCCGATGATCTTCCACTATTGGTCACTGCCAAAATTTCCATTTCAAAATATGTATACTAATATGAAATGGAATTTTTTTTTTTATAACGCTATCAAACAGAGCAGACTGATGCCTAGACACATCACACAACTGACTTCTTCGAACCACAAACCAATCAAGAATCAAGAAATAGACAGTTTGTAAAGGGTTTTCCAATAAGAGGTGTTATTTTGAATAGCCCCCTATTTCGGTAGCTGTCACTTTTGAAGCTGTCATTTTTTGACATTTGACAAGTAGAAACTATGCTATTAATAAAAATGGAACGATACACGCTTCAACAACGCATTGAAATTATTAAAATTCACTATAAAAATGGTGAAAATTTGGCAGAGACGGTTCGTAAAACTAAAACATTTTTGGGTCGTCGTGAAGCACCTTGTCGGACCGCAATACAGAAATTGGTGGACAAATTCGAGATGTTGGGACAAGTTAGTGATGTGAAGAATAAAACCCTCAAGAACAACTGCGAATATTGCTGTTGTAGCCCAAAGTGTTGAAGAAAACCCAGGTTTGTCCATTCCTCGTCGTTCTATGGAATTAGGCATTCCACAAACGTCATTACACCGTATTTTGCATAAAGACTTGGGTCTTAAGGCTTATAAAGTTCAGTTAACACAAGAACTCAAGCCGGCTGATCATCAACAACGTCGTGTCTTTGCTGATTGGGTCCTTGAAATGCATGAAAATGAACCGGAATTTCATCGAAAAATCATCTTGACTGATGAGGCCCATTTCCACCTCGGAGGCTACGTCAACAAGCAAAACTGTCGCATCTGGGGCTCGGAAAACCCAAGAGTTATTGTTGAAAAGCCTCTCCATCCTCAACGCGTGACTGTTTGGTGCGGTTTATGGTCCCGCGGGGTCATTGGACCTTACTTTTTCGAAAATGAGGCTGGAGCAACAGTTACGGTCAATGGATTGCGCTATCGAGAGGTGATTAATGATTTTTATGGCCTGAATTAGATGGTATTGATCTGGACAACGTCTACTTTCAACAAGACGGCGCTACGTGCCACACAAGCAATGAAACCATCGATCTTTTACGGGAAAAGTTTCCGGACCGTGTTATCTCTCGAAGAGGTGATCACAATTGGCCACCGAGATCTTGTGATTTAACACCTTGCGACTTCTTCCTTTGGGGCCACGTGAAAGATAAGGTCTACGCCAACAGCCCAGCGTCGATTCAAGACCTCAAAGATGAAATTCGTAAGGCTATCGAGGACATAGGGCAGCCACTTTGCGATTTGGTTATGGAAAATTTCATGAAAAGGATATGGTCCTGTAAGCGTGGTCTTTGCGGCCATTTGACTGATGTTGTGTTCCATTATTAACGGCATACCTTCTTCTTTATAATGAAATAAACATCTGATCATTTATCTCCAAAAATTCCATTTTTCTTTGAATATCAAAATAACACATCTTATTGGAAAACCCTTTATAGTAAGTTTAAGTTTTTGATGAATCGAGAAAATCAACTAAAAAACAGTCACTGTATGACGCAGATTGCTTTAAGGGGCCAACCCATGGAATCCGTCGCGTAAGTTACGTTGACGTTTTCAACTGACACCTCGATAGATTACACACGTTCTTTTGAAAAGCCACCCATAAGATAGGACGCGATGGAAAGAGTAGCCGAACTTTTTACTTCATCGAAAACGGATTCTATGGGTTTTCCCCTCAAGTGAGAGAAAAAAAAAATCTTTTTCTTGCTTACATTCTGGAAAAGAAAACACAAACTTCTGTTACCAAACTTCTGCTTACCAAAAAGCAACTATTGATTAAAATATCTGGCAAATTTTAACTCAGAAATTAGATGAAGAAAGAGACAGTCTTGACTTTTGAAAACTAGCCAGAAGATTGAACAGCAAAAAAGTCAATGATCGCTCTCGCAGAGTATTTTGAAAACCCCCACATGCAGCCCAATGTATCACGTGTTTGTTTTTACCCTACATAGGAAATGTGGACCCACCGATCACATCTAGAGAGGTATCTTACGCCTGAATGAGGCTTCCGGAATAGACCGTGGACCCTACGCATTTTTTGACTACTTAATCGACGGAGATCAAATTATTTTCTTTTCTTTCTTTCAGAAACTTCTTTGTGCAAGTGGAAAGCTACAAATCGGTAAAGTGTATCCGAGCAGGAGTTCCTCAAGGCTCAAAACTTCGACCATTTCTCTACAGTATCCTTACCTCCGACCAACCGGCTGCAAGTCAATGTGAAAATTTGCTTTACGCTGATAATTCATTTACATCCACATCCACATCCTCATCCCCAACAATAGCTGTTCGAAAAGTCGAAGCCCGCATCCGTAAACTTTTTGATGTCTACAAAAAATAGGGCAACTCAAATCCAATCATAAATCGGAACTATTGTTTTTTAGACGAACTGGAGGACGAGGGAGTCGTTCGGCTGGAAACTGTAGAAGCATCACACTGACACTCCTAGATGGAACTAGATTGACAACCAAACGCAACGCCAAGTATCTAAGCACCAATTTCAACGAGATGGTTCGCGGTGAATTCCTTGTCCATGAGTTTGAGCAAAAGATTTTTGGGTCACGCGGGCGCATTGACAATTTAAACTTTATAATCTCCTCGACGACGCGAAGTGGGCGATCTTAAAGCTTAAATTAACATCGCTGCCGCGTCCTTTAAAATATAAGGTTTTCCGTTAATTTCACTTATGTTGTTTCAACAATTATTATCGATTCAATTGGAACATGTTTCTTGCATTTGGATTTGGTGGACATTTCACAGCAATATGTCTCTGTGTCTCTGTATTGCCCCACTTACAAGAAATCTTTAATTATACAAAACAATTGTATGTTCGTACTCAGTGACAACTGCAAGTTTTTCTAGAGGGGTTATGTTGTTATGATGCTTTGTATTCCAAAGTGGCAACTTTTGCAACAGCTTGCGCAGGTGCCCAGATTATTAAGCCGTCTTTCAAATTTCTTAAATTCATTTTTATATTCAAATTAAAAAAAACTCTTTTTGTTTTTGTTTCTATTTGACGGACGTTAAAATAAATCATAAATGAGACGGTGACATGACATCCAAGAGAAAAGAACATCCGTTAGAAATTGAAAAAAAAAGCAAAGACGTTGACTTTTTTTTCTCTAGGTGTGTGAGAAACCAAGACAATGCTTGGTTTGTTTGTGATATCGTAATCGCGCAAGCAGCGTGACAAGGTAATGTGTGCAGATAGATAAATACTTATAAAGAACTGGTTTTAAATTCGATTCTGCAATTTTTTTTAATGAAAAAGAAACTACCTACCTAATAAAAAAAAGTGTGGCCATGTTTTTCAAAAAGGACTGATTTGTGTGGATTTTTCAACATTTCTTTATGTGAAGAATCCATAAGTCGTATGTACAAAATATTGGTTGAAACATAAATTATTGGTGATTTTCTCTTTTTTTATTAATTCCCTTCTTCACGAGCTGCTTTAGTGGAAAATGTTCACATTTCTAATAAAACGCAGAAAAAACAATAACAAAAAACAGTTTTTCGATGAAATTTCATGTTTCCTGTGATAAATTCTGTTAAACAAGTCAACACGACAAAAAACATAAAGTTTTGAATTGAAAATTGTACGGTAAACTGGGGCATATTCGACACTTTTATTTCATTAGCCTATATTTTGGTGCAGGGAAATAAATTTACTGGGTAATAAACTAATAACTGCACATGGAAAACAACTTAACCACTAGCGGGAAATAATTTCAATTTTTCTAAGTGAAATTATTTGACTTGGATTTATTTTTTGGATTCAAATTTCCTTACATCCAGATGTATTTTCAAATCCAACTAAAATATGGCAATAGTATGGCCGTAAGACTTTCCAAACCTAAGCACAGCTCAACTTTTTACCAGTTTTGTTAGCAAAGGGGATTAAAAAAAAAATACAAAATTACAAAAAGCGAGCTTATAAAAAACGAAATTAAAAAAAATGGGACTACAAAAAGTGCGATGGCGAGACAAAGCTTTCGCATCCATGGTTGGTTTGGCTAATTTAAGGATTTACTTTAGAACTGTTCGTACAATCACAAGTCACATACGCAACAATAATGCTAAAACAATTATTCGCTTTATCTTGATGCATTTTTGTGTATTTGCATCTCCTTCCTGCAATTAACATTACTGAAGGACATTACACAATAATACACATACATATGTACATATATGTAGGTACATACATACATCGTCAGGTTTAAAAGTATTAAAAATTCGATTATCATCTCAAAAATTTATTATTATAAAATCATAGCTTAATAAATTGATTATTTTTATTAACCCACAAGTTGCAGTTGCATTGCGATTCGTATCGCCATGCCTCAGCTTGTGTGCAATTGAATGCATCGATGACACTGAAAGATATAAAAATGTCATTGCAATGTGTGAATAACATCACCTTTAAATTTGTACTCAACCCAACCAACCCAAAAAGGAAATAAATGAGAGCGATACTGGAAGGGCAAGCGGCAAGGACCAAGGACAATACATTTTGGTAAATTTTTTTTTTTATTTGTTGCAATTAATTTTATGACATTCTGACAAAAAAAAGAAACAAAATATTACAAGCCTGCTCGTTCAATTGCATGTGACGGAATTTTTGCTTTTTGTTGACATAGCATACGCGTATGAAACGCGTCTATCTTCGTCGGTAATCTGGTTTGATATTGCTGTCTTAAATGTATTGTAGACCCTGGAGAGTTGACATGATACATACCAGAATCATCCAGCATCTGGCAGTTATCAACACGAAACGGTTTTTTTTTTGTTTTTGTTGGTTTTCGTTTTAATTACACTTTTGTGAAATCAGTGACCACAACCGCAGACCGGAAATGAATTAAATACAAAAATGGAAGCTAGGCATCTACAACTTGTTATTGTTCGACAATATGGAAAAGAGTACAGAAAGAAATGTGATTGAAAATTGAATTGCGATGCAATATACGTATATAATTTTAAAAAGGTTAAAAAGGACTGTAAGTATATTTCCAAAATAGCGGCTAAAAGCTACATTACTATAGCTTTCAATAAATATGCAATTTTTGCAATTGATAATGTTGTACTCAGTGTAAATTTTGTGACACGACTAGCTCTCTCAACCACTTCTGTGAGATGCAATTTCCGTGAAAAGCTTTAGATACTCTGGGAGGGTCTCTCAATTTCTTGCAAGAAGAATTACCCCTGGATAAAAATCTAGGTGAGATAGGCTGGGAATCGAACCCAGACTTCTGGCACAAAGTAGTGCTTTTTATGGGTGGCCATTTCTTGCCAAAAATTGATAAAATTTGGTACAATTACAGATTTCAATATGGAGAATCTATGGTATCACGTTGTCGAGATAATTTTACATGAAAATACCACCTCATCTTGCACTCCATTTGCAGCTTTTATCTTGGTTAAGAAAATGGGAAAAAACGACTTGAGAAAATAAAATGGGATATTTTAATGATTTTTACTTTAAACAATTTCCCAGATTGAGTGACACAGTACATTTGATTTCGAAACTGAGATTACATTTTCGATTTAGGCAATGCTTTTTTGGATTCCATTCAGATTTTGTGAATGCGTTTTTTCGCGGTTCGTAGCTGAATAATCCATTAGGAAATTTTCCACAATTTTATTTGTGATAGGCCTCACAATTCATAGACCTTTCAAACCTAGGTATAAACTATGAACGTTTGACAAATTTGATGAGACTGACAAATGGTATAAGGGTCCGAGGTAAGTTATTTATACTATGCGTCGTCTTTTCAACAAACTTGAATATTGAACATGAAAAACATTATAAAAATCTCAATTTTTTGTTTTTTACAAAGCCAACACTTGCCCTTTAAGTCTCAATTTGAAAGAAAACAGCATATTTCCATACGCAGATCGGCATATGAGTGAAAGTCAAAACGAAAAACAAAAATAAATATGTTATTTATCTGAGTGGAAGATGCAAATAATTATTTATTGATGGAAATAAATTTATTGGTGTGATAAAAAGTTGTTAAAAAATGATTGACATGGTTGAAAAGTGCACCATTATTAATATCGCGATATGTCATATTTGTGTCAACAGCTTTATTTTATTCTTGCATCCTGGTAGTAGTGCACTTTACGGTCTGAGGACCTTGTTCATTTTGTTTTCCAAATATAGGTGCGTTGCATCTACATGTTCAATTTATGAAAATAAAAAAAAAAATACTATAAGTAAATTGTACATTTGAGCCGAAAGATTTTTCTGCAGTACCTACATATATAGGTATTAAACTTGCTTACCGATTTTTTACACCATGCATTTAATTTTATTATGTTAATGGTTTCTTGTGTCTTCTTTTCTAAATGAAAACCATTTAATTAAGAAGATTATTGTATGAGAAGTGTACTTACTAAGTGATTTTTATCTCTCAAAAATATTACAATTTAATGTGTTTTTTAATTGAAATATATAAATAGATTCTATAGGTACTAGTTCTTCATCTTCTTTGTCACTCTCATTTTTATAAGGTTCTCAAGCAAAAACAGTGGTTCTCGCAATTCTGTCTGTCTGTCTTTGTATAACTCGATCTACCTTCTACAGCCTTAGCCGCTGTAGCGATTTCCTTTAAATTTGGTACTAACGGTACCTGCCAGGTAAACATTAAGGAAAAGTTATTTTTTTTTATTTTCAAAAACGGCCCCAACGATTTTAATAAAACAAATTATGTCGTCTTTTGTTAGTAGGATAGTTTCGGCACTCTTTGACAGCGGAGCACCTCCGACAGTGCCATTAGTGATAGTAAGCATATTATGCAAATAAGTACAGCATTCTGTCAGCAAATGCCACCAATTAGGGATCGAAAGTAGATTTGAGACAGTTGTTTAATAATCTACAGGGTAAGTTCTTAAGACTTTTGTGTTTCTATTATTCATTTTTTTTTTACAAAGAATATGCTTTTAAAGTACAATAATTAGTACTTATTTATGCTATAATAATTGTTAATTTGAAAGCTCTTTTTTTGCTAGATAATTAAAAAATGCGAATTTGGAAAAATATCCAGCTGGGCACCTCCGACAGCGGAATCTGGAATCTCTGATGCGGGTTATGATTTCAGCCAAAAAGAAAGCGATAAAGAAATTGATAGAGAACAATGTATACCTTACCTACATACAGCAAGATTTTGCAACCATTTTGAAAAAAATTCTAAACTCAACTCCATGAAGATGCATGGCATTTTGTATGTGAATTGTGACCTTTTTAAAAATCCCACATGCCCATTTTTTTTTTAATAATACAAAAAAGTATTTTCATAAATTTCTTCCAAATAATTTGCATTATTGTTGAAGGTGTCCCACCCACTGTCGGAGGTGCCCCGTGGTTAAGGCACATTCGACGCTTTTCCACTCTTTTTTAAAATTTAAAATAAACATAAATAATTTAAAAAAAAAACTAAAACTTGTTCAACATGTTGAAAAAATATCAATTTTAGAGTCACGTTTATAAATAAAGGGTTTTTCAACAGGGACGCTACAAAAGTAGAGCGACAGGGACAGCAAACGACGTCATAGTTCTTGCCGCTTCATTCATTTCTCTTCAGTAAGGTTTGCCATTTCATGATGGAAAGATATACGAGCCAACAACGAGTCGAAATTATTAAAATTTACTTCCGAAATTCTGAGCCAGTGGCCTCAACGTTGAGCGCTACGTCCAATTAATGGTCGGCATAATCGTCCTAGCAGATCAACAATTGAGCGTTTAGTGGGAAAATTTGAATCCACAGGCTCCCGTGCCAGTGAGATAAAGAAGTGCCCGTAGTTTCGAGAATAGTGCTGCCACTGAGGCTTCAGTTGCAGAAAGCCCAAATGTGTCTCTCACACGTGCGTCGTTCTCAAGCGTTGGGCATCTCTGTGACGTCGTTGTGGTGAATTTTGCGAAAAGATCTTAGCCTACATCCTTACAAGGTTAAATTGAAGCGAGAACTGAAGCCGCATGTTCGTGAATTGGGCTGAGCAACAACTTGAAAATTATTTGGATTTTCATCGAAAAATCATCTTCAGCGATGAGGCTCATTTCTGGCTAAATGGCTTCGTCAATAAACATATATAATATGAATATTGGTCAGGCAGCGATCCACACGTACTCCATGAGTCTTCATTGCATCCCGAGAAAATTACGGTTTGGGGTGGTTTATGGGCCGGCGGCTTCATTGGGCCGTACTTTTTCCGTGATGATCAAGACCGGCACGTTACTGTGAATGGTGAACGCTACCGTTCAATGATAACCAAATATTTTTGGCCCCAATTGGATGATATGGACTTGAAGGACATGTGGTTCCAACAGGACGGCGCCACAAGCCACAAAGTGAATGTCACAATCAATTTATTGGAAACCAAGTTTGGAGAACGTGTTATCTCACGAAATAGTCTAGTCGCTTGGTCGCCTCGGTCGTGCGATTTACGCCGTTAGAATATTTCCTATGGGGCTACGTCAAGTCTATGATCTATACCAGCAATCCAGCGACGATTGATAAACTTCGTACGAATATCGAACGTGAAATTGCAGCAGTATCGGCCGATTTATGCTTGAAAACCGTCGAAAATTGTGTTCAGCGTCTGGACTTCTGAAAGCGTGCCCGTGGTGGCCATGCAAAAGAAATCGAGTTCCATACATAATGGCATCGAACGTACTTTCACAGGAATAAAGAATTTCATTGATATCCAAAACTGTTTTTGTTTTATTTGTAGAACTCTTATTGAAAAACCCTTTAATTAAAAAATCCAAAAACATCGGAGCTATGCAACGTCATGACATTTAACAACTTCATCATGCCTAAAAGACATCACGTCATGACATTCTTTATGAAATAAAACTTAGCATCGAGCTCTCATTGAATTCTATTGTCTCGGTAAGGTGAACACCATTCTACCAGAAGAACTCAAAATGATTACACCAGTAATCTTCGCTCAAAGAACTGACAATGAGTTAAGGACAACAGCTCAGCGGTACGATCTTCCTGACAAAATGACAATCAAACTACACCCAATTTCCCATACATATACAATACATAATATGAACATTCCATCAAATGAGATATTTATATGGCAATAGAGTCTTTCAATACACAGTTCTCGATAGGCATAGTGTGGAGGACGAATGATGTCCTTTTTTGTGTACCTACTCTCCCTCCGGCTCAGAGAGAGAATTATAACCGCAAGAATCTTTTATTTATGTTAGCAAATAAAAATAGATTTTCCCTCAGCACTTAATAATAGTGACACCGACAACGTCCACCACCCAGTCCCAGCGTTTTTTTTTTCTAAAGCTTAGTGTTTTTTAGGCTTATCGAGAATGGCAAAGAGCGTGTTAAATAGCTTTTTGTTGCCCATTTCATAGTTGCCGTTGTCGTAATCGCACCAATAGAAATATTTCCACCATATCTAGGTACCTATGATGCTATATCCTCTTATTCCCAATAGACTCAAATACCACAATCAACTATGCTGTGGAAAAAGTGTACTGAAAATGAATGAATGTACATTCGGTTGACATAAGAGATTTGGCTATAAGAGATGATTCTTTTATGAGGCCAAGAATAAATAAATATTTTTTCAGCATAAAAAAAGTTTCCGAATAAAATAAACAAGGATGATTGAAAATCGATTGTGTGATGAATTTGTATGCAATGAGATGAGTTATGATGGGATGCGCATCAGGGCAGGATAATCACTCTTTGCTAGGGTGTAGAGCTTTTTTATTGTTTTTTTATTTTTTTTTTTTTTTTGTAGCTTTAAAAGGTTGAATTTGAATTTGAGGTTAACCTAAAATAATATACCTATTGGACTTGATGTTGGTGTTTGGTTTTGGGGTTGGCTACATAAAAAAATAAGAGATTATCCCTCCGGACAATTTGTTCAGAAAATAAGACAAAAATAAAAAACAGAAAATAAAAATTTAAATGAATTTTGTGTTTGTTTTTGGTGTGGGGGCAAGTTAAGTTAAGCAAGATATTGTTCAAAACAGGGTAATTGTTTTATTTTAAATATTGTTAGATTATGTATTCAAGATTTTTTGTTAAAAGTTTCAGTATATAGTCAAACTGAGTTGTAGAGTTTGAATTTTAGCTTCTGCCCTTACACTGAAAAAAAATCTTTCGGCTGACATAGAAAAGTGATAACAACAAACGTTGTAGCACCACGAGCACCACATGCTGACCCCCCTCCTTTAACCCTCCTTTACATCATGGGGTAGATTTGGACCTCAGAGCAAGTTTGAACGCTCATAACTTTTTTGTTTTTTATTCTTTCGCCTTGAGATTAAAACTCAAAACTTTCTATTCATTTATCATATTTAAATGATAATAAGAATTTCACAGAATTTTCTGCTTGTCACGATTCACATTTAGCTATTTGTAGACATCATTAGCCTTTTCATTTGTCCATTTGATGATCTCATTTTTGTATATGGTTGTTGAAAACCCGATTGAAAATTTCGAGGAGAGATGCATGCTTCAAATTAGCAACAGGCCCAATAGTTCCTCGAGGTCTAAAGACATTAGCACGTGGTTCTTTCATCCACTTTCGTCCACTTGCAGCAAGGAAAAATTTTTCAGTCGATGGATCTTGCTCAGTTGGATCATAATTTCCAATTTCGTTGGGTTCCACGAAATTTTCGGTGCCGTAAAATAACGGCGAGAGAAATAACGCCAAATTTCAAAATTCGGTCTTATTGCGCTTTAACAAAGTGAAATAACGCCGAATTTCCGCTGTAGGGAAGTTACCCCGACGAACAACCCCCATACTGGAGGACCAGACTCTTAGTTAACTCCAAGAGCGGGGAGTCGGATAAAAACCGCTTTTTATAGGCCTGCTCTACGAATATATCGTAGTAGCCCGTATAAGGTGTTCACCAAGTAGTTCATCCTGACTGGAACTAGTGACTCTACCGTTGATTCCATCGAGGGAATTCCTCCGCTACCGTCTAATCTGTTGGGAGTGCTTTGGCGGGAACACTTCTTCGTTAGGGGGGGTAATTAGTAGCGACATTCTACTCCACTTCGACTTGTCGACCATGGGAGGCCCTAAGTTTCATTGTAGTAGTCACCGTATGCCCCTCCGCTCCAGCACGTTAAGGCTTACCCCCATGGAGGGGGTATAATAGATATAACCCACCTGAGTGGTCTATTGTGAACTTTAATCGTAACCCTGCACTGGCACCCATGAAAGTAGTTGAATAAATCGTCTAAAAATGGCAATTTCTGTTTACGAAAACAATTTATTATTTTAAAATCAAAACTTTGCATTGCTCGCGAACCAACTAAAATGCTTCTTTATCATTTTCTTCCGTAACAGACAAAATAAAATCTACCATAACAACTACTTATGCCGTGCAGGGTGCAGGCCGTGCCTCCCGCCACCAAATTTATCCCGAGGAAAATAATTGCACAAATTTGGGTTAATGGCTTACGCTCCCTAGTTGCGAATAACTTTATTTTTTGTCCCTTTAAATTCATATACAATGGGTTATATATCCGCACAAAGAACGATTTAGAATAAAATACAAACCGAAAAACTCGGTATGCGACCTCGTATTTAACACAGCAAAGTCATTGCAACCCGCATAATAAAAGTGTACATCTTTAGCCGAAGAGATGATGATGATGGTGATGATGATGATGTTAGGGTAAAAGAACAAAGCGTGAGTTTGGGGGTCATCTGTAAACTGAAAATTCCAGATTCAACAATACACCGAAGAAAGCATCCAAAGTGAAATTAAGATCTATCTAACACATTGTTATTCGACCCCTATTTCGCAAGAATCACCCTTACCACCACCCTATAGCCAAAAAAAAAAAAAAAAACAAAACACAGATAAAGACCTAAGTAAAAAGCCATTAAGCTATTTTTCAGAGTCAACTGTTGTGCTGTTCAAGGTACGGGAGGGAAGAGGTCAGCAGAAATGTAGTGTTTTTTTTTTTTGGGGAAAGGACGACCGGGTTTGTGTAAAAGGAGCATAAAACAGCCAAAAACAACTCCAACAAGAGATATTGTCCATGGAATTAAATTTATTGCAATTGAAAACGTCGCCATTGCATAGAAATACATATATATTCAAAATATACGCGAAGGATTTGAAACGGATTTATGTTGACTCTGAGATGATTCGAAAATTTTATTATACCCTTTTTTTGTCTAATTCATGGCGGAAAGAGAATAGTTTCCGAGAGCATTATGCATAACTAATGAATTGCGCTGGCTGATGCAATGGAAGTTTGACTCATGGTTAAAATATATATCAGAGTCAGAAAAACAATGCATTCAGTATTAAGATTTCAGAAATCATTAGACAAGGATAACTATAATAAGAAGTCGATGAATTTTGACACTCCAGCAATGGAAATATGGAAAAAGGATCTTTTTTATCAAAAAATTCTTTAAATTATGATTTAAGATTCAATTCCTTCTGTAAGTTACCTAAACATTTTCTTGTTCGATATTTTTCCATCTACAAAAAAATGGTTTAACCCTTAGCACCCGATAAAATAGCACTTTTCACTAAATTATTAAATTTTGTATGGGTGCATATCGGTGCTAAAATGCAACTCAGCTAAGAAATAAAATGGAAGAGAAGATGCATAGGTATATTTCACATACTCAAGTAAGCCTCACAGGCTTGTTCAGCATAAAAAGTATCCTATTTGTAAGTTCCCTTGTGAAATATTTAAGTCTAAGTAAGAGTATTAGAGTTGAAAGCGATTAACGCCTGGTAAATGAATGTTCTTTTTATGCATTTGTCCTTTCCACAATGTTACCAAGGCTGTAGGTGCTATTGTGGTTTTCCCACGTCCACTATATACGACTTAAGTCCATGACAGCCTTTCCGATGTCGACCGTCACCCCATTGATCCTTCACAGTTAGGTGATTTTACAGTATGGACTGTGTTGACTTTTATCACCATAGAGAGCTGCAATAGGTATTGAAACTTTTGTTCAATGTTATCCACATCTCCTTAACAGTATAAATGGCCGAATGAAAAGAACACTGCCATTGAGTGAAGGTTGTTAAAAAAAATGTGAAAAGAATAAAAACATTCCATCTGTGAATGGTTAGAATAGTTGATATTTCTGTATATCGAAGAAGGAAGAACAGTAAAAGATAGATTGGGACAGGGCCGTATTTGGATTTCAGGATGTCCTGACTTAAATTGTTCTCGTAAGGTCCGAATATAAACATAGATATTCACCAAGGATCAAAATTCGGAACAACCCAGAATTATTAATTTTAATTGGGATCAATTATTTCATTCTATTCATAATAACCTAGAGCTAGGTTATAAAAACATTTTTTATTCAGTAGTATTGTAAATTTATAAAATAACTCACTGAGGCTTGTCGAAAACGTTACTCCAATCAAGAATCCAACTATTCAACCCAACCCAGACCCAGAGGATTTCGAAATCTCTGGTTTATCGGATTTAGCCTGAAAAAAAGTTGTCAAAAGTTGACTATGCGTAAAAACCATGGCCCAGAAACCCAGAAATATTTTTACTAAATATCGTAGAATAAGCGTCTCCTGTACCCAACAATGAAAAAAAAAAACATGTATACCAACTTATAACATTAGAAGACTTATTTAGTAGAGGGCCCTTTAGCAAATTATTTGGTACAAAAAGGAGAAATTGAAAAAAAAAATACACATTCCAAAGAAGATAAATTAAGGCTCTGAAAAAAAAGAACAAAATATTTCGAGCAAAATTAAGGTCACGGTGACCCAGACCAGGTTATTAAAATTATGTCAACGTATTTAAATTTAAAAATTTAGTTCTTTGCACCAACGGAAAAAAACGAATCTACCACCCTCTGCCTTAAATTTTGAGGCCGCTTCATGATTGATATTTTACAAACTGCACGACATGCTCTAGCACCTCTCTCATATCCAAATCTTTGGAGTGTAAACTTAAAATATGAGCTGCACAGCCATCCGTCAATATGCCGTCAATGCTCGGCTGGAGCATTTATTTTGTTCTTCTCACCTGGGGATGCCCGACGCACCGAAAACTGCTGTTTGTAGCATACACAGCTTTTGCAATTTGATGATCCAATTGCTTCTTCAAATCTTCAGAAGTTTTACAAGAAAAAAAGCTGCGGTATTCTCTGAATCTTCTTATTACTTTTTTGTTCAAATCAAGAATATACATAATTAAAATTCTTCCAAATTGGGTCTTATCTTATAGCTAGCATCCAGTAATTTTCTCAATTTCAACAATACGACCGGCGGCGAAATTGAATAAATTTGTTTAATGTATGATATGTGGGGAATCCCGAAAAATAAGTACATAATGAGCATAAAATCAAGGCATACTTGATTTTGAAAACTTAGGTAAATATGAAAGGAGAAAAATGTCGGTTGTGGTTCAAATTCGCAGTCATTGATAAGAAAGGTGATATTTTTGTTACCAATCCCAATTTTCAATTTCGAGAAAAAAAAATAAAATTTCTTACAAAAACTAAACAAAACGAAATACATATATCCAGCTCGAAGGACCAAATGTTGGGAAAAGAAATAAATAACCCACTTACTTTCGGGTTTTTGTGGTTGAATGTCGCTTATGGGCGCAGCAACAACGTCGTCGTCATCGTTTTGTCGGCGGCAATGTTTTTTCTTCTTTCGTTGATTTTTATGTTTTTTCTTCTTATGTTCATTTATTTAACGTTTTAAGTTTAAGTTTATTTCTTTGGTTTTCTTTTTTTTTTATTTTACAATTTGTTGGTAGGTTAAAATTTGAATTGTCTTTTTTTATTAAGATTAAAAAGGGAGACGAACTCGTTCCGATTACTGCACTGCATTCAAAGAATTCAGCTCAGCAGAAAAAACCACTGAACTGAATTTAAAGAACTCAACTCACTAGAAATCAGCGGGTGTGTTCGTCCACTTGGCTATTGCAGGTGGAGAGTTTAGAGTCGAATGCGACTGCAAACGACCTGAATGGTATTTTTAATGGCCAAAATATACGGCCTCTCAAGCCTATACAAGAAGTTAAAACAGCGATATACAACCTTAAGTCTCATAAGACTGCTAGAGTGCTGTTGGGCGGATGACCGGCCGATTAAACTATTTAGGGCAACAAGAGATGATAATTTACCATACGCCAAGCCAACTCATATATAATTTGGTACCAAGAAACTACAGTGTCCGATAAATAGAATCTAGGCATAGTGTGCTCCATCCTCGACAAAAATGGAAAATGGTCTGAACTGCGCCAATTACAGAAAATAAAGAAAAGGAAGCCTTCTCAACATTCTCCATACAATTTTGCCGGGTATTTTATTTGAACGACAAATTCTTTAATTGTGTTCACAAAAAAAATTTAAAATGCAATATCTCTTCAGCCCGTTCAAAACAACCCAAGTGAACACAGGATACATCCCTGGTTAGCAGCAGTAGATATTTTGTAAGGAACACTATCTGACAAACAAACAAACAAACACAAAAAAGATCATTCGGACTTGATTAAGCTTTTCGGTAACAATCTCCACACTTTTAACATTAAAATTGTAAAATTTTATGACAAAAAAGAAATCGAATTTATGTAAATTTAACGGTTCAGCATTTTATGATTGCCTTGTCCATGAATGGACAAGCTACTCTTAAGCAGGTAGTAAAAGTTAATTAAATCCAAGAGACCAAACAGCTCAATGAAGAATAAATGGGCATGGGAACGACGATGGTATTTTAAAGCGATGCATTTCCCTTAAAATAAGACTGAATTTAAATATTTTTTGTTGTTATATTTAAACAAGAAGAAAATATTTTGCCCAAGGACATGAAAGTCAATTTTTTTTCTCATTTGACTGCTTAACCTTTTTAAGAGCTTTCGCCAAAGTGAAAAGCAGTCGATGAATTTCCATTAGAAGTTCAAAGAGAATACGAGATACCATTAAATGGAACACAATTTCAGTCCTGGAGATTTGTTTGATGAACAAAAGACAACAAAACAAAAAATCAATATTTTTCGGGTGAAAATTCTTAGGAGAAAGTCTTAGGAGATGGATTAAGGGCATACAATTATACATTCGGTATAATAAAAGACAAAACATAAATATTCAAAAGATCATTCGAGTGTTTATTGTTGAGAGAAATAAATTATATGGTAAAGCGGATTGTATTTGGACAGCTGCTTGATTTATCAAAGGAGAAGGGACCTACATTCAAATCTGTTCTATTGAGTTCATACATTCAAATTAAACAAGCGAAGACTTTGATTTCATTTCTTCTGGTAGGTACCTTTAAAAAAAATCTCAAACTCAAACTTGATTGTGTCGAAAAAATCAAGTCCTTACAATATTTTTCAAAGCTGAATTAATTTGAAACGTTCCTCCAGCAACAAAAAAAAACTAAGCCATAGTTCAGCCTATAATAAATAACACGCATCCTGTTTTCGGAAGAAAACACACATCTTCCCCTTAACCTGCATCAATTTAAAAGTACCGATGTGTAAAATTACTAACTCAAATTTTTCATAACAGAAAATAAAAAAAAAAAAAAAAACCCAAAGAAAAATATGCCTACAATAAATTCATAACGCTGGCTGGCTGGCTGCTTGTGAGAGTTTCTAAGTCGAAGGCATTCAAAATGATGGAAAGCGGAAGGATATAGAGCTACATCAAAAACGAAGGCAAAACCTCATAAACCAGAGGCAACAATAAAGTTATGGAACATTCATCTGGCTTGGCTTTGCTTTGCTCTGCCAATTCTTATACTACCTACTACAAAGAGGCTCTACATCATGGAACAGGACAAGGATATGATGGGTATGTCCGTTTTCGTTTTCTGAATTAGTAACGCGTAGATGGTTTTGAGAAAAAATAAAAATAAATGAAATTATAAGCGTATTCCATTTGCGTAGATGAAAAATGAAGAACGATGAAACACAAATGGTGTGCTGGAAATATATGAAGAAATATTGGATGTTCCTTTCCTATTCTGGTTGGAAGCTGTTGGTTATTTGCATAAAATTTGACTTACCTACATTCCATTTTGAGGAACATATGATTTGAATTCATACGATATTAATATAGTTGAGTCATATTGAAAAAAAAATGTAATAATAAGTATGTTATATTGAGTTAAAGTTACTCTTTGATGGGTCTTGGTATTCTTTATTAATACTTATTTCTTGTTGGTACTAAAAGCATTTCATATTATGAAGTTATTTTATAATATTGTGTAACTATATTTAATAAAAAAAAGAACACAGTAAGCTAGGTGCTCGTCCTCGTATAGGGAATGTGCAAAATATGATTACCTCATTTTGTCAACTAGTTTTTATTAGAAATATTTAGAACTAAAAAATTATTGACAACAACAACAATCTCAGAATAAAATATTTGTTCTTTTCTTCTTAATTCCCCTTGTTTAACTGGAAAACTGGAATAACTAGCAGTTAGTTAACCAATACATAAATTTATCAGAAAGATGGATGTGAAACGCAATGTTATCTAACTGAAGGATTTAACTGAAGGTTTTTGGACTTAAATCTATCAATTGAGTCCAGTAAACTAGTCTTCGACATTTTTAGAAAAGAAACTGCTACGGATACCATTATTCCAATCTCTTCTGCCCACCCTTGGAGTGCTAAAATGCCAGTTTTCCACCATATGTTCAACCGGCTTTTTAAGGTTCCTTTGAGCAATTCCAATTTTAAAAAAGAATTAAATACTATCAAGGACATAGGAGCCAAAAATGGTTACGATACATCCATGATTCATCGCCTGTTCCAGAAAGTATCTAAAAAAATCGCTCGAAACTCTATATTTCCCACGGAAAAGGAGATTGACGATAAGAAATGGCGTAAGATCCCGTACATCCCCGGTGTTTCTGAGAAACTCTCGGTAAAACTTTCTTAATTAAATATAAAACCTGCATTCTTTAATAATAATACAATAAAAAACGCTTTATGCAATAATAAATTAAAACCCAAAGCTGATCCATCTTCGAAAAGTGGCGTCTATAAAGTAACATGTAGTGAATGTAAAGCCATTTACATAGGAAAAACTTCACGCACCTTAACTATACGTATAAACGAACATCTAAAAGATTCCTTCCCCCTTCTTCTGGACTATCCCAACACATTAAAAGTACTGGACACGGCTGCTGCTCTCTCGAAGATGTAACCCTTCTACATCCTCTTAATGCTGGACGAGTATTGGATAAATACGAAATTTTTGAAATTAATCGACATACAACAACTAACATCCTTAATAATCAAATCGATCTTACAAATAACAACCCTCTCTTAACTTAATTTATTTTTGTTAAAAAATTTCTTCAAAAAACTGCAATATTCTCTGTTTCATGTTTATTGTTTTAAAAAAATTTTTGTATGTATCTCTATGTAACAAAGATTGTCACTTCCAAGGTTTTTCACCACATTGACTTTGCAACAACTAAAATTGTATGATTAAAAATTAGTGCCCTGAGGATGTCCTAATAAGACGAAACGCGTCGGCCTCATTTGCTTATTACCATAAGTAGAAAATAAAAATGAAATTCTAAAAAGTGGAATAACAAGTGTTTTTTGTTTTTTGTTTTATTTTATTTTATTAATTTTATTAACAATAAATATGTCATCTAAAATTAACCCCCACCAAGTGCCTACCATTCGATCTATCGAGTTTATAAAAAAAAGTTATTTGTACATTGTGAAACAGGCCCTTTGCGTTACTAATAATCAAATTTAATGAAGTTAAACATTGTGTGAAAGTAACCTACACTCAGTCACGAAAGTTAGTATGCACTAGATTTATAACAACGCAAGATTATGGTGTGTATTTGTTTTTGTGACATATTGAAATAGTGAAAACTAATGAAGTTTATTTTAAGAAAAGGGGCATGACCTTTTTGGGTTTTATTTTCCCATAATCTTGATTACTATTGGGTCCAGTGTATACTAACTTCTCTGACTGAGTGTATATGCTATGGACTCTAATAAACGGCAGGTACATGTTTTGACCTAAATATTAAAGTCGACTCTTAATAATAAACCATATATGGTTTTAAATCCAACTAATTCAACCTAATAATTATGGTTTACAGCCAAGCTTTGACTCGGAAGACCTCTGAATTTCAACCTTTAATTTAACACCATTTTCTTTTTTTAACTCGATAATTATGTATCTACACTAATTAACAGGGTAGCTTTTGTCGAATTTTTCTATTTTATTGGAATTTCGGAACAAACTTTGGTTTTGTCTGGGGAAACTGTCAAGCTGGCAACATAAAAATATTATATATTCAGAAGTTGTTTTGTATCAACTTTGATTTGAAACCAAAAAATATCAATAATTTCTTGAGCAACACTAAATAAACTTGAATTTAAAGAAAAAACTTGCGTAAATCGCTTCTAACCTTAAAACAGCCATTGTGATAAAATTGTTATACTTTGACACGGAAGACATCTGAATTTTAAAAGTGGATTTCATCACCTTTAGTTTGACACCGATATCAACCACATCTCAGAAATGGTACCGAATGCATCTTACAACGCCAATCGTGCGTGGATGCGGACGGGAAGCCCTTTGGTTTTCGTACCTACTAAAAGTCTTCTTTCACTAAAAATATGGCAAAAAGCTGTAATTACTGACTGCATTACAAAATCCAAAATTTTTACAAAAGGAAAACCAAAAATTTAAAAAAATTATATACATTTTTTTCTCCTAGAGGTATTGTAAAAAAGTGACAATCCCAGGACCAAAGTAAATAGACCTAAGACTTGGGAGAAAATAATTGCTCTTCTGGAATCACAGCATCCTGCAGGCGCAGCTTCGCGGTGGTATTCGGTCTACGATTCCATAAAAGGTAGGTATAATCATTCACCAAAGTGAGCTGATGGAAGTCTGCAAGCAACTACATGTGCCGAAATTGTTTGACGCATACTTTGATTATTTACAGCTTTAAATCGACATGTTTGATGGGTTTCATCTTCCAACGCTAGTATCAATTAGATCGAAATTTAGTAAAATCGGAATAAAAACCTAAATTAATAAATCAGCCAAGTAGAAGATTTAGCAGCACTAAAGGCCGTCAAAAAAGCTATATTAAATCAATAATTTAACAAGTCCAATGAAATAGTTTAAGGTCTTCTACTTGGTTGATTTATTAATTTATATATTTCGGCAGTATATACAATTTGTATTATAAAGCCTTCATTTAATTTTTTTTTTTTTATCGAATAACGGAAATACGATGAACACGCTTGTTGGGAAATTTCCCATAATTTTTATTTATTTCCTGGTTCTTCTTATAATTTCAAAAAGTGTGTATTTAGTTTTTCGAAAAACAGTTTTGAAAAAAAATAATCAAAAAAATATTTTCTATAGGATAGGTATATTTTTTTTTAATATACAATACTGTATAGTAATATTATTTCCACTAAAAACTGAATTTTTCAACGCCTCACAAATATATTATTACTTTGAACTACAAGAGCAAGTTCGTGCGATCCATTCAGTCATGCATTTTATTTCTTTTTACTGATGTCATTTTTCTTTGTGAAGTCGAATTAGTTGGGAAGAGGGGCTGGAAGAATTGAAATTTTTGATGATAAACTTTTATAAACAAGAGGTTGGAGGATGAGATAGGTCATTCATATTACACTAGGATCAGAGGGGATTGCAGTAGTAGTATTTATTTTCTTTTGCTAATCGCGAAGGGAATTACACTTATCTAGTAACACCGTTTTATTGAAGGCAAAAAACAAGGAACACCATAAATGCTTTGATATCGATAGTTTCTCAAGTTCTGAAATTTCCGATGTTATTTCTATGGTATATTCGGTGAGATTTTGAACCAATTGCAAATCCATATTTTAACGTAAAACAATGAAATAAAAACTCATATTTAATGTTAAATATTAGTTTCTTTAATTGAAAACATTAACTTTGAAAAAGATACAGCTCGGAACCACACCAAAAGGTCCTTAAATTCGTTTTTTTGCATGATGATTCTAATTGAGAAACAGAAACAGTAGTGTTGTGTGTGTAGTTTTTTAAGCTTGTTAAATTGATTGGTTAATAAATTTAAATACTTTTTTGAAAACTTATAATAAAATCTATAAAATATTCGAGCAAATTCAATTAGTTGAAAGAAAATCAAATCATCATATTATAAAATGTAAATACAATACTTACCTAATATATATATTTTAAGAGCAATTTTATAACCGCTTTTTTGTCGATTTAGTGTTTGATTTTTGGAGCATTTCACAATTTAGCGTAGATTTAAGCCCACCTTTCCTACAGAGGTGCAAGTTACTCCAAAAACCATTTTGCATCTTCACGAAATTGTTCTTAAAAGTGACTATGTTGTCTTTATCGATAGGTTGAAGGCACCGTGACAATGAGATTCTTTTTTCAATTATATTGTCACTTATCTTACCCTTTCAGATTCTCTTCGTAATCTTTCTTCACTATGCTTGCTGATGATTGAAGTTTTTTTCGTGTCCCATGCCCCTTTGCCCTTTCCACAACTGTGGAGTTTTGAGCCACATGCAATGATTTCTTACATAACATAGAAAATAGTCGTTAGGTAAGACACTGCCTCAGTTAAATACATTTTCTTTAGATTTATATTTACCCCAGCCCAATCATCAAACTTCACATAATCCTTTGTCTAAATCTATATTATATTAATACGAAATCACGAATTCTATTGTACCCTTTTTGAGCAACCTAAAGGCAAAGGGATTGTTATAATGTTGGTCTCATTTGACTGTCTTTCTCCTTTGTTATATAACGTTGGCGTTAGCCGAAGAATTTGACCGCTAGGCAATACTAGTTGATATAAATCGGACAAACTCTCGTTCAACTTTAAAGAATCAGGTATTTTTGGGTCATTCTCTTTAACTATCGAGAAGCGTATTCACAATCTCTCTCTGGTCAAATTTCAGTGACCAGTCTATGTTTGGGTACAATATGCACTGGTCCTTCCCGATACATAAATTTTGTAAACTTCAATTAAAAACAAATCTATCTATAAGAGTATATATTTTTTAATGTGTATGTTACCAACTAAATAAATGAAATCAAACCCGTCAACGTTTGGTCACTTATCCAAGGCGTAATGTCAGTTTCGTAGTCTGGCATACCAATTTAGAAGCTTTTTCCTATATACCTGGGTTATTTTCTTTCGTTCCACTAGCGCTTGAAGACAACTCCGTCCAATATCCGTAGGTTACCATGGGAGGGTAAAATAAGTACAAGTGATGTGTAGAAAAAGTTACGGTTAACCGGATGTCTCTAAACTGACCCCGATCAGTGCCTATACCCTATTTCTCAACACCCAACCAACAAAAAACTCAATTAATACACAATTTGCTGTGAAGTGCCTCTAAACTAAACACTACTAGGATGTTTAATTTTGTTGTATACATTAAGGACCTTATAATCCATGTTAGTCCTTTAAGTTAAACTAATTCGAAAATGCATCAATCAGGAGAAAATAAACCTGTGCCAAAGTAATTTACATTTCTTTTCTGATTCCATGTTACAATACCAAGTGTATACCTTTTCCATTAGTCCCTTGTGGACCTTTCATTTGTGGGTGAAGCCTCTGAGGCATTTTCACTCATACAAAAATCTTATATCGTATAAGCTCAAATGTAAACACATCATGTATACACAAACATACAATCCTCATTCTCTATAGTATCTATGATATGGACATTGCACATACATACAAATGTCGAGATTAATATTTAGTTTTTTTCTCCCTTTGTATTGAGAACTGAGGACTTATAATTTCCCAACGCACACACCACATAGTCTACAAAATAAAGGACCATAAACACAACGGTATATTTTCTCAATTTAAACCGTTTTATAGATGTCGCACATATTGAATGTGTCCTTTAGACCGAATACTCATCGATCACTTGAAACAGAAACATACTTTACGGCTATGGGTTTGTCTATTTCTCGAAATAAAAACTTTTTCCTTATGGTCCTTATGAGTTCTAAACGTTGAATATTGTTGAGCATACGAAAAAGTTGTCCTTGCGCTTGTCGAGCTAGGCAACCCTTATTCTTTTGTCGCAAGCAAGGAAGCTACTTTCAGGACATCATCTGTTTTACTGTCCGGAGGTAAGATGATGCTAGAGAAGTGCACCAGTACCAGCAGAATAGTGCACCTACATATTCAATTTATCATATGGCATTAGACTGTTTCTATTGAATATCCTTGTAGAAGGACACCATTATGAGGATTTGGCTGGAGGATGTCTTTGAGAACAATTGCGACAGCAACTACTACTACTACAACTGTCTAATAGAAAATGGGAATGGAATATGGCAAAACTCTTTCTTATGTAGTGTGCGTCTACATCTATACATACACGCATGTTATACCACGAAAACAACGGTGCGGCGGGTGGCGGCGGCGGTGGACAATTGTAATCCTGAATTATTTCGGATCATTTAGTCCTGCATCCTAAGGCATTTTGCAACATTTATCCCGGTCGGCATTTAATAGGGTTGAAACAGAACAATTACACCAACAGGCACAGAACACACACAAATGTTTAAGAGATTTTCTTATTCCAGGATTTATGTCTCTGAGATCCTTTTTTTGTATCCATGAAATCGTCGTCATCGGTATCTTCATCATAATATAAGGGCTTACGGCAATTTAAGCTATTCGAAAGCGTAAATCCCAAATTCTACAAAAGGCTAGTGTGTATAATTAGGTTAATGTGTTTTGAGGCCTTTCCCCGCATGTACATATAATATTATTACAAATAGAACAAAGCATTTAATAAAAAAAAATGAATATCCTCCCTAAAAAAAGGACATACAATTTAATTTAATATAACATCCTTACCTTTATTGATTTTATTTTCAATAAGCTGTCTTCATCCTGGTCACTAACTTTTCAACACCAAAGATTGTTTCCTTTTTTCTTTCATATTAGGCTAATAAGAATAAAAATTCAATAAGACCTGTCTTTTGTAAATTTCCTTTTTATTATAAGACTAAAAAAGGGACTCACTATGCTTGTGTTAAGGACCTATAATATGCGAACCTTTTGCCTATTTGCGTTATTTACCTGTCAACAAAATACTTTGTCCTATCACGGTTTTTTCTTTTTATGACATAATTTTATGGCAGATTTAGGCATCCTCTACTGCTATCACATTGGCCCAAAAGCCGACGAATAGGTTCTTAGAATCATCCAAATAACGTGGCGTGTGCTTTTGAGTTGCCCCAAATTTGTATAAGACCAATAAATTTCAACCTAAACAAAATTATTCCAAGGACTCTTTGGGGTACATATAAGAGAGTTTTGAATATACATTTTTGGGGACACAATTTGGTTGTGTAATGCGCATAATAATAAAACATGCTTATCCTTGAAAACTATATCGATTGGCAAATTGACTTTTTTTTTTTTTTTTTTTGAGTTTTCTTCATAAATAAAAAGAGGGACAGTAGGAAATGACTTTTGTTACAGTTGTTGGATGTTGGTTTAAGATACAGCATGTTGTGGTTTATAATATAAATGTGATAACCTTTACCACACGAAACTCGTGGGAATTTCACACCTTTAATGACCATTAAAATTTATGGCATTCAATTTCAGAGAATTTAATATTATAGGTAGGTCGTTGTTAGGTTAGTCGCAGGTTTTTTTGGTAGGGTAGAGTGATTTATTTTGAATTTGAAGGAAATACAAGTGTAGTGATTAATCTTAATTTTAGTGCGGACATTTCTTAAAAGGATAGGACAATATTTCAAAATATTACTATTTTTTTCATATTTACATTGCATCGTTTCCGTTTTACTTTTGATTTTAAGTGTTTTTTTTCCTTTTTCCTCAGTATACACTTGTACACTGTACAGTGTACAATTTCTTCGTAGAGAACCAGTACAAGCCCTAAAGTAAGTAGGTACTGAAATCGGTATAATCTCATTTTTTTTTACAAAAATACAAGTCCTTAGAACTTGTGCCGTGCCTAAATTTTGTAACTATGGTGCAGGTGCAGGCTAGTATGTCATAAAATTTTTGCAAATCTTCAGTTTTTTTCTTAGCTATGAAGGGAATTTATAGAAACAGGTGATCTTCCAATTTCTATTACTGCTTAAAACTGGAGCCAATGGAAGTACTTTATTGATTCGCTTAAATTTCACATCACTAAAACATTCATTCCAGATTTGAGGTAGTACCTACGTTACCTAAAACCTGATTTACCATATTATGACAGTTGTTTTTGTCATTAGCAACAACAAACACCTGTGCCATTATAAATAAAGGGGCCAACCCATAGAATCCGTCGTGTGCGTTACGTCGACGCTTTGAACTGACAGCTCCATACACAAGTTCTTATGAACAACGACCCATAAGCAACGGATTGAACGGACGCATCGGACAAAGTAGCCGATTTTTAACTTCATGGTCAACGTGTTCGTTGATGGAACGGTTACGTCCGTTTGGGTTGGGCACTTAATCTTCTACGACTTCGGGAGCTGGCCTTTTTGTCAATTTGCTTGTACCAACGGCCATTTTAGATTACCCAACCTCATTTTTACCTTACAAAGGTATTTTATTTTAAAGGAGGAGGTTATCAGTTCTTTACTTGCTTACTTCCGATGGCGGTCACAATTCAGGATGGATTACGGACTCAACCAACGTGCATCTCCATCCAGTTCTGTCCTTAGCTATCCGCCTCCAGCTACGCACGCCAAGTTGGTTGAGGTCGTTCTTCATTTGTATGCTCCACCCCTGCTGCGTACACCATCAGGGTTAGATTCGAAGACTCGTCGGGCTGGTGCGTTGCTGTCCATAACCTGCACGTGTCCCAGCCATCTCAGCAGCTGTACCCGTAAAGTTTGTCGTTGAATCTTCTTCTCCATACTCCTTCCATACACACAGGACCGAAAATCACTCGAAGAATCCTTCTATCAAAGCATCCAAGCAGTTTTTCATCCGAATCTTAAAGCCCATGCATCTGCCCCATATAGCAGGACTGGGATGATTAAGGTCTTGTATAGCGTTTCCTTGGTTCTATGATAGAGGGCTTTACTTCTTAAATGCCTTCTAAGACCGAATTGTATTGGGACAGTAGTCCCGAAAAAGAAATTCGGGACCAATGCATTGGGGAATTATGTCCCTGCACCAAAATATTATATTGGTGAAATATTTTTGAAATCCTTCATGGGTCGTGAATCGGGATATTTAGGTTCGAATTTACACAAAATAAAGATTTCAGTTTGTTTATCCAATCGGGGCCACACAAAAATTGAAGAAAGCGGTTGACGGAAGCGAATAAAAACTAGCTTCAGTTTTAACCGCTCGGTCTTCTCACCTGTTATTGGTTTCAGGAAAGGTTATCTGTTGTTGTTATTTGGCGATGCAAAGCGCAACAAGCTATAGCTCTTTCCTAACAGTAAAGTATTTCAGAACCTTATAAATCGTAATAAATTTTCTAATCCTCGGCGAAAGCGAAACTAACTTCAATTTAAAAGAACAATAATTTCAATAAGCATACGTACACCCAAGATTCACGAATTCATTTATATTCAAATAATTATTAAAATATAGATCTGTATTAACTAATTCTTTTTTTCTGTTTCAGAATCCTTAGCATGAAGAATTGGAAAATAAAAAAAAGACCATTCTGTTTTCCCAATCGATTGATACACTATAATGTTCTCAAAAAGAACAACGAATAATCATAATTGGCATAGGGTTTGGTTTCTCTCGACTCCTACCATCGATTTCTCGAAGGATAACTTTCCAAAGTTCTTCCAACAAAAGATTGCCTTTTTAAACTCTTATCGAGATCATACGTCAAAACATTGTACAAGGCTCAAGTTTGTTGCATACTCAGGGTGACCATCTGTCTTTTATTTGAAAGTAATAGTTTTTTGTTTGACTGGGCTTACTGTTTATTTTTCGAGTATACTAATTTGTTAGTTATTTTTCATTAAATATTAAAAAGATCATTTTCTTCAAATTTTAAACCTTAAGCCCGTAACAACATTCCGAATGATTGAAGTTCAACATACAAACTATAAACGAGGACATTTTTTGAAAATATATTTATTGTATTCATGCAAGAAGGCAGGGTCCTTCTCATTTCTGACCCAGAATAAAAGTGAACACGAACGTGTTTGGTATCATGAATGGTAGGAATCAGTTGAAATAGTTTTAAAATCTATTGTTTAGAGAGTTTAGACAAAGATTATAAGACTAGAATTTAAGTTAATCATCTTTGGTAGAGATATTTGAGCTTGAAATTGCTGGGCTCAAAATATAGATTAGAGCTTGTTCAAAACTTGCGCAATGTCATAGAAAAATCATATTGGTATCAAATGAAAGGTACTTTTCTTGTCTTAAAAATATGTAGAATAAAAAGGATTAAGCTATTATCAAATTTAGTTTTAGGGTCATCCTTAGTAGTAGGGTCATCCTTCTGACATAAAACAAATGTTTGTAAAAATTCTACTAACGGTACCTCCCATACAACCGTTTTTTTTTTTAATTTTTTACTTTCTCTTAAACGACTCAACCAATTTTCATGAATTTTTTTTATACGGAACCTCCTTAACAATTTTAAAATTATTTGATATCAAAATTTTCAAAAACGTAATTTTTGGATTTTTAAAAAATCATTAATTTTTTTTTTTTGAAAAATCAATTTTTCGAAAACGGGTCACTGTAGTTTTTTAATTTTGGTTTTAGATGTGCAATAATGTTATCTTTAAAATGGCATACCAACTTTATTTTTAAACATTTATATATCTAAAAAATTTCCAAAAATGTATCTTTCTCAATCAAATTAAATGGCATACTTTGTTTAGAGCTCAAAACAATTTAAGAAGTTGTTTATATCATTTTAGTGATGCATTTATCTATATTTATTCTCTATTTCCTATAAAGTTATTTTGTTTTAAAAACTTAATATAAGAAGCTTTAACGTCCACAAATTTGTTAAAAATCAAACAAGTTGTTAAAAAAAACTATTTCCCGCCCCCTAAGCGGGCATGCCCCAACTGCCGATATGTTACAAAATATATTGTTGAACCTATAAAAATATTCCAAAAGCTTTTGTGTAAATCACCAAAAAATTTAGATATAGCTCCGTTGAATATGCAGCATAATGGTATTGATGCTAACAATTTCCGCCTGTATTTTATTCTTTAAGGGTCGAAACCTAATTGTTTTGAGCTGTATCAAAACTTTATCTATGTATATAACTTTTTGATTCTATAAAGTTCGAATTTTGTCTAATATTGGTTTTATTTCTTTGTTATAAAGATTTTTTTTTCATTCTTCCTCCTCAATTTAATACAATAAACTATATGGTCATCATAATTACATCAGATGTGTGTCTTTGCTTCGAACTTTGATATACTCGTAAAATGTAAAAAAAATGGTATTCCTTGGAATATATATATGTAGAAACTTTTTCTTCGGCAAATTGAAATTCTGCAAAAGTTTCCTAGCGATGCTTAGTTGCGCGTAAAATTAAACTAACAGCTGTCAATCTCGATGAACTGAAGTGAGTACGACGGACATGATACATAATGGAGTTCAAAAACTACAGATAAAATAAATGATTTCAAAATGACATGCAGTTGGCAAGAAGTGTGCCATGTGCATTTTCATATCCATTTAATAATTTCTAATAAAGTGATTGGCATAGAATTATAACCCTACGAGTAATTTTAAAATACCAAAGTATGCTCGCTGCAATCATGCACTTTCAACAGTTTTGATGGTTAAGTCCACCGGCTCAAACTTAACTGCTTTGCCGCGGATTTCAAATTGTGGGATATGTACCAACAAAATCTTGATAAAAAACTGACACGTTCATGAAATTCGATAAAAATGTTTCTGATACATACTTAAAAATATTTAACACGATGGTACAATTAAAGGTCTACATTTAAATAGTAGGCGTTCCGAATAATAAGAAAAGGTAGTTCGTGATCTCTTTGTTAATTTACATAATTTTATTTATCATTCTGATTTGTGCCTTAAGAAGAGTGAGAACATTAATATATGTATTATGGAGACTAATCAAATAAAATATTCCGATCAATGTGAGGTATTATTTAGAAACTTTTGTAAGGGAAAAGTATAGTTTAGAATGCGATGACTTTTATCTAGCTTCAATTTGTGATTCAATAGAAAACCGTTTTTTGCCTCACTATAAACAAAAGTTAACAGCTGTTAATTTTAGCAGGGATAAATTTAAAGTTAGGTTTATGGAGTGGATGAAGGGTGAATTTATTTTCACTTTACCTGAAAATCAGACGGATTGTGAACCGCAACTAGAAAATACTGGAAGACCTACAAACAGTTTCAATCAATGCTGTGAAAGGAGTAGAAGAAGCAAAGTTCGCGCCCTTCAAGTTAACCATTCGCAGCACCTCTACTCGATACTGTAGAAACAGCTGAGTTAATTACAACTGAAAAAGAGCGTGTTGACAACGAAATAGATAACTTGCGACCAACAATTATTAAACACGACAGTGGTACCATTACAGTAAATACTGTCTAACATTTTTGAATGCTTACCGGGAAAGAAGCACAACATGTTAATAACACAACTGCATCAAGCAATTTCTTCGTTAATGGTGCTCGTCCATCCCAGATGAACGATATATCAAAACTTGAATTAAAGTTTTTCAAGGAAGAAGCACTTCAGTTGGGCATTTCTCTGCTCTATGCCAGGATTAAATTTATGGAGTATATTCTTCACCTAGATTAAAACACGCATAACTAGGGATAAAGGTTGACTTTGTAAAGCAGAGATATGGTTCCAGTAATACCGGAAATGCATCGAGAGTTTTTTCCCAAATTCTACTTTAACTGCCAAAATAACTCAAGTCAGCAATTCATCGATTGATTCGGAGAAATTCAAATTTTATGCGACACATATAAAATTGAAAAAAAAAATTGAAGAGACGCCACTTAAAATTTTCGATACCATAGCAGGGGATGGACTTTACCCACTCTTGTAGATCTTTCAAAACCTCCTCAGGTATAATTATTAAAATATATTCAGCACATAGATTTTATATAAATGAATATTTTATTTATCTATTCAAGGATATTGATTCAGAACCAAAAACTGAATACTTGGATTCAGAGTTTTTTGAAAAGACTATTCGCTTTCAAAATATTCACAGCCAAGCCAAGCGACTGTGAATGAAATTGAAAACATCCACCACCCACATCACAAACTGGTATGTTTGATGGAGATTTACCGACCGCACTAAAAAAAACTAAATTAAAACCTGGACCATCATCAAAATATGGATTAATGGAGAAAATTGTTCCAATGATGAAAAAACCAAAGGGAAATTGAGATGCAAAGAGAGAATTCTGAAGTGTTAAAATATTTGACTGAGGTCCTAAAAGGCCTTGGCAACAGCGTTCAGTTCCCGGCTGATGCTGATTCCATTGTAAGCCAACAATGCTTCAAAAACATCTGATGATGACGACGAGTGATCCCCTTATATTCTAAGCGCCGCCTGTTATGCCGCGAAATAAAAGATTGTTTGCGTTCTAGTTTTATATTAAATAAAGAAGGTATCTTTATTGGTTCGAGTTTTACTTAAGACTAACTTACAAAAATTGAATGTGGAAATATCAACCACAGATTTATTCTTATACTTACATACATATATATATAGATAAACAAAATGCATCGAATATGAGATTCATATTGGATGCTCAAGCAAGATAAGAAATGATGTGCTATGCATAAACCTTCTGTCTTTGATTACTGTGGATTAATTGATGAGACGTTTCGGTCCCCACTTGAAATATAAACAAAGTTGAAACAACACTTGAAGAGTATTATGTTACTTTGATTTGAACAAAGAACTCTAGGATGAAGAATAAACATTCAAAACGAAGAATGTGCAGACTAATGTTAAATTAAATTTATTATCATGCTTATGCATAACACCTCCCCTCTTAAAATGAAAATTATATTTTTTTTTTTTTTAACAATTAATTTTCTTCAACTTCAAAATCATTTACTTTGAATACATTTGAATTTGGTCTTCTTATTACAGTTTTATTTTTTCTATTATCATAGTAATGTACAATTTTTTCTCTTTCAATTACAGGTTGTTTATTCTTTTTATTAAAACAATTGTGAAAGATGGTAATACCACTTCCCTTAATACATTTTAGAAAACAGTAAATTACTGTTACAATTATTATTATCCCGCTCATTCCAAATAAAACACCTTGAGTATGAGGTGGTATGTCTTTCAATTTTTTAGATATATAACTTTCTTGATTTTTTATTTCAATTGTAAAATCTTGTAATTCATTTAAATTTTTAAGCTTTAGTTTTGGTAAATTGATATTTTCATAATCTAATTCTTTTAGTTTTACATTAATACAACAGTCCTCGGGTACTGGACGATATACATCTTTATTTTCCATTGTAATTTCTTGATTGGCAGTTTTAAGTCTTGTTTCTATTGTTTCGAAGGTACAATCATTTTTTAAATTTATAATTCCAATATGATTTATGAATCCTTCTTCATTATATTTGCTTTTTGAACAATTACATTTATATTTTGTTTCTTCGCTTAAGGCAAATAAATATTTATTTTCTGCGAGTTTATGAAAAATTTCGATATGATTGGAAACTTGTTTTAAATTACAATTACTATTTATTCTATTCATAAAAATAGCCAATTCACAATCTTTATCTAGAACACTATTTTTGAATTCTAATTGATTACAAACAAAATATTTATCAATTTTCTTACAATCCTTTAAAATATTATTACTTAGGATATATTCTTCTTTATTTTCTTTGATTATAAAATATTTATGTTTCTGTTCTAAAATATAAAAATTTCCTTTTGGTTTCCCATATGGTAAATTAATCATCTCATAAACTTCTGATTTTGAACTCTCTAGTAATGGAACTGATAAAATTATAACAAATCTATCCTTCTTTAAATAGGCGTTTGGATTTATTTCCTTCATTATATGACTATATGATTCTAAACTTGGTGTGAATAGCATTACGTTTTCTTTATCACTTTCTTTCAATAATTGTATGAAATGTTTCGGTTCGATTATAATCGGGTGGATAACATTATCCTGCAGGAACAGAATTGCTTCCGTTATTTGATTGATTGTCGTTTCAGTTTGACTTATTAAAAAATAAATTCTAAGTTTAAACTCTGTAAAATATTCTTTTAATGCAAAATACTTCCTATCTTTATTAATTTTGTTCGAAATTACCTCTAATGTTTTACTTAAAGTGTTTGTTAAGTTTCCCAATTCATAATATGCATTCTTTAAAACCATATTCTGTTTGTTTAACCCATCTAAAACTCTTATTTCTTCTTGCTGACTCTTATGTATATATTCACTGTTTTCTTTGGTTATTATAATAGCATCTTCATAATGTTTAGCGTCTTCGCTATCTAAAGTTCCGAATAGAACTTTAAGACCTGACCCTACTATGTTTAATAAACCTCTTTTATACCTTTTATAACTTGTATCTACCCCAAGTAAATGGTAAATAGTGTTAAAATCTTTTCTTAAGCTTGCAATCTGTATTTTAGTTTTCCTTATAAAATCTACGCATTCTGGAATTTCAATAAAACAGTTATCATTTACATTGGCCACAAAGTTAGTTATTACATCTATTTGATCTGCCACTTCACGAAGGTTAATATTGTTTACTATAGAGATTTTTCCACTTTGTTGTCTCAATTCTCCAATATTTTTGAAGTAGATGCCATTTGAGGGAAAGTTCTCCCATATATTACTGAATACGCCATTTAAAATGAACAAAAATCTGCAAATAAAACTTGTCAGTTTTTAAAATGTTTTATTTTGCTTTTATTATATTTAATAAATTGGTTATTTCTTTTTATGACTACGGAGTCTCCTATAATTCTAAGTATTTTAAAGGGTCCAGAGAATTTTCCTCCAAACTTATCCCTTTTGTCATTCTCTACTAAAATTAAATCCTTAACTTCAAAATCTTTAATTTTCCTACCTAAATTTTGGTCGTACCTTTGTTTTGATTTTAATTTATTTTGAAGCTGTGTTTCTTTTACTTGTTTTTGGATTCTACATAATTTTAATTGAAGTTCTTGAGTGTAATCTGTATTTGTTTTATATTTAAGAGTTCCGAAATCACTAGGTGGGTTTGCTTTCCTACCAAATACAATTTCGTAAGGTGTGAAACCTGTACTATTATGCTTTGAAGTATTATAACAAAATGAAGCGTATTGAAATAATTTTGCATATTCCGGTTTAGTTCTATCTTTTATCATTGTTCTTAAATATTCTCCTAGTCTGGCATGTGCTCTTTCAGCAGATCCATTGCTTTGAGGGTAAGCACTACTCGTTCGCAAGTGCTTTATTTTAAACATTTTACACAGATCATTCATTACCTCATTAATGAATTCTCCTCCGTTGTCGGTTAGAATTATTTTTGGAATTCCGAAATACAATATCCAATGATCTATAAACGCTCTGGCTACAGTTTCACTTCTTTTATTCTCTATTGGGATAAATTTTATATATTTACTTAAGTCGTCTTGAATTGTTAAGCTGAATAAAGTTTTGTTCCCTTCCTTATATGGACCAGTAAGATCCATGTCTACTTTTTCTAATGCGTAATTAGCAGTAGACGTTATTTTCATGGGGTTTTTCCCGGGATGCCTATTAATTTTCTGTTTTTGGCATTGTACACATTTAGTTATGTAATCAATTACATCTTTATTTAATCCTTCCCAATTGAATCTATCTCTTATTTTTGCTATTGTTACCTTTTGTCCTCCATGACCTCCCAAAAAACTTTCATGGTTTTCTCTTATAATTTGTTTTCTTACTTCTAAATCATTTATAATTTGTATATCTTCTAAAAAATTTTCGTTTATATTCTCTTCATTTACGTTTCTTTCAATTACTTGATTATTATTATGTCTGTTGACATTTACTTCTACTTCTTGATTATCAGATATTTCCTTTTCACGTAATAAATTCTTATTCAGTTTTTCCTTAACCACTTTACTCGTGCATGGTTCTTCTAACCCATATTCTTCTTCATATATTTGTCTTAGAACGTCTTCATTTTCTTCGTCTGAGGAATCATCACCAAAGATTTCTTCAATTAACTCTTTAGTTTTTTCGTCTTCCCTAGTCATTACTGGGTACGTATTTTTTTCGTCTTGAACTATATATACATTTCTACTTAGTTCGTCGGCAACAACATTATCAACACCTTTCTTGTATTGTATTGAATAATCATATTCTTCTAATTTTAACCTCCATCTAATAAGACGACTTCCTGGATCTTTAACGTTGAATAACCATGTCAAAGGACGATGGTCAGTTTTTATTTTAAACTTCTGCCCATATAAATAAGGCCTGAAATGTTGAATCGCCCATAAAATAGCTAAGCATTCTTTTTCCGTTGTACTATATCTACTTTCTGCTTGATTTAGATTTCTGCTAATGAAATGAATTGGTAAGTCCTTATTTTCTTTTTCTTGAGACAATACTGCCCCTATGCCATTATTGCTGGCATCTGTAGTTACGATAAAAGGTTTTTCAAAATCTGGATATTGTAGCATTGTGAAATTTTTCAATTCACATTTCAATTTATCAAACGCGATTTGCTGTTCGTTGTCCCATTTCCAAACTGAATTTTTCTTCAATAATTTATATAATGGTGAAGCTATTGTGCTAAATCCTTTAATGAATTTTCTATAGTAACCTATCATACCCATAAATGATTTTATACTTTTAGCATTTTTTGGACTTTGTAAATTATTTATTGCTTCGACCTTTTTTAAATTCGGTGCAACTCCGTTACTCGTTATATTATATCCCAGGTAATCTACTTCCTGTTTAAAAAATTCAGTTTTATCAATTTGAATCTTCAAATTACATTTCTTGAGTCTATCAAATATTACTCTAAGTCTTTCAGAATGTTGTTCTATTGTTTCTCCAAAGACAACAATATCATCCATATAAACAAAACAGTCTTTTCCCTGTAACCCATCAAGAACGTTATTCATTAACCTCTGAAAACAAGCTGGAGCATTCTTAAGACCGAATGGCATCCGAAGAAATTCAAAATGTCCATAAGGTGTAGAAAATGCAGTTTTCTCAATACTATCTTCATCAAGTGGAATTTGATGAAACCCAGACTTCAAATCTAAGGTTGTAAAGAATTTCGCATTTCCTAGCTTATCTAAAATGTCCTGTATGTTGGGAATAGGGTAATTGTCCGAGACAGTGATTTCGTTCAACTTACGAAAGTCTATCACCATCCTCCATTTTGGAATTTTACTGGCATCCAACTTTTTGGGAACTACCCATAATGGACTTGACCAAGGTGAAATACTATGTCTTATAATATTTTCATCTAAAAGTTTCTTGATTTGTTTATCAACCTCTGCTTCATGTACTTTAGGATATCTGTACGTTTTTGCATTAATAGGTATATCGTTAGTAGTACGAATACTATGTTTTATGGCATTAGTTTCAGATAGACTTTCACCTTCTAAACTAAAAATATCTTCATATTCCCTTATTATTCCTTTTAAAGAATCTATTTGTTCTTTTTCTTTTAAATGTTCAATCCTTACTTGACTCCATATTTGCTTAAATTTTTCTGATTCTTTTTCCTCATTATAAAATACACCTTTAGTATAATTTTCTTCAATCTGTTGGCTTTTGGTGTTTGAAATAACTAATGCTTCACTATTATCTTTGATACTATCAGAATTCAGTGACGTTATAGACGCACTTAAAGAGTTACATCCTTTAATCTGTTGGTCTATGCAGTTTGAGTATTCTTTCATATTGTTTTCATCTTTATATAATAACTTTATACACTCATTTTCATTAGTGAGTGTTTGTTCTCTACAATTGATTATGTATTTAAAAAATTGTAAGAAGTCACTACCTATGATTCCATCGTAGTAATTAATCACATCTATGGGAATTATGTGAAAACTAAACTCATTTAAAATACCTCTGGTAAATTCAATTCCTATAGTAGCAGTGCCCATACTGTATCTGCTACTTTTACCTATTCCTCTTAAAGTTAGACTTATATCTGAACGTAAATCTTTTTCGAAAATACAATTCTGTTTCAACAAGGATACTGCTGCTCCAGTATCGATTAACATGTTATATGGTTTATTTTTATAAATCATTACTATATGAGGACTTCCTGACATAATCGCCGAAATAGTTGCCTCATTAACTATTCGGGTTTTCGAAAATTTTGATTTTTACTAGTTTCTTTGCTTTGAAATGGATTTCCCTTACTATAATCTTGTTTTTGTTTTGGATTTTGATATTTATTGAAATCCCTATTATTCTGGTAAGATTTGTTGCTTTTTTGATTATAATTTTTGTTTCTAAAGCACTCTCTGGACATATGACCCAATCGACCACAGCTATAACATTTAACCGAAGTATGGTTAATTTTAATTAAATGCCTATCTGTGTACTCTTTAGTGTTAAATTCTTTGGGTTTAACATTATAATACCCTAATCTGATTTCTTCCTCCATAGCTAATTGACTTGCTTCGGAGAGGGTTTTTGGACGCTGTGTATTCACAAAAGTTCCAATCTCTCTTTGTAAACCCGCAATAAATGCGTTAAGCATATCTCTTTCAATGCCCAACATTTGACCGTCATAAGTTGGGTCTTCTGACTTTTCAGTAAAGAGGGCTTGAATCCTTCTTCTCGTTAAAGTTTCACATCTTTGTGTGAATTGAATTACGGTTTCATTTAAATTTTGACGAAGTTTCGTCATTTCTAAATGAAGTTGCAAGCTAGAATGAGTTTCTCTGAAAACTCTATTCAGTTCATATTTTAACTCTTCCCAAGTATTTATTCTTTTGTTCATTAAAAGAATTTCAGCGTTACCAGAAATTTTGCTTTTTATTACCGCAAGAAGTAACACTCTTTGTGACGGAGATGCTAACTTCATTGCATTTTCGCAATTTTGTATAAAATTGTGTGCTTTCGTAGCTTCACTATTAAAATTCGGGATAATTTTTATAAGGTCACTTAAATTAATATTATTTATTGGAGTTGGGTTGGTCGAGAGATTATTTGAAGTATTCAAATAATTCCTATTATCTGTTTCTAACCGTTTATTGATCGGGAAATTATTTGGGTTTATCAAATAATTTTCCTCGTTGGTCATGTTATAACTTCTTGCCTGCTTGTTATTATTTCCTAACTGGTTCCTTGATCTTTCTTTTTCCTCATCTTCTAATAATATTTCTTTTATATTCTTTCTTTTAGGAATAGCTCCCGTTTCTTTAATTTCCATATCTCTAATTTTCTCAATTGCATCTTCCACTAAGGATGGTGTTTTTTCTTTATTTAAATTTTCTTGATCTTCTATTACGTGAAAAAATAACTGTCTTCTATAAATATTATTTTTATAGAATACCATGTATTCTTCTTCGATTTCGTTTTGGCTTATTTTATTATTTTCCAAAATCTGAGTTAAAGTGAAGGATAATATATTTCCACTTTCTTTAGTTATGCAAGTAAATTCCCTACCAAGTAATTCCTCGCTAAATTCAAATTCAGATCCTGACTTTGCCATTTTTATAAATTTTATTAATTTTCGTTTTTTTTTCTTTTTTTTTTTTTTAGAGTTTATTCGTTTTTTATATTGAACAAGGCGTTATGTGTTTCGTTTTGTGCCTCTAAAATAACCTGTTTGATTTTTATGGCTTTATTGACCAAATATTTTTGATTTTTTCTTAATTGTAATACACTTTTATTTTTATTTTCCTGCTCTATTTCTTCTTTAGTTAAATCTCTTTTCTCCTGTTCTGACATTTTTTTTCACTTATTTTAACATTTTGTATACTTAAATAACTTACATTAAAATTTTCATCGTTGTTTTTCTTGGTGTCATGCTCTCCTGTTTTATGGCTGGTTTTCCTTTAAAGTTCTCTCGAAATGATCAAAATGATGGAAATGATGATGATCCTAATCACTGAATTATTTTAGTTGTAGGTACAGTCTAATAGGATGATGGGAGTACAAATGTATATTATTTTTTTTTTTCAATGGGACTTTATTTAAAACTTCCGAACACAACTAGTAACTTTTATTTCTTTTATCGATTTATTGATACACCCAAAGGTTTTAGGGTTGTATTTCGACTGACATGTTTTTAGTTCTTTTATTTCTATTATCGATTTATTGATACACCCAAAGATTTTAGGGTTGTATTTCGACGAAATATTTTTAGTTCTTTTCACGATTTATTAACTCACTCAGAGGAATTTAGAGTGGAGTTTCGCGTATGAGCTAAATAATGTTTTTTTTTTTTTTTTTATTGTGTTTTTAAATATTTAATTTAAAATTTCACCGCTGCCACCAATTTTTGTTATGCCGCGAAATAAAAGATTGTTTGCGTTCTAGTTTTATATTAAATAAAGAAGGTATCTTTATTGGTTCGAGTTTTACTTAAGACTAACTTACAAAAATTGAATGTGGAAATATCAACCACAGATTTATTCTTATACTTACATACATATATATATAGATAAACAAAATGCATCGAATATGAGATTCATATTGGATGCTCAAGCAAGATAAGAAATGATGTGCTATGCATAAACCTTCTGTCTTTGATTACTGTGGATTAATTGATGAGACGTTTCGGTCCCCACTTGAAATATAAACAAAGTTGAAACAACACTTGAAGAGTATTATGTTACTTTGATTTGAACAAAGAACTCTAGGATGAAGAATAAACATTCAAAACGAAGAATGTGCAGACTAATGTTAAATTAAATTTATTATCATGCTTATGCATAACACGCCGACAGCCAATTTTGGTAGTGAAATGATAACAAAAATCTGAGTATGCAGTTTTATAGGTATAAGCGCCCTTATTTCAAATTCAAAAGTCTGGCAGGTTTATTTCTAAACATTCTCAAATTTTTGTTATCATTGCACTCCCAAAAATAATGAAGCTTCCTTGCATTTAATAAACATCGGAAACGTGATTTCAGAACTCCAAGAACCTTTTTTAACAACTTTCCAAGCTTTTATATGCATTTTGTTTTTCCTTACTTGTGGTTGGTTTGTTTAAAGGCGTTAACAACCTTGGCTATAAATGGTAGCCGTAATTACCCAATAACCGTTTTGTACTCGAAGGATTGTTGGTTTCCATCAAATGCATATGAATATTGAGTGTCGAGCATATAGCGGAGTCATGACACGATCTAGAAAACCTAGCGTTGACATGGAGAAAACGCAAGTCGTAACACCTTAGAATGATTAAAATGAATATAATTAAAATCAGTGCCAAAATTAGATGTACAATAAATGGTACAGCTTCCACATTAACTATAAAATCTTAACTATAAAATCCCTTTTTGTTCATAATAGGTTATAAATATAAGTTTGTTGGAGTTGTTGGGTTCGAAAGTTTTGGCGTCGAAAGTGAAATGTGGGTGCAATCAATAGCTCCTATAGCTAGTTCTTTTTATTTTTAAATTTTTGAAAAACCTATGTATTTTTGTGTTGTTAGAAAACCTTTTGTACAAATTGGTTCTATACCCATTTTTTCTGAGAGACACTCTTCATCTGTTGTTGGAAAATGAACCATTCCTCCTTTAACTATAACTATAAACTGGCAGATGTATAACATAATTGTTGCTTGGTTTAAGGGGATAGTATAGTTGTTTCCAACAGGCAAGGAAAAAAAGCAGTGAAAAGAATTATTTTCAACATATAAGATTTAAGGTTTTTCTTTTCGCAGATGTTTAACATTTTACAGATAAAGGTGTTTTCGGAACTTACCGCATTTTATTTTTAAGAAATAAATCTCAAATCTCTGTTGAAGTTTTTATGTTTCTTTATTTCTATTGCCTCCCTAACGGTTCTTGGCACATAAAGATAAATCCTTTCAATTGCCAAGTCGAAACGAACGAAATGATCTTCGTTGTAAGCCAAATGTTCACATAAAGCGGATTTTGTGACTGCATTTTGTTTAATAGTTTTAATGTGTTCATTTAATTGAGTTTTAACACATTTCTTCGTTTGTCTAATATACGATGACCCACAGCTGCAAGGAACCGAGTACACTACAGGGTTTTGTAGTGGTTTTTGGTGACCTTAAGAACTGGCAAACTTTAGTTGGTGGTTTGAGAACGGTTCTTAGACCAAAATTCGTTTAGGATAAGAGCTCTTCGATGACGCTTTTATGAATGAGCTCTCCATCTACCACAAATGCCTCACTTTCCAGAAAATGGTTCCGCAACAATTGTAAAAGGTGTGAAACATCGTTGAATCGGCTGGGTAGGGGAAAAAAGATTTCGGAATGGAAATATTGAGTTTCTTCAACAATCCTTGGTTCGTTTCTCCTAAGAAGCAAACCATTCCAACGACATCGAAACCACAGCTGTGAACAGAGTTTATAAGTTCAAAAAGCAAGGATTTTGTAATTTTTTAATCAAAATCATAAAATATCGGTTAGTTCCAATTGTGTGTCTCTTTCTTCTTAACGAAACTGGAGATCCCTAGTTCCTTCGGAAAGAAATGAGAGGAGTACAAATACTAGGTCGGAGAAGGAGATCGAGACAGTTTAATTTTGACAGTGATAAGAATACGTGGTTGTGAAATTGTAATTTGGAAGTGTAATCTCTTGTAAATTGTAAAGAGTAATAGTAAAACAGTTTCTTATTGATAAAAGTTATTGTTAATTTGAGAGTAAATAAAAGTGAATTAGTAAAAGTGTAAATGAGTTTTATTTGAACCCAGACAAATATTACAGTATGTACGTATTCTTCCTTAAATCCAAAATGGCGGCTGAAGCACAAGGTTTTCCCGAAAAATTAAATGTAGGCTCTTATAGACCTCAACTAACGTTCTGTAAAAGAAAATTGTAAGAATAATTTTTTTCCATTTCAGTTCAATTTTGTATAGATAGCGATTGGGCTAAAACAGGGATATCTCGTTCCAGGAAGTGCTTAGGGTGGTGGCAAACAGCTGTTTGGTCAAAACTGCAACAGTTGAAAACGTCCGCACGACCGACATCTACATACAACAACTTGTATTCCACGTCGGCTACTCCCATGAGCACAATGCTATGCGTTCCTATACGAAACAAGAAAATAAAGTGGGAATTATTGAAAGTGTTAACAAAGAGTATATATTTAATTATTATTATTAGGTACCCGACAACCCGACCAGGTACCTAAATACTAGGGTAATACCCGGAACTTTTTAGTCCCGGATACCCAGGTAGATGTGGAACCGGGTATTACCCGTGTATAATCAAAAGCCCTAATTAGAACTTACGCCTGTAAAGGGCGGTTATATCCGGCTGTGATGGTGGTGGGTTATAAGATCAGAGTAACTTTCTTACCACTGAAAAGCAACTTGTTCCGAAACGCCAACGTAGTTGGAAAAGAATATTACGAAAAGTGTTGGCATTATTCCTAGCAAATAATTGCCAACTACCGATTTAATGTGGAAAGAATTTAACTTTTTATTGAAATTTAATCGCACCATTCAAAACGAAATCATCAAATGGATGTGATTTGAACTTGTTGCATCAATTGTTGCAACTTATTTTTATATTTATTGCAATCTCCATATTTTAAACTATAAACTAACATTAAACAGAAATAATAGGGTAGAAACTACTTTTCAACTTTTGCGCAGAGAGCAAACAGAATGTCAAGTTTTCAAAGCTAGACAAGTTTATTTTTTCTATGTCAGAAAATAGTTAAATTCTTTCTCCGAGAGTTTTTGAAAGAAGAAAAACTTTTAAGTTTTAAAATGATTTGTAACTCTATAACGTTTGCTCCATGGCATTATAGCTTCCGGGTCGATTACTTTGTGTTGAACTGCTGGCTGCACTACATACACATGTATCTCTTAATTTATACAAACATATAACTATAAGATTTTTTAAATGCTGAAAGCTGACTATAAAAAGTTTCTCGCAAGAAAATTTTTCTCGGTTCAAAGACATAAAGGACACAAAAAGTTTTGCGACACCATTCTCGATTGGGAAACGCGACCTCATATTTTTTTTTTTTTGCAACAACAACAAATTAGTGAATTCTTGAAAGGCAAACACATCTCAACTCTCAGTATAATGGCGGGTAGTGGTATAGCGGTTTAGCGCACAAGAGAACATTTTTGTTCCATGTCAAGTTGGGAATAATAATATTTTTTTGAGTTCTTAAGTCGGTAGATTGTCGCATTTGGGATAACAAGGACGACAACGCACGCAAAGCAAAGGCGAAGAAGTTTAAAAGTTGATGGCCATGATGTGATGATACTTTGCATGTGAAAAACAAATATTTTATTCCTAAAGCGACAATTTGATGTAAGTTTTTTTTTGCTTTTGTAGAGAACAAAAAATAAAGTTAAAATATCAAAAACCCATAGGGGAATTAAACTTTGTGTAGAAACTTAGGAAAAACAAACTTTACTAAACTGACAAGTCACGTATAAGGTTAGTGGCATTCTATCTAAGGCACATAGGTTTATTTTAAAAAGTGTATACATTAGACTATTAGAGCATAAATGAAGCGACAAATGTTTTGATGCTTAAATAGAAGTGGGTTATTTTTATGGGCTGACATAACTGAGTACAATATAATTCTTAGTTAAATTATTGAGCGCCTGGGCACTAAGAACGTACAATTGATGAGAACAAATATGAAAAGGCAGTCGTTAACATGGAATTTTAGCCATAAAAGCCAGAATGAAGAATTTTATTGTAAGTAATGACAAAAGTATGCTAAGTTTTCTTTCTTGTAAATAATGAATTGACAACTACTAACGTTTTCGAGAATATCTTCTTGAAAAGGTTTTTTGGATTTTTAGTGTTCTTTCCATCTTATTTTTGAGTCAGCATAAACATTATTACAATCCTGACAAAAAAAAAACCGGAATAAATTCCAGATTTGTCAGGAATGCCAGTGAAATCTTTAACTGTCCCAATCGTCGTTGTAATATTATTGCCAGTACTTTTCGGTGGTAATTTGACTGGGTAATTGTTTTTATTATTCGATTAGGGTATTATTTTTATAGTTTGTGTTTTATCTTTTTAAATGCGAAAATATTAAATACAAAAAATAGAAAAAAATATATACATATGTAGGTAGCACTGATGACACATAGACTTACATGAATACCCTTATTACTTTATTTCGGAAACAAAATTACAACAAAGTTCTGTTCATAATGGGGCCAACGCATAGAATTCGTCGCGTCCGTTCCGTCAACGAATTCCGTTCTTATGGGTCACTTTTCATAAGAACGTGTGTATTTTATCGAGTTGAAAACGTCAACTTAACGCACGCGACGGATTCTATTGGGCCAACCCATAGAATCCGGGGCAACAGGGGTTTTTCTTTTTTCATTCATTTTCTTGTTTTTCCCCTTTTAGATATTTGTGTTCATCATTTATCTCTGTTTACTCGGTCATTTTATCTTGAGCATTCAAACGCTCTGAACATGTTCAGAAAATTTTCTGAACGGAAAAAGAAATACAAAATTCAACACCTGAACGTTCAGGTTCTGTTCGTAACGAAAAAAGAAAAACGCCTGATATTTCTTGAAGAAAATAAAATACCTACATTTGGTAAGGTACTACCCGATCTTCACCTTTAAAATTTAATGAGCCAAAAATGGCCTTTTATTTTAAAAATGACTTTTAAATAAAATGCATTTGATGAAACCGAAATACGTCATTCTTATTTTAATGCGTTTTAAATATATCAAATTCCTTAATGAAATCAGCCATAAATGCAAAAATAAAAACAAAATCGATATTTACTTTTTTTATTTTCCACTGTTTCAAACCTCTGTTACTTGAAATCGTTGAAGCTAGAGGGTTTGACCCATATACTTTTTTCATCAGTACAATATATTATACCAAAATTTCATCTTATTTGACCGGGACACTTTTTAATACATTTAGTGCGTGGTTCTTTCTAGCACTTTAACGACACTAATCCTACAAGTGCTCCCGTTGACAGCCCAAACCTGACCTCCCCAGAAGAAATAACAGTTTATTCAAACCAAAGTAATCAAAAAATGGAAAACCTCAAAAATGGTGGCGTTCCCTCAGAAGGGTGCTAGGAACATGATCTCCAACTACAGGCAAATTTCCCTTCTGTACAACCTAAGTGAGCTACTGGAAGAGCTGATACTCAGGAAGCTCAAATAGTTTTGCAGCGATAACAACATCATCCTAGACATGCAGTTCGGCTTTCGGGAAAAGCATTCCACACTACATCTGCTCCTGAAGTTTCATCAAGATATCACCTCTGCCTTCAACAACCGCCAAGTCAACGTCCAATGCTTCCTTGGTGTCGAAAAAGCGTTCGACAGCGTATGGATTGAAGCCCATTGTGCCAGCAATTATAACATATAGTCAAATTTTTTTGTTGCTCTTTTCAATACCAAAAGTATTATTATGTCAGATATCACACCCCCACTTGGATAATACTTTTTTGATCGATCTCATTACCTGCTCCTTCCATTCTTCCAAATGTCAAGATTTTTAGTACTGCATTTCTAGACTTCCTTTATCGAAACGGACTTAGGGATTAACTAAAGATGACTCACACTTAAATACAAAAACATTAAACCGCCAGTGAACTCGGCACCAACGTGACTTAAATTTTGGAATTTGGTAAGAACTACCGCTACATAAATAATTGAAAATTTTCTTCATTCATTCATTGGAACCGTAATAAGGAATACCTACAATTTTTTGTAAGGAAACTATATATTCAAAATAAACAACAAAAACTTGAAGCTTACTCCGGACAAGGAACAAACTGCACAAAACATTAACCAGGTCAAACAACGCAATAAAGATCACTCAAAGCACCAAACGTCCATATCGTCCGATGAATTACAAAAGAAACAAAAGACTAGAAATGGTCAAAAACCACTTTCACATTCAGCAAGGACCAATAAAAGGTCATGAATTTTTCGTTACAAGCTTATAGAAAATATACAAAATAAAAAAGGTCCTATACCAACACCACCCGAAAGGACAAGAGTATATACATATATATATAAAAAAGGAATACTTATACAAAATTCCAGCGCTGCCTATTCACACATCCTAATACAGCATCATAAGGCATAAATAACATTACAAATTGTACCAAAGAGTAATAAAAGAGAAAAAGGAAGAAAAACGACATAAAAAAATGAAAAGCCCATAGAAAGGACAATGGGACTCATTGTCTGTCGCATCGCAACAAATACCCACAGCGACATCTAGCGTAGGCAAAAATTACCTCACACAGACAAAGGGACATGCCAGAGCTGTAACAACTAATCTATTGACACTTTGCGATACATTTTCACCAGATAGCCGTACTGGTGCTCGGCGCTCGCAGGGTAGTTCCAGGGGGTATGGTTGGCAGCACTATCTTTCCATCTATCTCATTGCTCAATACCAAAATACTCCTCTCCAACACTCCCCTGAAATCCATTCCTTTGGGGGATGTTTACTTTTTTTTTGTTGACAAAAATAACATCGCGACTCGCGACTAAGCAAGATTACTGCAAACGTTTTGTGTAAAATTTTATGACAACATTTGAATAAAAAAATATTTTATCTATCTTTATGACTTGATGAGCAACGAACAAAAGATACTATATACAAGCTTTGATTATGGAGTCCTGTGTGGGCGAGTGGGAACTACAATTAACTTCTTGGCATCAATTGCTAGGATTTGCGTCGAACCTGGAAGATAGCTGATTAAAGTTTTAGGGAATTCGATGTTTTTTTTTTTTTGGTTGAGTAAGGCGTAAGGCCGCAGATTTGGATAGATTTTTTGCTTTGGAAATGTCTATTTATTCAGAGTTTCAGGGCGGAATTCATAGTTGTTACTCCAGTCCGGATTTTTCTCGACTTCTGCCAATTAAGAAAAATCTTAAGCATTTGATCAGGCAAACTTAATGTTCATAGAAAAACATGGATGCTCAATCAAGCTGAACACAAAAATAATATTTTCTTATACTTTTGTATTGCGTATACTATTTGTAATATTATAAGATTTTTTAAGAAGATTACCTCCGCCGCGCCGCCGTTGATTAAGATATTTTTATTTATTTCTTCTTCCCGACGACCGACGTTTCGAACAAATTTCACTTTTCGTGGTCACGGGATTAGACTGACATTTGATTGATGTTAAACGAAAGAAACTAAGAACACTATAATAAAAAATAAAATCCTAGCTTTCTAAGATAGATTCGTAACTGACTCAAATTCCGCTAACGAAACCGAGACTACGCCACGCATAAGGACTGATCAAATGATGACGACTTTTGGCTATTGTACTCGGATAATGATTTCTTTCTGGAATGTTGTATGTACCCTTCTGGACAACTGTAAAGAAGGGCCCAAAACACCCGGACTCCCACAACTTGACCGAGAGGTTCATGGGATACAAATTGGACATCTTAGGATAAAGCGAAGTTCGATGGTTGGGCTCGGGCAAATACAAATCCCCAAACCGTAACACTGTATTACTCTACTCCGGAAAAGAGCCCGGAAGTGTCCGGGAATCAGGCGTTGAGCTGCTACTTACTAGAACTGCGCACAAAGGATTGGGGAGCCTCTATAGGACACAGGTGACATGCGTAACTACATCAACGCATTAGCTGGAGAAGCAGAAGAGGCCGCAAATCGGTGTGACAGCAGAACTGTTTGTAGAATCACTAACGAGCTTACACATATACAAAGCTCAAAATAACACCTGGTGAAAGATGTAGATGGTTCCCTGCTCCATTAGGATGAGGGCCAGCTCAGAAGGTAGAAGGAATACTTCGCTTCGGTATTTAACCGTGTGTTCGGCAGCGTGCTGACTGCGGTTGCCAAGATAGCAGCAAAAATTGTATTAAAGCGAATAAAGGAACATCTAGAAGACACACTCGACGCCGAACAAGCAGGTTTCCGCACTGGTTCATCCTGTGTTCCCCACATTAACACCTCGCGGATCATTATTGACCAAAACGTCGAATATCGATCACCACTTCACCTGCTTTTCATTGATTTTTAAGAAGCGTTCGATAGTGACAACAAAGAATTTATTTGGATTGCCTTACGCACGAGAGGCATTCCAGAAAAATTAATTGCTATTACGACGGATGCAAATGTCACGTTCTGCATAAAGGAAGTTTGTCAGATGAATTCGAAGGCCAATGTGGAATCAGGCAGGTTTGCATACTATCGCCAATACTTATCCATTGAGTTTGAGAGCCATATAAAAGTCCAATAGATCAACTCCTTCCATATGCGTGTCGCGTGCGTTGTACTTGCGGGTAATTTGTGGACAATCAACGTCATTATACGACTTTTCTTCTGAAGCAGATTAAAAAAAAAGTGTCTAGAAAATTGGAAAACTTGGTAGAATATGGCTCCTTTTTCCCTTAATCCTAGGATAACCTTCATCTAGAAAGCAATTTTGCGAATTCTAAAGAAATGATACCTACTCATGTCATCAACTCAGCAAATAATTCTTCTATTCAGATCAATGAAAATGACAATATTAATATTTGGACCACTTCTTATAGGTATTGTACTATTTTGGAAAGGAAAGTGCACATTTATGTTATTGCCCAATGTCCAAACAAAATCCAAAATGCAAGTCTATATAGGCAAATTTATTTAAACAAGAACTGTATTTGGGTCACTTAATCCTTTTATCCCCCTTAAACCAACCATTGCAAGTTAATATTTAACATTCAATATACATTTCTGTTTGCTTTTAGTTTCTTGTATAGGGGGAAGTCTCTATAAAGTGGGTAAGTAACCATAGATCTATTCACTTTAGAATTATTGATACAATATTGACTCTTACAAATAGAAAAGTTCATACAAGATTGAGTGTAGGTATAGCAATAGCAAACGTTCGTTCAAATGCCAACCCTGTTTGGGTTTTGGATAAACAAACCTGCTTTATAATACAGGTCAAGTCGAAAGCTTGGAAATTACTTATTTATATGATTTTCAAGATATACATTATGTACATATGTACATCTAATCAAAAAAGGTTTCTCTTCAAGATTGCTTAAATTAACTATCTTCGTGTTTTATGTATCTTCTGATATTTTTGAAACTGAATCTTTGATGAATTCAATTACATCTCTGAATTGTGTAACTACATTATTGAATGGTGTTTTCTTGGAAACCCAAATAAGAATCTAGAATTGCTTAAATGCACCTGCTTCAACTTTAATAAAACTGCATCTGATACGGAATTCAACTTTGCTGCTCTTAACTTAACTTGAATCTAGAGGTTAAAATTGCTTATGACTTCAACCTTTTTATTATACAAATATTTTTGTTTTTACACTTCAGATTATTTGATGTAGTGAGCTTATAGCAAGCTATTATCTAGAATCAAAGACTCATCATAAGTGCATGTGTTAGTAGTTAGTAAAATAAAATAATACAACTAAATTATTTTAAACAAGGACACACGATCTAATAGGGCCACCTCGGTTTTGTAGAGTGCGCTTTCATAGTTTTTTCCATTCGGAAGAGTAAAATTAGGAATAAAAATATGTGTGTTACAAGAGAAAATTATGTTTCGAAAACTGCTGTTTGTACTTTGACAGACTAAAAATAAGGGGGGAGAAGTAACCAAAAATGCAAAAACATAAATTTGAGTGGATTCTAGGTTTGGAACTATTTTTTTAAATGTTTTAATGAGTGCAATGTTGCAACTTTTTACTTAAATTTTTTTTCAGTAGTTTGAAATTTGAATGTATGAATAAAGATATACACCTACATATACTAACATATCTTTTATTTTTTATTTGAAAACTTGAGTAGATTATTGATTTTTGTAAGAAAATTGGAATAGGTAAACTATTTTATTTAGGGTGGTTTAAAACAAGTAAAGGGTGATTTAAAAAAAATACAGCACAATAGTATTGTCATTTATTAAAGTCAAAAATGAATAATTGAATGCACTTTTGGAAATTATTTTTGTTTGTTTGTTAAACTGCTAGAGATATAGTACAGTAGCAAAAAGTGGCGATTGTAGTTAACCCTTTTGAGCTTTAAAGGTTTAACTACAACGGCCACTTTTTGCAAAATGTGCAACTGTGAAAATTTTTAAACACAATTTTCTCAACTATTTAACTTCGGAAAAATTCAAAAATGGTGTCAAAAACCTTAGATTTTGGATTCTCAAACAAGTGATGTACTTTTTTTCGCAAAAAAAAAAATGGACCTTAAAAGTAAGCAAACAAAATTTGTAGGAAATTTTTAATGTCGAATTATTTAACAAAAAAACAGAGGTTTCCCCGGTAGGCCTAATCCTCGTTTACTACTACATACTACTTAAATATTGCACATAATTAAAAATAAGTGATTATATAAATTAAGATAAAGTAAAACGATAAAGCTGTATAAATTAATGAACAAATAAATAATGTATTGCACATAATTAAAAATAGAAGATTATTATAAGTCTATAAAGCTTTGAAATGTATAATAAAAGTCCACACTGTGTTTTATAATTTATTGTTAATTTACTTTGAATTTACACAATTATTTTTCAAATGTAAAAGAACGTTTCTTATTTTTAGTTGAAATATTCTTCTTCTGTGGCTTGTTGTCCTGGTTGGTTTTCTTTGGCGTCAGAATTACGAGTCCTCTCAGCAAAAATATTCCGATCTTTTCGGTGTGTTCCGTTGTAGAGCCATTTGGTAAATACGTGTGTTTATCTCTCATGATTTCAGCCAACCATGATTCGACAACATGTTCTTTGAACTCTCTCTCTGCGACGTTTGCTGTATACATCGAATGGAGGTTTAATACTATTTTTTCAAACAGGATGGATGGTACTGTCAGTTTGCCGAACTCCGAAGGTGTGGTGATGGTGCTATAAGCTCTCAGTTTGATCAACAAAGTTTGTCCTCTTACTTCGTCGCTGCTATCTATCATACACTGAGAGCAAGCATCGTATTTTAGTATCCCCTTTAGCTTTCCTGCGTAGTATACAGCTGCTGCCTTCTTGAGTTTCCTAGATGTGTCATTTTCGGGATTTGCGTTTTGGTCCTTGTCCATTGCAGTCACAATGTCCAAACTGGCTTTCAGTGGTTTTTTGAGAATGTGATCCTCAATTGTAACTTCAAATTTATATAGTTTTTTTTCAGCTGCTAGTTCAGTATCCGTTGGGTCTTCATATGCCGCCATATTGAGCAAGGGCTTGCTTCAGCATCTTCCGAATGTTCCGCTGAGCAAAGATGCTGAAACATGACTTGCTTGAGATTTCTTATAAATCTCTAAGCAGAGGGGTTTCTTTCATAGCTGCCTCTATTATTTCGCACCATGGAAAACTCATTTTCAGCCACATCAGTATTTAAATGAGCAATTAACAAATAACTTAGCTGCTCATTTTTTATATGCCTCCACATCAACTCAACTCCCAAGAGTGTTTGCTGTAAACCTTGGAAGCAAGGAGGGTATTACTTTTTTCCGTTGGATTTCCACGTTGATATCCATTCTCTCGCATTTCTTAATGATGTGAGAATATCGTTGGAAACTGAAAAGCATTTGGATCGATGTGGGAATGTCTTAATTTGAAAAAGACTTGAAAGTTGTTTCCTTTAGAGTCTTCTTCAAAAAGCTTGGTTAATATTTTCCAGGACACTACATCATCACCTATTGACATTGTATTAGATAGGAGCGTGTACCGCACGCTTTTTAGAGATGCGGGTAGTCATGAAGTAGAAATATCCGCTGATTTTCTATTCTATGAATGGAGATTTCTGGACGTCTGGTTGAAGTATTTTGCATGCCGAAACGTTGTTTCTTCCTTGATCACAAGATAGAGCTAAGACGGTTAGCCCACATTTTATAACTTCTGTAATTATTGAGATCAACATCTTCGACAGCATTTATCCCCTTGGTGTACCCACGTAGGAGACAATCGTCTGTTTTAATTTTTTTGTTCAAGCCCCTTAAGGTGAACACTCGTTTTATTGGCTACATCGGCGGTCCTGCCAAATTCACCGAAGTCCGTGAATTCGTATAAAATGTCATCCTTGACATTATATTCCAGTTCCTTCCTTATCGCCATTTCGTCAAAAAGAAGAACACATTTTTTATCCATCGCTGTCATTTCCTTCGCTTTTTCAATAAGCATGTTTTTAATCGGCGTACTTAAGCCTGTTGGTAGGCGTATTTCTGCATGCCAACGGTAAATGGTGCTTACCACTGGCATTTTAAACCCTGCTTTTAGCATAAAATTGTAGCACGGTGGGGACTTGAAAAAAATTTTCAAAAACAAATCCTTTTTATCATTCTTCCACGTACTGCTTCGTTTATGAAACAGCTGTACAAGAATAAAAGTTTGCACCTCCGCCTTATAGGATTGCATTACCACATTGAGGTCTTTGGTTAAATTATATCCCTGGTATTTTTGCAATTTTCTGGGTGTACGCAGAATATTCCGGGGAACCATGCGCTTTGGCGTTATCTTTCGTTGGGCCATCTTATAAGAATACAACCCAGGGGAAGGGAATTGGGAGGGAGAAATGTGGGATGACCAAGCTATATCTTGCAGAGAATAATCTCTGACATATGTTTTGGGTGTGGTCTGTTCCACATTTATCGGAGATGTACCTGGGCACAAACTCCAAGGTTCGGGTGTTGATGGAGGTAGTGGTGCAAATACAGGTGCAAGTGCAACAGGTGTTGATGTACAAACAAATGTAGGCATATCAGGTGTAGGTGTACTAACAGCCGTAGGTGCACAAACCCTCGCTGGTCTACGAATTGATGTATGTGCACGAACAATTGCAGGTACACCAAGTGTAGGAGCAGCAACATCCGTAGGTGCACAAACAGTCGCAGTTCCGCGAAGAAATGTAGGTGCACGAACAGCCATAGAAGCACTAACAGTCGCAGGTGCGCGAACAGATATTTTGTATACTACCAAGTATAGGGGCACTTACAGGCGTAGATGCAACACCGAAGATAGGGTTAGGGACTTGTGCCGGAGACGTGACTGTTGATGTGGGGTGCTTTCGAGCCTTCCATGCCAACATTATCCGCAGACATGAAGCGTCATTAACTGTTGCGGAGCAATGACAGACAGAAGGAGAAGAAATTGGCAGAGCATCTTTGGATAGACATTTCCACGTCGATTTCAATTTAATGTCTTTAGCATGGAAGTGCTTTTCACACATATGGTGGATTCCTAATGTCTGAAATACTTCCATGCTTTATGCAAATTGGCCGCTTGGCATTTTGAAAATTGACAAGGAACAAAGCGGCCTTTTCTGCGCACCGCACTTTCCATAAGAGCACCCCACCATATCTTAGAACTTATTATTTTTTTTATTTTTTTATTAAAGAAATAAATCGAAAATTAACTAAAATACTTATTATTAAAAAATATATAATAATAGCAAGCAAATATATATGTACAAGCAAGTTAAATAAGCAAAGTAAGCAAATAACCTAAATAAAGAAAGCAAAATTATGAAATACCTAAAAAACCAAATCTACAAAAAGCAAGCAAAAAAATATAAAAACGAAAATAGATAGTGCCGGAACACACTGTGGTATAGCTTTGAAAAAGTTATAACACTCCTTACTTAGCAGCTTCAATAAATTTTAATCACTGATTTTTATTTTTTTTTTTAAACTTCAAAAATCACAAACAAATTCACAAATCACAATTATTTAAAGTTTCAAAAAACTTTCTTACTTTGTAAGTCCGGTATTACACGTCGCGTGAGTTTAACGCGCAACTCTTGGTTATTTTCTTTTGAACATTCATTCCGTGACGCGCTCGTTATTATACGAAGCCTTTTTCTCATTTCATTATTGCGCGTTAATTTGACATTTATTTTTGCATTCAAGAAAAAAAATAAAATTGATACCTATGTATTAAAAATTAAAAAAAATTAAAAATATTGAAAATGGAAGGCGAAGATTTAACAAATTTCCTAGACACGGCGGTAAATATTGTTAATTGCATGGATACGGATAGCAGTTCCGACGAGGATATAATGTTGGGGATTGTGGATATTTGCGAGGATGCTTTAATTGCATTGAAAGAAAAAAAGAAAAGAAATTGGGTTAAAGACTGGAGGAAACAAAGACCTGTCCAGGGATCATTCAATTTCTTGACATCGGAACTAGCAAATGACAGCGAATCATTTTTTAATTTTCTGAGGATGAACGAAAAAACATTTAACCTGCTTTTGTCACTCGTTGAAAACGACATCAAAAAAGAAGACACAATGATGAGAGAAGCTGTCTCACCGCCTGAAAAATTGGCAGTTACTTTAAGATTTTTAGCAACTGGCGAATCTTTCAAAAGTTTAAATTACCAAACCCGACTTTCCCAACCCTTCCTTTCTCAAGCCATCCCAGAAGTATGTTCAGCAATTTGGAAAAACTTAAAAAGCTCATATTTAAAGGTAAATTATTTTTATTACTCAATAAATTAGTAGGTACATGCGTAGTTAAAAAAAAAAAATTGCAAATGAATTAGGCACTTAAATGAAATCATCATCCTCGAACACCCCTGTCATTGACTGCTCAAGCAAGTCTGGGGTGAAACCACTCTTAGCGGTATCGGAGTTCGAAGATGGAGGTCTTATTTGTTCAACACTTAAAATCTCAACCTTCGGACTGTTCTTTGATGTGGAGGGAAATGATTCCAAAGATCGATCTGGTGTCAAAAAATCATGCTCTGCGTTATCTCTAAGGGATAAATCCTCTTCGACGCTTTTGCGGAGAATTTTTTGTATAGCCCAACTTGCTTTCCTCTTAATTCCTTCATTTTGGATATTTTCCATTTCAAAAGTGACTTGTTTCCCCAGCCAAGCATAGGAAGACTTATTTGCAATTTTTTGTTTTAGAAGATCTGCTACAATATTTATTTTTTTGCCAATGTTCGGAGCATTAAATTTTCTCTGAAACGAAAAAAAAATTGTTTTATTATTAATACTATTATTTATTATTGTTGTTAAAAATAATGTGTTTTTTTAGTTTCCAGAATCAAAATCGGAATGGGAGCGGATTGCAGAAGACTTTGCTATTCGTTGGCAATTTCCAAATTGCCTTGGTGCCCTCGACGGCAAACATATTGCTTTTAGAAGTCTAAGAAGAGATGGCGCCTTTTACCACAATTACAAAGGCACTAATAGCATCATTTTACTTGCTTTAGCAGACGCAAACTGCAGGTTCATTTACGTCGACATTGGAAGCAATGGACGTACTAATGACGCCGGGGTGTTGTTACAAAGTTCTTTCCAAAACGTATTGGATGATGCACCTAACAAGTTTCCAAACGATAGGATTGTGGGAGATGGAAGAGTACTTCCATTTGTCATCGTTGGGGATGATGCCTCTCCTCTTCAAAAACACATAATGAAACCATATCCCTTCAGAACCCAAAACAAAACAAAACGGATTTTCAACGTACGATTAAGTAGAGCAAGGCATGTGGTAGAGCATAGCTTTGGGATATTGTCAAATAGATTCAAAGTACTTCAGTCAACTATAAATCTTCGTGTTGAACAAGTTGAAATCGTCACAAAAGCTTGTTGCGTCCTGCACAATTTTTTGATGAAACACAACAGCTCTAATGAAACAAATTCACTTTTGGCCTCTATTCCAACAACGACCACCACAAACGTAGAAACACAAAAAGTGGATAATCCCCGTAAAGGAGCAGCAGAGTCAATAAGATTAAGTTTTTCTGAATACTTTTGTAATGAAGGTCAAGTGGAATGGCAAAATAAACAGATTTAAATAAAATAATACTTACTTTTTTTTGCTTGTATTATCATTTTCTAAATCCGAAGAATCTTGAGTGCTGGAGTGGTAGGAGGGACTAGGTACTGAGTCTTGCTCGTTGTTCTAAAAAAAAAAAAAAAAAAAATTACTAATAAAAAAAAAGAGATTTGGATACCTATTTTAAGTTTTAAAATTATTAAACTCACCTCTTCAATATTTGATTCCGATGTTCGGGTTTTGCAGTGAGTTTTTAAAAACACTAATTGGTCAAAACACCAGAGTTTAGGCTCATGCAAGTCATCTGCACCAGCTCCACTCTTCTTCGACTTTTCAGTTTCACGGAACTCTTTGGAGAATTGACTCCGCAATGTATGAATTTTTCTTTTAATTGCATCCATTGTTATATTTGGATCAAAAGGCTTCAGTGCATTTAACAGACTTTCAAATGCGTCTGCCTTTTTTACCCTGTTGATATAATCTGGATGACAAGGGTTATAAAGAATGGGGAGCATTTCATACTTCGAAATGAGCTCAGATGTTAAATCTTTGTCCGGTATTACACGGCGCGTGTTTGGTCTCGCGTCAATGAAGTGTAAAAGAGAAAGCAAGAACGAAAGAACGAGACAGAAATGAATCTGTTTGGACACGCGTGGGTAGAAATTTTCTTGCGTGTTTTTGACGTTTCTCTTTGTACTCCTTCTTTTTTTCTTGAATTTGTTTCATTTCATGTTGTTATGTTATGAATGAATGATGAATTAAAATGCCTGAAGAATTCAAATGGAGCAAAGATTTAACATCTGTTAAATCTTCGCCTTCCATTTTCAATATTTTTAATTTTTTTTTAATTTTTAATAGGTATCAATTTTTTTTTTTTCTTGAATGCAAAAATAAATGTCAAATTAACGTGCAATAATGAAATGAGAAAAAGGCTTCGTATAATAACGAGCGCGTCACGGAATGAATGTTCAAAAGAAAATAACCAAGAGTTGCGCGTTAAACTCACGCGACGTGTAATACCGGACTTTGCTCCATTTGAATTCTTCAGTCATCATCATTCATTCATATAACAACATGAAATGAAACAAATTCAAGAAAAAAAGAAGGAGTACAAAGAGAAACGTCAAAAACACGCAAGAAAATTTCTACCCGCGCGTGTCCAGACAGATTCATTTCTGTCTCGTTCTTTCGTTCTTGCTTTCTCTTTTACACTTCATTCACGCGAGACCAAACACGCGCCGTGTAATACCGGACTAAGCAAAGTCCGGTATTACACGGCGCGTGTTTGGTCTCGCGTCAATGAAGTGTAAAAGAGAAAGCAAGAACGAAAGAACGAGACAGAAATGAATCTGTCTGGACACGCGCGGGTAGAAATTTTCTTGCGTGTTTTTGACGTTTCTCTTTGTACTCCTTCTTTTTTTCTTGAATTTGTTTCATTTCATGTTGTTATGTTATGAATGAATGATGAATTAAAATGACTGAAGAATTCAAATGGAGCAAAGATTTAACATCTGTTAAATCTTCGCCTTCCATTTTCAATATTTTTAATTTTTTTTAAATTTTTAATAGGTATCAATTTTTTTTTTTCTTGAATGCAAAAATAAATGTCAAATTAACGCGCAATAATGAAATGAGAAAAAGGCTTCGTATAATAACGAGCGCGTCACGGAATGAATGTTCAAAAGAAAATAACCAAGAGTTGCGCGTTAAACTCACGCGACGTGTAATACCGGACAAATCAAAGGGTTTTGAATTTTAACCCACTCAAACTCCCACCGCTCTATAAATGGCGCGAAAAAAATTCTATTTGATGATATACTATCATCTCACTCAAACCCCCACCTTCTCACATTTATAGTATTCAGACCAACCTATGCATTCTGAATTTGCTGAAACAACCGTTAAATCTCGCAACAAGAAAATAATACGTGGTTGCCCCATAGGTTATAATTTATGTCCATTTTCTGCTAAATCTGTTTCATAGATTTTCAAAAACAAGCAATACTTTTAGTTTAAGAACCAACAATCAACATAGCGTACTCCCGCTATAAGACTGGGTAATTGTTTTTTTTTATATTAAGGAATCACGTTTAAAGCTTTATTTTTTCATCGTTTTCGATTTTTATTTTCTGTAATGCAAGAGTTTCCTCAATTGAAAAGTGGAAACGAAACAATAATTTATTTTTTACACAGCTTAGAACTAGACGTAAAGAACATTATTAAGGCTTACTTAACTTTGTTTGAAAAAAAAATTACTAACATCAGTTTTACCGCATAGAGCCGTAAATATTTAGGATTTGTTGCTATAGAAATAGAGTTATATAATTGTTGATACACAAATACCTATTTACTTCTATATTTTGCACACTTATCATCGATTTTACCAAGCCCTTTTAAAAATTTAACAGGCTTTTAAACGTTAAAATGACGTTTGTTCCATACAAAAAACGTTATTTAAATACTTAAAGGGCTTTTAAATATTCGTGAAATCGGTCATTATTTCTATTTAAAAGTAAAAAATATTTAGGCAAATACTCTAAGAAAAAATATTTCCCACAACGGCATTTTATAATGTAAGATTATTTATATTACATCGTTTTTAAATATTGGCAACCATGGCAGCAGTTTTTATTTTCTATCCCTGAGAAAACTACTCACTCACATCGCCATAGCAATGCACGTCCGATCTACCTATCTTTCTCTATCTACAAGACTATCATGGATTTTGTATAGTTTGTTCTCTTTTTACTATTATTACCTATTCCTCCATTACCTGAATATTCTCTTCCCCCACCCCTGTTCTAAGCTCTCACAAAAACTCCGAAAATTAGCACAGCTCCGGTTGCCCAGACAGACGGCCGGTGCGCCACGGCGCGGCGGCGCTCCCATACCATAGTTTGTTCTATGGAAGCCAACATGTAGAAGTTCAAATCTTCGTAGCAGGTGAGATCCTCCCGGATAATAAATGCCATTGCAGGCTAATAAGTCAGGAGCGTCAATTTGACCATTAATAAGTTGATGAAGGAGTACCAAATCATTATTAACACGCCTTTGAAATAAAGTTTCCATCTGAAGAAGTTGAATTCGATGTTCATATGGAGGCAAATTATAAGGGTCAGTCCAGGGAAGACCCTTCAGAGCAAAGCGTATAAAGTTATGTTTTACTGATTCGATACGGCTTATATGAACTTGATAAAAGGGAGAAGCTTATTCAAGATCTGGTCGCACGTAGCAATTGTACAAAGAAAGAGTAACATATATCCTTTGTCCAGCGCTTTATAAAACCAAGCATTGAGGTCGCTTAATTTAGTATGAGATTAATGTGTTCCGTGAATTCTAAATTTGAACAGAATTTGACACCTAAGTCCTTGAAACTAGATACTCTACAAAGCTTTTGCTGCGAGATGCAGTAGCAAAACGCTTCCTAGAGAGTGTAATTGTCTGGCATTTTACTGGGTTAAGAGAGAGAGACCGTTTTTCCCACACCGAACACTAAAATTGTCAATATCTGACTAAAGAAGAATGCGGTCGCGATTAGAATTTTAATCTTCATCTCATCAGCAAAAATTAGAAAAAAATTTCCTGATTTGATAGAAAGTTGAAATAAAATAGTAAGTAGCTGAATTAGTGAATTTCTACAGTTTTTTAATAAAATTGGAGGAATACCATCTGGGCCAGCGCAGTAATCTTCATTTAATGATGAAAGAAGATCCAAGACAGTACTCTGAAGAACAGGGATATTATTTCAATTCGTTTGTGAATAGGTGTGTAGATTTTTAAAAAAGAATTCATCAACATCAACAGTCTCACTAACAAACAAAATTTTGCAATTGAACGTTTTCATAAGTTAAATTTGCCGGATAGCCATCTGATTTTTTTTGTTTTTTGAGTTTACGAGTTTCCAAAATGATTTAGGGTCGTTTTTTAAAGAACACCCATTTTCAACCAAGTAGTTGGCGTAAAAAGTTTTTGAAAGAGTTTTAAATTCTTCAAACAGTGTAAAATATAGAGTGTGATCAACTGGAGTTTTTAAAAAACTTCTCCATGCCTTATTTCATTTATTTCTAAGTATTTTCAGTTCTTTCGTATACCAAGAGTGGCTGAAATTCGCATTTTTTTATTTTTTTTATTAGAAGAGTGCTAATTATTATTATTCAGGATACTATAAAAACTAGTAACTTCTTCGTTAATATTAGAAGATGAAATTATGTCAGTAATTCCATATCTACATAAGTTTTCAGACAGCAACTAGAAATTTGCATTACTGTTATCGGTAATATGAATGAATACTCCAGTCAAAGAAAATGTTCAATGGTCTATGATAATTATCTACATTAGTGATTCCAGTTCTAGTCTCTAGAACAAAAGTACTAATAGCGTCAGACGAAAATACCAAATCGAGAATTTGATTTTTAGAGTTTTTAATACAGCTTATTTGCTATTTCATCTAAAAAAGCAAGTTCCGTTTGCGAAGAGGTCAAAGAAGCGTCTTGGTATGTTTCATCTTCAGATGGAAACCAGTCGATGTGGGGCAAGTTGAAGTCACCTAGAAATAATATGTTGCTATTGGAGCAAGACAGGGTTTATTTGAGGTTAGAAAGAAAAAAATCACAAGGATTTAAAATAAGTGTTGCCCAAGGACACTATAGCAGTAGCAGTCGCGTAGATACGTTTTTGTGATAAACTGATAAGAGGGGTTGAAGACAACCAAGTTATTAAATTCGCTCTCCAAAAAAATCACGATGTTCAGCACTATTGGCTGGTTGGATTCGTCATGTATAGGTATAGGAGGTTCAACGAAGAAGAAAATGGAGCTGCTGATGAAAAAAATACACGACTGTTGATGAATAATATATTAAAAAAGGCATACGGCTCAAAGAATTTTTCAAAAAAAGAAGTTCTAAAAATGTATCTTTATAGAAGAAATCATAATCAACTCAAAACTCGACTAACTCGAAAATGTTGTATGGGAGGTACTCGTTCTAGGCTAGGTACTCTAAATGGGCTTCCAACTTTCGGATTTAAACCTGTTCTTGTGCTATGACTCTATGAAGAAATTAGTTTTTAGCTTGGTTAAGTAAAAAAAAAAAAAATTCGAGGGAGTTGAACCCCATAACTCTTCCCTTACGGCTATGGGGACTTTACATCAAAATATTAAGTTCTGTTCGAAAATTTAAAATCCATCAACCCGACTCGCGTTAATTGAAACTAAATTGACAGTTTCATTTGACTTCGATTTCAGTAACCAATCAATGTTTGATGACAGTACCGGACAGTCGTTTCCCACCGCTATTCAGTTGTTTGTATCATTAATTACCCTCCGCAATCCTGTTTGTGAATTGTGTGTCCTTGTCGGCAATATATCTGTATTTTTGGCAAACAATCATCAAAACGGGTTGGTGTGGTGATGTCAACGAAACGCTTCCTAACGGTGGTGTCTGTGCAAAGCGATAATGTCTCCGCGGAGCGTCAATACCTCGTTTGTCTATTTCGGATCCATGACAGTGTGTCAACACTTATTATAATTCTAATTGATGGATGACGTAGCTGTGGGTAGAGCTAATGACTACCTTGACCGCATCCCCATTCATCAGTGCCTCTTAGTGCTGCAACCAATCGTCGCGTGCGTCGTCGTTGGCAAACCCACCATACACTACACAAATAAAACCAGAATCACAATTATAGTTAAGCTATGGGGTCGGGCAATTTCTAACAAACACCGATTTTGACGAACGGATATGCACGTTAATTAATTAGGAAAAAGATTTCTACGTGCACCGGCATTCAAAAGGATTTGGTTTAGTTTGTGTATCTGGTATCCTTTGCTTTCACCCACAAACGCGTGTCCAATTTGGAAAACACAAAATTCCACATTATTTCTATGAGAAGAAATGCGACGTATGGTGCGGCTGGAGGAAGGGCGAACGCGGTCAGGATAATATCATACAGTCCATATCTAGCCATTAATTTATCAACTGATTAAGGGATAACACGCTAGTTGTGGTACTTAGTTTGTTTTATTTAGATAGGATAACGGTGATAATTTGATTTCGGTTAGAATAACGGTTAAAGGTCATTCTGTTGGAGCGGTTTATGCGGTTGACTTTCATTAGTCGCGGTTATGTAGAAATAATATGTAAAACAGGTAGAGTTTCCAATTAAGTTTAGCTGTCCTTATTATTTTGTCCTTCCGCCCTTTCCCCCCTCCCCCCTGAATTTGATTAGTAAGAATAATTGTTGATATTTGTTATTTGTTTTGTATGTGGTTTGATTGACACAAGGGAAATAGTTTCGAAAATAGATAGTTCTGTGGTGATGGATAATGGGGAGTTGGGATGTGGTTATGTGTTTGAATTTATGGGTCAAACTTTACCCAAGTGAAATCCTCAAAACATGATAATTACATTTAGGTTAAAATCGACCACTGAAAATGTCGTCGAGATTGATTGAATGTAATTAAATGAAACTCCCATTTCCATTGGCTTACCTACGTAAATTGTACCTACATTTAGTAGCTATATACTTCTATATTATTGGGCGCCAATTTGTGATGGATATTAGTTTTCGTGTTACTTTATGAATAGGTGCCCTTTCGTAGTAAAGGGGGTTTCCTCGTACGGATTGCCCCAGTAAAATCACAAGTTGCCTCATTAAAATATCGGGTTGACCCGGCAAAATCAGTGGTTTACCACGTCAAAATCACGTGAAGTCCCGGTAAAATCACGGGATTACCGCGGTGAAAAAATTGGACATGATAATGTGGGCTTAATGTTAGATAGTTCATTCAATACTTTTCCGTTTATCATAGCTAGGAAGAATTCATGTCGACCAATACATTTTTTTCCTCGTTAAGAGTAATTACCGTTGGCGCTAGATTTTTTATTTGTTTCCTTATATTCCTCGTGTATTTAAACAGGATAGGCGTGCAAAAGGGAACAGATGACGTCCTTTGATTCTTTCAATATTTGATTAAATCACCTTTCAGACGAAATAGAACTTGGTGATGTCATAAACATTTTCGCATCGGATACTACTTCGCCATCTTCTGAAACAGTTTTTTGTTTATATGCTTTTTTCCCAGGAAATCCATCATATCCCCATTTGCTTAACAAATTAAGCTTAGTTGGTAGTGCTTGTAGTTCCCGGTTGTCTATGTGTATTATCCTCTTTGCTGTATGGTCCTTCAAGTCTTGAAGATCCACCTTAACAGAAGTTTCTGATACTATAGAGTTTGATGTAGTGGCGTCTAGATTAAGATATTATAGCTTGGAAACACGTCAATTTTTGGGCTCTCAATGATTTTCTCATCAATTTGTACTTTTCTTTAGAAAGTCCCACATCAAAGAACAAGGCTGGTGTAGTCGGACCATCATATTTTAGTGGATACCTTAGAGGTGTAAGAATACTCTCTTTAATCCGCTAGACTCGTAATAAGCTAGCATTCAAAACTTATTTTGCAATGCCCGTTTTTGTTTTATTACAATTCATGTTCTATTTTCATACTAAGAGCTATTGACACATTTTCAGTCGAATATTGCTCGTAGTATTCAATAGTTTCCTTCTTATTGTGTATTCTGAGCATGGATCCAAGAATTTCGTTTCTTTTTTTTTTGTGGGGACTCATGGAGCACTTTAAAAAGTGTTTTTCACTATTTTCAAGAGGATCAATTTCACATCTTTAATGGATTAGCGTGCTTTCTTCTTCTTAGACCCATAGATTATATCCAGGCCAAATGTTAAAACAAAACAATCCATCGCCAAACGCTATGTGCGATCTCAAAAGCCCATACAACCAATTACCCCGCTAGAAGACCATTAACCCCGGTAGAATATGCTTAAACATACCAAAGGCACTTCTTGCATTAGTTGGAGTCATGGGATTAAATTATTTCGCTGACAAACAAACGATCGGAGACTTATAAAACCTGGAGAACAAAGAATCACAAAAGAAAACATACGAGCCACATCCACGGATTTTATTCAGAAAATAGTAATTCTCACTCCCTTACATCCAACATTTTTTCCATTTATATTTCAATTCCCCCATGAAGGTCACAACGAGTAATACGAAAGACCTAGTAACGAAGTAACCAGAGATAGAAATCAAGACCGTTCAGATCAGAGATACGTACAGCTGCGTTATTCCTGACAACAAAACCCCCGAAACAACAGGTTTTGGAGACTTCCACACTCAAGACACCCGAAATGTGTCTTCCGAAGTTAATGGAAACAAAACTTACACCAAGACGAAGCCAAGTTATAGACACTTTCCAAAAAAATTACTTAAAAAGGGGAAATATCAAAGGGCTTTTACCACCAACGCCTTTGGGGCTACATTTAGATCCGCCTTGTAAAAAATTAAAGGCGATTACCATTTCCCACAAAATTGACAGAAGACAGATTGTTGTCGAACTGCAAACTTGGCTTAGTATAAGAGTATAAGTACTAAGAAATGTGTATGATTAGTCTTTTAGGATCAAATATTTCTAAAATCGAAAGTTAAAGACATAAAAATCAATACTTTTGAAAATGATACATTAAGATTAGTTCTTGTTTAAAAACAAAAAACAAAAAACATTTCTCGTCATGATGATAATCATGTCTTGCAATCACCCATGGCACAAATCTAAATGTTTTGTTTTTGTTCTTTTTTTCAGACGTTGATATTCCACACTCTTTTCAAAAGGTCCAGTTAATAGAATTGATAAGCCCAGTAAAAAGGGTTAAAATGACAGCAATTTTTCTTTGCAAGAGGATTGAAGTATATCTTAATTCCTTCATTAAAAGTTTCGTTGCTTGGCTTTATCGTTTTGCTTACAAACTTTTTGTTTTCATTTGTTTTTGTTTCTGTTTTCCTTAACACCCAAATCAGGATTTGATGTTTTGCTTTATGTGTACCTTTTTCTGCTTGAAAGACTCTGCTGGATTTAAGGATTTAATGACCCAAATAGATGCATTCCCTATAGATTTCTTGTTTACCAGGTGTGAGTAAAAAAAAAAAATAAGTTTGATTTGATGAAAAGATATTATGTGTTTGTTTTATCGATATGATTCTACTTGATAAAAGTTTAACAGTAAAATAAATTGAAAGAACAAAAAACACCAATTTTTTTTTAAAAATCAACATCATGATTCTTATTATTAATTATTTTTCTTAAGTTTGATTTTCAGATCCATTTTGAATAGTAAATGTTTCAATGCACACAGTTCGAATAAAACATTATGTATGGAGAAAGCGAACTTGTGTATCACTTATCGACTGTAAGTGTTTGCTATAAAGACTAATTCCGGTTAAATCTTGTGTGGAATTGAAAATGTTTCTCGAGCAATGTTGGAGGTATTGTCAACATTATGACGTAGGCACAATGAAAAACATTTATCCCGAATCACCTGCGTATTGTGCTGTTCTCCACATTTGTTGCTTCAGGATCCTATCTGGGGATATTGGACACGATTCTTCATGCACAAGATGCGTTACGTCTAGTCCCTGGTTAAGACCCCAAGAATTGAATCTTCCTGATCATTAAGCTAACGAGATGCTTCAGGAATACTCTTGTCTCCGGTTTTTTAATGCAAACCCTTTTCTCATTAGAAAACTGTGGCAATCCTGATTATTATTGTCCAATCCGGCACTGGTACAAACAAATAAATAAATATACTGATAGAATCTTTTTCCATTGATCCACTGTCTTGAAAATAGGTCCCACTGACTTCAGCTGGTAGCTTAAGCTTGCTTAAATACCTATCCATTGTTCTTTGGTGGCCGTTATTTTATAGAATCATAAGGGAAAGCTGGTGGTGGCCCCTTTGAAGTGTATGCCACTGAAGGGCTCAGCTGGTACGCTTACATCCTATGGTCTCCTAAGCGACATGGAGCTGGAATGGCATTTTCCAACTAGTGTCTTTGCTTTACTAAAAGCGGCAACCTGGACGAGTGTGGTAATATTGCCTATAGGTATCACGAAAGGATGGTGGTAAATACAATTCGTGAATAGAGAAAAAAAAAATTATCTTGTCATAATTTAATGCAATTTATCTACATTTTTGGACCTTGTTTATGAGCTATAAGCTATAAGCTATAAAAAAAACAAATCCTAGTCGACAAAATATTGAGACTAGAACTGTATTCCAAAACAAGCTAAATTGGACAAGCTCCAAAAACAATTAAATGTTTTTATATCTGAGTAGTAAAACATTTTATTTAAATTTTATTGAAGAAATTTTTTTTTATTGAAACCGTAGAACATACACTAGTGGATAAAATGGAAGGATAAAAAAAATCGATTTTTGAGTGATTTTCAAGAGGCTGTATTTAAGTTAAAAATGGTCGCATTGAGACAAATCAAAAAGAACTTGAAACCTCAAATGTTCTTGTTTTCAGTAATAAGGAAACCAAAAATTTGAATTTTTTTTTTGTTTTGTTTTTCAATGCAATTTTTTAAACAATTTTTTTTGAGCTAAATATTTATAAAATCTGGAAAGCCTATGTATTCAGCTTCAATTCCTTATTTTTAAAATTTTGATATGATTTTTTTTCACCCATTTATTGGTCGTTGAGTAGAAAATTACGTTTCTGTTTCCAAACGTCAATTTCTCTGCAACCGATAACTGTAAATTAAATTTAAAGACAGTTTTGAAAACAAGAATAAATTTCCTATAAGATATCTTTGTAACTTTAACGTACTTTTTTTCGTCTCTGACATTAATTTGAAAAAAAAAAACATCAAAAAAAATGGGATATTTATGATCTTTTAAACAAATAACGGTTAAATTACATCTATCCATAAAATGACGAATGTTTACTGTGAAATTTATAGCTAAATACACTCACAAAATTTGTGCAAAGTTTCAAGTCGATCTAATAAACCGTTTCTTTGTTACAGACATCAAACTTTTGAAACAAAATTAAAAGATCTCTTTTTTTTTGTTTTCATGATCATGGAAAAAAATGGCTACCAACATTTGTTTGATCGAAATATAAACAAATAAACAAATTTCGAACATTTTCAAAAAATTCAAAAATCAAATAAAAACACCAACTTCATGGATGTCGGCCGCCAGAGGGCGACACTAAAGTAATCTACCATTTTGCATATTTTATCAATTCACTTTTATTCGTGTTTTGGCCTTTTAATAAGTTCAAGTGATTAAAGTGTAAATAAATTTGATTTTTTTAAACGGTCACATTGGTTTGATTTGACACACTTAAATCAAAAAAGTTAGTTTTTTTTAAATTTGTCTGAATATTTTAAACATGGAGAGGCGAGTGTAGTTAAAAAATAAAAACTTTTTAATACCTAAAAATGCCAAATTTTTGAAAATCTCGCAAATTTTTTTCTTTTTATTTGTTCATACTAACCAATGTTGCTTTCGGCCCTGGAAGTCGAAAAATTGGATTTAACATTGACTTAAAATCATGAACAATTCAGCAAAAATAAGTACTACCGGATTTGAGGCAAGGTCTCCGTCCCACGAAACGAGTAGATTACTGGACTATTTTTTATTTAAACAAAAAAATCATTATCAATTTTATAATTTCTAGAGTGTGAATAGTTTTTTTTTTTATTATTAAGCCTTAACTACAATGGCCACTTTTTACAAAACTACAAAATTAAAATAATTTTTTTTCTAACTAGGTTCATTTGTTTGCGGAGAAAAGTACCTATATCACCTGTTTCGGAATCCAAAATCTAAGATTTTTTAAATTTTTCCGAAGTTAAAAATTCAGTAAAATTGAGTTTGAAAATGTTCACTTTTGCACTTTTTGCTAAAAGTGGCCGTTGTAGTTAAGGCTTTAAGAAAAAATACACATACATATTCTTTTATTATGATTGAGTATTTCTTCAATAACAATTTTTGGTTAGATTTTCTATAAATGAAAAGAAAATAAGAAATATGGCAGTATATTCTATTTCATCCTGACATTGTGAATCGTAATATTTATAACTTCTCGATCCCTGCAAAGCATAATGTGCACTGCAGAGAAAAAGCGGTAGAATTCGATTGAAGAAAATCAAAGTCTAATATGCAATTGAATGTTTTTTTCTTTTTGATATAATTTACATTCAAAAGATTTTATCTTGAGGGTTTTCTCTATACATCTATCAGACATTCACATTGCAACAGCATTCAAAAATGTTGAATGTGGAGTTTTCTTTTCTATCTTGTGCATTCATGTTCTAACAAAAATTGAAAAGTTAAAAATGTAATTTCAGGAAAACATCAATATTATCACAAAAAAAAAAAAGAATATTATGTATGAATCGATGTGGCTCTATTGAGGGATCAGAAGTAATTTCATTGGGATGCAAATTTAATTTAAGCTTAAATAATTTGTTTGTTCTGGTGGAATGCATTAATTTTTATTTCTTTAATATTTGGCTTCGGATTCGGAGATAAAGAAACTTAGTAAAAATATCCTGAATTTTTTTCTTTTTAATTTACTTATAGGTAGTTTCTTTAAAAAAATCTATCATCGGTTTTTTTTTTTTATTGAAAAACTTTGGATTTTCTTGGCATCTGAAAGAAAACAAGTTTTCTTAATTTGGAAACTGGGTGTTACATGCTAGGTTTCAAAATATTTTCCAATCGTCAAAGTACCTAGTTGATCAGTGTTCAATGAGTTGAACTTTAAGTATTATTTTCATTAGCAAGTTATTGGTCATCATGGTAATGAAAATTATACTTAAAGCTGTAATGCAGCTGGTTAGACTGCATATAACTTGGTCATTATGGTCGGCAAGACAGATAAATCTACAAAGGTCTAACGTCTAAGTATCTGAACGTTTAAGTTGAAAGAGTAAAAGACTTTTGTATGTTCGTGCGAGAAGCTGCATTTATGAATACCTGCAAGTGTTGATATTCTAGACAAAAAATTACATTTAACATAACCAATGGAAATAACAAGTCTGTTCTGTTGAGGAGTTGCCAAAAACAATAATTTTTGAGTTAAAAAACTGTCAAGAAAATTGAATTGACTGGCTTTGAACTCAAAAAAGAAAAAAATTGTTGTTTTCGGCAGTACCCAAACCGACATAACATAAGTTGCAATTCAATTCCCAAACAGATGTGGATGGAATGCTTTTTACAGAGCTTGACACTCGGCAAATGTTTTAGGCTGAAGTTTTAAGTATTAAAAACTCTGGAGGTGAGACTATTTTCAAAATTTTATAGGCCGATCGATCGAACCAAACACATGTAAAAGAAAGAAGTCACTATACCACTTCAACTGAAAATTACCAATCAAGCGACGACGCTACGCATCCGTTTGGATTTCTCGTAAATTAAAGGGTTTATTCTTGCGATAGTACATGCATACGAAAATAGATTACTACAAAACTATCTAATAAATAAGTTGCCTCGTCCAATAACGTCCGAGGCAATAGCCTGGATATTTTCAACCCTAAATCGGCCAATTATTCGGTTGCAGTTACGCCAACCGTGCCGTAATACTTGTAAGATAAATTTTTACATTGTAGCTGCAAATTTTTCGAAAATTATTAAATAATGAAACACATGAATACGGCAACTAATGGGCACTTTAGAAATAAGCGTGGAATATTTTTTGTATTTTAGAATATCATTTTCCTTGGTAGCAAAACACTTGCACAATAAAGTGAAAGGGTAATTTTTATAGGGTCCGTTTTTTAATGCCGGAGGTAGCTCAACAAATTCGTTGGTTCAAATTTGGCTGAAAAAACTTTTTTGAAGACTAAACTCAGGGTTAACACTAAAATCATTAATCTATGAATACCAACCATCCTATACAGCGACAGCGTGTGGTACAGGCCCGTAGCCAGGATCTCATTTCGGGGGGGGGGGCTTTCCTCAATTTTTTTTTCGAGTAATTCATTTAACAAAAAATACAAAACCATACCTGGAAAAATTAATGTTTATACCCATTATCGATTCTATAGATGAAGACCATGCAAAATTCTAGTCAAATTAAGCTTTTTTTGGCAGTTTTAAAGTAAAGGATGTTTAAGTCAAATAATTTTTTACATATTGAGCCAGGAAATGTCTTCGTGAAGCGAGTAGTTTAAAAAAAATATTACTTTTCAAAATTGCTAATTTCATTGGATATTTTTTTTAAGTTGTTTAAGCATTTGCCCTTTAATTTTTCAGTCCACGAAATAATTCGATACAAAAATTAATTTTAAAGCTAAAATGAATTTGTTTCACTATTTTTCTTAAAGAAAATTCAACACTTCGTTTCTGGCTCTAAGATAGCACTGGTCTGCAAAAATTAAGTTTTTGTGTCCTTCATATAATTTTTTAATTTATGTAAAATTGGAATTTTCTGGATCTAAATCTGGTTTCAGAAAAAATCTATCTCATAAATTTTTTTTGATTGATTTTAATTTTTGATTATATAGATTAGATTATATATATAGTCACATTTTAAACCGTAATGTAAAAAAAATCACCATAAATTCCAAAACTCCGTACTTTTTGGGATGTACACTTCATCCTATTTCTAAACTCTTGATACTGGCCAAGTTAATTATGGTATAAAGAAGGCAGTAATCAGAGAAAATCCAATAAAAAAGGATATTTTATGCTTTTCAGAAGGACTGATTTCTATGGATTTTTCAATTTTTTTTTTGAGGAATCCAGAAGTCATACAAAAAATTGGCCAAGACATAAATTTGGTAATTTTGTCTTAATTTGTTCTACATTATCGGTCTTAGCGTTTATATGTTGGCAAATGCACCAAAAACAATTAAAAAATTCATACTCAACATCCCAAAACAACATAAAGTTAGCTATAAAAAGTATTACTTCAGAACTTTCCACCTTTAAAAAACGCTTGAATTGGACTACAGAGAGTATTTTGGACAAATCCTAAATTTCAATTTGCAATATCTGCATCGAAAGCGAATTTTTGAATGATTTCATTTCCATCCCATTAATAGTTTTGTAATTAAGTATTTACCAGCAAAGAAATTCGACAGTAAATGTACGAATTCTTAACATCTTCATATTATTTTCAGATTCGTGTTCAGCGGTACCAAATCCTTTAGAAAAGTATACTTTAGTTTGAAGGCAATTTTCGTTGCAGACCAGTGTAATCTATAGTATACATTTCTATGTGTTACCGTTGTCTTTGAATTGTTATTTCTTGTGTGAAATCATTTTTTAATTCTCCCCCTGCCTGAATGTTTATGATAGGTTTATTCATTTTTTTGGCACAATAACACGTTCTACTAGTTTGAATCATCTAAGGAGAAGAATTCTAAATTTCTTAATTTAATGTTTATTTCTACTACTTGCTGTTATATACATTTTTCTTATTGCTAAATTTTGAAATGCTGTATCTTGGAAACTGTTGGCCCTTCAAAAATGAAACTGAAGTCAAATTAACAAAGTGCGAAACCATACAATAATACAAAGTGAAAAACTAGTCCTTCATTGCTAAAAATATTAATTACTAAAAAAGCGCACAAATTTCTTTTTTTGGGTTTTAAAAATTTTGCGTTCGGCGCTAGAGCTAAAGAATAAGTAGGTATACTCGAAAACACACTAAAATAGGCTTAAGCAGATGATGTTTCTAGATTCTAGGTGTGTTTTTTGTACGCCCGGGTTAAGTTGGACGAAAAAAACGCCTCGGGGCTTAACGAAAACATTTGGCAGCATTGCGAATGAAATAAAAAAAAAAAATTAAAAAAATGTTTCCAATATACAAAATTAAATAAACAAAAAATTAATAACAAAAATCTTTTTCAATAACATATTTATAAACATAACATATATATAAAAGAAATTTCAGAGCATTAAATGCACACACTTTAAAATTTAAATGAAATAATTTGTAAAAGTTAAGAAAAATAAACAGTTTAATTTTTTTCTACACCAAACGCCATCTTTGTGTTTTTATGTTCATACAATTAATCGATAATTTTGGTGTTTTCATACAATTTATAGATGATTTAACAGAAAATGAGTTGGTCGCACAGATTTTAACCCCTTTAAAGAGTATAGCCCCGAGAATTCTCCGGGCTTAGTTCCTTAGCTCAAAGGGCTTAGTATGTTGTTGTATTTAACATGTTAAGGGCTAAGCCCCGAGAGCGTTTTTTTTTGTTCAATTTAGCCCGGGTGTACAAAAAACACACCTTTTATTTCCGTTTGAAATATGTTCTCGCCAAGGCGACACAAGATTCAAAAGCATCTCTGAAAAAAAAATAAGCATTTTCTATAATATTCTTAAAGGACCCTATCAGTTCCTTATTAAATTTTATATATGAAAATCATTTCGGGGGGGGGGGCTTCAGCCCCTCAAGCCCCCCCCCTGGCTACGTGCCTGGTGTGGTATCTGTATCATTGGCATTTTTAAAAAGTTTAGGACACAAATTGCCATACTTAATTTGTTCAGTTGTCACAATCATTTTTGTATGAGTATATAAACCGTCATGAAGTTTTCAAAATTCCTTGTATATGTCTAAGAATAAAACTTTAGACCATGATTCCATTACTCGTTTGTATTCTAGTGTAGAAAAGACTTACTGATACACTTTCATGCTCGTATTCACCAGAAAATGTAGGTCCTTCCAACGTTTCTTTTTGATACCTATCCTTATTTGTTGAGTGACATGGAAGCATTTCCTGAAATCGAGTATAATAAAAAAAAAAGACAGACAAGAAGAGTAAATATCCCTTTTTCTGAATAAAATTCAATTACGGGAAGCCAAAGGTAAATCCCACATCGCATTTGGAGTATTCTGATTTGGTAGAGAAATCTCATTTAGCATTATGGACCAGGATCATAATGAAGGATGGTCAATTGGATTTAAAATGAAAGTTGAAAGCTACGAAAAGGGAATCACAAAAAAGGTTCTGAGCACATAGCTGTCTATAAGTATATATGCATGTGAATGTGCTTTTACTTGGAATGTGAAGAAAAGCTGATTTGCGTAGTTAATCGTGTGGAAAGATGGCTACCTATAATATACCTGGCTTACTTTCTTGAGTAAAAGTGAAACGAATTTGATTGAATTATTGCGTAATGGTTGATGATTGATTGATTGGATAAACCTAGAATGTGAATTCTGGTGACATTGATCCCTTTTAAAGAGGTCATCAAATAAAATTGCTTTGAGGGGAAATGGAAAGTATAAAAATAAAATAAAAATAGAAAATGATATGAGTTTTTCCAAACAAACATTTGTATAAGCAAATTCCAAAGCTTAATCTATTGGAGCCTTACATTTTAACTGCAAACGATATTTTTTTTCGGTACACTAGGAGATGGCTGAAGTGAACAACAAGAATCATGTTAATTCTGTTGTCGACAATCGATCGGTAGTTACAAAAGTTTCTTGATATAGTGCTCCATGGTTTTATAATTTGTACCCATATCGATGGTGTGCTGCAAAAAGAGCTCGAGTCCACTTTTTTGTGAAATGGACTAAAAAAATGGAATGTCCCAAAAGCCATAGTCTATGTCCTGTAAAAAAATTTCATGCAGTTTTATGGTTCTTGTATCAACAAAATTAATTCTATGACTAAAACATCAACATGTATGAAGCAAAATATACCCAAAAGGACCTGGGTCTTTTTTACTGTTTCCCCTATTATTGTGTTATAAGAAACACTCATACCACTCAATGAAAAGAAAAATACAAGGTGGAAAAAGTGTATCCAAAACTTGTAACGAAGCGTTAGAAATGTTAACTCTTATCAAAGCAAATCATTCCCAGCCAAGAAAAATCGAATCGTCTGATAATTTAAAATCAAATTAAGCAAATGAAACAAAAAAGTAGCTGTTACATTTCAAACATCAAAGGAACTTTATTTTGTTTCTCTCGATTCACACTGTGTTATGTGGCGAAAAGTTATTTCGATGATAAATCAGTTTTTGTTTCTCCGTTGCCGTTGCTAGTGTACTAGAAGTAAAAGCGCTTTGAGATAAGAACAAACAAAATTATTTTATAATTCTTCTGGGAGCGGGAGACAGACTTCTAGGTACTAAGTGTACTAGCAAAGAGCTTCCTTACCGGCAAATTTTTGGTCCTACATTTCTTACATGCGATATATGTAAGTAGGTACTATATGTATATCAAGTTATGCATTCATTAAAAAAAAAGTGTTTGTCTGTCTGTCTATGTGTATCAGAAGCAACAACTTAAACGGATGTGTCGATTTACTTTTTGAAAAAATTCGAAAATTATTTTGTTGCATATTTAAAAAAATGGCGTACCAATTTTTTTTTTTATAAAAATCATTTTAAAATTTTATATAGAAAAAAATAGTATTTAAAACGGCTCTAACGATTTTCAAATTTTGTTTTACTTAAAATATATTATTATAAAAGAAATGAAATTGCATACTTCGTTTTGAGGTTAAATTCATTTAGGAAGCTGTTTTAGTCATTTGAAAATCGAATTTTAAGCTTATTTAATTTTGTTTATAAAACTGCATTTACAAATTTTTAATTAAAAAGGCTTACCATACATAGTAACTTTATTTGTAAGAGCAAGTACGTGCGATCCAGTCGTGCAATTTATTTCATTAACTTCTTCAATGTGTAAGGAAAGGCTTCTACTTGACCTACACTTTGCTGGACCGATTCCGATATATAATTCTGTGTTGCCCCTCTTTCAGAATTGCTATAGACAGGAGCCGTCAACCGGAGACCGTTCATCGTTCATTCTCTAATCTTTTGCTAGAGACAGGTCCGCTTCCAACCTATACTTCTGTGGTTGCCCATCACACCTAGTGTCCAATGGGAAGTTACCAGTGCGGGGTACACCCAGCCTCTTTTTTTTTTTTGATTTATCTTTCCCAACAAAAACAAATTGCATACTTAGTTTAGAGCACAAAACAATTTAAAAATTTTCAAATATAACTATCGAAATTATCGATAGTCAAAAGTTTGTTGTGAAACATGAAAAGATATTATCAATGATTGATGGCGAGCAGTTTATCCGACACAAAATCTTCCATGAGATCTTATTATATGTTGTGAGCTTAACAACCTAGACAAAATCATTTAACTGCTTGTATCGGAACAACATTTATCATTTGATCTTTCTGTTTTACATGCATGGATTCTACTTTGAATGTGTTCTGCATGTTGGAGTGGAGAACACGCAAAACAACAGAAGCTGCCGCCAATGAAAGTAAAAACAGAATTTAAAGAAAAACTTGGCTTAATTGTTTGTCATCCTAAGCCATGTTACGGATATTCAAAAGTATTATATTATTTTGCAATGCATTCCAAGTTGTTTCAAACACAATAGGTACTACTATAATAGTACAAAAGTGCACAAAATATTGATTGTTATTTGCTTCTTCTTGCCTCTTATCGATTGGTCAATTAAGCGAAGAAACTACGTCTCTTGCATTGTTTGATTGATTAGTGACCTAGAATCTACGTTTCATACTTTGGCGGAAACTTTGTGGTGGAACCAAACTAATTTTATCTCAAAAATTGAAGCTAATTAAATGCTAATTTATTACTCAAACTAAAAATTTGTATCTCGCATGGTTTTTGAGTTATTGAATATCCCGCTGAAATAATGTCTGAAAAATAATTTTGATTGGCATCGAAAATTTGTAGCTTTTTTAATGCTTTTAAGTAGCTAATATAAGACTGAGTTTGGCGGACGAAAGTTGGAAAATTATTGTTTTTTTGATGTTCAAAATTGAAGCTTTTTTAATAATTTGTTATGTAGCTCCCATGGGTCATTTTTTATTTCAATTTTAAGTTTTAAGACAGTACTTCCGGTCCGCTGAAGACAATGGAGAAACTTTAAAAAAAATTACTTTTTGACAGTAGGTTTGAAATATTCAAGTTTTTGCGCAAAAACTTGAATACTTTAGGATTCGTGAAATACATATATTGAACTCGAGATAGCAATCAAACGCTACGATGATAGAGAACGCGAAAAAAGTGGGTCTGGAATTTCTGTCTGTCGTTGCATCTTACAGTACCTATTTATATCGCAAGTTAAAAAAAGAAAACGGTTTGTATTAAAACCCTAACCTTGTTGGCACTTTTGCGGCACTTTTTCTTAACCCTCAATTAAGTTCATTTTAATATTATTTGGAAGTGGCCATTGCTTTAAAATGTGGCTAAATTTGATCCCATGACTAAACTTTGACATTACTGAGGTGAATACTGAGGTAAATACTAGGTGGATACGTTTAAATTTAAGCCAGTTACTAATTTTTGACGTATATCATTGCTCAAAGCTCTAAACTAAAGCCTAGTACCTAAACAGTTGTCAAACAAGTCGTGAATCCATAAAAAAAATTGTATTTTTGTTCATCCGCGAACGTACTCTTTATTCTGTGTGTAGAAATCAATTGTAGAGTTTCTCTTCACGAGCGGTGAACTAGTTCTCATGCAAAATGCTCGGGAATATCTCTCACACAAGGGAAGCCATAATAATTTGAATTTTTAGTATGTTTGTAATTATATGCCTATCATTTTTGTTTTTTTCGACTTGATCAAAATTGGAAAAAAGTCTGGAATTGATCCTCAAATGGAATGTTTGTATTTTCTTGAATGTAGATATGCTTGTGCTCACGAGATAATAAGGTTTGCTTTTGCTGAGAATATGGAAAAAATTTAATTTTATTTAGTGCTGATTTAGATCATGGTTTGAAAAATAATTCCTATTTAACCTAATTGAAAAAGAAAAAAGCATTCATTTGTTTTGCCATTTTGTACCCCTATAAAAAAGGATAAAATTTAACTGGAATCAGATCTAACAAGCATTTTAACGCAATTGATGCACGGCCTTTCAGTTAAAGTTTTCGTGCGAAGCAAAACATAAGTGGTACTTAAAAGTTTATGAGGAGCATAAGTAGTATTGATGTCCCGTATCAGTAAACGGGCCTGAATTTTCCGCGATTTTCAAGAATTTTAAGCTATAGTGTTTGCTTGTATTTCAGGAGTCAGTTTTTTTTTTTTGATGAAGTTCACATTAAATCTTATTACTAATTTTCACTCGTTCATATTTTTATACAGGTAAGTACCTACCTATTCAATTCATGTGCTGAGATATTAATCTTATAAATGTTATCAGAAGCTAACCAAATCACCGTGCAACGAACCCTTCTTAATTCGTATTTCTGAACATCCTGCACCTTGCCAGCTCGAAACAATTTCAGGGTGTGAGCTTATAGCTTGTTATTGGATTCTATGTACCATGTCCTTTCCGTTGCCATAGTCGTTGTCTCATCGAAGTTGACTAGAATATTGTTTGTTTGTCGACGAATGTTTTGGTCCTAGTTAAGTTGAGTGTATCTTTATACGGGTTGTTTATGCGTCTCAGTGTTTGCATTGTGTAAATTAAATTTATTGCCCCCAACCCGAAACAATTGGGCCGTGTTTTGCAAATGCTCTAGGTGGTAGATACACGCATCCGGTACAAGCTCACAATTAGTCAATTTGCTCATTGTTGTCAAATAATTGGCAAAACGAACCTAGTGGTGTTTAAATGTGTGCGACAATGGATGTTCGGGGTAGGTTGTCCCATACAGTTGCTAAAATTTGCAAATTAAATTTGCATAAAACTGCTCACTCTTGACCCTTAAATGTTACAAGAGCCATGTTTTGATCTGGCAAGGCAATGAGGTGTGAATCGTTTGCCTCTTGGTAAATATTTGCAACATTTCTATCCTCACTCTACCACGGTACCTTATACCTGCTCGTACCTACTAGTTTCGTATACTAGTGCTCTGAAACTGGGGTAGTTGGTCCCTGTCGAGTCGACACAATGATGCGATGTTGTGTAATCAGCTTGAAGCTTGCAGGTAAAATGTTTCATCAAATGTTTCTTCATTCAAAATAACAGTGCAAATGGAAAGATGAAGGGTGGTCGGTCTCGCTTTAGTTTGGTTTCTGAATATTGATTGAAAGCGGAGCAATTGCAATCATTTAAATTTGACATCCCATTGGGATATTGTGGATGTTGAATAATATGCAGTCTGAGAAGATGTTTCACTTTTATGGCTGCTGTGTTGGGTGGAAATCCCAATGGTAAATTATAATTAATGTTAGGAAATCTGCATTGACTTGCAAATGAGGGCAGTTGCATGTAACTAGTTCAATTACTATACAGTCTGGAGGACACTTTGTTTTATAATTTTAATTGAAGACTTAAACACGAATTCATTGTTTGATTTCAAACAGGAGTGTATTGATCACGTTGGAGTTCCAGATGGGCATAACAAAATTCGTTTAATACGGTCACAAAAATAATTACAATGTCAAATATATACAAATTCCAAAGAAATAAAATACTTATTGTTTTGTAAGATTTGGATAAGAGAATGCAAACTTATGTTTTCCCTTTGCCTCGTGTGTTTAAAAGTAAATGCCATCATAGTTTTTAATTAATTTTAATATACAGATAGATTTTATCGCTTCCGCTTCTTATTTAAAGACACAGTTACATTTACCTACACGAATGACAAAATATTTAAAAAAAACAGTAAAGCCTAGTACGCAGCTGAAGCGAAACGAAAATCTCATGCAAAAATCACACAACGAAATCTTAAACGAAAAATGTCGTTCTGCTTTTCGTTCTCCTGACCACTGAAAGTAGTTTATACTGTTTTATTTGGAGAAGTCTCCATGGACGACTGGTTAAAGTAATTATAGGATTTACAAACGACTTTTTACAAAATTTAAGAGTTTGCTTAAGTTTTGACTTATTAGTGCGAACAGCGGTAAACTGCCGATAAAAGCTTGAAGATTCTTTTAAAATCTCGATTATGAATAGCTTAAGTAGCCAAAAGTCTCCTCAAGGCTCGGTATAGTAGGTAGGTACATATACTTAAGAATAATCTCGAATTGAGTAAAAAAAACATTAATTCTGCCTTATTCCCGATTTCACGAATCCTTTAAAAGGGATTTAAGCTATAATTCCTTTAAACTTAAATAGCTTATATTTTTGTTACTTTTGTACTATTCGTACTAGAATGTCAGCTTATTAGACTTGACCATTCTTTATTCCGTCAATTTCATTGAATGTTTGAACAACAACAACAACTTAAAGGCGCTACCACTCTTGTTTGGCTGGAGATATAGCTATTTCGTGCTTTGCCACTTATGCACTCATCATTAAATAGCTTTTAATATTCCAACTTCAACATTGCAAAAATGGAAATTTCAGGGAAATGTTAGTTAAAATTGAGATTCATGCACATCCCTGGAAACAAAAAAAAAAACTGTTGTCCTCTCTCTCTTGCAAAGTAGGTACATAAGAAAATTGGAGAAAGCATTATTTGCCAATGGGACGATTTTTTTTCAGAATCTCAAAACAAAGAATTTGCAGGGCAATTGTTTGTATTATTCAATCAGTGTGTAATTTTTACTCTTTGTGTTTTATGTCTATGAACGCGTTAATATTAAAAAATATCAATACATGTATCTACAATTTGTCCGCTGTAGTTTGAACAACCACCAAAGCCGTAAAACTTAACCGATTAAACAAAAAAACAAACCAACTTCATTAAGAAAGGATAGCACATAAATAGTGGAATAATTTCATTGGTTAATTTAAATAAGAGGTGTTATTTTGAATAGCCCGCTATTTCGGTAGCTGTCACTTTTGAAGCTGTCATTTTTTGACATTTTGACTACGCTATTAATAAAAATGGAACGATACACGCTTCAACAACGCATTGAAATTATTAAAATTCACTATAAAAATGGTGAAAATTTGGCAGAGACGGTTCGTAAAATTAAAACATTTTTGGGTCGTCGTGAAGCACCTTGTCGGACCGCAATACACAAATTGGTGGACAAATTCGAGCTGTTGCGACAAGTTAGTGATGTGAAGAATAAAACCCGTGCACGTCGCTCAAGAACAACTGAGAATATTGCTGTTGTAGCCCAAAGTGTTGAAGAAAACCCAGGTTTGTCCATTCCTCGCCGTTCTGTGGAATTAGGCATTCCACAAACGTCATTACACCGTATTTTGCATAAAGACTTGGGTCTTAAGGCCTATAAAGTTCAGTTAACACAAGAACTCAACAACGTCGTGTCTTTGCTGATTGGGTCCTTGAAATGTATGAAAATGAACCGGAATTTCATCGAAAAATCATCTTGACTGATAAGGCCCATTTCCACCTCGGAGGCTACGTCAACAAGCAAAACTGTCGCATCTGGGGCTCGGAAAACCCAAGAGTTATTGTTGAAAAGCCTCTCCATCCTCAACGCGTGACTGTTTGGTGCGGTTTATGGTCCCGCGGGGTCATTGGACCTTACTTTTTCGAAAATGAGGCTGGAGCAACAGTTACGGTCAATGGATTGCGCTATCGAGAGATGATTAATGATTTTTTATGGCCTGAATTGGATGGTATTGATCTGGACAACGTTTACTTTCAACAAGACGGCGCTACGTGCCACACAAGCAATGAAACCATCGATCTTTTACGGGAAAAGTTTCCGGACCGTGTTATCTCTCGAAGAGGTGATCACAATTGGCCACCGAGATCTTGTGATTTAACACCTTGCGACTTCTTCCTTTGGGGCCACGTGAAAGATAAGGTCTACGCCAACAGCCCAGCGTCGATTCAAGACCTCAAAGATGAAATTCGTGAGGCTATCGAGGACATAGGGCAGCCACTTTGCGATTTGGTTATGGAAAATTTCATGAAAAGGATATGGTCCTGTAAGCGTGGTCTTGGCGGCCATTTGGCTGATGTTGTGTTCCATTATTAACGGCATACCTTTCTCTTTATAATGAAATAAACACCCGATCATTTATCTCCAAAAATGCCATTTTTTCTTTGAATATCAAAATAACACCTCTTAACACACCCTTTATTATAAAATTTCACTGGGAAATTTGTTGGGTAAAGTGCTTCAATCGAAAAACTGCTGGGAAAATCGATCCCTTTTAACTTTTTCGTTATTCTTTATACCGGAGCAACAATTATTAACAAAACGGAACAAAATTCCTCGAATATTTTGATTGGGAGCCTTTTTCCCAATAAAGCGCCAAAATTTAAAATCATTTCATCGTAATTTCGTATATATCCTACATCAAACGGTGTAGAAAATTTACGTATGTAAGCATAAGAACAGTTTGCTTCTAAAAGTTTCATATTAATGTCAATAATGTTATTAAAATTAAGGTAATTTTTACTTTAAGTTTCCGATCGTGCTTTTAATATAACCTCTATGTATAATCACCAATGGAGAATTTCGATCGAATGTTATTTCTGGGTTGGTTAAAACATAATAAACAAAAATTTTTTTCTTTAAACACGTAGCGCAGAACCAAGTGATTTGATCTCAAAATGGAACAATTTTTAATGGATGAAGTAAGGAAATAATACGTTACAATTCATATAAATATTTATAAAATCTAATTTATTTTGTAGTGAAGAAGAAGAAACCGCATGATGGTCCTCAGATTCCGCAGTTGTAAACGATTTCTTTCGTTATTTGTCATCTGATTCTGATGATTACAGCGGCTCAGAAATACATGGAAGGGTTGACACCATACAAATTTTTATATATGATAGAGATTTTAAAATACATTTTCTACTAAACCGTTCTACTGCCCAAATTGTAATTGGTAAGTAAATACCGACTAAACAAGAGGACCAATAAAAAACACCGTTTATAAACGACTATGAATAGGCCGCATGGTCTTAGATGGAGATGTAAGCAGAGGAATTATTTCACAGAATTCTCGAACGGATTCTGGCCAGCCAGGGATCAGAAGTAGCACAACTGTTCGTTGACTTCTTATGCAGATAGTGGCGTTTTGAGGGAGGGGGGCTCGAGGTGGGTCAGCTATCTGTAAATATAATATTAATTCTTAAAAACAAATTGTTTCGTAGGCCTATCGTTCAAAGAAAATGTTAAATTTTATTTTCAATTGAAAAAAAAAAATAAAATGCACGACTGGGTCGCACGTACTTGCTCTTATAGATAAAGTTACTATTTATGCTAAGTCTTTTTAATTAAAAAATTGTAAATGCAGTTTTAGAAAAAAAAAAATTAAAAAAGCTTAAAATTCGATATTCAAGTGATTAAAACATCTTCTTAAATGAATTTAACCCCAAAACGAAGTATGCAATCTGATTTCTTCTATAATGATTCATTTTTAGAAAAAAAAAATTGTAAATCGTTAGAGCCGTTTTCTAAAAAAAACTATTTTTTCTATATTTATAAATTTTGCAAGGACTTTTATACAAAAAATTGGTACGGCATTTTTAAGATATTATTTATCAACATGTTTTCGAAAAAATGATCGATGAATCGAAAAAAATAATTTTCGAAATTATAGTAATATTAGTCAAGGCAGTAATGTTTTGAAAAGTAGCATAATGAAAATTAAATTTTAAAATTAAAGGTAATTTGAATGGAAAGAATTCAAAAAAAGCAAAATGAATATGATGAGTAGCTGTTAAAACAGCTATTAATATTATTTCTATCAACATCAACTCGAACAACAACATCGTTATCATCATCATCCTCAAAAACAAACACAGCATCGACAATAACATCCATATTATAGCCAACAACGTCATCTTTACGACATTGGTAGTTTCTTAAAAAAAATTTCGGTTCCAAATAATCATGGTTGTTCCTAAATAGAAAATATAAACCAGTTTTAAATTTTTTTGCTTCCTATGTATTTAAATAATTTTTTTTTGCATAAGAAAGGTTCTTGAAAAATGCACTCAAAATTAAAGTACCTTTTTGTTCTAAAACAAAAAGTATTACATTTACAGTGCTATAAAGCTTCATTTTAAGATTTTATGTATCCAATCCCCGCACAACGAGTACTTGATCTCGCAAGAACATGAATTACGAAGAAGTATAAAAAGACCAACCCATAGAATCCGTTGCGTGCGTTACTTTGACGATTTCAGCTGACAGCTCGATAAAGTACACGTTCTTATGAGTAGCGACCCATAAGAATGAAAGCGACGGAAAAAGTAGCCGAACTTTTAACTTCATCGACAACAGATTTGTTGACGGAACGGACGCGACGGATTCTATATCGCCTCTAGATTTTGCCGAGACGAAGCGATTGCAGTAAGTTTTACGAAAATCGGTGCATTATTACAATCTTCACGGACTTTTTTTTAATTTTTTTTGTTTTGTTTTGAATCTTTATCGCCCCTAGATTTTGCTGGGACGAGCGATTTCCGTACGTTTTTCGAAAATCGGTTCATTATTACAATCGTAAGTCCAAAGTTTTTTCTAATTTTTTGGACAGTTTTTTTCTTTTATCCGCAGTTCGATGTTATTTGTGTAAGACGTGTTAAATACTACTGTACTGTGGATAGCTCTTCCAAAAAAACACATAGAATATAATTATGTAGGCCGTAGGCAGTGATTTTCATTTGAGTAATTAATAATTTTATCCTACTTTTGTTTTTATAATAAAAGTCATTTTAGTTCGTGCAGTAAGGTCTGCATATTACATATTTCCTTTCAATGTGGATGTTTTACGTGCAATTTATTTAACGTATGACACACAATGGAATTACCGGATATACGAGTATGCCCCGAACGTCGTAATGTGCTGATATAAAATTTACAAAACCTGTCGATTATATCATTGGCCATATTAATTTGACTTCGATATTTTTTTTAACACAATTTGTTAAAAAGGTTTTTCGCGAAAAGAAAAACATGTCCAATGAGTTCCGGGAAAACGTTAATCTGAGCACAAGATAATATTGAACACGCATTAAAAAAAAACAAAAAAAAAAAATCCTTTTGATGGCGCAAAAAAAATCATGACACTGGTATGTAGGTAGGTAAAGCGTTAAATAAGCTTAATGACAGTGCATTACACAGTGCAGCGATAATGACAAAGTGCATTAAATAACCACTCTCTTTAAATTAACCATGTTTACGGCTCACAAGAATAATTTCCAATTTTCGTTGTATACAGAGAGATAAACCGTAAATAAATCAGCAGGAAGATATTTTTTTTGCCTTTGAAATACCGGCACGGATTTAATTTCCACTTTTGCTTCAAAAAATGTAGATGAATAAATTTGTATATAAAATAAACTCGAAACCTGGTGTGACACACAAGGAAGGAAGATTTAATGGTTTTATATGCAGGTGCTTCGTAATTAATTTGTTTCGAGAAATCAATCAACTGAATCATCGCTTCATAATTAAGTTTAAAAATACCTATAAGAAATTCGATAAATTCGTTGTTGTTCAATTTTTGTATTTATAATGAGTTATTTTTTTGTACAATACCAGCGAAACCCAGGAGTTTTTTAAACAGTCCGTCAGTGGATATTTTTTACGTTGGATAAGTAAGCAGCACAGAGTTTTCTAATTAAAAATTTCTAATCTCTTTATTCTGTTTAAAAGAAATTTAACTCTTAAAATTAAACTTATCTTCGATGACCACGTTTTTCTGTTTTCGTTGTTTTTTGACAGCCTGTTTTCGTTTTATCATATTTAACGTTCATTATTACAATATGTGAAACATAATTGTTACAGTATATCAAAAATAATAAAACTCAATATAAAACACAAGAAAAACTATTAGTTACCTAACGTCCTGAAATTTACAACAGGGGGTTCACAATGACTTACTTGCCTGACGACCAAATGACGGCTCTCTCCTTTTTTAGCGCATCGAAAATTTTGCACAAAAAATTTGTCTTGTTTCTGAAAATAAAATCTTGTTTTACCCAAAACATCATAAAAACAGTCAGCCGTATCTTCTTAAATAGATTCTCAAAGCTTATTTGGTTAAGATTGTTTAGTTAAGCTTGCTTAAATATTTAAGCAGTCTCTGAGGAACTTTACTTAAATTCGTATCTATAATTTAATTTCTTCAGCTGATTATTATTTAAACAACACTTGTGACAAAAAATGTAAAACATTTCAACAAATCTAGCAGGTACCTACAAAATGCTTTTACATTTTAGAACCATAAGTTTCTGACAATTGTATTTTGTAAACCAACAGAATTCGTAAATTTAAATGTAAAAAAAAATTAACTGGAGAAATAAAAAAAGGATTGAGAAGTGAGAAGTGTGCATTAAATCGCATCGGTTTCCTCAATGAAACCAATTTCCGCGAAGACGCCATCGATTTTTTTTTTATTTCTGATTCCATACAATATGTAGTTGATCACTTTTTTACTTGCGATATGGGTACCATATATCAAGTTATGCATTCGTACAAAAAAAAAACAAAGTTGAGATAACAATCAAACATGATATTACGATGATGGAGAATGAGAAAAAAGTGGGTCCGACAATTCTGTCTGTCTGTCTGTCTGTCTGTATGTATCAGAGACCACAGCCTAAACGGATGGGTCGATTTACTTTAAACTTGGTGTGTAGCGTTTTTTAGAGAATATCCCCAGACTTTTTTTTGATTTTTTATTTGACCCCAAATAACGGTATACCGGTTTTAGAAAAACTCATTTTTCTCAAAAACGATGCCTACGATTTTTATTAAAAAAATCATGGTCATGTTTTTGGATAAGGTCTATCTTTAAATGAAAACCATTTTTTTCAAAAAATGTTAACGGTACCTGCCATAGAACCGTTTTTTTTATTCAATCAATTTCAACATGAATGCTTTTAAGTTGCCGCAATAATTTTTTTTTTGAATTTTTAAAAAAAGTTTGAAATTTTTTTTTTGATCATTTTTTCGAGAACTATTCAACATTTTTTTTTTCAAAATTTAGTTTTCAGGTATAAATAAATACTATCTTAAAAATATCGTACCATTTTTTTTTTTATAAAAGTCCTTGGAAAATTTTACATCGAAAAAATAGTTTTTTTAAAAAAACAGCTCAAACGATTTTCAAATTTTTTTTTCCTAAAATGTATCATTATAGAAGAAATCAAATTGCATACTTTGTTTTGAGGCTAAATTCATTTAAGAAGCTGTTTTAGTCATTTGAAAATTTGAATTTTATGCTTTTTTAATTTTTTTTTCTAAAACTGCATTTACAAATTTTTTATTAAGAAGGCTTAGCATATATGGAAACTTAATCTATAAGAGAAAGTACGTGCGACCCAGTCGTGCATTTTATTTATTAAGTTGTCGGCTAATAACTTTAAGTTGTAAATATTTTCAAATTTCATTTCCAGAGCTTGATACGGAAATTTTTGGGCACTCGAAATCTTGCAGCTCTGAATATATTGAGCCGGTCATTCATGCAATAAATTGTGAACTTTTTCTGTTTTTCTATGGCATTGTGCATAGAATCAACTTCCACGTAATAACGTGTAAATTAGATGTTTGCACTAGATTTAAAAAAAAAATCGACAATATTTGCATCCCTGTTTTGGCCAGCACATGTATCTGAAAATATTGATAGCTCTTTTACGTGTTCAGGTAATTGCTCGATGTACTTCAGAATGCCATTTACTTCAGACCAGGCAAAGCAAAAAGCATTATTAGGCAAACCCGATTCATATACTGTAAAGTTGTAAAGAATAAGCTTCCGCTTATAGTATGTTAAAGAAACATCAGTGGTGTCATCCAAATTTGACCTTTCTTTGTCAGTTTGTTTTTCATCAAATGCCTCTTTTTTCCGGCATAAATGATTTTCATATCGAGCTTTGCATCTGGAGTTGAAATTTTATATTTATTGCATAGCAAGCATTGATCTTTTTTAGGCACAAAAAAAGATAAATTGTAATTGTTACAAAATATTCTTCTGTATGTGATTTTAGATACGGAATTTTTGGGATACTGTACTTTAAATAGCTTGTACATTTTTCTTTTTGAATGCTTGCTATTTAAAAATTTTCTTTGGCTGTTTTTTCGACAATAGTGGCTTTCCATCGACGGAAAACTTTCGATATGTTTCTTTATATTTTCAATTATCTCCGGGTTTGTTTTGTTGGTTGGCGTTTTTTTTTTGCCTCTTTGATCTTCGGCGGAAAAGTGCCCACCAAACTCGTCCCTTCCTAAAAATGCGCTAAGTACACTTCTATCGGAGATATTTAGTGTGCTCAGAAAAGATTACTGACACACCCTTTTTTTATGTCATTATGAATAAAAAAAATACTTTTTGACAGTTTTCAACGTTCTGAAGAATGAAGTTTTTTTGCTCAACAAAGCTTAAAACCCAATACGTTATGCTTAAATGCAATCGGGAACAATCGTTAATATTGGAGCAATTAAATTTGCATTTTTGGGTAGGATTTTCTCTTGTAGCTTCTTTGCGTTTTAAACTACCTTTCCGATCCTTATAAGGCAAACATTTGGAATTCTACTCCTTTTTGCATGAGTGTCTGTGGTAGTTTCTTGATTTATAATTGTATCGTCTTCTAAAGTGTGATCTTCCACGTTTGCACTTGATAAGGATTCATCTTCGCAATTATAATTAGGATCTCTGACGCTGTCATCACTTGAAAAATCTTTTGTTTGATCACTTTCGTCTATCATAGATTCGTCAACACCCAATGTGTCTTCTCCTAGTACTATTGCAAACCAATATTTTTATGCCTGATTAAAGCTTTAAATAATTGAATCAACTAACCAAAGTTTATCTCTTGCTCCAGAGCTTCATCAAGAATCATTTCAGGGCTTTTCTCCTCCGAAGTAATTTTTTTTTCAACTGTTTTAATTTAAAACACAAATTGTAAACGAAACTACAATTTCCTTTTCAGCTTATGAAACTTACAATTTGTGAAAATCTTTTGGAATTCCACCGCATTTTTCGTACATTTACCTCACAGCCTACTTCGTAAGTCATTTTTCAAATTTAAAAATGTAATTTTGATGACAAGCCAAATGCATTAAGTCTCATTAATGCTTTCTACCTGTAAACTAATAGTAATTTAATTTTTACTTGCGTTATAGGTAAATCGCACTAAGTCAACTTAGTGCGTTCTTCCAATATTAAAGATGCTATTTCTGAATTCGTGTAAAATGAAACCTTAAATAATTGAGAAAGGACGTACAATATTACTTATTGTCTTATTCAGTACATAGATATCATATAATTCTGAACCGTTTTGCGTTAAAATCTAAAAAAATTAAAAATAGGGGTTAGTGCTATTGTTGTAAATTCTAATTGATCATTTTTAAATGAAATACATCCAAAAGAAATTGTACCTGCTAATGACACCGAATTTTTTTATCAGCAAAGTTGACGTTGAAATCGCCGACCAAAACGAGTAGAAGTTTGTGTACACTGCTAAGTGTGTAAGTATGTATATGTATAATCCAATTTTTTTATTTATTTCAAAACTACCATTGAGTTAATGTAAAAAAACTTTGTAAATAGTTTTTTTTTGAAAACAAATAAAATCTAAATCTAAACCTAAATCTTAATCTAATCTAAATCTATTGAATCTGCTAACTGCTGTATGTATAGATACACTTCTAGAATATTCTATCAGCGTTTTTTGAATGAATCCTTTTATATCCTCTATTTTATGATTCGGTAAGACGTATATGACTGCCATGATGATAACGACACAGTTTTTCAATACAAAAATGATTGCGCATAATGTCTGCAATAGTGGAGCACTTTACGCTTAGGTTCTGAATGTTTAATGTCACGACATTAAGGGCTAGTTTTTCAACCAAAATTGGTTGACTAGCTTAATCCATGATTCACAACTGAAACTATGAATTCATATAATAAAAAATTGTTTAAGTGGGCATTCGACCTAATGCAGTTGGCAATAATCATGGATTAAAGATGATCAAATGTGAACACAAATGGCCCTAAGAGTATTTAGTAAAGGGTTTTCCAATAAGAGGTGTTATTTTGATATTCAAAGAAAAATGGCATTTTTGGAGATAAATGATCGGATGTTTATTTCATTATAAAGAGGAAGGTATGCCGTTAATGGAACATAACATCAGCCAAGTGGCCGCCAAGACCACGCTTACAGGACCATATCCTTTTCATGAAATTTTCCATAACCAAATCGCAAAGTGGCTGACCTATGTCCTCGATAGCCTCACGAATTTCATCTTTGAGGTCTTGAATCGACGCTGGGCTGTTGGCGTAGACCTTATCTTTCACGTGGCCCCAAAAGAAGAAGTCGCAAGGTGTTAAATCACAAGATCTCGGTGGCCAATTGTGATCACCTCTTCGAGAGATAACACGGTCCGGAAACTTTTCCCGTAAAAGATCGATGGTTTCATTGCTTGTGTGGCACGTAGCGCCGTCTTGTTGAAAGTAAACGTTGTCCAGATCAATACCATCCAATTCAGGCCATAAAAAATCATTAATCATCTCTCGATAGCGCAATCCATTGACCGTAACTGTTGCTCCAGCCTCATTTTCGAAAAAGTAAGGTCCAATGACCCCGCGGGACCATAAACCGCACCAAACAGTCACGCGTTGAGGATGGAGAGGCTTTTCAACAATAACTCTTGGGTTTTCCGAGCCCCAGATGCGACAGTTTTGCTTGTTGCCGTAGCCTCCGAGGTGGAAATGGGCCTCATCAGTCAAGATGATTTTTCGATGAAATTCCGGTTCATTTTCATGCATTTCAAGGACCCAATCAGCAAAGACACGACGTTGTTGATGATCAGCCGGCTTGAGTTCTTGTGTTAACTGAACTTTATAAGCCTTAAGACCCAAGTCTTTATGCAAAATACGGTGTAATGACGTTTGTGGAATGCCTAATTCCAAAGAACGACGAGGAATGGACAAACCTGGGTTTTCTCCAACACTTTGGGCTACAACAGCAATATTCTCAGTTGTTCTTGAGCGGGGTTTTATTCTTCATATCACTCACTTGTCCCAACAGCTCGAATTTGTCCACCAATTTCTGTATTGCGGTCCGACAAGGTGCTTCACGACGACCCAAAAATGTTTTAGTTTTACGAACCGTCTCTGCCAAATTTTCACCATTTTTATAGTGAATTTTAGTAATTTCAATGCGTTGTTGAAGCGTGTATCGTTCCATTTTTATTAATAGCGTAGTTTCTACTTGTCAAATGTCAAAAAATGACAGCTTCAAAAGTGACAGCTACCGAAATAGCGGGCTATTCAAAATAACATCTCTTATTGGAAAACCCTTTATTTCACATTCCTTTTTATTATCCAACCATGTTTCAGATTGATTCTAATTGATCACGTTTTTGTCTTCTGGAGCCTTTATTTACATCATTTTTTTATTTTTACTGATCTTTCAATCTTTCTAGTGATACCTTAACTTTAAAGATAGGTTAAGTTTTACTAAAGTTATAGACGATTAATTGAGCACCTTAGTAACTCGAATTTATGATATTTTTGATATTAATTAATAGGGCAAACGGAAATATGCTCTAAAAAAAAAAAAAACAGTTTATAGCGCTATAAATATGCCATAAGAAGATTTTTATACTAAATCTAATCGTAGATCAAAAATATTTCAAGGGAATTTTGTTTTTGGGCCATTTGGAGACGATTTGGGGGTGGAAACCATTAAAATTCAAAAAAGTCAAAATTAAGACCCAGTCTAGTGTAGAGTTGTGAAGTAGTATTTTTTGTCGATTTCATAGCTAATTTGTATTTGTCTGTATCTAAAAGTTTTCTCAAATTCACGCAAATTAAAATTAAGTAGAATTTATTATACCAGTAGAATACAGGAAGAGAATTTAGCGTTTCCCAGAATTGACTAAGTAATTCTTGTTTTCTTTTCCATTTCGTGCTTTGAATTCAACTAACGACTCTGATGTTATTTTTGGTCTCGACCCCTAAACAAACAAAAAAAAACTTCTCCAATTCTCACCAACTGCAAATTAAATGTGTATCCTTTTCCTTATCTTGAGTGTTTATTATTTTCAACGCCTGCAGAAGAAGGATAATAAGGACAAAGCTTTTGCATATTGCACACGCCAAGTTATAAACCCTATACGTTTTGCCCATATTTCGCGTGATTACTGTAAAATTTAAATTCAGGTGCTCTGCGAAAAAACATAGAGGCATCCTTTCAGGATACTCGCACTCATATGTCCTCAGGTATATTCGTTGTGCAATCTGCAGAGAAAATATAATATAGTCTTATACGTGCAAAGGATTTGTCACAACATTTTGCCTTGCGGAGAAACACTTTCTTTTTGATTATGGAGGTTGCAAGCACAAAACTATATTAATGTAATTTCCGTAAGCGGATGTCAACTTAAGCTGACGCCAAAAATATCCTTGCCACATATTAAGCTGAAACTTGGAAAAAGCACTTCAAATTATTCCATGTGTTCGGGGGATTTTCTTCAAATTAAGTGAAAGTGACTTAGTTTGAAGGTTGTGTAAGCTTATTAGTTGGCAATGTTAATTCATCAAGGAAGGAATTTGTTTGGTTAGTTGGTTGTTTAGCTAAGGTATCTTGCTTGAGGGGTTCAAAGGACTATTATGGAAAAGCGTAACATCAAGAATTTCCTTTTAAGATTAGGAACGTACGAGTGCGTCTTTCGGATGCATTCTTTTGACATTAGTTTAATTCCATTTTGTGAAAAGAGTCATGACTCATTAGTCATGAATATTTATGTTTGGCTGTGTGCCCAACCGCTGCTGCGTACACCATTAGGGTTGGATTCGAAGACTCGTAGGGCTGGTACTTTGATATCCATACGCTCCATTTTTTAAAGTCATTTCAGCTGCTTCTTCATTAGTTCAACGTGAGTTGCTGTACACTGTACAGTAGGGGAGATCATTTTTTGCACTATAATAGAATTGTCCGATATATTTCTTTACAAATGCAAAACAGCGAAGAATTGCAAACGTCTTCTTTTGAATTTTATATTGATAAAAAAACAGTCAAACAAAATGAGTATAGGCACAATTGATAGGGCAGCCAGCAACAAAAGCATTAGAGCTTCAACAAGAACGTAAAGTAAGATTTGCAACAAAACAGAGTACGGCAAAATAGATAGCACAAATACCTTGATATAAAATGATTGAACTGGAAGAATTTATCCCCGCATCGAAGTCTAGGAACATTTTACTTTAATTTTAGATTTAAAATTAAATTGTTGTTATCGTTATTCGAAATAATCAATTCACCAGGACATGATAGTGGACTTTAAAACAAAGATCCCCAAAAATTCAATGTCATTTCCACCGCAGCTATGCAAGTTTTGTCAGAAGATGTACTATCAGATTTAAGTTCAAAATATGGTTCTTTTACTAACTTACTTACTTGCGGTCAGAAAACCAGCCCCAATTTGGATGGCTCGCTGGCTCACACTCGCGTGTCGAATTTTGCAACTATATATAATCTATGAAAAGGAACCACAAAACTTGTATACGTTGGTCGAGTTCATCATAAAAAAGTGTGCATCTGCGTGGCTTGCAATTAAGTCGAAACCACATATTTACGATGGGCCGAAAGACTTATTTTTGATCATCAAATTTGAAACAACGATCCGCCCTACTGTACAGCCCGTCCATCTTGTCGCTGAATCTTCTTTATACTCCTTCGATTTCAATTTTAATCCAAAAAGCAAAACTGGGATGATTAAGGTTTTTTTTATATCGGGAATTCCTGTATTTTTACCAAAATCTGTTGGAGTGTGAACACGGTTAACTTGCCTGGCCTAAGTCGATCAGATTGTTTACAAAAGTTTTTTTACCATAATTTAAAAAAATATAGCTAATTGGTTTGTAATTGGCATTAGCCAATTACTAACGTTCTTTTCATCAGACTTGCTTTTCATTCGGCCAGATTTTACAGATGAGTTGAGCATACTCCCTTCCAAAACATTTTATCCTTCTGTAAACAATTCTGCTGCCTGGCGCACTAGCCTCATATGATCTAAGTTTTGCAATCGTACTTCATGTAGGTCGGCTGGATGGGATTTAAACTCCCAAATGGAACTAGATTGCCATCCAAACTTAACGCTAAATATATCTAGGCAATAACTTTAACGAGCTGCTGAGTTTGAACCCAGCCTTCAAGAAATGTACTGAAGAAAGCCAATTAGACATTCCATCACGTGCACATCTTGATGCAAAGAAGAATCGAACTCAGACAACCAACAAAACCAGTCACCAGTTCTGAGCTACATCTTTTCAGTATTAGGAACACAATCTAAAAAACGGTCATGAAGAAGCTCCAGCTCCAATAGTTTGAAAGGAAAACTTTATCAACCGACAGGACTAGAAACACCATGGAAAGAAAACATCGACTCTGCTGTTTTTGCTACAATTGCATTCAAACTTGTTGAAAGAATCTCCAACCATCCCAGCTAATTGATGAGAAGGAAAGGATGAAATTCCGAACGAGGATTTTGTTCAACCAATCAATGACGAACCAGTAAACCCTTTAACCTCAGCCATTTCGCATTGAAGGTATATATTTGCAAGTTATTACCTAAACATTATGTTTGATACAGACAAAGGGTGATAGAATAAAAATGAGCACCTACTCAAATTTTCGATATTCGGAGCAGCTACTTCTTTTGGTATGAATAAAATTCTTGAACACCATACATTTTCATGCGTTCCTATTTGCTATTTTACACTGAGTACCTACTCTGAGCGCGTACTCTGTTTAATTCACGTCACCCAAAAATGGCGTACATTCAATGATCTTAACTTAAAAAGTTTGAAAGAATGTTGTGTCAATTAGTAGGTAAAGTTGTCATTGGTTAACAATTTTAAAACAAGTATAGGAAAAAGGTTTTTTTTTTTCTTCATGTTGCATCCTACCTAGTTGCCTTTTCTTCTCAATCATTTCAACCTATTTAACAAGATGCAATCTTCAGTTTTTTCAACTAGTCGACTTTTACCTTAACCATCTTTGTAGAATCATGTAATTGCCGTAATAGCTAAACAATTACCGAGGCATTGCTCCTCTTCATCTAAATTCTATGCAAAATTTCAAAGACTTTTTTTAGTAACTAAGTACCTACCTACCTGCACCTACCTGGCACTTGGGTGTTATTTTATTCCTTTGTATACAGCCGGCCAATTAATTTTATCCTCAGTCCTACCTTAAGACAGGAAGAAGAAGAAAAAAGTTAAAGCATTAGACCTGAAAGAGTCAAAGAAGATGCATTTTGCAACACTAAAAACTACAATTAAATCGTATACCACAGTCATCTTTTGCTTTTTATACATATTCCCCTTCGAAACCTTATTCAATGCCCTATGCTCGTTGTGATTCGTGTGGGAAAAGTAAAACAAAAAAAAATTAAGAAACGTTCGCTTGAGGTGCTGCGAGAAATTGAAAGAAACAGGTTAAGCAGATGTTACAACAAATCTTAAGTAAGTTTTATTTAAAAAAACAAAAAAACAAAATCAAGAAGAAAAAGATACAAATCCCAAAAGTATCTTTAACCACTGCTGCTGTTGCCAGTTCTGTAATTATCTCCTTGAAACTGAGACTAACTAGTCCACTGCGACGACAAAAAACGGTGAAGACGAAGTTACGATGGCGACGTCCAACGTCCACTATACCAAAGTCCAGCAAGCTGACGATGTACTCGTAGCTGTTGTATCTCTATTGCGGACAAGTTTTATTTAAAGATTTTTGCAACCTATTCCTTCAAGTTTTTCATCGTTTTGTCCTGAATTATTTCTCTTCTTTTTCGTTTCCGAACTCCTCGTCTTCGTGTCTTCCTGTTGGTAAGAAGACCCACCAACCCAAGGATTGAGACATTTTTTCTTCTTCTTCCACTTTCCCGTGTATACTTCCTCTGTTCGGTTAATGCGAGTGCTTCATTTTTTTTTTTTTTGTATTTTTTGCGTGCAGGTGTTTTGTTGAAACCTCGGTAGAGATGTATGTATCTGTACTCTTGATTCTAAAACATGCTGTATCTGCAATCAATGAAGAGCTAAAAGCACCAGCAGCTCCAAGAAAAAGTGAAAAAATAAAACAGATTCTACTTTACCTGTCTAAATGAAATTTGTATGAGCACGTCCTTATGCGACGTGCAGTGTGAAGTATCCCAAAGCAGATTTCATTCATAAAAAGATTATACGTAAAGCAGATTTTGTTTTAAGAAGGAAGGAGGTCTTTGCATTGATATCAGGCAGCTCTGAGTCCGAAGAGTGCTGCAAGCTGGACGTTGTTGTTTTTGTTGCCGTATTGGACGACAAGACGCATCAAGGGTTAGATAAATTGTTATTATTTATGACTGAATTCATATTGCGCTTGAGAAATGCCCTGAACTTTTAGCTTTATTTTGTTGGTGTTCCAATTATTTTCTTCTACATAAAATATATCTACAAACGTTTCAACGAAATATTCGCAATGTTTTGTCCTCAAGCTTCAGCGGAGGAGGAAGATGCAAGATGTCCCGCTGATAGGTGCCCGAAGTACGCCGTCAACTGATTGATGACTTTACCGCCAAGATCGGAAAGGAGGACATATTTTGTTTGATGATCGGAGGACAGACGAAAGTTCTGAGAACAGCAGCCAGAACTTTTGCTGATCGCGTCTAAATGAATACCTCGAAAAACTCACCCACAGCACCAACTCACGAACTGTACCAACAACAGCTTAAGCAACTTGTCTTCAAATCTGAATTCGTGGTTGGATTAAGAGTGCCGCCAACAACATGCTTCCAAAGACGAGGCAATTCATTTGGAGGAATCCACGCCCTTTCTCATCCAGATACTGCAGACCAATAAGAATTCAAAAAGAAACCACAGCCATCTCTACTAAAGAAGAAATTTATTTTAAACAGAAAATAGCTCAGTGATACAAGCTCTTCCAGATGTTACATCTGCGGTGCTAGACCGACTGAAATGAATGACATCGACAAGTGCTTGGAAATGCAAGTCTGTACCGAAAGATTTGAATTTGGTTTGTCCCCTCTTAATGCATATATTAGGTTTTTTGAATATTTTGTTCATTTACGGTACAGACTTGAAATAAAAAAGTGGTTATATTAGAGAAAAGGAGAGACTAGAGAGAGATTAGAGAAGAGGAACCACTTTCAACAAATAAAAACCAAATTCAAATTTTATTGAAAGAAACTAGGATAATTCTTTATCACTCAAAAACAGAGGGTATTGGAATATCTAACAATGGAAATACTGCGCGGAAGTTTTTTCAAAATAGCGATATATGCACAGATAAGGGGCATAGAAAGAAGCCTTATTTAAAAACTTTATCTACGGGGTATAACATTGATGTTGGAAGGTTTAGAGGATTTGCACTTGAGACAGGAGAAAAAGGTTAGTGGTGACTTATCCCAGGTACTATCTTACGGCATCTGTCGGAAGATACTTATCCATGAAACACATGTCATAGAAAATGCTCTCTTGCCTTTAGGTGAGTTATCTGAAGAAGGAGCCTAAGCTAAAAACAAAGATATAAAACATTTAGACTAAATCACACCAGAAAAATATCAAGAATTGCTACCAATCAGGATTTGCTGAATCGACTTCTTATAAGCTCAGATTCTTTCATAAAAAGCTTTAGAAAACTTCCAAGAAAAAACAATGGTACGTTGTCAAATGATGTTATATTTTTGCTCTCCGATACAGATTAGCTTCATAAGTATAAGTTTTTGGAGTGGAGTGGAGTGTTATTTTTTTTTTTTTTATAATTTATTCATAATTTTTTTAACATGAAATAATTGTTATGTTGTTTAGTTTTAGACTTAAGAGAACTGTTTTATTTATTTCGCCTCTATGAAAACAATAAAAAAAATAAGAGTGCTTGTTTTTTTTTCTTGGCTGTTTGAAATGGATTATGGTTATTATATTATATTTACCGAAACAAACAAATTTTGTTTAAAGATAAACTCGAATTTGCTTATTCAATTTCATAAGCTTTAATATCCTCTATTACTTCAATAAATTTGTGATGTATTTTTCAGAATATAATAATCTCATTGACAAAACAGTTCAATTTATTACACTTTTGCTTTAGAAGTCGCAGTTTTAAATACATTTTTGTCAAACTTAGGATATAATATTGCTGTTTATTTTGTAAAATGGGCGTGACAGTGGGCGGAAGTTTTGTGTTAATGTTGTTTTCAATCTTGTATCGTACCTGAAAGTTTCATTCAAATTGATTAAGTGCTTCAGATCTTATTAAAATTTGACGCCCTCTCCATAGAACCGTAACCACTGTGCATCGCACAAGACTTTAAGAGCGCTATCCACGTTTGACATTGTTGTATTGTTGTTCGGAGCATTATATATTTCTTTCTCAATGCTGTTCACGAGAAGCTATTGCTCTAGGTTGTTGACCCTTTCTCCTAGAGTATACATACTGCATATTGCTAAGAATTGACCAAATCTCCAAGAGTACTGCTTGTCATGCAAAATGCATTTTAGCAAGCTCTTCGAAACCGGCAGAAAATTGTAAACTCTCCCATTTCTGCTAATCGCATGTACACAGGAAATTGTTGAGTGTGTCACTGACTAGGATTTGGTTCGACGTCAGCTAGTTTTTATTTATAATTTATGTTAAGGAACCCTTCAACATAATCTTATACCTCACGAAACATCAGATCTTAAATAAATTCAGTAAGCTTCGAACGAGCGATATGTCTAAGGACTTCCTAAGCTCTTTGTGAACTTTATTCAACACCATTTGTTCAAATGATATTTCTTTCAATTAGTGTTCGTTGTCTTTATAAACTTATTTCACTTAAGTATTAAACACCCTACTAAAACTTCAGTTCATCCTATACAGCTTCTGATGGCTACCATAAAAATATCTCTTCTCTTGATCAAACAAATTCTCCTGAAGTGAGGTTTCTTTCTGCGCCATGTGGCAGAACCAATTAAGAATTCCCATCATTAACGTTTCCAACAAAATTTTTCCTCGGACAACACATGATTTTTTTTTTTCTGTTTCGATTTCGAAGCATTACTTTTCGATACTGAATTTCTCCTTCTTATGGCTGGTTAAGGACCACACACAAGTTCTTCGTCAAAATAAAACAATTGGCGCCCAACCGGTCTGACCAAAACAGTGAAAGCGAATCACAACAAACTTTTCAGACAAAACGTCGTCTTATATAGTTTTTAACGTTCTTTTCTTACATACAACTTCAACCTACTCAAACAATTCCTTTATTATATGATCTCAAAAATCCAGTGGTAGATATCCTTTTCTATCGTCGGTGGATGGCAAAAGGACGAACGAACAAATTAAAGAGAACGAAATCCATCCCGCACGAACTTACCGAAAGATTGCCATTTCCAGGTCGTAAAATTTTAACGGCAATTAAATCAAAGTGTGGACATTTTTCATGAAGGTTGTTTTTACACTCAACCCTTGAGTTTGTCTTCCTCAAGATCTGCACTCTAGATTGAGTGGTGAAAAGGGTGGAAATCTAGGAAACCATCTTACTTGTTCTTTATTTTCAAAATATAGGAAACCAAGTCGTGATTTATTTTATTTGTTGCTCCATGATGGGTGGGGATTTGAAAATTTTGGAGAAGCTCCGTTGTTTGCGGAAGAAATTTTTGGCAATTCAAGGGTGTGACGATAATTTCCATTGTTGGTAGTTGTTGCTTTAATGATTTTATTTTTCGTCCTTAGACGTTATCTGAATGTTGTCATACAGTACTCTGCAAACCTACATAAATGTTTATAGTATACTATTTCGAATACCTATTTATATATTATTATGAGTGTTTTGACATGTCTCAAATCAGTATCGACTTCTTCCCGACTTATTTCTTAGAAGTCGTTAAGCTACGAAAATAGGAATTCCTTCGTATTCTCATCTTAAGTAATCAATTTATGAAAAATTTAATGAGGCATCTAGGGGGTAATGTCTGCGACATTACTTAGCAAAAATGTAAAGGATGTTTACAAGTTTAAAATTTGAAATAAAAAAATCATAAGAAAACATTTAGAGCGAAATATACGTGGTTTTGTGATGTCTTATTTATTGTAAATGGTTGCTCTTTTTTTGAGTTTCACAATAATTTCTTTAACTTTAAGCACACAATCATTTAAACACAGTAATTTTCTTTGAATTCGCTAATGGAACCTTGTATGTATTAGCATTGAGATACTTAAAGCCGAAGTATAAATTATGTATAAAGATTAAATATTTTTATAGTTCTGGGCCATTAGACCAAAAAAAAAAAACAATGACTTGGACAAAATACTTTACAGCATTTTATTCTAAAAGTCCGAACGATTTCTATTTGAGTTTTGGCCACCATATTTAAAAAAAGTGAAATGTAGTAATCCTGTTCAAACGAAAAAAAAACAACAAAACTGTTTTTTAACAAAAAAGTATCAAGTTTTGTGTATTGCAAGGCTAAAATATACACATACACAATACACATACGCAACATTTTAGCCTGAACTAACTCTCTTCTTTCTAAAAATATAGCGAGTGACATCTCTAAAATATTATTAAATTGATTGCAGATAAACAGTGCATAAACTGACTCGTTTTTCGTTAAAAGTGAAAGTGCGAGGATGAAATTTGTATCTATGCCAATAACTCTTTCAAATATGGTACATTTTACCTAAAAAACGAATGTTTTTAAATATTTTTTCTAAATTCCAATAGGGTTGCCGCTTACCGTGTACATAACCCTTCATGCCTTACTTTATGGGCTAAGTATTTCGACAGTCTCGTCCTGGACTCATAAGTTTAATAAGATGTGTTCAAAAAAACCTTTAGTAACGGATACCTTTTTAAACAGAGCAAAATGTATGTTTAGAGTAAAAAATTAAAAAAAACTTTATTTGTTTACAATTAATTTGCACGAATTCATCGCTAAGCTTTTTTAATTAAAAGTTTATAAATGCAGTCTTAGAAAAAAAAGCATAAAATTCGATATTCAAATGACTGCAACAGCTTCTTAAATGAATTAAACCTCAAACTGAAGTATGCAATTTGATTTCTTTTATAACGATACATTTTTAGAAAAAAAACATTGAAAATCGTTAGAGCCGTTTTAAAAAAAAAAATATTTTTTTTTTATAATATTTAGCAAGGACTTTTATAAAAAAAAAATTGGTACGCCATTTTTAAGATACTATTTATCAACATCTAAAAACTAAATTTTGAAAAAAAATATTGAGTAGTTTTCGAAAAAAGATTTTTCAAAAATATAATTTAAAATTTTTTTTAAAATTCAAAAAAATTATTTTCGAATTTTGTTTACTGAATATTATTACGGCAACTTAAAAGCTTTCATGTACAAAAAAGTGGTTGCAATTTAATGAGTCACAAAGGAGAAAATCAGAATGAAATAAAATGGTTCTATGGCAGGTACCGTTAATAACGATTTTTGGAAAAAATGGTTTTCATTTAAAGATAGACCTTATCCAAGAAAATGACCATGATTATTTTAAATAAAATCGTAGGAACCATTTTTGAGCAAAATGAGTTTTTCTAAAACCGGTATACCTATGTCAGTTACCGTTATTTTTGGCCAAAAAAGAACCATCCGTTTAGGTTGTGGTCTCTGATACATACAGACAGACAGACAGACAGAATTGTCATGTTTGTTTGTTATCTCAACTTTTTTTTTGTACAAATGCATAACTTGATATATAGTAGATACTTATGTATATCGCAAGTAAAAATTGTGTCAATAGCTTTTCTTTTCTCATACACTAACGTGCAGGAAAAAAGGAATAAAACTATTAACTTTTTTAATAGCAGGCGTGTTTTATTCAACACTGAGTTGCTAATCAGTGTTTCATTTTATTCGCACAAAAAAACAAATCAGGCTGCGCAGCATTTTTCTTGTTTTTGTTTTGCAAATAAAATGAAACACTGAGTAGCTATTCATTTTTGAATAAAATATGGCTAGTATAACCTTTATGACAAAAAGTGCAAATTTATTGTCCATTCAAAGCTATCAAAAGCAACGGAGTCGAAATGTAGGTAATATGATTTTAAGAAATGAAATTCAATGCCTTTCTAACCTCCTTTGGAAAAGTCTCATTTAATTTTTTTTTTTAAAGAATCGCATTATTTTCATTAAAAATAGATACTTTTCATTGGTCTTTGGTAAGATTTCCGATTTTTAATTTTAAAAAAGAGCTTTGTAAAAAAAAACTCCTCCATGGGACCATTCAAAAAAAGATGGGGCAAATTTAGTTTTTTTTTTTTTTTCAATATATTAAACTGCAATTGTTTTATAGTTAAACGAAAGTATTAGTTTTGTTTTGTTTTTCATTTTATAGTTCTTAAATACGAACATTTTTAATCTTTTTCTTTAATAGAATTGCACTTATTTTGATTTGTGATTTGGCCAATAGCCAATAAGAAAACCGCATTCCAATCCATATAAAATTTATAACTTTTTAACAATTCATTGTAAGTCGATGAGTAATAAATACAAAGTCGGAGTTTGCTCAGCAATACCTAAATGAAAATAAAATTTACATTACCAGATTCATTAAGAGCTGAACAAAATGCATCGCCCGTCGCTAAGAAATGAAATTTGTATGGACACGCTGCAAATAGCGATGTTTGTTCAAATTTATGTTGGACTTACCAAAAATTAAGATTTGGGGGCATTTTTTGATGGCCCGGGGCAAAGGCCGAACAAAGAAAACATGGGACCAACAAAAACGCTGAGCATGAGTATCAACCATGATGAAAATACTCTAGCCCACAAATAATTAAAGGAGCAAGAGTTTTTTCTGAAAATTTTAGTGATTTTCGACAGACTGTATCTCTGTTAAAAATGGTCGGATTGAGATAAGTTAAAATGCATTCGAAAGCCTTATTCATTAAATTTTCAAATCCTTTGACAAATTAACTTTTTGAGCTTAAGTTATGCCGCAATCATAAGAAATATAGAGGGATCAATATTTTCTAAATTTTTTTTATTGATTTTTTATAAATTTAAACTAAACTGCGAACGAAAATCAGAATGGTTCCTTCTTTCAGAATAAGGCTTTCAAATGCATTTTAATTCATTTCAATCGAAAATCACTAAAACTTTCAGAAACAAATCTTGTTCCTTTAATTCTTTGGGCTTAGTATATTAAAAATCGCCAATAATAACAGAATTCTGTGCCTTCCTTAATAATTCTAACTGATATCGCCGGTCGAAATTCGGCCATTAAAAACTTAATTGTAGTAGGGAATAGGGAGACTGCCTAAGTTCGTTACCGCTAGTCGAAAAGAATTCGTGTTCGTGTTAACATTGGAGTACACGTACACAAGGAAATTTGAACAATTGAATATTTTTATTAACAAGTGGAAAACATTTCTGGGTCTCTACTCTTTCCAAAAGAAGTTTCCCGATCAATTTTATAGTTAATTTTGACACGATGTGGTAAATCAGGCTTTAATTTCCCTTGAAAAATAACTAAAGCAGGCACATGCAACATAATTGTATCCTTTAATATAGATATTTATTGAGAATTTGGAGTAGGAGAAATTTGAAGTACACTAAAAGATTAAGAACACTTACAATTTTTTTTGTATTCATTTTATTGATTTGTCATAAAATTATTTCATTTTATTTTTATTTTGATGGAAAAGGGAATTTTTTAAGAGATAATGGAATCATTCTGCTTGTCTGGGCTTAACGACTTATAGGTATGTTTTACGAGTTTTTTTTTATTGGAAAAAGCATTTAATTCAATGAACACGAAAAATTGAAATTAAATGAATAAACCATTGAAATATTTTTGAATATTTTTTTGTTCCTTTGTTTTGTTTATTTTGAAATTAAAATTAGATTCGTATAGTACATTACTTGCTTAACAAATTGTTTTCAAGTTGACTTAACATTTTAGGTAGGTATGTTAAATTAACTTGAAAACAATTTGTTTTTTAAATAACAAATAATGTACTACGAATGTAATTTTGATTCCAAAATTATATAAAAAAAAATATTAAAAAATATTGTGCTTTTGTTTTTTTTTTGTATGTTTGTTAGCTCAGAACTTTTGACTGGGTGAATAAAGTATTATTATTAGAAAATGCTTTATTTTCACACCCCAAACTGATTGGGTGCATTCACATTCGTATAGGATAGCTTATCCAAGATATTATTGTAATCCGATATGTTTGTGAATGAAAAAGATTATAGGTACCCTGTTCAAAACCCATACAAACACAAAATATCAGTCAGGTCTTTACCAAATTTCTTGAGCATCACAGAGTTTTTGGGATTTCCTTAGTTTTGCTCCATGTTTTTCACTCTGATCTTGTGCAAATTTTTTTTTGCGATTGCTACGCTTTGCGCGCATACGATATTTTCTTTTTTTTATTTTATTTCTAGTAAATATGTAAATAAAAATTTATTATTGTCTATTGCAAATTCATAATGCTTTCTAAAGTTTATGTAATTTCACAACAAGAAAACTTATCTGTACATTCAGTATCGTTAATTGTTTTGTAAAAATGGTGTTTTAATTCCAGGTTTATCCTTTTGTCTATGTGCTTGTGCGTAACAAATCAGAATAAACGTATAATTCACTTGTTTAAATACAGTAATGGCCAAAACTAAAGCACGAAAAAACCTCACTTCGAACAAATATAGAGAAAAGATAAAAGAAAACTAAGGATTTTTTTAATTTTTAATTTTTTTCGCTTCACAATATATTTATCTTATATTGTGGCATTTTTAGTTAAGGTACAGTCGAGTTCCGAAATGCAAACTTCCGACTGATAGAAGTGAACAGGTGAAAAAAGTAGCTGGAGGTTTTTCTACAGAATACGTCGGGTCCGCTTACGGTGTCGATATTACCACAGTTCTTTGGAAGGGCACGAAAAATATCAAACTATGCTCAACATATGTTGGAACAAAGCCGTTTTTGAAAACTAATTTGGTAAGTCGGCCATAAAAAATTGCTCGATACAATAAGAAAGAGAAAACTTATCATGAAATCGACTGTCCACAAATTATATGTGAATATAACTCCGATATGATGGATGCCTACATGGTTCTAAATGGACTTCAAATAAAAACAAAGGACATGGCGACAAGAATTTTTTATCATCTTTTGGATATGGCTACTACAAATGCGTTTATTTTATATAGACGACGGAACGCTGAAAAAAATCGTATTGAAGAAGACCAAATAAGAAATATGATGATGTGTGAATTTTGGTTGAGCATTTCCAAAGAGAGATTTGACGGCACCAATCATTTTCCAGAATGGGGAACAAAAAAATCTTTAATCTTTTTTGGTTTTTCTAAAAACAAACATGAATTTTTAAGGTAATACATTTGAGGGCTGCTGATAAACGTCTAAAGATAGTCGGTGACTTAATGAAGTGACACGAGCGGTATTGGTCCATTTTTAGGAAGCTCAATCCTAGACCAATGAACTTCATGGTTCGGTGGGTTAAATGTCCACGGTGCGATGACATCTGCAGCACCCTCGTGTGGTGAACAGTTTTCTTTCTTTTTTTATATTTTTTTTTTCTCGAGGTCTGACTTTTGTTTTGGCTGCTGGTAAGGTCTAATTCCGGAGACAAGATCCCCCACATCCAGTGCGGCGAGTCAAGCTGTGCAATACATAGCAAGCATGCCATGTTTCATTGAGATATCCTTTTTCCCATTCTACTCTTCCTTTTAGTCCTGTCCTGGTATTATAGATCCGCTGCCTCCTTGTCCTTCCACTTCCTCATCCACAATTCATTTCTCTCCCCTTATAAAAAACACCATTGTTTTAACCTCATATGAGTGTATTTTGAAAATCTTTATTCATTTTGATCAATTGCAAACTTTTTAACTCATCTTACTTATAAACTATATGTGCGTATGCAGAAGAAAAAATGAATCCCGAAAGCCTGAATTTTATTATTTATTATTTATTTTTAATTCGAGGACTATTTTTCAGCAATTTTAGATCCTTTTTTACAGTTTTACTTTTAACATACACACGGGCATAAAAGTCTAAGTAAAAAAAAAAATCACAAGCACTCCTATTTTATGCCATATTAACACTTCTATACAATTTTCTCGTACACATAGATATAAGAAACAGTACCTACGTTTATTAAACCTCTTGCCCTTAAGCAAAAAAATCCAATCTATTCCTCAAGACCCAAAAGAAACACAGTTCCAAAAAAAAAAAACCGTTCATAATAAAGTGCAAACATTTACCCATTCTCGAAACTGAATATAGGTACGTTCATAAAAAAAAAACCGCACTTAACCCAAATACCTGTGTTCTAGTGTCGTTACCATGCCCGACGCTTTAAATCCCTTCAAGCTTAAAGAAGAATAAAAGATTGGGTACCTATCTCAATTCTCAACGAAAAAAAACTAGACAAAACAAAAACAAAAAATATAAGGAAAAACACGAACGAAACATCTCACCTCTAAGAATTAATGGACCACATTCAAAAAATGCTCATTTATTCTGATCCGCTGGTGGGGATGCAAACCATCCCTTTTCTTATCTAACGTTAGCACCGCACAGTGGCGGATTTTGGCCAAAATTTTTCAAACAATCACATTTCAGGATTCAGGTAGCGAACAAAAAAAAATTAATAGATTAACAAATATTTTATGATTTCATTATTTTAACATTCATCAGTCCGCAAAGTGCAAAAACTGTTTTAAGAATTTCATCAGTTTTTTTCTCATAATTTAAAAAATTTCTGAATTATACCAGAAAAATAACAAAGATTGATTTCATATTCTAAAGAAATATTTGTTGAAGCAGTAAATTTGATGAGCATGTTATCTCAAGAAGTGCCAGTCGATTGGTCGCATTATTCGCTACCTTAAGTCATTGGTTTTTGCCAACAAGCCGACGCCGTTAGAAGAGCTCAGAGCCAACAACATTTCGGCTAAAATGAGTGGCCGAGTCATCGAAAATTGGGTTCAACGAATCGAACGCTACAGAAGTGCCCGCAACGATCATATGAACAAAGCCGAGTTCCTTTGAATGTTTGAACAACAACAACAACTTAAGGGCGCTACCACTCTCGTTTGGCTGGTGATATAGCTATTTCGTGTTTTGCCACTTATGCACTCATCAGTCTCCTTTTTGTGGTGCTGAGCTTTAATCCAATTTTATTATGAAAAACTTTTTATATATCAGATTTTTGCTCAGTCTTAGAAGTTGTGTGCACTACGCACTCCACCACTTTAGACCACTGACTTCACAGGTCGAGATATGTTTCTTGTTTATCCAATACATTTGGAGTCACAGCATTTTTATTAGAGTTCCATTTGTAAATGTTTTGAAGCTACTTTAAGTCGATAATAAAATTAAATTAAAAAGTTGTCTAGTCCTTATTCGAAAACTCTGATAGAAAATACTCTTAAAGATTCGCTCCAGTTTTGTACCTATTACATATTTAAAAAAAAAAAAACAGAACAAATTTAAACTTTTGCTACTTGCAAGTTTTGAAGCCACTAGAATTGCCAGATGAGGCGCAAGTAATTCGTCAGCTTCTATAAAACCATTGAAATACAAAAACAACATGGTTCGGAAATTTGAAATTGCAAGCAAGCTGACTTGAGATTTGTTAAGATGACCTTTTGGAAATAAAAGGCAATTGAATTTTCCAATTTCAATATGTATTTTACACAAATAATAGTTATTTATTATTTGATAATCGGAAATTGAATGAATATTAAAATAATATTTTCTTGACAAACTTAATTTTTGTTTTTTTACAAAGATAAGCATAATATTGAAACAAAGTAAATTGATAACAGGTATACTATTACAGATTAAATGAAAAATACAGAATGTTTTAATAAAAATGGGTTAAGTTCAAACTTGACCTCAGTTTATCTAATCCTAAATTTTGGCCTTTACGGATTTTAATTACCAAGGCTATAGAAGACGAAGACAATAATAGGAAAATGTCTCGAAAGGATAGCGTACGAATGGTCGATAAAAAAACATCGACTGCACAAATCTAAGCTCTATCCACTGTTGAAATTTCGATTTAGTTGTGATCGACAGCAAAAAAAAAATTGACACCTTAAAAGGCCGACTGATCAATTGAAAAGTTGTCGGGGAATATGTTGACTTTTTTCCAAAATACACTGAAATTAAGTAAGTTAAATACGTAAGCTTTAATAATATACCTAATGGCCCAATTTTATCACATTACAATTAAAAACTTGAATTTGTGTTTTATTTAAAAAAAATGCAATTTTCGTGTTAATTTCAAATTTGGTGCAACAGACTTAACTAATTTTATCACAATTTTTGTGAAAAAATTGCTTGTAAATTGTAAATTGTAACTTGGTGCAATGATTTCCAGACCGTGACAACCATAGTGGAAACTTTGTAATTTTTTCTTCTTACACAATTGGATCACTTTATATGTCACCTAGTTGTTGAAACTAATATAAGCGAGGTGCAGATACAAATTTTTGGAGAATTAAGATTTGAATCTTTTCCAAATCAAACTTGGTATTTAACGCCCTAAACAAGATATTCAATAGTCTATCAATATATGAACACGTAACAAGCTTTTCCAGACAAAATCCTGGCATGCAATCTTCAGTTAGCACAGGTCCTTAATAGATTTGTGTCTCATACTAGCTTGCCAGAACACATGTTTTTTTCAAAAGTGAATACTTTAATGTACATCTTCCCGATTTTTGATTCTGTCAAACGTAATGTTTATTTTGTATAGGTATCTTCAATTTCATCAATTTTCTTTGAACAGTTTTCGTTAAACTTTTTTGCAACCAAAAAAATTCAATAGGCGCCACTGTGCGCCCGGTCGCCACCCTTTTTCAACTGAATATACTTCTAGTCCCATTACTTCACTATTATCCTCTTTAACGGTGGTGACTCTATTTAAGTAGTGAAACTGAGCTACTGCGGTGTAATATTTTCAGTTTTTCTAAACCTCACCAAAAGACCTTAGGGGAATACAAAAAAAAGTACCGGAAAAAGCGTCTGAAATGTACAACAAGAAGAACACTCAAGATGAAAGAGCTTTAGAAGTTGTTGTTTTAAAGAAATGCATTTCAGTGTTCTGATATGTGTGCGTCTTCAATCCAACTAAACATTTAACACCCACCACACAAGTTGACATTAAGAAACATACAAAAAAAAAAGAACAAAACATGTGTGTTTACCTCAAGAGATTTTACTTTTTTATTTCTTTCTTCGAATATAAAAAAAAGTAGGCACCTCTGCTTATAATAGCAAGTTTTGGATTGTGGAATTATAAATAAAACAAACAAAAAAACAAAACGAAAACGAACAAACCCGATTCTTTAATCAACCTTAGCATAACTATGAAAGATAAAGGGTCATGAGGGTCATACAAATGACATGATTTTTGTATCTTTTTCGAAGCCCAAAATATTTTTTATGGGACTCTTCAATAAGAACAATATTTCGTCTCTGAAGCGAGAAAAGAATGAAAAATTGAAAAAAAATATGTGTGTACTCATGTACGCGCGCCAGAAGTTATACTTCCTATAATTATTTATTTTTGCATAGTTTTTTTGAACATGTAAAGGCTTTTCCAATAAGAGGTGTTATTTTGAATAGCCCGCTATTTCGGTAGCTGTCACTTTTGAAGCTGTCATTTGACATTTGACAAGCAGAAACTACGCTATTAATAAAAATGGAACGATACACGCTTCAACAACGCATTGAAATTATTAAAATTCACTATAAAAATGGTGAAAATTTGGCAGAGACGGTTCGTAAAACTAAATCATTTTTGGGTCGTCGTGAAGCACCTTGTCGGACCGCAATACAGAAATTGGTGGACAAATTCGAGCTGTTGGGACAAGTGAGTGATGTGAAGAATAAAACCCGTGCACGTCGCTCAAGAACAACTGAGAATATTGCTGTTGTAGCCCAAAGTGTTGAAGAAAACCCAGGTTTGTCCATTCCTCGTCGTTCTTTGGAATTAGGCATTCCACAAACGTCATTACACCGTATTTTGCATTAAGACTTGGGTCTTAAGGCTTATAAAGTTCAGTTAACACAAGAACTCAAGCCGGCTGATCATCAACAACGTCGTGTCTTTGCTGATTGGGTCCTTGAAATGCATGAAAATGAACCGGAATTTCATCGAAAAATCATCTTGACTGATGAGGCCCATTTCCACCTCGGAGGCTACGTCAACAAGCAAAACTGTCGCATCTGGGGCTCGGAAAACCCAAGAGTTATTGTTGAAAAGCCTGTCCATCCTCAACGCATGACTGTTTGGTGCGGTTTATGGTCCCGCGGGGTCATTGGACCTTACTTTTTCGAAAATGAGGCTGGAGCAACAGTTACGGTCAATGGACTGCGCTATCGAGAGATGATTAATGATTTTTTATGGCCTGAATTGGATGGTATTGATCTGGACAACGTTTACTTTCAACAAGACGGCGCTACGTGCCACACAAGCAATGAAACCATCGATCTTTTACGGGAAAAGTTTCCGGACCGTGTTATCTCTCGAAGAGGTGATCACAATTGGCCACCGAGATCTTGTGATTTAACACCTTGCGACTTCTTCCTTTGGGGCCACGTGAAAGATAAGGTCTACGCCAACAGCCCAGCGTCGATTCAAGATGAAATAGAATGAAAGATGAAATTCGTGAGGCTATCGATGACATAGGGCAGCCACTTTGCGATTTGGTTATGGAAAATTTCATGAAAAGGATATGGTCCTGTAAGCGTGGTCTTGGCGGCCATTTGGCTGATATTGTGTTCCATTATTAACGGCATACCTTCTTTATAATGAAATAAACATCCGATCATTTATCTCCAAAAATGCCATTTTTCTTTGAATATCAAAATAACACCTCTTATTGGAAAACCCTTTAAAATTATTTAAGAAATTTAGTGAAAAGTTCTAGAGAAATTTTTTCAAAGAAGCATAATATTCTTTTTTTGTCAAATTAATTCATATATTTCATATAATTAGTATTTTATCGACCTAACCCCTGTAATTTGGTTTATTTTTGCGTTCGGCCAATTACAAATGGTTATTTTTGATCCTTGTAGCTGACTAAAATACATTTCTGATACTTTAGAATGACCACTGATCGCTCTGTTATTATAAAACATTTAAATCAAAATAATGTACTATAAAACGGTACGGTAGATAATCTGAAATTTGATAATTTTTGTGAGAAATAGAATTTATACTATTTTTGATATTATTTAATGATATTGCGAAGCTTGGCACTGTCTTATTGAAACAAAAATAGTTCTTGACATTTAAGGTGTAGTTTTATAGAAACTCAAAATTATTTAAGAAGACATAGTCAGATGTTATGAATGGTAAAATTGGTCAAAGGAGCATAAAAAGTGCATTTGCATCGATGTTCTTTCTGTAATATAAAACAGTCTTTGTTTTTAATTTAATCAATAAACTATGTATCACATTGCTTAAGAGAACAGCTACATCTTGAAATTGAGCTAAAAATATATTCAAAGTAATCAAATTTTTCATAAAATTTTGTAATTTTAAGGTATTCATTAAAAATATATTTGCACTAAACGACATCTGTGGCAATGTTTAATAAAGTAATTGTCCAATATTTGTATGTATCTGTTCAATTTATTAAAATCCTGCAACTAAAATTAAAGTTACGGATTTTAATATCCAATGAAATCAAATTTGCATGTGTTTTTTTTTTAATTTTTCTCTTTAAAATCTGTAAATATACATTTTTATGTTTAAAAATGTTTATTGCCTATCAAGGACACTTGTACCAACAATATTGTAGTACATTGTTTTGTATAATTCACACAAATTTCATACCATTTTGCAAAAATAATAAGAAAACAAAAATTGATTTTGCACTTCATTACCTTTTAATAATTTTTCCTTTATGTAGCTGTATAAAATTACATCATGTTGTAGTCGGATATTTTAGCTTAATTTAAGCACCTCATTCTTTAAAACAGTAAACAGTAAACAAAAAAGTTACAAATTTTATAAGTGAACCATCTCAAATTCATTTGTGAGCCAACAGTATCGTTCTCCACTGGTGGCTGGTCGAGTCCGACGACGAAAGCTGACAACTTTGTTGCATTTTGTTGAATTTCGATAAAACTCTTTTTAAGTTTGTGAAGCTTTTATATCATGTTGAGTTATGTTTGTTATATCAATTTAAAGGTAATTTGATCGTGATTCTCAATAAAGTTGAATCATAATTTTATGTGGGTTGGATAAATAGAACCTAATAAGGCGCCTTTAAAAAAAAATCTTTTTACTGTTATCTCTGCTCACAGACTACAGAAAACTATTAAATTTTGTACAAAAATATCTAATGGCTGTGCAAATTTCAAGTTTCAAAACGTTAAAATGAAAAAGGTTAAAATAAAAAAAAAAAAACTTGGACTGAAAAGTCTTGTTTTTACTGTTATTCATCGAAAAAAAAATGTTTAAAAATCAATTTTTTCACACATGTATAGACAACACATAAGTCTAATAGTCATTTTGACAAAAAAAATTTCCCGCTGTTCCCTAGTTTTTAAAACCAATTAAACCACCCATATAAACTTTAAAAACGTTTGTGTTTCTTAAATCTTAGCAAAACCGTTATTGAGCATATGCATAAGTAGTGTTTCAATAAAACATCAACTTTACTCACACCAACATCATTTTCAAAGGTCTAAACAAATATTTGATTTTGGAAAATAATTTGAAAATATCTTGAAAAGTTGATTTTTTAGAATTTTTTTTTTTTTGACTAAATACTCATCATCATTTTTACTTGTCTGTTCAATAAAATTTATTTCATAATTCTAGCCCTTATACTTTTCGAGATGTACAAAAAGTTTTTTTTTCTTTTATTCCATATTACCCTAACTTCCCGGGGGAATTTCAAAAATCCCGTTTTATTGGAATCTAACATTGTAAAACCAACCTATTGGTGTATTTAGATTTTTCTATCACTTATAGTGTAGAAAATGACTCAGTCAGATTATTTATCAATAACAATGCACACAAAATGTAAAATAAAAAAAATAAACCCAGTATAATATGTAAGTGTGTTGTTAGTCTTTACCAACTCATAGTGTCTGTGTGAAAAAAAACAGTTATAATGGGCTGAAAAAGTCTATGTGTTATTATTGGTTTAATATTTTTATAATCGCCGGTAAAGAAGTATAACTTAAAAAAAAAAAAAAAACACCGTTATATGGAAGGAACAAGTCTTCGAAAATTATGTCAAACTTATAATTGCCAATTGTATTTATTATCAAAAATGAAAAATTATTCCACAAGATAACTGACCATGAACTTTCACATTATTCGATTACGACCACATCATTACCCACTTAAACCAAAAGGTTTATTTTAAATCTACCCCAGAAATTGATATTATTAATGTTTAATTATTCCTCTGCCATTAACTGACCAATAATACTATACCATAAAGATATTTATGAATGCTGTTGGGGTGCTTTATCGAGCAATGCACTGACCACAATAATTTTATCACACACATACATAAAATATATTCCATATTCTGAATCTGTTCAATTAGCAATGTCAACTAATATGATGGCCATTAAATTCTGAGTGTAAAATATGCTGTAATTATCGAGTAATGAACGTTTCAAGTGCCAATCCATTGTACAGAAATGTCCATTGAATCCCCCCGAGAAAGTCAACCGTTATCCCTCACGAGCACATGCATACATATATGTATGTGAAGGCATACAATTTCCCTAATAAATCTGCATCAGGAAATGAGGCAAAGTTAAAGTTAGAGATATACGCTACGCATTTACATATTAATATTAAGTGGATATCATTATGCGAAATGTAAGTGGGTCTCGCTCTCTCTCTCTCTGTCTCTGCTGTTGATTGAGTACCACAAGCTGGAACGGACATGCAGCGGCAACAATACTGCTTCAATAAAATATTATGTCCTAGACGCAAGCACAAGACATTATTAACCAACAAAATCCTACTGCTGCTGCACGTAATTATTTATCAATTGAATTATGCAGTGTATATACCGTTATCAACGCACGCAAACGAAGGTAATTAGGACAGCTACAGCTGCATTAAGCTTTGTGTGATTCAATAAGGCGTAGCGTAGCTTCGCGCCAGAGCATTAAAATACGAGTCCATTGAAGGAAAATAATGAAGTCTTGTCGCCGCCAGTCGTCGTCGTCTCTTCGGTCGGTGGAAGGAGACAGAGTATAAGTAGAAAGGAGCATGATCATAATAATCTCAATCGAAAAAAAAATAACACGAGTCATAAATTTGCTGTTAGTTTATTAAAATCACAGAGACTTTTTGGCTAACATCGCTAGAAACCGAATAATGAATGTAAGGATTTTATAAGGGACACCCTAATAAATTAGTTTTCATAATAATTATACAAGAGATTTACCAAGACTTGATGAGCATTCTTTTTCAGAGTAAAGTGATGCCAATTTTGTTTTTTTTTTTTATATACTGTAATGGAGTTTGGAAATGTTATATTTATGACGATATGGACTTCTCTTTTACAATTGTTGTACTTAATCTGTGCCAAAAAAGGTAAAATATCTTAGGTCAAAAAGTAAGGAATATGACGCAAATTGAGAAACTACAAAGGTACTTCCTTTTTTCTAAGGAAATTATTCTACCTTCCCGCGAAGACTCATAATTTTATTTAGCTGGTGACAGTTCTTCCACATCTATTTAATCAATTTAATTATGAAAATGCATTTCGGATATTTATGCATAAGCACATAGCGCTTAGACATATGGTCACAATACATTTTTGGAAAATTCATTAAATTGGGCTATTGGATTGGATTCCATTAGAATATTATTATACAACGCTAATGCTATAATGCCAAAGTTCTATCTATGCGTGGACCTCGTAAATCCATAAATCTCTCTGGAACACGTTCCAGAAGAGCTATAGCTGAACCTTATAGAAGGTGCCTGCAACTCAAGCGCAAGGCCACCAGTGATAGAAGAAAACATGCTGAGCCAACAGAGAATAATCTAGCGTGGTTCAGAAGCAAAATATCCGAGATCAAGAGGGCCATACATTTGAGCAACAAACTAAAGTGGAAAGATCTTCACGAAGACGTCAACGGTAACCCCTGGGGACTAGGATATATGGTTGTTATAATTATTGTTATTATTGTACTATTCGTACTAGAATGTCAGCTTATTAGAGTTGACCATTCTTTATTCCGTCAATTTCATTGAATTTTTGAACAACAACAACAACTTAAAGGCGCTACCACTCTTGTTTGGCTGGAGATATAGCTATTTCGTGCTTTGCCACTTATATGCCCTCATCAGTCTGCTTTTTGAAGTGCTGAGCTTTAATCCAATTTTATTATGAAAAACTTTCTATGCACACCATAGGAATCGAACCCACGCATATCAGATTTGCTCAGTCTTAGAAGTCGTGTGCATTACGCACTCCACCGTCCCAAAGATTGAGCGTATATATAGCAGACAAGCTCCCCGAAACATATCAGCCCAAATACAGTAAATACCATCGTTTAGCAATGAGGAGTCCGATTAAGCTGTGAAGACCCTACGAAGCAAAAGAGCCCCCGGACTAAAGGGAATACCCCGAACAAAACCCACACTTCCGTTAAGTATTAATAACAGCTGCCCAGAGGAAGGCGTCTTTGCGCGGAGCTGGCAGGTGTAACTTTTGGTACTGATCTGAAAGAGAAAAGGAGACCCGGATTCAACATTTGAGTACAGGCCTTTATGATAAGCTTCTGGAGAAGATGTTGAAACCATGACTTGAAGTAAGAAATGCTTCAGGTAGGTGGAGTGACGTGCAACATTCACTTGAACAAAATTTGAACGTTCCAAACTACCTCTTTCGAATAATGGAAGACTACTTCAAAGATTGAGAGCTGATCTACGAGAGTTGCCATATACTTTGCGTTTCCCACATGCTCAATTAGGTGACCCAGAAGGCAATAGAAAAGACGGACATGAGTCCTGCGCCTTTTTAATACGGCTGTCGACGTCTTGTTCGGTTCCGCCTTTGGTAGAGACAAAACTACTAAGATATTGAAAGTCTTTTACTATCTCTCCCGGTTGTCCAGAAATATTGACTTGAACGGATGAGTTACTTCCGAGGCTGATCATTTTTATTTTTGCCGTGTTAATTTTCGGCCCCACGATTTCTGCTTCTCCCTCCACCCTCGTTGTAATTTGATGGAGATCCATGATCCTTTGAGAGAGTAAGCACACGTGCGTGTCGTCCGCGTTGTCCAGATGTTGTAGTTGGGATGTCAGACTCCATTGAATACCACCATTTCTGTCTAACAGGGCTGCTGCACGCAGCACATCACTTTTCACTAACAGGAAAAGTATTGGCGACAGTATGCAACCCTGTCTGACTCCACATTGGACTTCGAATTCATCCGACAACATTCCACTATGAAAAACGTGACATTTGCATCCATCTCAAATAAATTCTCTGTTAACACTATCAACCGCTTTTTCAAAATCAATGAACAGCAGGTGGGGTGGGGATCGATATTCGATGCACTGTTGAATAATGATCCGCAAGGTATTAATGTGGTCAACACAGGATGAACCAGTGCGGTAACCTGCTTGTTCGGCGTCGAGTGTGTCTTCTAGATGTTAGTTTATTCGCTCTAATATAATTTTTGCTGCTAGCTTGGCATCCGCAGGCAGAACGCAAAGTTCTCATTTTTCACACTGCATCAAATCTCCTTTTTTCGGGAGCTTGACGATCATTCCCTTTTTTTTTAAGCACTCAGAGTTCCAGGTTCTCTCTATCAGTGGATGCAGTAGCTCACTTGATGTCGTTGGTGCTGCTTGTAAAAGCTCTGCACCGCCAGAGCTTGTTGTTCTTCAGTGTTTTAATTGCGGCAAAGATCTCTTCTCTACTGGGAGGTGTGGTGCGAATTCGGGCATTTGTTGCTTCGGACGGGTCATCAGATATTGGACAACAACTAATTAGACTCGACTCGGCTCCACCAGCGGTGTCAACTCGATTTAGGATTACAAGGGGTTGAAGCAGTGTTCAAGCTGTCTTCAACACCGCATGCTACCGGGGTATAGGCCCACAAAACAAATTACAAAAGGAACAAGTGCAATATCTGAAGCCTCATTAACTTTTGACCTAGCACTTGTATTCAAAGTACTTACTATCTAAGCCTAACCCTTAAAAATTCTTTAATGTTCTAAATCTTAATTACTCCACCCCAAGTAATCTATTTTGATTATATGCCTTGCGTTGGTATTTTTCAAGTTACAATAATTCATCTAACTTGTGTACGTTTATCAATAAAACGATCCGAAAGACACTCGTAGAATTAATTATTTATCCACTTTAATTCTGAATGTCCGCACATCCACATTAAAAGGCAATCAATAAAAAATAACTCACTTTACCCCCCAGAGGAAGTACGTATAGTACATCAGTCGTGCTGTGGCCGTGAGGTCTTCTTCTTTCACAGAACATTCACGAGAATTTATTATTATGCCCGGCCAGTAATAACTCATTGGAACGCCTGCCTAGACTTCTTCGGTTAACTGTTGATTATCGTTGTCGTTGTCGCTGTCGCAAATGCCTCACGCGACGTCTTTATGGGCAGATACTCATATAAAATTTCTGTACTATACTTTGCCTAATCTTTAAGTAGCAGCATTATAGGAAGTAACTTCCCTAGATTTTTGTTGTTACTTCTTGCTTCTTGGCCAGCAGCAACATGGGAACTTTTAAAGCCGGAAACTGAATAGACCTCTTCAGCTAAATTGAAGTGTGCCATCATCAAGCTATAAAGACAGACAACAAGGCAACGCAGTGCAAGCAGTTATGGTCTACCATGACTTGTGCCTGTTTGGCGATTTGATACCAGTCATGATGTAAATTTATCTGGCATGGTGAGGCGCGGCAGCATGTGTGACAAATAAGCATATTAGATGGTTCTATTGACAAGTTCCTAAGCTGCTTCTGTGTCCCGGCGGTGGCCGGCCGGCGACACACGTTAAGTTATCTCTTATTATTCGCTGGAGTGTATAAAATTTAGGCAGGGAAGAGGAAGTCAGAAAACACAAATAGAAATTGTTGCGGTTACTTATTTGGCTTGGGCAATTCTCCAAAAACAGTGGAGTGCCGTCATTAACTAACTGCCAAAATTGACCAGCATGTTATAACAAGTTGCTTGTGCGTGTACCATCTGTTTCTATTGGGCTGACAGCTCCTCTTGGGGTGTAGTTAAAAGAAGAACATTATTTTTATGTTTTCATAGTCACTTGCTGGCCATATTTGACTTTATGTGATTTCATGTGTTTTTTTTTCCGTATGTGGTTTCTTTTGATTTATGCATTATACATTGCTTGGCCAATGAACACAGCAGGAATAACGATTTTTTTCTGTAAGATAAAATAAAAAACAGGCAAATATAGTTATTTGTTTGTCTGCTTTTCAAATGTGTTATACGATTAGGTTTAGGTAGGTTGTCCTAACGCTTGTAAGTTGCAACATTTGGCTTTACCAGTAACCAAATTTAGAGATGGTTTAACTATTTAAAGTCTCTAAACAATTAATCGTACCTATATAATCAATTTGATAGTCAACCTAACATGAAAGTTAACTGGTATTTAAAGTTTAATGTGACATTTATGTAAGGCCGTACTTAGCGATTGGTTATCTATAAGTAAGACTTAATATGTCAAGAAATTTTGAGACTTTTCAGGCTGTGTAACCTAACAGTCTTTGGCAGCACTTCTTAATGCCGATGGATATCTCACAAAAACTATTTATGCTTGGAGAAAAGTAGGTTCAGAGCGTTTATTTTTCATTGATGAGTGAACCGATTTAAATAGTGCTCCAAAAAAGGTGCAACCAAAATTTATTGGATCTTTGGAAAACTTGAGTTGCTGAGGACATACATATCTATCACTAATGAAGAAGTACCTAATGTTAAAGTGATTCAATTGATTTCTTTAGACAAAGCAGTTTATGGAAGCTCTTCAAAAAATAGCAAGCATCGTACTGAATCTCTGGGCCCTACTTAAAAGTTTGATTCATCTGACCACAAGACTTTTAAATAATGCTCGAATCAGAACTGTTCTTTAATTATTATTTTAAAAATGTGTTCAAAACAAGGGTCATTTGCTTTTTTACTTACAAATTGTCTATTTATTTTTATAAGTTTCCATATTTCTAAAAGGTGTCCAAAAGTAATTACTTTTTAAAAATAAAGTGTGCTGGTGTAAGACCTAATACACCAATTTTTCGATAATATATATCAATTTTATTTCAATTAACGAAATTTTTATCAATTTAATAATAAGATATCAATTTTCAATTTATATCAACTATTAATTAATAAATGACAATCGCAATAAAGGAGGACTGTTTAAAAACAAAAATACTACACAAACAGCTTATTCTGATAGTCATTTTTACAAATAAACTGTTCTGACTAAACAGAAAATTCTGTTTTAAACTGTTCCAGACAGACTCATTAAACAAGTAATAGATCTCCTCGGAACAATTTGTTTCTCATTAAACACTGAAAAGCTGTACTTTTTTGTTCCGAACAGTTCAGAACAGACTCATTAAACACTGCTGGGCAATTCCACACGTAAATTTCTCTACATTTCACACGACCGGGCGCACAGTGGGCCCAAATGAGCTTACGCGTCTAAAAAATCTTTAACTTTTTTGTTTCTTGGAATAATAAAGTCAAATTTGAAATATATATCATCTTCGATATCTACGCTACCATTTGAATAACTTTTTTAAACTAGGTTTGTTTTTAGTAATAAAATTTGTTCCAAAGTTAAGAAATACACGTTTTTGGCATATGTGCACATTTAAAACTTCTGTAACTTTTTCGTTATTTTGAATAATTAAATGAAATTTGGAATATATTATCTCTCATAATCACTCAATCATTTAAAAATTCTATTTATATTGGTTTTTGTTACAAAGTAGAAAAACACGATTTTGGCATGATTTGGACATTTAAAACTTATGTAACTTTTTTAACTCTTTGAATATTTAAGTCAAATTTGAAATATTTTACTTCTGATGTTCACTTAATCATTTGAACGTCTTTTTCTTAGTTAAGTTGGTTCTAAGTATTAAAACCTTACCCAAAGTCATGAAATAAGCGATTTTGGTTTGATGTGAAAATTTCAAACTACTGTAACTTTTTTGTCTCCTCGGATAATTTAGTCAAATTTGGAATATATTATCTCTGATATTCATTTAAACATCCTTTTCTTTTAATGATAAGTTTTTAGTACTAAACTTAAATTTTACCTTAGTTAAGAAATTCGAGATTTTTGCATTAATTAAATGTTGAAAAATTCTGTAAATATCTTGTTCTAATTTTTTTTTAATTTTTCAAATTATATCTTTAAATTCATACTCAAAACTCATTTTTTCATCATTAATTCTGTTTTTTTTTTTTAACATAATAATGTGACGGCCTTATTTTTTTATAATCTTTATTGTGAGCTTCTTGTGCATCTTCGGATAGTTGAGTTATTGGTAAAATCCCAAAATGGCTTCACCATGCATAAGTATTTTATGCACCGAAGACTGCATGTGATACCATTTATATTTATCAACATATAAACGTGCAGTATGCAATGCATACTCAACAAACTTCTCAAGATCAACTGTCAAACCAGATCAGTGTTTGTAAAATTATATAAAACCTCTTTATACGATCTAAATCTCCTCCAGTGATATTGGCTGTATCTTGGAAATTCTCCGTCACTGTTTGCATCGTTGCTGTTAAAAAAACCTTGCCGAGGTTTATCTATGAGTAAACCTAAATCAGCTCGAAAACGGTTTTGATCTTTTTTTTTTCTTTTCTTTCTTGCTTTAATAAACTACCGGTCCCATTGCTAATAAAAAAATCACTCAACATTAATTTCCAAATTTTAAATTGGCTCATATTTATTTTAATTTTGTTTGCACTTTTCACAGAATTAAGAACTTGACTTTACAAAAGAATTTTTAAATTTTTGTTATTACATAAAGTTCTGTTTTTTTGTGAAAGCATGAGCGGACCATGTTTTTTTTTTTAAAAGCAAACAAAAGTAAACAAAAATAAAATTTCAAAATTTAAAAAAAAGAAGTAAAATAATACAATGCAAGCCAGATCTACAGAAAAATTAAATAAATGTATGTTATGTGATATTTACACTAAAAGCCCCAAAAAACACATCATTACATACGATTTGGTAGAAAGAGAAGCAAGGGCCCCCTTTCCATTACCTACGCCACTGGCTTTTTCTTAACAAATATTTATATGAGAAACATGCAGATTATAGCGGCAATATCAATTGCGGCTGTAAAAACAAAGCTTATAAGAAAGACAAAAAAATAATGTATATGCTATGAAAATTGACATTTCTCAAAAAGCGGCAAGATTTTTTTCCTGCTTCCAAGTACCAATATGCAAAGGAACAAAATGCAATAATGAAAGAAAACAGCGCAAGACAGCGCAACTATTTAAAACCTTAAAGATATATAGGAAACAGTAAAACAAAATATGTTGACAAAAATTATTAAATTTAGTAAATAAAACAACTTTTTTTACATTTAATTTTTATTATTTTAGAAGCCTTATAATATTACCTTTCCAACGATATGTAATACTTAGAGGTCTAATTCAAGAAGAAGTTAAAAAAAAAAAAAAAAACAATTAAAGTCGGCCTCAATTTCGGAATTTTTTTAAGATTAAACCTTGCGTGCAACCTAACAAATCGTGCCAATGTTTTTTATAAATTTTTTGTCGTTTAATCAAATTTGACATTTTCTTAAAAATATTTCATAGAAATCCAAACTCGAAAAGCACTTTCCGAAAAACGATTTATGAGACGCAAAAGGCATTTTGGGCCCACTATGCGGCGCTCTATATTTTCTTATGTTACGAATACCACTATATTTACAGTTTCAACTTTATCGATCTAATTTAAAAATGCGCTATAATGTTGTGAAATGTGACTTATTCAATCAAGAGTAAATGTGAGCTACACTACATGCATAAGGAGTAGGTAATTAGTGTATCATTTCACAACATTTTAAACATAGCGCCGCACTGGTCGTGTCAAATGTAGTGAAATTCACACGTTGAATAGCCTGACAGATATAAATAATTAGATTGACATAAATTTGTTTTCAAACTCCGAATTAAATTTCAATGCTCAACAATGGCCTGATCTTTATAATTTATATCGGCTCACTTTAACTAATACTTACTCTTTTCTACTTCTAACGTAGGAAATAAGCAAAAATAACACCCCAACATTTTTTATTTCCAAATAAACACACACAAAAATAAAGTCACTGCAATATGCTTTTCACAAATTGCTTTATGGTGAAGGGTAAAAGTTCTCATTTATGTTTCGCTTTATTTCTCTATGAAACTCCTAGCCCACATTATATTGGTTTACCTACCAACAGAAGTTTACTCAGATCTTCAAGCGAGCAGAAAAGCTGCGACTCCCTAATGACATTTAAGATATGAGGTAGGTACCTCTACCTAGTACTAGTATATATATACAAAAAATAATACCTCCGATCTGGTCATCTGGTTGGAAGGGCTTTTTCTTACTACTCGTTCAATTTAATTTCAATTTGAATTTCTCTCGTGTGGCAGAGTATAGTGTCCTAAAAATGCAAATTTGTGGAAGAAGATGTTTTTCGCCAGTGAAATTAATCAACAAAAAAAAAATTATTTTTAGATTGGGACTTTCGTTAAAGATTGGCTTTGTCAGTGAAAGATTATTTTTATCCTATTTTTTGTTATTATTTTGTTTGTATTCATAAAGTGGCGGCAGTAAATGATGTGCCCTAGCCACGATTTAAATAAATGGCTTTATTGTTAAGAACTTTTTAATTTGATACCTCAATTTGCATTTCTTTTACATAATAGGCCCTCAGACCGTTTAATTCTGTCATGATTCCATTAAGGGACATAGGATCTCCACTATTGCTGTGTGCTCTTCCCCAGTAGTGTAGATTCTTCTTTGACTGTTTTGCGCCATGTGCTTCACGGACGAACTACTCCTTTACCTGTCTGTGTCTATGTGAGCGGGTTTCACTGCACCGCTTATCTCTTAATTGTCTTGCAATGCCATCGGATGTCATAGTTTATTGAACACCTCCATTTCCGTTGATCGATTTTCACCAACATAAATAGTGTTGGCGACAGTATGCACCCATGCCTGGCTCCAAATTGGACTTCAAACTCATCTGGCAACCTTTCTCTACCCATCATCTGGCAGTTCCGTCCATCGTAATTTACAATTTATTACAATTAATTTATCTGGAATATCTCTCCTGTTTAAGGCAAGGCAAATAAATTCTGCGTTGATACTTTTTCAAAGTCAATGAACAGCAGGTAAGGTGATTTCGAAGACACTTACTTACTTAGGTCCTCCGACCTTGATGAGTCCTCTGTGATCCTTTTAAGGGGCATAGGCCCTCCACTACATCTACGCGCCATCGTGTACGGTTTCTAGAAATATATCGTAGTTCTCTTCCCCAGCTGTGCAGATTCCCTTTCGACTGTCCTGCGCTATGACACCTATTCACGTTAACACTATCAAACGCTTTTTCAAAATCAATGAACAGCAGGTGAAGTGGTGATCGATATTCGACGCAGTGTTCAATAATGATCCGCAAGGTGTTAATGTGGTCAACACAGGATGAACCAGTGCGGTAACCTGCTTGTTCGGCGTCGAGTGTGTCTTCTAGATGTTCCTTTATTCGCTCTAATACAATTTTTGCTGCTATATTGGCAACCGCAGGCAGAACGCAAATCCCTCTACAGTTTTCAGACTGCATCAATTCTCCTTTATTCGGTAGCTTGACGATCATTCCCTTTTTCCACTCCTCAGGGAAGCACTCAGAGTTCCAGGCTCTCTTTATGAGTAGAGGCAGTAGCTCACTTGATGTCGTTGGTGCTACTTGTAAGAGCTCTGCAGAAGCCAATTCAACCCCGATCAGTGCCTACTACTACCGAATTCCAACACACCCAACTTCTACAAAAAAAGGATCACTACTGGAAAATCGTTCTGAATAAATAAGCACAAAATCAAAGTAAAGAAAAAAATGTTTTTACATGACACTAAACAATTTTGATACTGACGTTTGACAGCCAGACTAAAGCGCTTTCAGACACAAGCCAATAAATAGAATATCAGGGTGTGATCTAGTGTAGAATTTTTTTGTTTGCCTTGACTCATTCAACCAAAATATATGAAGTATTTTGCTTGAGGAACAGTTTATGTAGTTCATCGTTCGCAGTCTCGATATATCCTACAATTAGAAAAACTACGCCAGCTCTCATCGACACAATGATTGCTAAACCTGTAATAAAACGAGTGATAAACAACCAAAAGTACCAATGTGGTTAAGGAACTACTGATGTTTATATTTTTGAAGTTCTTTATGGTAATTTCAATACTTTGATGGTAGGGAAAGGAAATGTTCTTTTGAAAGTAGCGATAGAATCGTAGTCAGAATCTACGCATTTTATTTCTCAAGTATAGATGAGTTTTTTCCGTGGAAACGAAGTAGTGAGTTACCTACTTGTATTCTTCCAAGGAAGTTTTATGTTTTTAAATTACTTAATAAGCACAAGTTTTGCCTAGCAACAGTTTTAAAAGAGCCTATAAATTCTCCAGATAAAGTTTTGTTCAGGATAAATCCGTTTTTACCTCCTACAGATAACCTTTTGGATTCACAAAAAAAAACATAATTTGATATTACAACCGTACAACAGAATTCACCCACATGACGTAGGTTATAGATCAAACAAACAAAAAAAAACTTCAGTAAAAACTGTAAGCAAACTCTTTATTGACCATCCTGGACAAATCCACCTGCAATTCAACCTACAAACCGGAGTTGAGCCCACGGGTATTCCATAATTTCCATCAGACTCGCCAGAAATTCAGGATACTTATTTACAACCTCATTTCCGCGAATAATTATGGAAAAGGCGGAATTTAGTGAACCTACACTTGTTTCCGTTTCGATGAGCAGTGTTTACATTTTGCAGTCCTTTTAGCCTGAGCCTGTCATCATCATCGTTCATTATATTGGCAGTGGCATGGCATTTGCGCCGACTTGTACTTTGTTCTCTGTGACATCAGCTGAATGCCGCTGAATTCAATTGACACCACCACCTAAGCTACAGCATTTTAGAATTTTGAATTTCACATTTCGCGTGTGCTCTTCCAAGGATTGGCACAAAGTATAAAATGTTTGTGTGCGTCAGGGCAAGGATTGTGATGTGATGCTGGATGATGGCGATGGGCTGCTGACGGTACTGTGCTTCTTTATTCGACAGCCGCGGGGTCCTTTTCATGTTGCGGGCTTATGTGTTAGCTCACTTTGTGTGTCTGGTGGGGAGGGGAAGTGATGGTGCGGTGGTGGGTGAATTTGCTCAATTTATATATAGATTCAGAGAGAATAGAAAACCTTCAATATGGGGGGAACTTAAAGTATCGCGCACATTTTCGAGACGAGTGTGTGCTTATGTGCTTTTTATTTTTAGGTGAAAGAGCGACTATTGAAATTGTTGGCTGTGTAATGGTGGTGATGGTGTTTGATGGTTGGTTAAAGTCACGTTCCGATAGCTACTTCTCGCTTCTCGCTCGGCACGATTCTTGCTAACTAAGTCTTCTAAATATATAACGTTGCCTTGCATAGAATGAAAACCGCGTTGTTCAATTTTGTACTCGTATTTGTAGAATATTTATTTATGCGGATAGGTAAAAGTGAGGTCATGTGAAGAACTGTTTGGAACACTTACCTTGGTTTTGCAGAAGAAATTCAATGTGAATTCCGCATTCAAGCGACCGCAATTTTATGTCTGAGAAATTATTTTATCTAACAATTTTGGGGGGTGTATGCTGTATGGGAATCAGTTAAATGGAACATCACGTAAAGCTTATGTTTGTTAAATACTTATATGGTATGATTTTAAGCTAACATTGCCATGGTTAAAGTTTCTTTGTGTGTGTGTTTTCTTAAAATTCCTCGATAGGTAAGAGACTCAACAACGCATGGTTTGACTTAAAATATTTTATAAGTCTGCATAAATATTGAAAAAAAAAAATATTAAAAATAATTTTGCGAATATCCAATGTAGATGTTGCAAGGAAAATTGCCTTCCAATTCCAACTACAACACTTTAAAGAGAAATTTTTGATTTATACACCAAAATTTCCTACCAGAAAAAAAAATGTATTCTCTTTAAATGGTAAAACCATTTGTTATAACTGGAATCTGTATCTGATGTTGTTCAGTTCAATTATAAATATTTATGAATTAATTTTACGTTCAATGAAGCATAATAAAGCCTTTTTCTGGAAAAAATAACATTCAATTTGTTTGGTCTAGTAAACAAATTTGGTTCAGCGATAATGTTTTTGTTTTTGTTTTTGTCTGGTTGATAAAATTTGTGGTGTACGATGATTTTTAAATGACACCATCATAATATTTATATAAAATAAAATGCACGACTAGACTTCGTGAAATAAGATTAGGATTATAATTTGTTAACATTATCTGACGGTCTGTATTTTTACAATTTTTTGTAAGGCCGAATGAAATGGGATGACCAAAAATAATGGAGTGATTAAGAAACACAACTTATAGCTCTGATAGAAAGTCAGCCACTAGGCATTGGCAAGTCGTGCCATAAAATGTATTTTTTCTGTACCCATATCGTGTTGTAACAACAAGTATTCATTAAAGGATGAGATAAACCAAACCATAGATGAGTATTTTCCAATATAGGGATGAGTATTTTCCAATATAGGGTTTCCGTACCAATTTCATTTATAATTACTAGGAACAGGAGCAGACTTCCTTGAGGAACACCAGATGATGTATTTATTACTGTCGACAATCAGTTTTTATATTTACGTATTCCGTGCAGTTTTGTTAAAAGGATTTGGTACCTATACAATTTTATCTGGCTATTAGGGATGGCATGCTAGGTCAGCCCGCGCCCATAGTCGTCCACTCAGTTTATTTTCTAAGAATATTTTTTTTAAAAGCCTAACTGTTCTTCTGTCTCAGCAGCTGTTGTTATTTTTTGTTAAATATGTCAGTTTTCTTCAAGTTTTCGTATACTTTTCTGTAAATTGAAATGAAAGAAAGTGTTTGAAAAAAAAAAAAAAAATTAATTGCCAAATATTTCAGTTAAGTGCGTGGGTGTGTATTCTTTTATTACATCGAGAGACTTAGTTTCAAAAATTGTTTTAAATTATAGGAACTCAAAAATTACAGATAACTAAAAAAAACAATTCCATAATTACTCGAAGGAGGCATTATCAGAAGCATTTAAGGAAGTTCTTGGAAAAATTGGGCTATAAGAAAGGCAAGCTGAGAATTCGGGATTCCTAGAGGGCGGAATTCATAAAAAGACCATAGAAAAGCCCCGAAACAATACTAATCAAGGCACTGCAGTGCGTGAGAAAAGGACTCTTGCAAACGGACTTAAAAGTCTTTCAAGATGTGGTTTTGCACTAAAACCCTCTGACCTCTCAAAGACTGTCAAAATATTGTTCGCGACGATAAACGGAACAATTCTTTAAAAGATTATCTACCAAGAAAGTCATGTTATTATGGATTTTTAAAACGTCGCGTCAAACAGAATTTCCCCTCAGGACATCACAAGGACTATAAAAATAACAAACTATGGCGAGAGATAAGTCGGCCAGGAAGTGCATTCGGAATCTAAAAGGATATATGGAAGAAATTGACGTGTTACCGATGCTTCTAGGAAATTGAATGGTGACGACGGACGGAACTTCCTTCTGCCAAGTTGGACTAACGGATTTTTTCGGATCATAGTGAACGAAAGACCCTCTAAAGCGGTCCATCCCTGAATGACAAAGAGACTATTACCGTCCTATTGAATGCACTGCTGATGTACAAATGTTGATACTATTATTTGTGTTTCCTTACGTGCTCTCTTTTCTATCTGTTGTGAAAAGTATCCCAGTTAAATGGATTCTTAGCTGATGCGAACTGGATGCTGTCAAAGACATTTTTTAATGGTTTTCACTAGTGGCCACATTGTTCCTTATCGATGGCCACAAGCCACACCTGACTATGAAAAAATAATGGAATTATGCTCCATCCGCTTTTACCTTACACCACTCATATGTCACGTGACACATAATGCTGACGTGGGGGCATTAAAGGGATTAAAACGAAGTATAAAAACACGGTACACTAATGGCAAGACCTTGAAGCAAATAAAGGCAAAGCAATGACATAGGTTAATTGTAGCGAGATTCTTAAATTAATCTTTGATAGTTTAGATAGAAAGGAAACTATCTGAAACGCTTTCCGAAAGTCTGGGTTATATCCTTTAAATGCAGTCAATTACTTACACTAAATGTGTTCAACATGAGCTAGAAAACCATATCACTGCCAATGAAACAGAAATGCTTATATTATGATCAAAAGTTCAAGCTTTTTCGTTGGCTTTGCCGAATGATGAAATATCCAAACAAAACATTGACTTCTATGCTTCGATGGATATCATCAAAAAGTTAGAACAGGCTAACCTGCCTCAACGTGGACGAGACAACATTATTACTGGCACTTATGTGATTGGCGAAATAAGCGAACTACTAAAGCTAAGTTTCTGAACTTAGTAACCGATATCACACTATTATCCCGAAGACTAGTTAATGCTGCAGACAGAAGCAGTTTTAAACACAACCATTACTAAGAATCGACAAATACAATCAGGTAGTTAATAATTTAACTTTTAAGATATTTAAGTTTTAAATAATTTTTTTTTCTCATTTAGGCAATGCAAATAAATGCATCTGGGCGATTTTCATCTTTATCACTAAATATTAGTGAACTTCTGTTTTATGGTGTTGATGACAAGCCAACAATTCAACTATTTAAATAGTTTCAGCTTACTGCGCACTGTTGCACTTAGCCCTGCATTTAGTCGACATTTTTTCTATCTAGAAAACAGTCAAAGCCAATCAAACCTATTCTTGAAAAACCTTTATCCAGTGCTTGATCTCTTGCCTATAAGAAATTGTTCACAGAAAAGTTCTCGACCACACCATAAGAACCTCGTTTATATGATAGTTTCAAAAATCTGAAATGCATTTAACGCCACACGAGGATTTTAGAAATACATTGAACGCACTCAATTTCGTTGGCACATCAAATAACAAACCAAACGGTATACATATTTGCAAAGATGTCAGGACACAGTACCGAGGAATTCATTGAAATTTTAAAAACAAATGAATTTTTATGGGATTTAGGTCATCCTTACTAGAAAAATATGTAGGTAAAAAAAAAACTGCCGCTTGGAAGAATATTTCCGAGAAATTCGGATATCAGCGATGAAAAGCCTTCAGGATTTTCTTACGAAGGAGAACGCTCCCACTCAGATCGTTCATTCTACTCCATCGGATCCGACGAATATAATAAGAGGAGTCATTCCGTAATTCGATTATCGCCAAACTATATCTTCTCGACGATGGTGTTGATTTCCGTAACTCTCAAAATCACTATCGTCTTGACGATATCGTTTCGACGACTGAAAATTTGCTCTCCGTAACTCGATTATCACCACAGCGCCATCGTCAAAATGGTTGTATTTGCACGATAGCTAAGAAGGTGTCGTCTGGCATGTAATTTGAAGTAAAATGACCTCAAAAAGATAAAAATAATTTTTTTTAGGGATTGTTTATTGAATAAAAGTAATTCACTCTAATTTAACACTTGTTTAATGTCTAGTTTTTCTAAATTTATCAAAAATGTTTCTGGATTTTTTTTTCATTTCAAGAAGAGAAAATAAAAATTCAATTAAAAATTAGAAAAAAATTTGAATGCGTACACAAATGAATGAATGTCAGCTTGTTAGACTTGACCATTCTTTTCTTTTACAGTTCGTAGTACGTATCAAAGTTGTAGTCTATCGAAATAAGGTATGGAGAAAAATGGAGGCGAAACAAGACAGCATACTTAAAGGCGCTAATAAAAATGCTGTGACTCCAAATTCCTTGGATAAACAAGAAAGACATCTCGACCTGTGACGTCAGTGGTCTAAAGTGGTGGAGTGCGTAGTGCACACGACTTCTAAGACTGAGCTAAGATCTGATAGCGTGGGTTCGATTCCCATGGTGTGCATAGAAAGTTTTTCATAATAAAATTGGATTAAAGCTCAGCACCACAAAAAGGAGACTGATGAGTGCATAAGTGGCAAAGCACGAAATAGCTATATCTCCAGCCAAACAAGAGTGGTAGCGCCTTTAAGTTGTTGTTGTTGTTCAAACATTCAATAATAATTTTATTTTAGTTGCATTTTGCAATATTTTTATTGTTCAGCCACATACACGAAAAAAAAACAGAGCAAAATTTTCTTTCTCGACAGCCCGATGATATTTCGACCACAGTTTGAGAGAGTGTGTCGCTCTCAAAAAACGAGACGATAGTGATAGAGTTACGTAGAGCAAATCTGCTGCGATCACGTTATCGACTATCGTTTCGACGATTATGGTTGTGAAAATTACAGAATGACCCCCCAGATTGTTTTGCGTGCTCTGCTGAAAAAATTAAAAAAAATTACTAGAGATTTAAAAATCAACCAAACTTGAAATGCGAATACAACAAAATAAAGTGGAGAGCTCGATACCATGCATAAATAATAAATTGGTGGCAAGTTTTCTACTTCATCAATCATTAACATCCATATTATTGAGAAATTTCAAAACAAGTTTGATGACCAACATGTTATGAGGAGATAACAAGTTCGAATATGTCAACGAATTGCTAATATTAACGAAAAATTGTTTTAGATTCGGAATCTTAGATATCTAAACTCTCTAAGACGATGGCTAAGTTGTGGAAAATCTGCATCTTTTAACTTCTTCAAAACATGTTTTCATTAAAACAATAATACTGCTGTAACTATATTATGTAAACACTTTTTGTTAATAAAAACATATGGTAGCAAGAGCAACAAAAAAACATCGCTTTGAGACTTTTGAATAAAGTTTCAAGAAAATTTTTTGGAATTTTTGTCAAAAGCTTACCATGTTTTGGGTTCGCAAAATTTTTCTTATGTAGTAATGATTTTGGTATGTCAGCGTTTAATTTTTTTTAAATATATAAATTGTGTACATTGCAAAACAACATAGTTTTGGACCCAAAGTAAATTTTGAGAAAACAATTGAAAATGTTTAAACATTAATATTTGAAAAGCAAACATTTTTACTTTGGTATCGAGATAATGATTAATTTTGCAATGAACATAATTTGTGTTTGAGTTGTAAAGTTTGTTTGTTGTTTTAATAAAGTTGTGAAGAATAGTGCATGCACGTACAATTTTATTTGTGTTTTGTGGATGAAACTTGATTCATATATTGAATATTTTTCAAAGAGCGGCCAATATTCCAGATGTGTTTTCAATTATGCACCTTACTCTTGAGATTAAAAACTTCCTCTGGTTTCTCTAAAAGAATTCCTGAGTAGAGCCGCATAAGGTTTTCTCGTAAAGGAAACGCACTGCCAGCAACAAATTACATAGTACGGAACCACTCTTTTGGATGAAGGAAGTTTTTTGGGTGGTGGTATTTGAACATTTGAAAAAAAAATTGTTTCCCAAGGATTGAGTTTCAAAATATTCCACTGTCGCTTTTGCTACTAAAGTGAATGTCTAGTTTAAGACAGCGAGTAATGCAAATACAACGCTAAAATTTTCCTTGTACAGACTGTTGACAAAACATCCCAAAATATTTACGACAAACACATTGTGAAGTACCTGCGTGTCGTAGACTATGATAAGTTTTTATTGATTTAAGTATTTTGTACCACTTACATAAATGTAACAACCATCCTGCATTCAGGATTTAACCAATGATTAAATAAGGCAAAATTGTATCTTGTCATACGGGTGGCTTCCTCTAACAAAAAGGTCATAGTCACTTTGTCTTGAAAGTGGTTTCGAAGAAACTTTTGGAAGACCTTTCTTGTATAGAAGAATATTTGCGTCACTATTTCAATAAATGCAAATTAATTTTGAATGTTTTTTTTTTAAAGTAGGTACTTTAAATAAAAAAATATTTTAAACAACAAAATGTAAAAATACCTACAGGGTGTTTTGGCAAACTTATAACTGATTTTTTTATTTTTGCTTCCTTCGTAATTAAGCATTTTTCCAAGTAAATTGACCTCAAAATGAAGATAGAACTTAGCTGTTGAACAATTTTTATCTTATAATATAGCCCAAAATCAACCCTTAATTTCGTCGCCATATGAAATCGAAATATTTATACATAATCTGATTTTATTTTTGAACATTGTTATAACCCCAGTCTAAACTAAACTGGACCTTAAAAACAACTATGAATATAACCCCATAATTTTGTGGTAGTGATGGGTTTTTTTATCAACCCATCACTACAACATAATAATGTTTTTAAATTAACGTTTAAAACTGCTTGAATTGTTACATAAATTCGTCAAAGAGGCAATATCTTTTTTTGTTTTGTGCCTTAAATAATATCTCTATCTGGAAAAAATATATATGGTAGGTATTGCAAACGAAATATGAAATATTTGAAAAAAAAAATTCCTCCAAAATGCTGAACAAGCGCGAAATAACTTCATTCCGCACGTTTTGCCTTCAAAAGAGTGGAAAAATATTTCTAATATATTCCCTCTCGGCAGCACGTAAGAGTTAGGTAAACCCAATTCGACCGATTTTAATTAGCTTCCGGCACATTAAACCACATTCACATTCACATTGACCCTGAACCACATACCACTAATTCAGAGTAGTTCTGAGCAAAAAAAAAATCCTCCCTATGCCGCGCCAGTTATTGCAGCAACTAACCTGTGGTCACTGCAAAAATCGCCCCATGCTAAATATTTTCCATGCCATATCCTGCTCTATTACACCCTTTCGAGTTAAAAATAACCCATTAAAAAATTCAATTCAAATTGAAGAAGCAGGTCATGATGATGATGATGATGATGATGATGATGACGATAATGTTACACTCTCGGTCCACTATGATGTTAGTCTCTCTCTTTTTTTTACGGGCAAGTGTTCAAACAAGGGATACTTGAAAGCAAGAAAAAAAAAAACAAAATTAAAACACAAAATATAAAACTAAAAGAAATCCTTGAATTTGTAACACCAGTAACACTCTACAACACCCAGGATCAACATTGTTGACCCAAATCCAAGTTGGCCATTATTTCGTCCTTTTGTTAAATTCTTTTGCATTTTTTCTATTCTGGTCCAACACTCTGTGGGTGCAAAAGTGGCAAAACCACGAACAAAATAGCTCGTTGTGTCTAACAAACGAAAAAGAAAACGACACAACTACCCATACATAGATACAAATAGATATAACTACCCAAAATGCAAACATAGAATATGTATGGTGTATCTAAGGTTATCCTTGGTGTAAGCCTCAACAGCCTTACTCACAGTCATAAATTGATTAAAAACTTTCCAAAGGACTCTAACTACCTCAACTTGTATAATGTATAAAAATGTTTCTCTCTATTTATAACCTTTATATTCGTTCTTCTCGGAGCGATGTACTCCCTGGACTGGATTTTGGATGTCTTGTTCTATGCATTAAATATAGAAATACTTAGTAACTAACGGCGGTATTTTAACCCTTTTTCCAAGACCCAAATTATGTTTCTTGTATTCATATTCAAACGCTACAACAAAAAAAATGTTACAAAAAAGTCTTGAAGGAACAAAACAAAAAAAAAAACACTTTATGCAATATCAGCAGCAGCACTCGACCATAGCCGGAGGTCGCTTATGCCATTCTGGCCCGGCTCCTTGATGAATATGTTAAGGAAGGATGTTCTCGGGAGATACATTTTTTTGTTACTCACAAATGATGATCCTGAAAATTGAATGAGATTTTGGGGACATGCGCTTTTCTTGTTCAAAGCATTTTTTTGGTTAAGGTCAGGATTGTTATGATGGGAGCGATTTCGAAAGAGAATAAAAGAAAATTGAGAATTGGTTTTATGGTTTTGTTTCAAACAATGTTTGATGCAACGAGTTTGAGGTATAATTTTCGACCAAGTGTTGTAATACAGAAATATGTTTGAGCTAAGTATTGGCTATTGGTTCTTTCAGCATCGTTTTTTTGGGGGTAGGATTAGTTGTTATCCTAGGTCATGTAGTTATTTTTAATGGTTCTACAAGATATTTAAGGCATTTGTGTGAAAAGTGAGAAAAACTTTGACCAGTTGATAATAATCTTTGGATTTTCACCAGAAATCACACAATTATGGGTCTGGATTCTGGAATTCTGTCTGCTTCTTTGCTTCCTTTTTTTTTTTTGAGTTCTATTATTATTGCTTAGGTATAAAGTAAACCTAGCTTTAACCTTCAATGGTTACTTTTCTCGCCAGAGCAACCCCTTAACATGGCTTCTTCCCTAGGTCGCCTTTGTCTTCCCTCCTTCCCATACTTTTTAAATGAAAAAAAAACTCCACATACTCCAAGCCCATCTTGCTTAAAATCCTCTTAAATTTCATTAAAAATTCAGGTTTATATGCTTAGTATAGTATATAATAAGTTTATTGACTTTTTGTGTCGATATTAGGTTTAATTTCATTTATTTACATATAATTTAATTTGAAATTTGAATTCAATAAAATATTTATTCATTTAAAAAAACGGTACTTTTAAATTCACCGAAGTGACAATTTGTCAACCATTTAACAACTTTAATCAAAATTAGTATTTAAAATTTAGTAATAAGAACCGCCATAGAACTTGGACTCCTTTAAATTTTCTTTTTGCTTGTTTTTATATTCAACTGGTATTTCGCTTTATTCCCCCTTCAAACAAAAAACCTTTCACTCGTGTTGTTCTTGTATCACTTTTATACTTAAAAGTTATCTTCACTCAGAACAAAATTAATTTTTAATTTTTTCAAGAACTTTTCATTAATGTAAGATTGTGAGTTAAAAAAATGCCCAGTCAACAAAAAGTTCTTGCAGAAAAAAACTAATTCTTAATTTTTAAGGAACACAGTGTAAGTTTTAAAGTCCAGTTCCTAATAGTACAATTTTCACATTATTAATCATTTTCAAGAACGTAAAATCCCAACATTAAGAATTCTTGTGTCAACTATTATCTATTACTGTCAAAAATTCTTTCATAAATGACACTTTCGGCCAAACAACTTGTTCTTCAAGTAAAAATAACTTTTAAAAATACAAATAGTTAAATTTGCATTATTTTTAAGGACTTCCTAATTATTACAATTTAAATCGCAGTAAGATTTTGCTTTAGATAATATGTGAAAAATAAAAATAGAAAATATTAGAGCCATTATTAGCCGCATTTTATTATTATTATTATTATTATAAAATTAACAGTAAGTTAAGTATTGGTTTCGTGTTAAATAAACAAAATAAAATAAAATGCACGAGTGGGTCGCACGTACTTGCTTTTATAGATAAAGATAATATATATGCTAAGCCTTTTTAATTAAAAGTTCTGAAATACAGTTTTAGTCATTTGAAATTTTTTTTACTAAATATTATTACGGCAACTTAAAAGCATTCATGTAAAAAAATTGGTTGAAATTGATTGAGCCATGAAGGAGAAAATCAGAATTAAAAAAAAAGGTTCCATGGTACCGTTAATAACGGTTTTCGAACAAAAACCTTATCCAAAAAAATTACCATGATTTTTTTAATCAAAATCGTAGGAACCATTTTTGAGCAAATTAAATGAAATATGACAGGTACCGTTGTTTTTGGTAAAAAAAAAAATAATTCAAAAATGGTCTGGGGATAGTTTCCAAAAAACGCCACACACCAAGTTTGAAGTTAATCGACCCATTCGTTTAGGCTGTGGTGTCTGATACATACAGATAGACAGGCAGACAGACAGACGTTTTTTAGAGCTTGTTGCAGTGACTACAAAACGGTATGTAAAAGTTCCGTAACACCCCCATAATCTTGAGTTATGGGCCTTCATCTATTTGAAAAATCTAGCTTCATCAAATTTTACCCATTTTAGATTTTTTTACTGTTTTGGGAAGAAGACATTTAGACATTTTCAACAGTGTTAAATGGTTTGGTTAAAACTGTTGCAATCAGTGCAACAGGGTCTACAAAACGTGATAGGTCTCGACCTGCGTATATTTTGTTGCCTGTTTTCTTTACACAGTCTAATTAAATAAAATTAATTAAATATATTATAATCCAAAACGTTTTCCACGTTTTCTTGTCTTTCTGAAGTGTACCCTGGGTTTGTATCGGCTATTTTGGCATCCTTGTGCAATTTTTTTTTTGTTTTTTTAATAGTTTTTTTTATTTTTTTGAATGTGTTCCCCGTTCTTAACTCTTTCTATTTGAGATTTTAAACATAAAAGTTCACTTTTAAGATATCTACTTAATAACAAAAAAATACTATAATAAATTTGTAACAATTTAAATTTACCAAAAAAGACTAGAGAACTCAATAAATAGTTTAAGAGGAAAATTTAAGTGAACGAAAAATAATTTAGTAAGTGTAGAGTTTTGGTTTCTCTCTCCTTTTCCCGTAGCTCCTAATAAGGTACCTATATCAACATTAGAAACTTAATTAAGTTGATCTTTTAGGAAGTCATAATAAAACCTTTAATAAATAAATCTGTTTTTCAAAGTGCGCGTGCACTTTTTTACATTATCAAAACGATATTTTTTTTACAGCATTTTTACAGAACTTTGATGTACAGAATTTTGAAATACAGTATTTTCACCAACCAGAATTTTGCTATACAGAATTTCGACTTACAGTATTTTGGCTTACAGTATTTTGAATACAGTATTTTGCCACATACAGTATTCTGACCCCAACCCGTCCAAAATGTATAGAAATTTATCAACAACTTTTTTAATTGGAATCGTGGTGAATCTCACGATTGTTGATACATACATTGTTGTGCGATACATTTCGTCATGATACATCGGTGGATTTGTCAAAACTTGAAGAAAATTTATTTTTTTTCTTATTTTCTGTAAAATTTCTTGATTTCTTCTCGATTCCATAGCATTTTTTAAAAGATTGCTGCCCTTTGTTCACCCGTATTTCATTATGCTTGCAATTTAAAAGCTTGGGCAACATTTCGATGCCAGAGGTGGTCCATTAATGTCAGCTGTAAATTATATTCAGAAAATGAAGGCCAAACCTTTTAAAATTGCAATACTTGAAAGGTTTTGTTGCATTTCTGCGGTGGCAGATTTACCTATTAAATTAAGTTTCCAGTTTTGTTTTGTCTACGTGTTTTTGAATGTCATTATGTGTGTTCTATCTTTCTAATGCCTTTTAAAATATTGTTTATTACAAATTAGTTGTAAAATGTACAAAACGATTTGCAGTTTTTAAACTCCAACCACTTATCTCATATTGATTCTTTCTTGTTGATATATTGATTATTGTCAAGTCTTTCTCCTGTAAGTCAAAGCACGTCAGAATGGAACCATCAAAACTGATTAAAAAATGTTTTACAAATTATCCGTGTTTATGTTTGTTTTGCATCAACAAGAATCATTCCCTGAATAGAATTAACTATCCCATACGAAGAGTTCCTGATGATTCTCATTTCAAAAACATTTGGTATTTTTTTTTATATCAGATTTCTCAATAAAAGAAGCAAAATGTAAACAATAGCCATTATACATTGCTCAAAAAAGACACTCAACAGCAGCAAAACAAAAAAAAAAAACTCAAACAAACTGCATCGCCAACAAATGCAATTCCGCACAACTTCGAAATTCGAAGATATCTCATAGAACCATCCAACAATCTCTCATGTTATTTCTTTTATTACTGGGTTTGGGTTGACTTTTGCAGGTTCTTTTCAACTTGTTATGTTGCGTGTTGTACAAGGTGCATCTGGTTGGGTTAGAATGAAGTGCGCACTGTCACCAGCCATCACACCGGCATGCAGCAGCCAGGTTGCGGGTGGTTCATGACGAACCCACGATGATGGTACGACCAACGTAACATCAATGACTGGTTCGCATACAAAACTGTTATTTATCCCATCTTTTACTGTCGTTTCCGATTTAGTACTCCATGTAAACTCGAACTGAATGGCTGGTGTGTGTTTTCGCTGCTTGTGTTCTTTCAACTTTTAATACGTACGTGAAAACCTCCGCGAGTGTCAAGCCGTTATAGCGAGATTTCGTTGGGCTTTATTTCTGTTCGATTTAAGTATTTTTTTTGTTGTTGTACCTATATCTTACTCGTTAGTTTTTTTGTTCATGTGGCTCTCTTCGGTAGTCCTTTGAGGATATTGCTGCATGCTGCCAATTTTGTTGTTTGTTTTATTTTTTTGTACGTATCACCTCTTGCAATCATCACCTTCAAGAGTGTTAAACTTGTTCTCGAGTGTTTTTGTTTGAGCAACATCCCCATATTATACCGTTACCGACCCCAACATACAAAAAAAGGCGTTAAATTTGTCCTGCCACACGTCGCACGTCGCTTTCGTCTTCATTGTCGTCATCTTGGTCGTAGCCCGTCCTGATAAATCATCACCGTCATTATCAAGACGACAAAGCATCTCTCGCCGTATCCTTTCGTGGTTTGTTTACTCTTTGTGTCGTACTCGTCCTTGTGATGAAGTGATGAAAGATGCCATAAAGAAAGTGTCTTTTTTTTTTGTTTTTCTTGAATTATGCTCAAAAGGGTGATAGTGTGGGAAGGTTTTGTAATTTATTCGCCAAATAAAGGGTTTAGAAGATAAAAAAAGGGTTGCTGCACAGGTTAAAGCGGCACCTATAACTCGAGTTCTTTTTTTTGTCGGTGTGTTTTTGTTCGGTTTGTAATAGATACGTTTTGGGACCCGACACGGTAGTGTGCTTAGTTGTGCGTATGACAAATACAATTTGCTTTTTGTCGTGTTTAACGTTTTAACGTCATTGCTACGATTGTGTTTCTATTAACCATTACCTACCCAGTACGTAGATACCTACCTACCCACCCTTAGCGGATGTGCGATAACCTGTGAAATTGTTTTTCGTGAATATACATATATATTTCTGTAATTTATGGCTTGTAATTGCTTAATGCATATTGAATCGTCAATTCAGCGAAAAAGAGTGTAAGCAGCTTTTGAAGTGAAATAGGACACCTTAAAAAAAAAGGATTCAAAAAGAAATAAAATAAAAAACGTTTGTGCTTTTTTACGGTATCATACCTTTTATCATTCATTTGATTGGAAATTAATGAAGAAAAAAAACATTTTTGGAATTTTTTACGTTGAGTTCCAAAGACATTCATCATCATCTACGACACGTCGACGAAGTTCTCATAGCAGTTGTTGTATAGGATCCTTAGGATTTTATTGAATTTTCTTCGATATTTCAAAACGACAGGAAGGAAGGAGCGAGACGAATAAAACCAGGTCATCTATTGGAGTTTGAGGTAAGTAATGGTTTTGCACAAGCAGCTGGTTGGCTAAGAGAATATCATGGATGATGGTTTTATGGCTTAAGTTGATCCATGCAATAATGGAATGGAAATATGTGTGAGGATTATTATTGTCAGTAGGTACGAGTATATATGTAGGTATGGAAACTTAGAATAAAGGAATATTTTATGAAGCTCAACGGAAAGGGAATTATTGGTAGCCATTTGGATTTTTATTTCTTATTCATGATTTAAATGTAAAGTTGTTAAATGTTTGTTATTGAATTCGTGGTTCTTACCCTTCTAAGGTTTTAATGGCTGCAATAGCTTTATTATCGACCACATTTTCGAAAAGGTATAAATATCTACCTACTTATGTAATGTATGTAGCGACTGCGGTTTGGTCCTGAAACATAAAGGTGTTTATTATCCAAGGACTTTAAAATAATAGTAGTTAATTTACCTGCTATTTAGCAACCTTTTCTGTTGTTAATTTAATGGCTCATTCTAAGTGTTTATATGGCAAGACATACTATTAAGATTTTTGTTACAATGGCCAAAGTGTCTTACCCTAATAATACCAAGGTGGGTTAGTGGCAGCAACAGTTAATTGACTTTGGAATATGAATAAGCTATGCAAAGGAGTTTCTTGAGTCTATAATATTTTTAATAGAACTTATTATCAATTAAGATTTTTATACTTACCATACAAATTATTAAGGAGCTTTTATTTTTCAAATTTTGTTCACCCTTATTGCGAAGGTCAACTATCAATTGATCAACTATAGTTGATAAAAATGGAAAATCGAAATCTTAGTATTCAATAATAATTAAAAGTTTTGATAACAGATAATGATGCTTACGGTTGGCAATTGAAATAAAATTGATAAATATTGTTGAAAAGTTGATAAACTTTTAAAATATTTAGGATTTAAAGTACCAAATTTCAATATTTGTCAACTATGAATTGATATTTGAACCTTGCAATAAAGGTGATTGTTTTTTTTTTTTGAAAATTGCGAGTAGGAACTTAACTATTCTAGTCCCTTTTTTTAATCGATTTATGTATTTCGACTTCTTTTTATCAAAAAAACGAGGACTACGAGGATTACGTAGAAACGGGATGAATATTAATCATTATTAAAAAAACATAGATAGAGACAAAGTTCCACCGTTAGTCTGCCAATATGTATTGAAAGCGTTGAAGGAAAAATGTGCTGCAACAACTGTAACAATGTACCTAGTTTTTCAAATAAGTAGGAATGGTACCTACGAAAATAAAAAGATGGAAGCAATACAACCGTTCAAGGAAGCATTTTGTTTCTAAAGGTTAGGTTAGGTTATAGTGGCTGTCATTAAAGCTATCTGACACACTTAGACCAATAGAGGTCCACTGTGATACCACGAACTATAGTGAACAAAAAAGTTCCCTACTAGTTAAAACCATTTAGAGCTTCTAATGAAGCGAGTGAGACTACTAATGTCTGTGTTTGAGAGATCGCTAGGTTCATTATAGAAGTAGTCTCCTAAATGAAGTTTGCGTCTATAGGAGAGAGCAGGGCATGTACAGAGAAGATGTGAGATTGTTTCTTCCTCTTCTTCGTCTAAACAGCTCCTGCAGAAATCATTTGATAGTACACCGAGTCGTGCCGCGTGTCTACCAATAAGACAGTGTCCCGTTATAACACCTATTACAGAGCTGATTTGAGATCTGCTGAGGGACATAAGGCAATTTGACCGTTTCAAATCTAGTTTGGGCCAGATTCGTTTGGTCGCTGTACACGTGGTAGTATTAAGCCATCTTGTATTTGATTGTTCCAAAGCGATTCGTTTCAGCAGTAGTTTAATTGTAGCTATGGGAATACCTATATTTGCCTTGTTGGGCAGGATAGGCATTTCCGTTCCAATTCTGGCGAGTTCATTGGCTTTGCAATTCCCCGGAATGTCCCGGTGTCCCGGCACCCAGATAAGGTGAATATCAAACTGTTTGGCCATCTCCGTTAGAGACGATGATGGAGTTTGAGGAGACTGGTACAAGGGATTTTAAAGCAACCTGACTATCAGAGAAGATGCGGATATCCGAACTGGATATCACGTTTTCTTTGTTTCTAAACAGCAACTTTAAAAAATTTACAAAAATCTTCCTGCTATAACTGTCTCTCACCAATAGCAAATCTATAGTATTTAAGTAGGTAAGCCAAAATTGAAGAAAAAGAGGCTTGTTGCAAGTGTTCAGTACCCATAAAATTAAGTGAAAACTAATGTTTGGGACCTTTTTTGTTGAGATATTCGAGCTTTGAACAATTTTAGTATTTTTTTTTTTTTTGTAAAAAAATGTCAGTTAAATTTTGTCAAAAGTTGCTTTATGTATACACATAGTGGATAGTGGAGAAACTGATTTCGATGAATTTTTTACAATGTTTTCAAAAATACTTTAAACTTTACTGAGTATAGTACCTACCCCTTGGCGTAATGGTTTATACTATTGATTATCACGCTGGAGGTCTATATTCGATTTCCAGCACCCAGCCTATGCCACCTTGAATTTTTGAGGGGCACTGCCTCTTGCAAGGAATTAATAAAATCTCTTTATCTGTTTGTCACGAAAGTGCTTCTCAACTAGCCGTTCGCCACCTGCAAGGGGATCCATTCCTGCTAAACTTTACGCACACAGGAAATTGTTTCAGATGTGTCAGTTTTTGTAAACACCTATTTTTTTGTGAAAAAGCTTGTCAAAATTTTTATAAAATGAATTATGTCAAACATTTTCTAGGTCTGTTTAAGGTTATTAATTTATGAGGTTAGGGTTATTTTCCCCCATTTAGAGGAGATGGAGAATTTCGTCGAAAGTTGAAGAAAAGCTGAACAACAATTGAAGAAGTGTGGATTCAAATATAAAACCGCACTCCAAGTTTTTCTATAGCCTGAAACTTTTTCTTCTATTTCTAATTTAAATCAAGTTAATACAAAGAATGTTTATCTATAGAAAACTTTTTTCAACCTCAAGATTTTGAAGAAAAAAATTTCAAACAAAATTTTGAGATATTTTTTTCAAAATCTTACGTCACAATATACCTTCCATTTTTGTATAAAAATTCAATTGAATTGTTTTTTTTTTGGAAAATATTTTATATTTAACAAAAAAAAAAGAAAGATCCATAAGATCGGCTATTTTTGATTTATAAAGGTTAAAGTATTTTTGAATACCAACATTTGAAATATTTGAAACTAAAAATACTAAGTTTTTTTATAGTTTTTTTTTTCTTAAAAAAAAAACGTTCAGTTAAAATTACTCCCTCGGTATCTGACCCAATCAATGAAAGATATACAACTGATTTTTATATTTTGAACAAGTTTAAACTTTTTATACTTTACCATGGCTTTTAGACCCTTAGCTGCTTGCGCAATATATAAAAATATATATGTAGCTGAACAAGTGAACATACGATGTTCTATTAAATTTGGTCTATCGTGGAGTATTTATTTCTAAATCCAAACTGATGATTTGGGACTAGATTTCTTTTCTCTTTGACTTTGCTTAGTATTTTCAGTAGAAATTTTCAAAAAAAAATTTTGCCATACCTAATTGGTATATTGGTCTGTAAGACGACACTTTTGTTGGTGGCTTACCATTACTTACCATGCTTAAGTATAAAAATTACTCCAGCAATTTTTCAATGATGTGCGACACATTGGATCTTTAGGCATGCATGCATTTATTATATTTTGGAGTCTTATGAAGGCTTTTGTTGGCATTTCTTTTAGAACCTGAGGAGTTTTTAAATCGTACGCTTAGTAATTTTTTGTTCAATAGTTGATGTAGACATATACCTTCTTTTAATTTCATTGAGTGTGCCGATTGGTATTTCAACATCATTAACTTTATCAATGATCTGTAAGGTGTTATAAGATGTGTTTGCTGGGAATGGCTTAAGATGTTTTTTTGCATTTCGATTTAAATGAAAAATTTTTGAATGTAAGGTTTTAGAGGATTGAAAATGCAACTTATATACATTAAAATCATGTTTGTAGGACTCGTGATTTAACTAGGTTAGTGACACCTTGAGTCTCAATTCATTTTTAATGAAAAAGGTCTGTGTTACTAAATAGATTGTTTTTTCTATTTTATTTCAAATGAAAAATCTATGAATGTAGGGTTTTAAAGGACTGAAAATGCGACTAAGGTCAATTATATATCATATTTGTAGAATTTTTGATTTGGCTGGAAGAGATGAAATATGAAAAGTTGTGCTTACAGCCCATCAGAAACATCAAAAATACTTTTGGTTTTGAAGAGTATCTAGATTCTACTTTGTCTTGAAGAGTGTTTCCGTATGTTCGGATAATGAGCAATAGAATACATTTTAAAATTAAATCACTCCTAATGTAGGTATCTTTTTAAATAAACACTTAACTTGATGTATTTATTTAAAGTAATTTATTCTAATTCTTTTCCCGACAACAAAATGAGTTTTGACGTTTCATGTCAACAAAAAATTACAGCAGCGATAGTATATTTCACTAAAAAATAAGGTAGTTCAGAAGTCGATAATATAGTTCATTCGTCGAATTTACTAAAAACAAATATTACGAATGCGAATTTACCGCGAATCCAGTTAAGTCCCTGGGAGTAAAATCCTGCGAATTCACTAACAGGCATGAATAATAAAAACTTCCATTCTTGATGTTCAATAATTTTGTTTCATTCGAACCTTTTATGAAAGAAATCCATTTTAAAAATTTGAATAAAAAATTGAAAGCAAGCGCTAGAAGGTGGAATGCTCCATGTCTTCGACTTCGTGGAACAATAAAATGGAAAGAGAAACCTTTTAAGAGATTTATTATTCTGATGTTAAAACCTAATTTAACTGCATTACTAGGTACTACTTATTTAACCTTGTTTTTAACTCAAGTTTTTCATTTACATTCCATTTAATTTTTTTTTGTTCCACATTATAAAAACAAAAAAAAAAATAAGGCAAATTGTTTTTGTTTTTATCAAAAACAAATTTGTTTGAAACAAAATCATCTTTCATTCAACGTTGGTTGCAATTATATAAATACACCAACATGTCGATTTTCCTTTTAAGGGATTTTTTAGTTTCAAAACAAGATAAAAGTTTGTTTATTGATCCCATTAAACTAACTGACATTTCCATTCATTTATACTTTTTTCTTTCTATTCACATAACACACATACCTCAACATCTACAACGATGATGACTTTAAATAACTTTAATAAAAACTAATGGGCAATATCCTTTTGCTTTGACCCAAATTTGTTCATGAATAAGGAAAAGGTAAAAGTTCTCATTATTGTGCACCTTTTATGGTATTCTGATTTGAAAAATGAACCGGTAATAAAGGAAAATGAATAAGCAGAATCCAGTGAATAAAATGTGTGATGATTGATAGTAGTTTAGATATTTCGGAGAATAGAAGAAGATTTTGGGTTGAAATCATACCTTAACGACTTTATTGGATCAATATTCAATTGAAATGATATTTGATTCCTTGTGTGTTTTGGTTTTGGCTTTAAGAAAATATGTTAATCTTGAGAATTTTTTGCTTGTCTTGTCTTCTTGACCTTTGATTGAAATGATTTTGAATTTTTAATATGAATACATAATATTTTATTTATTCATATTCATTCTTAGAAGGAGCATGATACAGGGCAAAGGTTCACAGATTTAAAGCCCATTATGAATTTATTATTATTTATATTTGATAAATGTATTTTTCTTTTTGGGTTGAGAATGTAGTTAAATATCACAGTGCTCAATCTATCGACGGAATAAGCAAAACAATAGTCTGCAGAATAGTTCATTGAGTAAATTCAATCATTTATGAATTTCTTCTAAATACTATTTTTGCTGGGCACGAAAAACTTACGAAATAGCCCCACAATTTTCGTCTCAAGGTAAGATTTATCTTGAGTAGCTGGATGTGTTGACAGTACAACGTAAAAATCAATTGACCAAATGAACATGAAGAAAATTGTTTGACTAATTGTAAGGTAAAAAGTCTTTGCACTCAACAAATTTTGTGAGACACTCCACACTTGCAGGAAATAATTTTTTTTGCATTTTTTCAAAGTTGCAATGATTTTTTTTTAAACGACTCAACGCATTTCAATAAAAAATTGTATAAAAAAAGGTTGTTAGCGATTTTAAAATTATTTTAATACAAAATTTTAATAAAAAATGGTATACCTAATAACTTTTTTTAATGCACGGTTTTAGAAGTTGTAATATACAAAAAAAAATTTTTTTTAAAACCGCTCTACCGATTTAAATTTTTTTTTTTTTTCAAAAAATGTAAGCATCATTCTCAACAGAAACAAACGGCATACCCACTTAGTTTGGGGCTCATAATAGTTAAACTAATTGTTTAAGTCATTTTAGTAATGAATTTGAACATTTTTTGAAAATTTCTTATAGAATTATTTATTTTTAAAAACTTTATATGAAGCTTTAGCATCCACAGCAATTTTGCCCCTTAGAACAAGTACGTGCGACCCAGTCGTGCATATTATTTAAATAAATCATCATCAACCAACTCTTAACTATTTCAAACATGGTAAATTTTGACTGAAAAATAATTGTTTTCAGTGTTTTTGTTTGCATTTAAACAGGGTTGCCGTATACTTATACCCATTTGAGAGTTGGCACTCGACGTTTTTTAGACAGTCGAGAGTTAATGCTTAAACGTTGTACATCTAAGACTCTACCAAAATCATCTAGAACTCTATCAAAATGTATACTAGTTTGTTTATAAAAGAGTTGTTTGAGTGTGTTTTTTTGTTGAACAGGGCTACCATATTCTTAGCTTTACGCTCTTAACTTAATTTTTTTAATTGTTTATTTATACATAATTTTGACTGGCAAAATTAATATTTGTTGATTTTTTATAAACTAAAAAGATATGATGCATAAAGTGATGTAGCTTTTTTTCGTTCAAACAGAATTGCCAAGTTAATATGTATATCATTTTAAAAGTGTCAACTCGTATGTTCTTACATCCATTATAAACTTATGTTTCATTTAACACAAATTTGAATATTTAACCTTATGTGCTAGGGAATATGACGGTCGGCGCTTGGACTATTACTTTGTGGTGAAAATGAACCTTATTAATATTTATAAGTACCATTTTTTGTTTCTTATTCAATATTAATTAATGCTAGAAATGCAAAAAAAGACAGTGAGTTATAATAGAATAACAAGTTAAAAGCTTTAAAGCTGGTTATTAAATATTTAAATGTTTGAAGTGGGGTTATATCGAATAAAGTTCTATGTAGAAATAATAGCTTTAAAGGTTTATTGATTTAAATTTATTTGTTTCTCTTGGGGTGCCCTCAAAAAACCTTTTAATTGTGCACAGAGAAAAAAATACCACACCAAAACAAGAAGATTACCTTATTGAGCTATTTTACTTCGAGATCTTTTTAAAATGCACGAATAATAAAATATTTCCATCAAAGAGAAATCTTATTGATTTCATGAAGAAAATATTATTAAAATGTTAATAAGATTTTTATATATTTTAGCATTTGGCACTTGAACTAAAGTTATTTTCGCTGTTATTTCATATTCAAATAGTAGAGGTTAGGGTGCTTCTTCAAATCTAAATTTCAGAAAATTAAAGGGAGCAACCTCTATATGTGTTCTATGTACCTAAATTAAATTGTGTGTAAAATTTTATATGATTTCGACAATTTTTATGGATCGCTACCGACCTTTGAAATTTTGCACATTGTGGGTGGACCTTAGGATTTATGTTTTTAGAAATTGCCGTGGCAAACCTGAGTTGGGTTCTTGGTATGAAAATAAGATAATGTATAAAAAATGTCGGTTGATTTTGACAAGTTTTAAGGGTACCGACTGACAAATTATGTATATTTTTTAAGATTATGCTTAGTTTAAGATTATGTCAAAATCGTATGAAATTTTACACAAAATTCTATTTAAGTACATAGAACACGCCAATTTTTCTGAAGCTAAGATTTTAAGAGGCACCCTAGTAAAGGTAAGGTCCCCGCACGTAACCTCAAAACTTAGGTTCGTTTACGACATGAACCAAATTTTTTAATTTTTTTTTTCAATATGGTTTTAGGTATGTACAGTACATACCCATACCAAAATTTTCATTAAAATGATCTGCATCATAAAATTATTTTTATAGTACCTGCAAAGCTAATTATTATAGTGTAGGTAGCTGGATCATTAGGTAGTCTTATGACGCTATTGAAAGCTTTAAAACATTTGCACCCACAGAAAAACGTAACGATATGTTCATCCTACATGCATTACATTCATTCCTAACAAATAGCAAACTAAGCATTTAATAGGTTTATATAACGAAATCTATTAAAAGCATTTTAATTAAAACTTTAATTTGCACTCACAAAGGATTAAATTATTAAAATTCAATAAATTTGTTATAAATATTGTTAGTTGACCTAAATTTTAAAACATGAACTTAACACACTTACACTACACACATCCCATACCTATAAACTACATAAATATGAAGGTATGTGACGGTAAACACCAATAAACTGTTTTTGATACAATAATGTAGGTATACAAGTTAAGTTATTCAAGTAGAAAACATTCAAATGTCCATAATCTCTCTTTCTGTTTTCAAATATACATTTATTGAATTTATATAATTTTCACGGAATAAAAAAAAAAAACAACAAACTTTCAATTAAAACGGAACTTTTCCAAGTATTGAACAACAATTTGATGGATTATGTGTTAAAAAGAGGGGGTCATTTTCTGAATCACATGCAAATGACATCTCTTCATTATGTTTTATAAAATGTGTTGTAATTAACAATCGTATCCGGTAGCATAATTTGTATACATCAATAAAACATTGTCATAAATAAATATTGATGTAGCTCATGCTGGAACCATTTCCGGAGGAAAAAAACTAAACTAGCGTGAAGTCAGAATACAAATCTAGGCTGAACGTAAAAGAAAAAAAAGAGAACAAAAAACATTAACCATGGTTGCATGAAATATTTATAATTAATTTAAGTTACAAAAATCGTTTTAAAACAAAATGCATGCATACATTAAAAGTTTTGGAATTTATTGAATTTAATACAACACACCACGATAATACCTTTATAAATGAATTTAATTGGATCTAAAGCATTGTAATTATTTTGTCCATTTAATATATAAATGCCAAGGGGTATCGTATAATAATTTATTTACCCTCTATTTAGGAAATTGTTTGGTCAATTTGTTAAAATGAAACTTGCGTGTAGGTATTTAGTATTCAGTATTAGCAGTTAACATTAACAATAATCTGCATAATGTATGGCACGTCAGAAAAAAACAACCGTGAAAATACAACAATAAAACATATTTGTTTTACCTAATTACATTTTTCGCGATTGAGGTAGAAAGTCAAAGAGTCTAAATAATTTTCAAGTTATTTGAATTTTGAATACACCTTACGAAAATAATATCCCTATATAATAAGGGGGTGCGCCCCGTTCTTAAGCAAAAAATATTTTTTTAAGTGTATTTGTATTTTGTAAATTTTCATTAAAGTAGGAATTGAATGACAGGATTAAAAATTAAATGATCCTGCTAGTGTCCGACCGACGGAAGGTCGATTTTCAGCAGAAGCCGAAGCCGAATTATTAGGCTGAAAGAAAATCTTCGGCCGAAGCCGAAGCTTAAGGTTGAAAAAAGTCAAGAATTCATCTTTCCAATTGGATAAAAATATCATTCGGCGCCTACTATGATGGTACACATGTGTTTTGAAATTTTTGAATACCTACCGAAGAAAAGATTGCAATCTTTTCTTCGGTATTCTTCGGCTTCGGCCAAAACTTCTACCTTAAATGGCCGAAGCTGAAGGTTTGGCCGAATGTTGTTTTTTTGGCCGAATTCGGCCGAAGCCGAAGCTTCGGTCGGACACTAGTTCCTGCCAGTAAATCATAACTTTCATGACTTCCACAAAATCTTAAATTGATTTTAGTGAATGGTCGTTTGTAACAAATTCACGTAGTTGGCTATTTTTGTTTTTATTTCGCCAAATGCGGCATAATAGTATATCCTTCTTTTTAAGATTTTTTGATAAATAGATCACGTGTTGCAAAAACACAATTTTAAATTTGGATTTTTAAGCTCTAAAAATTACTAAATATGTGCCAAAAATATGCACTTCAAAAGACTAAATATTCAAAATATGCTGCATAAATATTCAATAAGTAAATGAAAACAAATTTAATAAAAAAATAAATATTTATTAATATAATTACAAAATTATTTTTTCCCAAAAGAAGATATAGTTTTTAAGGTTTGTTCGAATTTCGGTGAAATACTTTTTTTTAAGTTTATTTTTTGGTAACATGAAAGAATAGTATGCATTTATTTTTAAAATATGCTCTATAAGTCAAAATATGCATTTATACCAAATTATGCATTAACGATTGAATATCATTATATAGCAATTTTTTAATTCGGGAAACTATCGAATTCATGCAGAGAAATCTGGGCCTTGGTAATGAGTCTTCGCCACTCAAAAATGATATCAGCTATGTCATTGGGCCTTGCTTATAATCCAGACACTATTGTCGACTGTTAGATTAATGTTAAAATAAAATGTAGAGCTTAACCAGAACCCCAACAATATAATCAATTTAACCCTTTCATTAACAAATCTCCACTCTTTTTTTTAATCTAATCTACTACAATTTAAACCAAAGCTGCTATCAAATAAATGTCAATATAAAATATGTCAAAATAAATTCAAGTGGATTTCTATTTAAAGAATCCTCTAACAAGATAAAAATATTTAAAAAATTCTTAAATAAAAAAGGCGAATTAATTTCTTGAACACTACAGGGGTTGGGGTTTGTATCTTGCTGGATGAATAAAGTTCTTAGATCGTTGTATATTAATTTTCCAGTAGGTATATTCTTATTATAATTTCAACAGTTTTAATAAATTACAACCACAAAACAGCAGACAAATTAAAAAGCAATGCGAGCTGTCAAAATAATTTGGATACCTTGTAAGTGCTGCCACTTTCTTGTCACTAGTACAAATTTCAGTACAAAAAGTATTTTCGATGTTTAATATTCTTTAAATTTATTTCTGCTTAAATTAAAATCTAAGCAAATACTTAATATTTTTCCATAAAACGATATTAAATATAGTGGAATATATGTAGCAGTCAATGAGCCATTGCTCACTGGGGTACTTGAACCGGGAATAAAACGAAGCGTAGTTGGTGAGGGAAATGAAGATTTTGGAATAAAACGAGTAAAATGTTCCACAACCTTTGGAGTGTATTAAAATAATAAACCAGAGTGCGATGGCCCAATATGATTAAATCTTTAAATAATAATTTATCATTTAAGATAGGCTTTTTTGAGATATCTTGTTTCCTGGGAACAAAAGTGAAATCCATTACTCAGGCATAAAAATCACTTTCTCCAGACTTTTAGGAAAATTAACACGTTTTAGGTAGGATTTGTATGCTTTCTTTGTTTACACATCTTTGCATAATGATTCCGAAATTTGCTTTCATTCACATCAATTTTTTTCAGGTTATAGTAAAACTCAAACGCATTTTCGGGACCGCTTGTCGGGGGTTTGGTCCACCTAAAATACCTATACTTATAAACAGGGAATCAAGGACTACAGGATGTGATTAATTTCAAGTGTACTGCTGGCCATTAAAAGCCCATCTCCACCAGCCGTTCGGAACCACAACAAAATTGTAGAACACAAGAAATGGTTGAGAGAGTTTGTCACAAGGCCTTGGTTGCTGCAAGAACTTTTTATTCACTAACCAACTTTAAACTCACAATCTTACAAGAATTTCAAATTCTTGGAATAGTAATGTTTGTTTTTTTCCTGAGTGTACAGAAGTTTCTGACAAGCAATTCTATGGAAATAATGGTCCCGAATAAAATCGTACCTACGCGGTCACCCAGAATATACCTATAGGAAAATCAGAAAAATAAAAATGTTCTGCTGAATAGTTTGTATTCTCATTTTTGTTCAAATTGAATCAAGTTTTGTGATTTTATCGGTATGTACAAATTGTAAAGAAAGAAAAAGAGACAAAACCCTCAAAAGCATTTAAATTATTTTTCAATTACTGGATTTGAATTCAAATTTCATTTTACTCAAAAGGAATCCCAAATACATAATAGGTAATATTTTAGAAAAGTCGCTATTATAAAAAAATTCTTTTGTAAATTCTCAATAACTACTCTATTGAACTCATAAAATTCGTATCTTTTCCACATACGTTACGAAGATACAATAGGTAGGTATACCCTAACCCATATGGACCAAGTCATCTTTTCATCAAAAATCTATTTGTTTCCAATGAAATGTTTTGCTTGATAAAATATTTCTTAGAGAAATAACTCCTGAGACTAAAGTTTGGACATACATACTCTACTGATATATCTTTACTTAGCAATTGCTTTTAGTTGGAAAATAACATCAAACACCAAAAACCCATTTGCCAGTATTTTTTATATTCTGTCAAACAAAAGAAAATGCTTTTCTTTGTCCAATTTTCAAGATTCTTTCCTTGAACATTGTAATACATCTTATACCTTTATCTACCTTTGTGATTTTCTACAAGGGTTTCTTTCAATTTAGTCTTGTAAGTTTGTCCAGCAGCAGTCCAGCTTGGTATATCTTATGTATTTTATAGTTCATCTTCTTTCAGGATTATCCTCCTGGCCCAAAGAACTCTTAAAGGAAATAATTCCTTCCATTCCATTCCATTCCATTCCATCCATCCATCTATCCTATTCATTGATTATTTTTTGACATCCTCTTTTGGGCTTCGTCTTCTTTTTCTTTCTCTACAACATTCTTTTTCTTTCTTTTTCTAAATTTATTTAATTTCTTATAAGAGCACACAACAAGCAAACAATATTCATTGAATTTACAAAGCAAAGTAATAAATTTCTCAGGACTTCATGAATACCTATACAAAAAAAAAAAAAAAAAAATAATATACAATATACAAAAGCAGGCTGTCTTAGGTATATCTTATGGTTTCATTTTAATATCATGGCAAGTACTAGATTTATTTGAAACTTTCATTAAACATGCAAATATTATTTCCATCATCATCATAAAGCCAAAAATCATTTCTATGAATCCTGGTTAAGTGTCCTTGTGTGTGAATATAAAAATTTACATACAAATCATTTTGGATAAATAAAATTTATTGATTTATGATTTATATCTTCTAATGCTCTATTTTGTTTTTTTTTTCTTCTTCTTCTTCTATGTTCTGTAAACATATAAACTGATGTATTTTTTACATCCTTTTTGGCTTGGGTAAATCCGCATGTGTGTGTATAGGGATATCCTCAAAGTTTCACTCGTAAAAAAAGAAAATCAAATCCCATAATGCCACCGCTCATGGTATCAATAAAAACGACACGGAGAAAAAAAAAGTAAATAATAAGACACGTAAGTACCTGCCATCATTGATCGGGGGTATCATGGAGCCACCATCATCGGCACGTTCTTATATCTTCCTTTGAGAAGGATATTCAGTGTAGGTTTGTGCTTAATAGCAATACCTCTGCTTTAATGACATATAGACTCTCCTCCTGTAGCGAGTGTACGCATTGTGTCGTTGTCGTATCATCAACCTTACTGCCACAATTTAGGATGAAGATGATGAAGCAAAAAAAAAAAAAGAATATGCTTTTTTGACTCCTTGAAGAGGGATTCTTCGATATTCAACGTTGAACAAAATATGCAATAATATTACTTGAATTTTAAATAAAATATCCTAATTTTTTTTTTGGAATAGGGATTTTGTTGAATATCATCAGTGAAAACGAACAGCAGGTGTTTTAGCTTTCGAGTGTAGGTAGGCACTCTTTTATGTAAGCTGGAGTTCATATATTTTAACCGTTAAACATTGAATGCAATACCATCTGTTTCGTTATCTGTGAGGCCTGGTAGGAGAAGTCATGCTGATTGAGAATCTTTGTTGTTGTTTAACTTATTCGTTATGATGATGATGAAAAGTGTGTTGTAGGCAGTTAGTGGTTTTTTGTTTGTATTAAGCTTCTATTATATTTATTTTGTGAAATGAAGAAGTGTGGCATGATTATCATCAGAACCTTATCATATCTTCGGTTAACCGGATTGAGGTTTGAGGATAGATGAAAAAGGAACAAATTTTTTGTTGTGTTTTCTAAAAAAAAAAAAATAAAAATCCGGAGGCAGTGCTGAAATGCTGAACAAACCTTTTTTGATTTGTCTTCTTTGTTTCCAATTAGGTTTTGATTATAATTGAGCTAACCATACTTCACTGATTTTCTCTTTGAAAACCACTGTGCAGCAATGTAAATTAGTGTTGTCTTTGTAGGCGATAAATCAATGTAGGAAGTAGATCCTACCTATTCTTGCAAATAATCCAACAAATTATACCTTCAAACGAAGATGTTTCTAATAAGGAAAATTACCAAACAAGAAATAAAGAAATTAACACGTAAAGAACAATCAACTTTAAAATATTTCGGAATAACTTTGACATCCAGGTAAAATTTTCCCAGCCTTGTTTTTTACATTAAAATTTACTTTAGTGTTTCCATTAGAAATATTTATTTCTGACATTATGCCAGACTTTAATTGTAAAGTTTATATTTCACACTTATTAAGGGATGGTGATGTTCCAAAAAAAAGTCCCCAAGAATACGACGTGAGCTCTAACGGCAACTAGGAGAAACATGCAGTTTTTTTCAGTTATTCACGTTTATCTCGAAAACGGTTTTTCGTATCGAAAAATTTTGTTCTACAAAAATAAAGCTTTTTGAATTCTATATAAAATTGGTGCTATACATTTTTTCGTATCTGTAACAGCTCGTGGTCTGTATAAGACTGTAAATTCCACGTACATATCTGAAATTCGTTGTCCTTGAATCGTTTACTGGGTGCGTCAAAATCGAGATCATTCATTTCAAAGGCTTTTTATTTTTTTGAAACAAGTTTTATTTCCGTGGTAGGGAAGTTACCCAGACACACAACTCCAATCCTGAAGAACCAGACTCTTGGTTAGCTCCAAAAGTGAAGATCAGGATAGAACCGCCTCATATCGGCCGCATGTTTTTTTCACTGTCGCTATTTTGTAAATAGTTGCAGGTACGAAAAAAGTGAACGAACTTTTTTACATAAAATTTAATAAAGCTTCATTTTGTAGAACAAACTTTTTTGATACGAAAAGCCTATTCCGAGATAAAGTGAAAAACCGAATCAAAAACACATGGTTACTTTAACAGCCGATATAGTTTATTTATAAACTAATACACATACAAAACAAAAATTACAAATTTTAATTACAAATTTAATAAGCTTTAATTTTGTAGAAGATTATTTTTTCGTGCGAGCAATAGTTTTCACGATAAAAGCGATAAACCGAAAAAACAGATGTTTCTCTTCATCGCCGCTCGATTTATTTTCTAAACTGTTACAGATACGAAAAAATTTATAAAACCAATTTTGTATAGAATTCAATAAGCTTATTTTTGTAGAACAAAATTTTTCGATACGAAATAGAACTGTATTTGAATTATTATATATTTCAGATTTTAATGCAATGAATTTAAAAAAATGAGCTTTAAAAAACTAAATTTAATTTTTTGAATATTTGGCCATAAAGAAATCGAGCTGGATAAAAGAATAAGTTATAATTTAGGGATGTTAAACGATTTTCCAGTTTTTCATGCTAAATACAAAATAATAATGTTATTTTAATGGAGGATTGAAAAAAAAAGTTTTTGTTGGGCAAACGTGAAAATACGTTGGACAAACGATTAAAACCATTCGGTCAAAAGTTTTGTGTTTGCGGTTTTGCCTTCAGGGACTCAAAACTAAAACATTACATCATCGCTTTTATAGAATTTCTGTTCTCTCCATTTTGTATGTTGGAAACAATTTACTAAGATTTCTTAAGAATCGAAAAAAATTTACAAAAATAATTACAACTAAATCACCTTCAATATATTTCCAACGCAGAAAAAAGTATTTAAAAATATAAGATACCTTCATAATGTACAAATATAAGTTTTGATCTTAAAAAATTTGTCTCTAAGACCAATATTTTCAGAAAGTTATGGAAATGATTTTGCTTTTATAATATCCCTCGTTCAGGTGTGACAAAAATCAGCTGTGTCTGCCCCAGATTTCGTTTCAAATATATACAGCTAAGCTACCTACTAATAATATCAATTTTGTTGTGCAAACCTCTTAACATAATTTCTCAATAAATACTCTAGACTAAAATAAATTACCTAGTTACTGGAAAAAAATATTTATTTTCTTTTATAAAGCTGAAGTTACAAAAGCATACCCATCACCACACAAATCGATAAACGTTTAAGTGGATAAATTGCTACTGATTTGTCGATAATTTGTCACTAAATATTTCTGACATTTAGGATCAATTCCTTAATGTTTGTTGTTTTTTCTTTTTTTTCTAACATTGAAATGTAGGTAGTAAGTATAATTCCCAAAGCAACCAATAAAATCTACAACAGGGGCTATTTATGTGGGTGTAATCTTTCTGACTCTTGACTCATTACTTTGCTGGTGATATACATTAAATATTGTTTAAAAATGTTGCTGACGAATGGAAAGTTGATGAATTTTTAAAATAAAAACATAGGGTTGATATTTTTTTAAATGAAACGAAATAATTGCTACACTGTAAAAAAAACTTTCGTATGGCGCAGACATATTTGATCTTTTGCTAATGCCTGATGTATGGATCCGCCTCCATGCTTTACTATTGCCACTGTGTTTCTCGGAAGGAGCTCCGTATTTGGTTGCCGCCATACCATTTTTTCCGTCCATCGGAACTAGTGATATTGAATTTTGACTCATATGTAAAAATGATTTTTTTCCAATAGTCGAAATCCTTGCATTGATGCTTTTTTGAAAAGTTTAGGCGTTGAACTCAGGCAGTTTCTCAGAATTTCTGTGCAAAATTCTTTGTTTAGCTCCTGACGCAACTTTTCTGCAAGCATTGCTACGCTTGTTCTGGGATGTTTTTTGATTTCGCGAATGGATACCCGTTTATCATGCGTATTGAAAATTTCCCGTGTGGCGTTTCTCGGCTTATTTTCTATTCGCTTTTCAATTTCAAAACTTTTTACGATTGATTGGATTGTTGATCGTGGTCTAACTTTTTATTTCTTTTAGCGATTTACCATCGTTATGGTACTTAACAACAATTTTTCTTTCGGAAGTCAACTGATGTTTCACACTGCTTTCTTCCCATTTTGTTATATTTGTCTTCTTATTTTTTAAATTCCAAATACAAAACACAAATAAGAAACAATTTAACGCAAAAAATGTATTTGAAATTTGTTTAACGGTTCCTCATACTGGATTTCGCGAATAAAAAAACACTGTACGAATATAAATTTGATTTGATTTTGTAAAACATTATTTCAGATGAATTATTATGTTGGTAAGGACATTTAAATTAGTTTTTTTTATTAAATTCATTAAATGCAGTTAATGATTAAGAATAATATGTGATTCAAATATATTTGGAAAAGAAAACAGTTTTGGTTAGAAAGTAATTTCAAACCTACTGTACGAATATGAATTTGACTGTATTATAAAATCGCAATATCTTCTAAACGCTTATACTCGTTGATAAAAAGGATTGCAATTTGTATTGAAACACAAAACCTAAAAGCTTTCCATTATACCATTTTTTTTTTGATAGCTTTTCCCATTTTTGAGTTCTTATAAACCAAAAACTAAACATTTTCAACATTTTACCTTGGATAACTTTTTAGGTATAAGTAAATGGGATTTTTGGGAAATGGTGTCTGAGTTTGCACTTTGTTATGTCTATTTTGATCGACTTTAAGTAAGCGTTTTTTTGTCGATATTACTTTCGAAATAGTTTAGAACTTGGTACAATTACAAAGAACTATGATATATTTTAGTGAGAAAATATTTCTATTCCGTAGACTCAAAGCTGAAAGAGAAAGATAAACGAAGCGTTTCAGTCATCATTATCAATTATTATCAGTATAATTAAAATAAGCATAAACATAATATATGTCCAACGAAACTGTGAAATATTTAAAGAGTCATATCGACATTTAAAAGTTAATATTGAGTCATTTGAATAGCCTCATAGTCATAGCATAATTTAAAACAAACAATAACCAAATCTAATACAATTGATTGCTAAAATATGCTTTCAAATTGGTTAGAAATAAATACAAACAACCAGGGATTATACAAAGTTGATTGAGTTTGCATGTATGTATGTATGTAATGTGTATAGGCTATAGTCTTTTTGATATTTATCCTAATTTACTTTACAATCATCATAAATAAAATACACACAACACACAACACAACTGGTGTGATGATTCATATCATCTAACTGTGTTTAAATAATAATATTATTCTAGCATATTATTATTAAAACAAAAATGTGTTTAAAAACAAAATGTATATTTAAATCGTTTGTTTAGAATTTGGTTAGGTCCACTTTCCACTTAATGAACGATTTCCACGAACTATATAAATGCTATAGAAAGTGCCATACGAAACACAATTATAATATATGTATGTAAATATCAACATTTCAATAATATTTTTAATATTACCATGTCAATATAATATACATACCTACCTAGATTATTATTTTAGTTTAAAATGCATCAAGTTCACCTTCTAAGTTCAATGTTGTTTAATTTGATTATTACAGGGTGTTCCTAGAGTATTGGTTCAAAACTAATACTGAACAGTTTTCGATAAAATAATATTTTTTTTATTTCAAATTCCATACAAAGCTTTCTTTAAACCAATTTTGTTCAAAAAAGTATTAATCTTTTCAAGGTTATGTAGTCCAGGCAACGAAAGAAAATTATTGCCTTCACCTCAAAAAAAATCCAACAGTTCTGAAACTTGGCACACTTACTATGGGATAAGGGATAATAATGATTTGGTCATAAAACAAAAATAAAGTTTTATCAATTCTTGCCTTAATCGTATGAATTTTCTTTAAAGAATTAATTATTTTGGCTGTATGATCTTAATCGCGATTTATAATAAGTATGAATATAATTTTTGTCAGTAGATGAAATATCAATGGTTACATAGTTCTAATTTCATACGAAACAATAATATTGTTCAGCAAATTTAATTAGATCTAATTAAAAAATATGATAAAATACAGCCATTATAATGTTTTTACTAATTTCAATAAACTCTAGTAAGTTAGTGCTTGAACTAAAGATAAATGCCTTGATATGCAGGATTGCGCGGTACAGTTAAAACTTTTATGGTGCCTTTATTTTTTTATAAGCCCCACGACAAGTAATGCATAATTACAATTGGGAAAAAGCTGCACCAACCATAATTATTATGAAAACCAAAATAAATTTCTGAACTGGGACTCATTTACTTGATGTATTATTATTGACTAATGGAAATTAACACATCCCTGGAGTACAATCTGTGTTTTTTTTTTGTTTGTTTTTTCTTTTATATTAAAACTCCACGAAAGCACGTTCTAAATTTTCCAAGAGCATTTCATAATAATGTGTGTGCTGGCGTATAAATTTGCACCATTCATTTTAATTGCACCACCGCACGTATATGAATGGTTTACAACATTCCCTTTTTTTTCCTCCTCAAACCCCACATATCCCAAAGGCCACACAGCAAGGGAACTCTTTAACTTCACAATCCAATCATGTCGTGTATACCTTTACCCCAATAAATAACAAATAGAAACAAAAAAACAAAAAAATTCTTTTTCAGTTGTTGGATTCATCATCAATCTTCCGGTTTCACACACAATAAATGAATGTGCGATAGTAATGACAACTTCATACATGAATCTCATTTTTATTTCCTTTTTATGAAACCATCAACCCCTCTTGAGTCAGATATCAAGATGAGGGGAAATTCAAGGAAAGGCTTTAGCTAGCAGCATAAACAATGATGTATCCAACACCACAGAGAATAGTATAGGAAGGTAGTTTGCTTGTGTTCGGCACGAAATCATAAAAACAAAAAGGAATATTGTTTTTTTTTTTGTTGATATATTTTCTCAACGCCAGGCAGCTGAGTTCCATTACTCATTCATGGCGGATGATTTGCCGAGTTCTTCAGATGAAGTATCCTGAAAAACGAGTGACAACCCCATAGACAGTTCACGAGAACAGGATGTGAAATCTCAGCTCTTTTAATATAAAATCAAGGAGGCTTACGTACGATCGACGACGACGACCTGCGAGCTGCGAGATATTTCTCAGGAAGGAATAAATTTTCAAAAATAAACATGTTTCTGCATACTTTTGAGCCACAACCCGCTGAATGTTGTGTATCTTCTTCAATAAATAGCTTTTTAGAACGCACCACCAATCGGAGTGGTATTTTTAGGGGAGCAACGAGCTGAGGGGTGCGATGGTTGTATTTAAATTGTAATTGATTGAGTGGCGATAAGGTCGTTTCCTTATGGTCTTTTTTTTTGCCTTCCTACTTAAGTTGCCTTTGCGTTTTTATTTATTTTCTTCTTATTTTTTTTTTATATGTGTACCTACTATTCTCTTAAATATTTAATGCGCTCGTTTCAAGATAAGCTAAAAGATGAATGAACTGAGAATGGGATTTGTTCAAGACTTATTGTATCGGATGTATAAGTGACGGTGTAGATGTGTCGTGAAGGCTTATGAGATAATGATGAACGTAGGAATTGTCTTTGGCAGATACTCGTATGTTTTAATTTTTGTCTGAGGGCTTGGTAAAATAATTTATAATAATAATGTAATGTGTAGTAATGTAGTCGAGATCCTTAATCTTAATCCGCAAATACATATTCGATCAAATCGTCACTACAATGCAGAACTAGCCTAAGTCACAAATATTTACTAAGTTTTGCTGCGGAGCAATTCGAAATTATTAAATTGGTACAACTTTAATCCAAATTATTATTTTGTTTTTACAATTTGAAAGACCGTCTGAACACTGGGACGCGCGGAATACAACTGGTATTATGCTGGAATGAAAATCCAGATTTTGAGAATTTTGGACTTAGACTAGTTTTGCCCTGAAGCGAATTATCTGAGTTGTTAGAAAAGTCCCTGTGCTCAAGTCTCAGAAACATTTTTAACTGATTAAGGGCTAGTTTGTTCAGAGTGGGCTAAGTTTTAAGCATAATTATAAGAAGTTCTAGTCAAATGGCGCTTATCATCAAATTATTTTAAATACAAATTTTCCAAACAATTTTTAAAAACAGTTAAAAAAATTAGTTTTTAAAAAATCGGTTTTTCGAAAACGTGTTGATAATCTTTTTTGATATTTTCTTTTTGAAAATGGTAGGCATCGGGAACCCAATCAAGCATTTTATTTGTTTTTTTTTTTTTCAAATTTAACAAATTTGGTTAACATTGCATGAAATTTTGGAAACTTCTTCTATCTGGCAGTCAAAATTAAGAAGATTGAATTAGGTACACGAAATCTTAATCAGCTTTATTTGGTAAAACAATTTAAGAATAGATTGCTGGCTCTTAGCAGTAGTCACTTTTTGTAGAAAGTGACTTCTGACACTCTTCTCCTATCCAGAATTTGTTCGCATCTGATGCAAATCACCGTGTATTAGTACCATTTATTAACTATTAATAATAAAATTCATTTTAACTACGATTTTTTTGTCTTTGAAATTGAGGTTAAATATTTAACTAGGTAGGTATATTTCAAAATAAAATTCTTAAATAAATAAACATACTTATGGCTGATTTCATGAACATTTAAAAGCCTTTTAAATTTTTAAATGGAACAAACGTCATTTTAAGGCTTAAAAGCCTGCCAAATTTTTAAAAAGTCTTGTTGAATTCGGCGATTAGTCTTTATATTTAAAAAGGACAGTGCGTTTAAAAATATCATTCATAGCAAATTAACAGTTAGGTCCATTTAAATAATTGAAAATATAATAATATTCCACTGATTTATGGAAGGACTTCTTTCATTCATACGAAAAAGCTTAAATTATTATTTTTAATTAATTAAATTCCAATTAATAAACAAATATGTATGCATGTAAATATATTATATCTTTTTTTTGTTATTCATTTTGTGTGAATAAGAGGGACATACTACTAATTGGTTATTTAAAATTAATACAAACAATTTCATCAACAACTGGGTGCATTTTAAAAACCAATTAGTTAATATTTCTGGAGAATTTATGAAAATTGTTTACATAATGGCATGTATTCATTTTGCTTTGTAAATATTTGATAGCTTTTTCAGGATATGTTTACATAACACTTTCGGGTTGTTTTTTTTTTTTTTTTTTTTTTGAGAATCTTAATTGGTCTTGTTGGAAAATACTATTAGCAGTGGTACATCTATACATAACATATTTCTGTATTTAATTTGATTTTACATTTAATGGGCTTACCTTAATTATATAATAAAAGAAACAAAAAAAATATTTTTAAATGTTATGCAATAAAACTATCACAGATGTAATGTAGAGTGTCCATCTGGGAGTCTGGGACCTTTATAAAAAAAAAAAAATTTCAAAATATTAATTAGTGCTCGGCATTTAAAAACTAATTAGCTTATTGTTTTAATTTTGTTTGGAATCTCGATTCGAAGGCCAACCATTTGATTGAGGTGATTGTTTTGGAAACGTTGTCCTGGCAAGACCAATTTTTTTACTTCCTGTCAAGTTTGGTTCGTAGTTCGCAAAACCTTGAAACTGTAATTTTATTACTCATTTTTCAAAAAAAAAATTTCACACTAATTTTAAGAACTTTTTAAACATTTAAGTAAAATCTAGTGCATACCTACCCCAAATGTCAACATGTTGAATAAAAATAGAAACAATAGGTATATTATTTAGTAAATAATAAATATTGAATGTGAATAAGAACTGTGGGGTTTGCGCTAACCCTAATTTGGTTTCTTTGATTTTTCGCATGCTTACAACATAAGGGATTAATAAAAAAGGCACGAATACGCCACAGTAAACAATTTAGTTAAACTTCTAAAAATAATAAAAAAAAAAACGTTTCTGACCATATAATGAAACCAGTTGATTCTGTATTAGTACCTTCTCATTTTGTAACTATTAATAATACAATTAATTTGAAATTTGATATTGGAATTTAGGTTAAATATTTAACTAGGCAGGTTAATTTCAAAATAAAATTTTAAATTGATTTCAAATAACATAAATAACATAAACAGTACGTTAAAAAAAACATTAAAATAATTTAAAACCCAAACAAATTAACCGTAAGTTCCATTTAGTAACCAACAAAATTATAAAACAAATATTATGTGCCGTAAGGATTGTATGATACTTCTTGGTTTTCTTATTTTTAATATTTAAAAAATCATTCAGAGCAGTACGACATGTTTCAATTGAAAAAATAACGTTAAGAGTGAGTGTGTAAAAAATATGCAAAAAAAGCCAAAAATGCCAAAAAATAAGTACTAAAAATGTACTAAAAAAGAAAATAAGTTTACTTTTTTCAGCCATTCCTCAGATTTTTCTGACATTGCAATGTAAATCTAACTAATAGTGGTACATTCTGGGTAACGAAAAATGACTTATTGTACTCTGTGTATCAAAAAATTAAAAAAATAAGTTCCGTCATTTTTTTTTGAATGTTAATTAATTTTTGTTTTAATTGTCCCTCCTGCCTAAACGGGGGGAGGTAGACCCCCCTTTCTATAGTATTCCCTCTGTGCGGTGCCAAAAGTATCGTAGTCGTGCCTGTTTGAAATAAGAAAAAAAAAAGAATTATCATACGGACTTAAGTTTGGGCAGTTTAAACCAGTTTGAAAAAATTGCGGCACTTTTTTACTGACTTAAAAAATGGAGGAGGTTATCAATCAACTGCTTTTTTTATGTTTGTTAGCTCAGAACTTTTGAATGGCTGAATTGTTTCTATTTTTTTTTATTTGAAAGCTGGTGGCCCCAATAGGTTCCCATATTAATTTGGCCCATTCCTGAAAATGTCATCCCTGAGAAAATATTAAAAAAGTCTTAAATTTGAAGTCGGTTGTTTTTCTTTTAAAAGGTTTTATTATTATTTCTAATGGATGAAAATGGTGCTAAGATTTTGTAGATCCAAGTTTTGTGCTACACAGGGTTGGTATATTACTTTATGATTAATTTATCTTTTTTTGGTCTCATAAGAAAAAAAACTATAAAAAGCTTAAACTGAAATTATGAAACCCATTTGCCGGAGTAGATTTGCTAGGTTTACCCGTTGGTTTGCTAGGTTCGCTTGTTTATTTGTTGGATTCCTTCATAGAATTTCCTGGTTCGCCTTTTTATTTGCTATAAGTCCACCTGTTGACCTGTCGGATTAATCCGTAGATTTGGTAGGTTCGACCGTAGGTTTGCTAGATTTGTCCGTTGTTAAGCTAGATTCATTCGTAGATTTCCTGAATTCGTCCGAGGATTTGCAAACTCTAGATATTGATTAGTTTGTTTTGTCTGTAGATTTACGTTGTCTTCCGTTAATTTGACAGGTTGGCCCATTGATTTGTCGGATTTGCTTGTAGATTTTCTGGGTTCGCTCTGTTGATTTGACAGGCATACCTGTTGATCAAGAAGCCGACCAAACAAATCAACGGGCAAACCCACGATTTGCTTGGTCGGCTTCTTGATTTGCCAGATTCACTCTTTGATTTGCCAGGTCCGGCTTTGTCTTTAGATTTCCTGGTTTCATACGTTGGTTTTCAATATTGTTCCATTGATTAGCTTGATTCTTTCGTAGATTTGCCATAATTCGTCCATTTATTTACCAGCTCCAGGTGTTGATTTGTCGCGTTTAACAGGGTTCGTCCGTTGATTTGTCAGGTTCGCCTGTTGCTTCGCCGGATTTCCGTATACTTGCCGGGTACTTCCCGTTTATTTACCAGGTTTGCGTGATTTTCTGCGGTTTCCCGTTGATTTGTCAACAAATGAAGATTAACGAATAAATATGTCAAATGACGCGATAGAAACAAATACTAAATCTAACTGCTCGTGTCGCTTTAATATAAGTAGGTACCAACTCGAAGCTAAACTATTGATGCGGCAGCCAGAAAATTTCCAGCATCAGATATCAGGAGAGATCGTTGACCACCCACCGTAATATCCCGACTAGCTTAACTTCAACCTAGGATTTAAATCACAATTTCACCAATTTGTTTATATCTTCCATTATTTTGCGAGGTATTTTGTAATACATATATAAACTTATTTGTTTCGCACGTTATTTACCTCCAAGAAAACATACAAAATATATTGGTACACGTAATAATTGTTTCTTTATTCTCATAAAATATTCTCAATACATGCTAAATTGTATAACTGTACCATTATTTGAAGAGGGTTTTCAGAAAAATAAAAAATCCCTGCTGCACCGAAAATAGGAACTAAATAAAAGGGACTATCAGTGGTTACTTAGTAGTCATACTGTTTTGGGTTTTGATCTCAATAATTGATTTACTATTCCATATCAGCTTGTTATGACACGCCAAGATTTTTTCTCAAGTGTACGCTTAAGGACACTTTTGGCCTCTTAAGGTATTTATAATCGAGATTGTGAGCGGATGCTTAAGCATTTACTTCAAGATTACGTCAGTTGGCTCAAATTTGTCTATTTTTACGGAAATTGGTTGAGATTTGTCTAAACTTAATGGATTTGAGAAAAATCGTGACTTGAGTAAAGACTATGAATTCCGCCCTTAAACGCTCTCTCAAAGAAGATTTATGTACATATCAGTGGCGTGGCGTCCATATAACTCGATTATTTCCGACTTACGTTTTGAAATTCTCACTTTCATCAACAACTACCTACATTTAATAACATCATACACTTCCACACGTTGTCAACATTATTTTACCTACACTCTGCCTTCTCCTCTACCTACACGTCTGTTTTTCAACTCACTCCATAAACAAACACAAATTAGTAGCAAAAGAAAAATAACCCGAAATATTTGGGGTTATAAAATTTCTCTCTGGATAAAACAAATTTGTTTCTTTCCTCTTTTTTCATTAACTATTCATTGCGTTTGATACCTCTCTGTTTAATACACGCTTTCTTTTGGAAGAAAATAACCCGCTTTTCTTCGACTTATTTATTTGGTGATTTTTTTTTTATGTATCTCTCATCGGTCTGTCTCTGTATCTCTCGTTTGACTTTGGTTTGATGAACGAAATGTATTGCGGTGTGCGCATGTAAGGTTTTAGTAGGTTTCTGTTTGAAAAATTTGGTTTATTCATAGAATGAAAAAAAAAAAAAAAATAACTCGGTTTCCTTCGACTTATTGGCTAAATTTGTGTGTATCTCTTCCCTGGGCTGTGATTCTGTGCACTAAATGAATTGCATAGTTCCCCTTCCCATGTCAGACCGAGGTAGGTTTCCGTGTTAAACAAGGAAAGAAAAATATGAAAAAAGAAAATAACCCGCTGACTTCCGACTTATTAGGTGAATTTGAATTTGTAATGAATTAAACAAGCCAAGTGAGCACTTTTCTTATTTGGAGAGTTCAGTTTACCAGCAGAACGCAGTGCGTGAACTTATTCTCTGTTTAGTTTGAATTTTGAGAATATAAGAAACAAAGATTTGAACAATTTAAATTAAGAGTATTATACAAAAAGTGTGAAAAGTTTTTCGGTAGTAAGCAGTTGATTATGGCATTATATAAGTGTAGACTGTTGTTTAACAGATTTTCTCTTAGAGGAGTAAATAATTTTAATCAGCTTAGTTTTATGCAGAAAAAAAATTCCATGATAATAGATTTTTAGCGAGTAGATGGTTTCGTTTCCCATTTTAAAGTTTCATTGTATCAAAAGTATACTTTTTTGACTGGGAGTTGTAAATTCAATAAAATGTTTTGTTTTCCTTGCCTTCTTTTTCCCAACTCTTCTAGTGTTTGGAGTCGCACGGCTACGTCGACATTAATAATTAAGTTAACTCTGCAAAAAAATATGTCAAGACGGAAAAACATATTCGCAGTTGTTTATCTCTGCATGAATTTGGTATTAGTCGATTTTTTTAATGGTTACTTTTATTATTAAACAAAATATACTTATTTTCTTTTTTTTTTTTGCATAATTAAATCTATTACATAACATCTCTTCTATATATCAGATGACGAGTTCTTTATTTTAATTATTTAATTTCTTTACATAATTAATTAATTTCATTATTTTAATTTTTAAATTTCTTTATTAAATGACGAAACAGTTGTTTAGTTTCTTCCTATTATTCTTTTGAACTAACAATAAATTTATGTAAGACATTGCATTTGCATCTGCTAAAAAGGTTTCTTCCGAATCCGCTTTTGTTATGCGTTGAGTCCATTGTTACTTTAAACTTTAATGACTAAAGGTATAATTGGCTTGAATTGCTTAACTTATATGGCCTGATAAGCAGATATACATACATACCTAGCATGAAAATAAACATTTGCAATTTGCTTTTGTGGTGACCAATTTTTTTTCGACTTACCATTTGAAATTATTCACGCCACGCCACTGGTACATATATACATTTTTTAGATAAAACTTGCAAATGGAATTCAGTGGGACTTTAAGGATGTGTTAAGAGACTGCTGTCAACAATTTCCAATGATAAAAATGCTGTGAAATATTTTATCCCAGTCATGTCATATATTATTTTTGATTTCCCAAACAATTCCTTATTGCGCATCCAGTTTGTTCGTTTATGTACCTACTGCAAAGAACTTGATCAATATCCTTTAATTACGAAACAATGGTGTATCAATTAATACAATTGAAAAACAGAAAAACAGAATTGTTTCTTTTTGTTTTCAATTTTGTTCCCCTTTTGATTTTTTTGCCCACATTAAAAACAAAATACGAATATGTACGAATACATAATTGAAATCAAAAAATCAAACTAACCAACGAACGTATTGATTCAGAATATTTCTATGATGACCATTATTTTTTTTCAAAAACTCAATAGGTATACAAAATTGAAACAATAAATTCCCTCTTCCAAAGAAAAAAAAATATCAAATCTCATTGTTTCGCGTCCAATAGACCGGATCCATATTTGTTAACAATTAATATTTACACTTTTGCCGCGTTTTCCGTCCATGCAGCCCAAAACATCACATCACAACCATTGATGGCTACTGGACTGGTTTAAAAAAAATAAAGGCAACCAATAAGATAAAAAAAAGAAGCATCCTTGTTTGAATGGATTTCTATTTCCTGGCCAGACTATACAAATCTGAATCCCAAATCTCCTAGGACAACGAAAAAGCCATACAAAAAAAAGTAATATTGCAATTTCCTCTCGCTCACAAATTACACTTTCTATTCTCGTTGTCGTTGTCCTTTTATCCTTCGCCAAACTATACACATACACACACTAACCCACGAACAACAATCGCAAACAAATTGAATGCTTAATAAGAAAAACCAGGCAGAAGGCAAAAATATATATGTATGTACCAAAAAAAAGGAAAAATGCCAGAAAATTTTCAACTAAATCGAAGGTTCTTCTCTGGTACGGTTGTTGGGTGGCTCTCCTTCTCCATTTATTATGGATGCGCGCTAAGAAGAGGCAATAATTCAGCACCAGAGTGGTATAACTTCAAAACCATCGAAGGCTTGCACGAAAAACTAGGCCATCCATCCTTTAAAGACATAAGAAAAAGAAGAACCAAAAAAAAAAAAGAAAAAAGTACCCTCGTACATCCCAAAACTTAATACCTTAACCCTTTAAGACTTAAGTTGACTGCTGTGCGAAGCTCGTCTACTACCTCACTTAATCGAAACGGGTGCTAACTGCTTAGTATGTATGTTTCTTGTGCTTTTGTTATCCTTTTGGTAACAACCTGCTAGTGTTCTTTTTTCTTTTTTTTTTTAAGATGAAACGCGGTGTGTACGTGAGTGTTTTACACTTTTACGTCCAGTAGAAAGAGGTACAAGGAGTATAAAACCGTATAACTTGAATTTCAGCAACATTGAAGTGGCGGGCGCCGAAAATTGGAAGCTTAACGCAAAAAGTTTTCTTTTGTTATTTTTTCAACACACACCTATCTTCTTAACGTCTTTACCGCCACCACGCCCGCCATGCCACCGCCGCCGCCGCCGCCGCTACACAGCACCAAAATGTATGAAGAGAAAATTTTCTGTAAATTAGTATTAAGCATAAAAAAGAAAAAGAATACGTGCCAGGGAAATGGTGGTTTTTTAATATTTTCCCATGAAAGGATGTTTATTCATCCGGAAGGCAATGCAACGTGACATACTCTTGTTAGCTGCCAGAAAATAAGACGAACTTTAGAACAAAGGGTAAATATTACCTACACTTTGTACTTGTTGTTGTTGTTTTTGTGCTATTTCAAACGCTAGTAGGTACCTTTTCATATGTGTCAGTACGTGGACTCAACATCTTGTTGTGTTTTTATTTTTTGTTTGCATTTTTTTAAAATTTTATCCTGTTGACATTAATAAATGTCACTGACTTAACTCAAGGACCTAATGACAACAGTGGTGTTAAAAATTGTATTGAAAGAGCGACAAGCAAGAATAAACTTAAACTCCATTTCAAATTATTGTGTAACCTTAAAAAAGAAATCATATCAAAAAATTATATCAAAATCGTTTAAGCCATTTTCGAGAAAACTCGTATAACTCAAAAATGTTGTATGGGAGGTACACGTTCTAGATATTCAAAAACAAAATTACGTTAAAATCTTCAAATTAAAAAAAGATATGTCCACGCGTTTGGGCAGTGTCAAAAAAAAAAATGTGTCCATTTGTACACAATTCGTACAAATGGACACATTTTTTTTTTTGACACGAAACCAATACTTGAGAGCAAGTGAAAAGGGTTAGTACGTGGCAACCCTGTTTAAATGCAGACAAGAAAAACTAAATCTAAAAGGTTAGATATTGAACTCTTTTCTTTTAAGAAACTGTTGGGCTCCACGAGTATTTAAGTGTTTATTTTGCGTTTAAAAAGTGATGTCCCACACAAACCACCATAGTAATATGGTACATTTTGACGGAAAAACCAGTGCTTTAAGTGTAATTTCCCCTTTAAAACAGAGTTCCCGCGTACTCCTCCTTTTTTACTTGGGATATTATGTACTCTAGGATTCATAAGAAAATTCGAAATCGAGATAACAATTGGACATGCCCTTACGATGATAGAGAATGTCTGTCTGTCTGTGAACACCTCGAACTACAGCCTAAGCCCCTGAAGCGATTTTTTTTTCAAATTTGGTGGTAATTCCTTCGAGGGGAAATTCAATTTTTTTTACTTCCAAAATTAATGGTACCTGTCATATAATGAATATGGAAAAGTTGAATTTTCTCAAAAACGGCCCCAACGATTTTGATAAGAAAATTTGTAATTACTTTTAAAAGTAAGACCGTATTTACTGTTAGATATATCCATTTAAAAATAGTATCATTGAAATGGATCCACAAGTGTTTCCACTTGAAGAACACTGATTCGAAAAATATAATTAAATAGTAGTTGATATCAAAACTGTTTTGTAAACAAAAATTTAAAATTATATTGAATTAAAAAAGGAAACAGAACAAGACATACTAAAAATATTGCCTATTAAATTGTTTATACATATATGTAGAAGAATAATTAAACCGACTTTTAAATAAATTTCGAAGAAATGCAATCTTATGTAATTAATCTTATGTAAGTAGTGTCAGTGATGCCGTTGTTTTTGCATAATTTATGCTTTATTTTTGGCATTTTTTCGCATAATTTTTGTCTGATTTAATACCAACCTACACGCTCTATCCTTAGATCAAACCTTATGCAAATCATCGTGTATAAGCAATTCTGATTAACAAATAAACATAAAACAAAAAAGTGTGTGATTTCTTCCGACATCACTGTACGTCTTTTTGCACTGTGACACTCTTATAGTTTGTTTTTTGTAGGATTTCAGTTCAAACTATGTACAGTTCTTGCGTGATGACTGATGGATGACTAAACATTCTTATATTTTGTATGTGAAAAATCATTAAATCATAATCTGTAGTAGCTTTGAATTTAAATTCTTAAACAAAATTTTATTTATTTAACACATTTTTTTTTCGCCGAGCCGTCAAAATTCGATCGATTCGTTTTTTTTATTGTTTGATAATTTTCAAAATATTAAAAAAACAAATTTCAACAACTAATATTCTTTTAAATATTTGTTTACAAAAATTAATTAAGGCTGCTTAAAAAAAAGTTGAAATCAGGTAAGTCGTTAGTAGAAGCCAGAAATTATTAAAAATAAAAAAAAATATCAATAACTTGTAAAAAACCGCACATGATTCTTTTTTTATCGAAATAATAGGATCCTTACACTGAGCTTTTAAAATCATTAAAAAAAAACATACATAACTACACGTTCAAAACTTATTATGAGAAAAACATTTCAAGTAATTTCAAATTTTATATCAATTTTGTTTTCGTAAGAATGCATAACTTCATACATGTGTAGATTAAAAAATAGAAATAGTTAAAAACCGTTTAAAAATATTTAAATTATTTTTAAAATACGACCTCGTTTGAGCACTTTGAACCGTTTTATGCAATAATGAATATTAGCCAAACTGTTGCTACGTAAAATGTTAAATTATAAAAACAAAAAATAAAAACGCAATTATATAATAGCAAACATTAACATACTGTAAGTTGAAAATTACATACATCCTTGTTGAATATTTTTCTTGATAAAATTTCTTTTCGTTGTTCTTTTTTTTATGTTAACAATTCCATTTAGAGAAGTCTTATTATGTTACTGCATGGCATTTACCCGCCACTCCTTTAAAAGAAAAAACACAGTAATATCATTAATGATGTCGTGTTAATTTTTTGAGTTTTTAATTCCTTCACATTCAGGAAACGTCAATTTCATTTTTATGGCTTTTGCTTTTCCATACTGTTTCAAAGTGAAAACGGCCATTTACCATTTCAAGTGTTATTTCCGGAAGTAAACAACAAAACGATGGTATGTATGAAGGAATTTTTTTTTTTGTTTTGTTCTTGTTTGCTGGCAGTCCTTTTCATGATTTTCTGCTAAGCGATTTTCTCTCAGACGTGCCAAGTGCCAAGTGCTTTTGGAAAATTAAGGCCTGGCCTCAATTCGGTTCTTCTACATGAAGGCACTTAGCACGTTGCGTATGCAAAGAATTTTGTCAAATACTTACCTTTTATATACATATTTTGTTTGTTCTTGTACAAAAGAAGAGATGTTTTTTTTTGTTTAATAAATTTATATTCATAACTTTTGCGATAAAGAAACAAACATAGAAAATAACCTTTAAAAATTACCTAAGCAAATAGTATTTGCGGTCTTTTGGCACAGATTTGAAATGCTTTAAAGGTTGAACCGAAACGAATGCCAAGAAATGTTATTAAACGAAATTGACAACAGTCATGCGGTTTTGTTTTAACAGTTCAATGCTGGTCTATTGCCAAGATTTATGTTTGTACCTACTACATTTCGTTTAGAAATAATACTTTTGACTTTTGTGCGGTTAAGAGTTAGATGTCTTAACCTCAAATTGTTATTTGCAATGTTTACCATGAAGTGAATTGAAAAAGATGTTTTTATTCGTTCGTTGGAAATATAATATTATTTAGTTGTTTGCTTAATATTATTTCTTTTGTTTTTCTTTCCTTCAATAAATTTTGTTGACAAATTTATGGAAGAAATTAAGTTTTTAAGAAAATAGATTGATATGGACCAGTAATACAACCAGTCGCAAAAAATTGTGGATCGCTAATTTTTGTAGATGTTGTAAAGATATGTCAGCAGTATACGACCAAGTATACAAGCTGCAAACTTAGTCGTATACTGCTGGCATCTCAAAAAATTAGCGATCTGCATTTTTTTATTGAGGTTTTTATTGTGTTGGAAAATCTTTTTTCATTGAATAGTTAACCAAATTTTGATTATACATATAGTCGATCCATGTGGGGGAATTTATATATGTAGGTATGTATTGAGACTTCTTTGGCATCATTTAAGAAAGAATAGATATACTGTAGTACTGGATACCGTACTACTCCAGAGAATTATTCTTAAACATTCATTCAAATCTGAGTATTGGGTGGAATGTATGTTTAACTTTATAATAAATCTTAACCAGATTACAAACATACAGCCTCATAAGATAAGGGCTACTAATAAAAATAGGTAAAGCGCTTTTGATATTTTATCCTGAACTCTCGTAGCCATTTCTAAAATGGACACAGCAACCCTATTTGGATGCAAAAAAAAAACACAAGAAAACACGTTTTTCTGCTAACTAGTATCATATTTAACAGAGATGTGACCTGATATTTTGCAAATAGAAAACAGCCTTATCTAAAATTTGATTTGTATTTAAGCTTTTAACTTTTTAAAATATAGTACATACGACACTACGATTTTGATTAAATTTTTTACGTGTACTACAACAAAAAAGGTCGTATACTTTTAGAATAAAATATATTTTTTCATCGGTGAATAACGGTACCTACCTCTCATAGGGCCGTTCTTCTTTTTTTTTATTTTCTCGTCAGTGAGTTAACGGGTTTCGATGATTATTATTGCACAAAAGGTTTTTAACAATTTTAAAATTATTTCATAAAAAAATTCCCAATTTTTTTTTTTTTTTGATTTTTAAAAAAAGTTTCCATTTCGTTTTTTGAGAATTCGATTTTTCGAAAAGGAGTTGGAATTTTTTTTTGAAATTTTGGATTTTTTAACATTTTTTATAAGATTGTTTATTTTTAAAAACTTTATGTAAGAAGCATCCACAGCAACTTAAACCCTAAAACAATTACGTGCATTTTGTTTTATATGTTCGCTAATGGTTAAGGGACATTTCTCTGTCGTCAGTTATAAAATGCCATTTCCATATGAAATTACCTTACCTCCACTATGTTTGTTTAGGTCTTTTTGAAACTACGCTCATAATGATTAAAAGGGGAGAAACAAAAGGTGCCTCTGAACGTAGACGCTTTGATATTATGTTTTCGTCATAACTCTGAGTTGATCTGCCAATTTTTTTGAATGCAGATTAGGCTCCTTCTGCCGTCGAATTCTGCACATTGTGGAAGGCAAAAGGTGTAACGTTCCTTACTTTGTCGGATACCTTGTGAGCATAAAAATAATTTTAGTTGGCAAATTTGTAGCTTTTTTAAAACATTTAAGTAGCATAAACTTGGTTTATGTAGCTATAATAGTTTTTTCGTTATTTAAAATTCGGGTAAAATTTTCATTTTCTGTTCCAATTTTCAATTTTAAGAGAGTACCTACTTCGGGTCCGCTGAGGCCAATTGAAAATATAAAAAAAAAATAACTTTTTAATTTTTTTTTTGACAGTAATTTTTATGGACTTATGTACCACCATAGTGGGACATAATTCCATACTTAAATTATCGTCTAGTGTCCCACCTTCTTCGAACATAAGTCCATTACAAAAAATTATGGTGTTATGTTCCACAAAATATGTCTTTAATAATGTAAAAATAATGTCTTTAATTTTTCTCCGTACAACAAAATCAATATAGTCAGGTCGTGAATTCGATGTAGGCCAATGAACTGTTCCATTTTTTGCTTTCGAAAGGATACCGTACTCTTGATCTAGCCAATTCTCAACTTCACCTCTACCATGTTGGTAATATGTGAGGCTAATTGAATCAGTGGAATATCCTACAAAATAATCAAAAGTGAGCCAGCAGTTGCATCAACTAACATCCGCAATGAAATCCAAAACCGGCCTCTGGCACGCATACAAAGACAAGGAGTACACTTTGAACACATGGTATGTTCTTTATATATTAATGTTTTTTTACGCATTTTTTGAAGAAAAATTACCTCAATGTCAAAAATTGGCATGGGCAAGAAAAATGGAATAGCTTTAAAAAAAATAATTTCTGAGCAAACAAGCAAAATATCAAAATTATTTAAAAGCAGTTATAAAGGGTAGTATTTCTTCTAAAAATGAAGACCCCAGTATAATAGACCCCACTACAATTATTGACAGAGAAATCATCGTTAGCATGGACCAATGAATAGCAAAATAGTTCAAAACTAAACTAGAAATTAAAAAAAAAATTCTAGGAAGCTCTAAAACTCATTATTTTCAGCTCATCTTTGGAGGATGATTATTTTACATGTTTAGGAACAGTTTGAGTCAAGTGCCTCTGAAAAAGATGAGATTTTCTTTTCTGGTCACACTAATGTCTATAGTCCTTTAAATGATATTATGAGAAATAATGTTAAGCTAATGGTTCTGATGGACTTAGCTTAGAACCGGTATGCGTGGGCTTTCCAACTTTCGAAATAAAAAAAAAATTTAAGAGTATGTGGGATTACACTTAGTCTTCATATTTGTGAAGCACTTTCTCATATATTTCAATTGTCAACAAGGTTTTTCTTTACAAATTATTCTAGCGAAACTCTCTGCTGCTCTGTGAATACTCTCGGGTTCTTAAATCGCATAAGCTTTTTCATTTTTGTCTCTGCTTTCTTTTTAAGATTCAGAGATTCCTTAATGGTTTACGAGAAATTGCTGAAAGATTGTGGGCAAATACCCACACACACAAATTTACAAAAGTGAACTTTCATACCTCCCAATGCAAAAAAATGCATTTGAAGCTACTGAGCATAATATGGCTTTGCAGTCAGAAAAGTATTTGTGATGCAGGATATTAATTTAAGTTGAGACTTTTAAGAATGAAAACTGCATAACAATCCACCAAATTAATCTCCATATATAAACCTTACAACAAGACTATAAATAGTCAGGTTCTAAATTATGAGTCCTGAAAACAATTCAGCATTAGCAAATAAATTCGATATTGGTAAAGCCGATTCCTTGAAATTAAAAAAAAAAACAGTTTGTTTCGTATTTATGATTATAGAGGAAGAATAAATTCACCGAAAAATATTTCAATTTACAAACTGAACCAGGCAAGAATTTTTGCATTGCCACACGGACATGGCCGTTGAAATATAGACAAAATCCATAAATGGTTTGAGAGTCAAAGCATCATAATAATGATTTCACTGTAGAAAGTCTGTTTGAAATAATGAGTTTCCTTCGGACAGCTGAACCAATCCTTGAATTTATCATTTACTGGAATTCTAGGTTAACTACTTTATGAACTGAAACAATTATCTTCGAAGTATTTATGTAGGTATATGTAAGACTTTGTATGAATGAACGTTCAAAGTATATACATAAGTGCTGAGCGTAAAATCAATTAGTAGTTCGCATAAATATAACAAAAAAGTTTTCAAAGGAGATAGATATGGCTTACATAACATTATCAGGAATATATTCAATAGTCTGAGCATCACAATATCAACACAATTTATATTACAACTTCGAAATAACGACCGACAGGCTTAGCTTACCTCTGTATAGCATAGGGAGGTATAGGTAGGTACAAATATTAATTTAATTAATTATTATTATTATTTGGACAATGCTTTTTCTATTATAAGTTCGGTCTATGGTTTCTATCTTAATTAAGCCCAACTTAGATTTAACCTCTACATCTACACATTTTGATTGCAATCATTGGTCCTATGAACCACACAATACAGACACATACCTAACTGTAATGTAACTTCTCTAAAATTATTTTCATACTTCTTTGAATTCAACCTGGAAATCCAAATGATGATAATAATCGGATCGATAAAATTGAATTAGCCGATTTAACGGGGTATTTTGATTTTATCAGGAAGCAACCCAAGCTGAATTCACTATTATTTCCCACACACAGTGCAAATTTACAAAATCCTTCACCCAGAGATCCTTTTCGGTTGACCTCTAAACGAACTCAACCGTAACAAAAAGGATTATGAAGAAGGAAAACCGAGAGATAGAAAGGCAAACCTGATAGTTTCCCTTTGGGGCAATTAAAACCAGAAGGACGTTCACCACATCCACCTACATACATTCATACCGATACCGTTACCTAATTGACAAACGTTAACTTAGCACTATTCATATCTGCATTGATGGATACAAATGTAACCGGATATTGCGCAGACAGAAAGATACTATCTGCAAATAAACAATAAAACAAAAACAAGGGGAAAAAAACCAATGCCATGTCACTCGAGAACGTAACTCACGGATACCCTTATATTATGAGCGCAAACAGTAAATTTATATCACGCTCCAGTTCACATTTACTGTTCGCTGACAAACGATTGCGAGGCGGTGCTGTGCGCGGTATACACTGAATGCTCCGATGGCGGCGACGATGGCATTTCCTTTAATGCGGATAACCACCAACGCTTCGTCCAGACAGGTGCTAAATCTTTTGAAACGAGCATAAAAAATAAAAAAAAATAATGGTTGTCAGGAAATCAGCCAAAAAAAAGGTAAATAATAGAGAAAAGCCAAAAGAATTCCGCCAAAACCGCAACCCATTCCATAGCGGTTTGAAATGTTAGCTGTTATTGAATTGGCAGGGCCGCATTTGTCTCTTGAAGTGCATCAGGCACTAATAAAATAAAAAAAAACATACTACTGAAAGTATGAATATTAAGTATCCTTTTGTGTCAAGAAAAGATCTACTAGTAGCTTAAACTAAATACAGATTTTGTGGTTGTGGGCCAATTCTTTCTATGGATTGTTTAATTTTTAGTGGAAATAAAATGAAAAATAAATGAAGTTTAATATTTCTACACTTCTGATCAAAAATGGTCAAAAAGTGTCTGTCAGGATCCATAGAAGTTAAACGAAATCAAACAAATGTTTATAAAATCTCTTATTTCATTTTAGGTACCTATAGAGATAGACAGAGCCTGTTAAATAATTCCTTTACCATTTTTCAAAACTCTAATTTTAGGGAACAATCACAATGTGCAAAAGTTCAATGAAGAGTAGCGACCTCTTAAGGATGTCAACAGCTACAGAATTTTGAAATTTATAGTGATTTTTTTAAATAACGGTTTAAAATGTGACTATACATTGATGAATAAAAACAAATCTAGTTTCAGGTCTTGGCATATGCTGTGTGGAATAAGTCCTCCAAATTTCAGCAGAATCAGTTAAATAGTTTTAAAAATATATACCAGGTCAACCGAATATAATAGAGCTGTTTGCTACAAATCAATCACAATTTTTCTGAAACCAGATTTAGATTCATAAAAGTCCAATCTGATATATTGGAACCCTACCCCCTCTGGCGTACGCCCTTGACTATAGCTTTTAACTCGTATAGCGATGAGTGTAGGTTGAACTTATACTTATACTATTATTTTCATTATCTGACCCTCAATACAGAAGTAATAAGATAGGTTTTTCGTGACAAGCAGTAGGTTTCTTGGAGGTCGTGTAAATTCATTGCAAGAGACAAGCTGTAGTCTATCTAACTCGTTTTGAATCATTTAAAAATTAGCTTTCAGCGCAAAGATCAATTAAAATGTTTTTAAAGGTGAAAAGTTCTGAAGTAATAATTTTCAATGGCTTATTTTTTTTGAGATGCTGAGAATGATTCTGAAGTTCTTTGACAAAATTTATCACGGGAAACATGAGAAATAATTGAAAAACTTAAATTATTGTTTTATTGTTTTTGGTGCATAATCCAATATAATAAACGTTTTTCGCTAAAACCGTTTATGTGGAACAAATATAGACAAAATAAGTATGTATTATCAATTTTTTGTACGACTTCTGGATTCTGCACAAACAAAAACTGCCGAAAAATCCATAAAAATCAGACCTCTGGAAAAGCACAAAATATCATTTTTTATTGATTTTCCTCTGATTACTGCCCTTTTTAAACAAAAATTAACTTGGTCAGTATCAAGATTCTAGAAATTCCGTACTACGAAATTTTGAAATTTATGGTGATTTTTTTTTAATAACTGTTTAAAATGTGACCATACATTGATTTTTGGCAAACGCATTCAAGATCGAATTTTAAAAATTTTTCTAGAACAAAAATTAAAAAGAAATGCATGAGTGTTAAACAAATTAGAGGGGGGACCCTATCCCCTCTGGGGTACTCCCTTGAATATAGCTATAGACTGGTATAGCATGGAGTGTAGGTTGTCCTATGGCAGGATCTTATACTATTATTTTCATTGTCTGACCCTAAATATAAAAGAAATAAAAAAGGTTTTTCGTGACAAGCTATAGTGACTCTTGGAGGTCGTGTAAATTCATTGCAAGAGACAATATCCCTAGAATCGTGACTGGGAAGCGAACCCAGACCAACGATCGAAAAAATGTCGTACGTACGAACGTACATACAAACACACACAGGCATCTATCTTAAGGCGACATCTATCTTAAGGCACTAGATTCTAGTGCCCTCAAAACGTCGAAAAATTTCAAAATTTTCACTTTGACAAATCGCACCAACCACTGTAACTTCCAATGAGAAGTTAAAAATGTGAGTTATTTTAAGATGTTTAGTTTTCTTGCTTAAAACCAAAAAAAACTTGTATGGATTGATTTATAAAGCCTATCAAATGTTTAGAATAAAATAGTCTGAATACTCATATTTTAACAATTTTTCGTAGTTGTTTTTTATGAAAAAAAAATGGTGGTTTATTTTTTTTAACTTAAACTAGTTTTTATTACGTGTAAAATAAGACCAGCAAGTCGAAATAATTTGTTGTTCTGAAGATATTTGTGATGAAAGCCACTTTACAAGATTTTGTTTTCAAAATGCAGTAGTAAAAAAACTACTTATTAAATTTTCTTGAAACTTATTTCTGCATCTTTTGAGGTTATAAGTTGTAGAATAAAATTTGTCCAAAGTTGATGTCTTGATTCGTTCTTGAAATACGGTGAACGAAAAAAAGCCACGAACGTACATACACACACAACACACGCAGACACACGCAGACATCTTTCTAAAAGGTCTAAGGCTCTAGTGAACTCAAAACGTCGAGAAGTGCCGAAATGCTCACTTTGACAAATCGCACCAATCACAAGCATGAAATACACAATACAATTATCGTACCGATTTATCATACAAAAGTTCAATCGCATGTGATTATTGTACCGTGTGTGTGCACCAAAGTAGCCGCTGTGGAATGCTGGAGATAGAAAACAAGAGAAGATAAATGACGAAATAGTTTAAAAGTTAACAGATAGGGCTTTTCGAAAAATAGCAATACATCTGATAGCTTCTAGACACTTTGGCCCAATGGCGTTTAAGTAATCAACAGTAAAAGTCAAACTTGCTCATATTTTTTGATGCTAGAACTGTCATTGGACCAACGTGTTGGCTAGTTTGACAATTTGCCATACAAATCACTGAACAAAACCTCTTTAAACAAAATCCAATTACAAATTTATCGAACTCCCCCTGCAATCTGCAGTAGATAAATTTATTGAATAAATGGTTTTGCTATGCTACACCATTTTTGTAGAACCTCAAATAACTTTTGTCAAATTTCAAGTTAATCCAAATCTTTCCAAAAAAATATTTCAACCTAGCACGATTCGCTATCGTAATGAAATTATTTTTAATACTTCCTCCGAGAACTTGGGAATCATTAAAATGTTAGCCGTGGTTGTAACTGTTATAATACTGTATCTATTGAATGACCCCTAACAAGTTCCCATGTGGAATTAAAAATATATAAATACAAAATTTAAGGCCCACAATAATCATAATACGACTCCGTTGTTTTATTCAACCACTGTAATCGCAGTGACAGAAGAAACGTTTCTGTTCTACCAAAGGATAGAGTCGAACCGTGACATTACACAGGTGTTCTTCATCTATATACAACTCCTATTCAAACCCATACTACTCTTGAGGTTAAGTCCTTCGACGAATTAATCCCCATAATCAAACTCTGGTGGAAACACTTCCGCAGGGAGCAATTTTCGGTGACTTTAATGAGCGCTCAAAGACGAATGATTTTCTTCATTAATTACTCATTTGGGAAGAAGATGCGGTAAGTGCAGAGGAAGTTCGGGGAGTTGCACCAATTAAGGGTCAACTAAAAGCCAGGTGTTTATTGCGTAAACTGTCATTCCAACCACCACATTTAATCAACGAAGCATATCCAAAACGTAATCATAGTCGAGAGTCCAGAGGTTCAGGTCTTGAACAGGTCTTTATCGCATCCCCTCACTCGCTTCGCTTTCCGTCTCATCTTCTTCCTTTTGTATGTGATTAATCTGTGTGTTTACTTTTTGCAAGTTTGCCGAGTGGAACAGAGAATATTTTTTTATTTTTTTGTTTTATTAATAATGTTGAATGGACAAAGCGATGTGGACACTATGACATCTGAAACGTGACCATTCTCCTGCTTTTGGGTTAGAATAGCGAACTGTGTGTTGGTAGAAGTATGATGAGAGAGTTATGAAGAACATTCTTTCTTGCGCTCAAAGATGATGACAATTTCCTTGGCTGAAATAGAACAGCAAAGAAATATCATACAAAAAAAAATCTACATAAAAAAAAGAAAAATCCGATCCAGGTCACTGAGTTCTCTTGTGATGGTAGGGCGCTATGACTACGTTTGAAATTTATGAAACTGATCCTTTTTGAGATTATGTTTCTGACTTGCGAGTTCCACTTGGGAGGATTTTTCTTAGGTTTGCGTCGTGGTTGAGATGTCAAATGGATGAGCACAAAAAGCACTTTAAAGAGATGATAACTTGCAGCATTTAACTTAAAGCATTGAATTACTTTTGACAGCAAAGTAATTTCTTCACTGGTGGTATGTATTTAGTTTAGATTTTAGAGGTAGGTAAAAGGTACTTAATTGGGTATTCTTCCAAAGCTTGTTACTTAAGGTATTTATGTCGTACCAGAATTGTCATTTCTGAAAGGAGATACAATGAAAAGCAAGAAAATAACAGATACAAGCCGGAACGTTCAGTCATAGTTCAGCCAACGAAGAATACAAACTGTTAAACAAATGTAAGATATCGTGTAGTCTGGGCTATTATTTTAAGTATATTAGGCGTGATTCCCAGGCAAAATATACAACATTTTTAACAGATGTTACTTTGCTCGTACTTTTGATGGCGCTATACAGCGTGGTGCTCTTAATTAATACGCCTTTTTAGCCTACACGATCTCTAGCCCATCGCATTGGTTCTCGTACACAAAATGTATGGAGATTTGCATTAGTGACCGTAAAATCAATGAACGGTGAATCGTTGAAAGCATCTTGGTTTTTTTGTAAGATTTTCAAGATCTAAACTCTGAAGCCACATTGATTGATTGAGTCGATTTTGTGAGATTTGAGCTGATTTCACTATTCAGCAACAGGTTGAAGTATAGTCTTTTCAGATGACAAGCATTGGCTACATAACAACCGTGGAACAGAGACCAGTTCTTCTTCAATTTAAAACTAAAGATTTCTATATAATCCTAATATGAATCAGATTTTGATTATACGCAGGTTTCTGCAGTTTGAGATGGAATGGGAACTCCTGGTGGCACACCACTTACCAACACTCACCATTATTCTACACGTACCTACGTCAATTAGTGTTTTAAAAGCAAAATAAGGTTCATTGACAATGGACTCTAATTAGAATGTATTTTTTTATATTTGAAACCACCTAAAAGAAATGTAAAAACAAATGATTTTTTTTTTGTTTGTTAACGTTATTAAGTTACTTCTATGAACATGAAACCTTTTTAAAGATTTTATACTTTGAAACCACAAACAATTAATTATATCGTATCAACTCAAAGAAGGTGGTTCACTCACCTTGCATGTCGGGTCAGTTTTTGCTAACCAAGGCTGCTTAAATTGAATAATTAATATAATACTATATAGTATAACCGGTAGAAGGGTTACCATCCATTTAATTTTTCATTTGTCATTTTTATATCAATCTGAGATAAAAAAAAAAACACCAACCCATAACAATTTGAAAATCTGAGATTCCTCATTTAAACATTAACAAAGTTCGTGATGAAAAGGTTGTTTTTTGGAGTATGAGGAAATTTAATTTTTCAGCTAACGATAAGAATCGACTGTCTTAAACCACGAGTCCTTCTCGGGGTGTTGGTCAAAACGTGTTTTTAAAAATGTCGGGAGCTTTAAAAGTCCGAACAACTCGCAACTTACCAATTATACTGAAAATTAAGCCCTTTCAATTCTGCATTTAAGCTAAGATGGCTTAAAAAAAAAATTTGAATCTTTCCCTACTGATTTTATCAAGAGTAGATTAGTTAGGCGGCTTCAGTTGACTTTTTATTCAAAATCTTCTTTTGCAGCTAATATTTACTGAGGCCGGTATTCACCGAGCGCTCATAATATATTTACCATGAAACAAAAGTAACTTATTATAACCAAGTGTTCCCGACCGCTCTTAAAGTATTGTGAAAACTCGAAAAGAGCCATTTTAGTGCTCCGTGAATACCATGTATGTAAACATTTAAGTTTACAAATGTGAGAAGCATGAGAACTTATTTTTGTATTATCTCAGAAGGCATAATAACACTTCTTCTAATTATTTGCCTGAAATATTTATTTTCAATTTTAGAAATAATAGTATAAGATAAAGCCGCCATAGGACTACCTTCCTTACCTTCTAAAGAACCAGTTTGCACATGGGTTGCCTAGCAATTACCTGTCAAGGCAAATACCCGACCTAGTCCTTGTTGTGGTACAAACTATAAAAGTTTAGTACATTATTAATGGTTTTATGGTTTTTCCAGGTATCCATAATCTGAACTTTGGTTAAAAAAATCGACTCAGGCACTATTATTTGTGATTTTGAACACCCTGTATCTCAAAAATTAATTAAAGTTGTAATTCGAAATTTTAGAACTTTGTTTTCGTTGTATTTCATGATGAGCTCTGAAAAAAAATTCTTGAAGCGTTTCTACTTTCAAAGATGAACGCGGTAAAATAAAATGTTTTTGCTAAAATTTCCTATCAAAATTAAAAATTAAAGTTTTATGTCCATCTAGTATGATGTAAAATGGCATTTAAAACATTTTTTGTGTTAAATTTTTTTTCTTTTAGACTAACAGAAACGGCACAAATTCCACTTTCCATTTTTTACTTTGATCCGCCATTGTGTGGTAGCCATCTTGAATTTTTAATATTTTTTAATGAATTTGAAATGAGCAAAAGTATGTAAATTTCATCAAATTTGCTTAAAAAACAAAGAAGTTGTTTAAAAAAGCTATTTAACGCCCCCTAAGTGGGCCTGCTTCAATTGCCGATATGTAACAAAATATATTGTTGACCTTATAAAGATATTCCAAAAGGTTTGAAATATTTATCTACTGGTAGTAAAAATTCAGAACTTGTGGCAATAAGTGACTCTACTAATAGTAAATATTGTTATTACGTTCCCTTTTGATCCGAATACATGCTTTCGAAGTCCAATATCTGTTGGATAAAAGGTACTTTGCTGAGGTTTAAAGTGTCTTAAATGTGTGCCTTTACATGGAGAGTGAAAGATTGCATATTTAGTTTGAAAGAATCAAAAAACGATTTAATCCTCATTTAAAAAAGTTACTTCTCAATTATCACCATTATAATGTTACAAAATAATAGGGGTATTCACGAAACCTGGTAAACCTGGTTAACCAGGTAAAATGGTATACATGGTAGTTAAAGTCTCAAATTTTCTATAGGAAGTCTTTACCAGGATATGGTTAACTTTTTAATTTTAGATATAACCAGCCAATAATATGTAGCTAGTTGACGGCGACAAGGAATGAATCATAATTTTATCCAAATAATTATCAATACATAATTTACAAAGATTTTAGGGGCGTTCATGAAACATGCGTGTAACAAGACTTAACTCCTTTTTCCAAAATAATGTTTGGTCATAACAGCATAAGCCAACTTGTGCTGTTTTGACCAAAACTAATTTTTAATTTTTTTTAAATAAGTGTTTGGTTCAAACAACACAACTCAGTTTCTTCGCTTTTTTGTGTAACGAGGGTTTATTTTCAAAAACTAATCATAGTAGACAGGTACTTTTGCTTCGGATTCTGTCACGTTTTTTCTTTTGTTAAATTAACGTTTAACGTCTTGTTGTGCAGTGGTCGACAAATTTAATCATTTTTTTAAATTAAAAAGTTTAAAATTTATTTCAATATTGGTATTAAAGACACAACTCGAAATAATCTTTTTCTTGAACGAAAAACAGTTTGGTCAAAACAACATATGTACATATCTCACTAAAAACACATAAACGTGCTTAATAATTTATTTTTTTTATTATATTTGTGTTAATATTATTATTTTAAACAAAATTGCATCCCAATATATATGTATTAAATAAAACTGGATTTGGAGGAATTTGTCTACCTTTAAAACGCATTTATCTCAAAACTAAGATTTTGGACTTATGTTGTTAAGACCAAACACCATAGTATTAATTTGTAGAAAAAAATTTGAAAATCGTTAAAAAAAAAAATATAAGAATACTCAAGCCTCGTTTTATAAAAAAGTTGGTATGTCATTTGCAAGAAAATAGTTATGGACATCTAAAAACATTATTTAAAATTTTTTTTTTCTTCAAAAAATCGATTTAAAAAAAAAATTGAAACTCTTTTTTAAAAATCCAAAAAAAACTTTCATCGAAATTCATTCAGTTGTTTTCGAAAAATCAGAAAAAAGGATCTATGTCTATGGGAGGTACTGTTATTAGCCGATGAAACATTTTTTTTTTAATTTGAAAAGTACGAAGTTTATGGTTGTAGTACACATACAAATTTTAATCAAATCCTTAGACTCGTTTTTTGAAAAAAAAAAAATAAGTGTTTTGGAAAAGAAATGTTTTGTTCATTTTTGTCATATGGCAGGAAGGTACCGTTTATTTTGGTACCAAAAAAAAATCAATTTCTCTTTCGCCAGTAAAAATATAAAAAAGAACTACAATCAATTCAAACACCGAAAATGTAAATAAATTACAATGCAAAACTCCAGTGTAGGGTTACACTGTAGTTGGGGCAAAACATCAAAAAGTAGGATTTTATCTTGCATTCCAAATTAGCCTTGTGTTTTCACTTTGTCAAAGCGAAGGTAACTGAATAAAAGCATTTTTAAATAATCTCTTGTCCAAAATCAAAAAAAAAAATACACAACAATAAATAGTCGATGTTTTTTTGGATATTTTGAATTGATAGTCTTTTTGATTGATTGAATCGTTACAACATGTACTTTAATCCTAGCAACGAAATCTAGGCAGCATTTACAAAAAATCTGTTATTTAGTTTTTAGGTTGGTAGGTAGGTACTCAATTTCTTTTTTATCGTATACCTATTGATAGACTTGTTAGTGCGCACCTGTACCCTTATTATATATATTTATGTATAAAAAAAACTGTTAAAAGTTCAAAAAAAATAAAAAAATATCTGTAAATACACTTTTCTAACTCATAGAAAAATAAAAAAAAAACTATCCCGACAGAGATATCTACTCGTATATTTGTGTCTTTATTACCAAACGGGTACATATCACATATTTAATACAGAAACCTATACACAAGAAAACAAAAAAAAAAAACATTTCACGGAATTTAGATGAATGTCAACATTTCTATTGAAAATCAATGAAATCCCCTCATATATGGGGTTGCCTTTGCCTTGCCTTTGCCAGCCTCTATACTATACATACATACATATATAAGGTACCTACACTTATTTTACACATCCATCCAAACTTTATTTCTGCGACAAAAGGCACAATTTTCCAATTCAGTTAATTTTCATGGCAGAAAAAACAGATCATAGCCCAACAAATATGTGCTTGAATCAATGTGGTTTCATGACGATGTGCTGGTTCGGACGACCGACGACCGACGACCGAAGCGGAGAGTATAAGTATTGACAAACAGGGTGCAAATCCTGAAAAATGTTTGAATTTTAAAAGTTTGTGTATAAAATTATTTTGAATTATTTAAGAATTGTTAGACATAAAAAACAAATTACTTTTTGTTAATGTTTTTGACTTCGAGACGTGGTGAGTCATGAGGATCTAACTATAGCTCATAGTGCTGTTATATTAATTAAAGTGTGTTAGGCTTGCTCTCCAATACGCCTGCAAAACTAACCCCAAAAATATACTCTTAATAATGAGTTTGTCTTCTTCAGTAGCTTATTAAACTTCTACTTAAAGGTTGGAAAAGAAAAAATAGAAGAATGTAATATTTTTCTTTCTCCTGAAGGGTCGCTGATTCCGTATTACCACCGAACGATGTCGTTTTGATGATATAATAGCTAAGCTACTTCTATAACATCTGAAGAGACAAATAAGGACATCGATGGTCGAGACGATATTCTTGAATCGTTTTCTTTATTGGAATCAGGGTATCTGCGAAAATAGTGGGTCTGGCAATTCTGTCATATAAATTGTAAATTATAAACCAGTTACTTTTATATTTTTTATAAGCTCAAATAGAAAGCAAAATTTTAATATTCACAAAACAAATGTATGTATAAATTTTGTAAGGATCATTTTCATATATTGTTGAGGCATGAATAAATACTATCAACAAATGTTACCATTTAATTTTGACTAATACTTAGCATTGATTGTTGAATTTTCTTCGGACAATTAAGACAGGGAGAAAAAAAACTTTTGTTCAATGACCCGCATTAGACCGAAATTTTCTGAATTAAATATAGAAATATATTTTAAGTTATAGAATGATTGTTCAAATAAGTTATTAAATTGTTTTCATTTGTATCTGAAATAAATAAAATAAAACACAATTAAAAACATAAAATAAATTAAAATACAATAAAATCTATTACAATTACAATTAAATTTACATAAGTACAACACAGTAACAGTTTTTTTTTCTTATTATTTACAGGTAAGCTACATTATTTAAACAAAAACCTAAAAGAAATTTTGAGTAAGTATGATAGTGATTTTTGTACGACATTTGCATAGAAGACCATTAAGGTCCATCAATTATAATTATAATAACTATCATCATCATTATATTAATACGTAAACCCGATTCCTATTACTCCCTTTTTAACAAGCTTACCGAAAACCGATTTTAATAAATTTGGTCTTGTTTGAAAGATACAGGCAGCCTTTCTTCTAAAATTCAGTTATTATTTCATGATTCTTCGATAACATTGTTACCACTCGGCAGTACTAGTAGTAATTATTATGCATTACAGGACATACAATTTCTAAAGGGTAACCTTTGGTTGATTAATTTTTGAAAATTGTTGAAATTGGTGCTTAAAATTTGTCAACTCAACAGATATTTCAAACAAATGCGAATAAAATAAACATTTCAAATCTAAGTTAGAGGTATAGGATGATTTTGATTGTGTCGCACATCGATTTTGACAACTCAAATTTTGTAGAATTTTGTTCAAATAAAAAAATTAAAAAAGAATGATTGTCATGGGACACTCGATTAGAACGAAGTTCATTATGCTTATGTATAGGACTCCGGTTAAAAATATACGATACCAAAATGAATTTAATAAGAAATTAAAATTAAAATAAAAGCTAAAAAATTAAATACTGTGGTAATTTACGTACAAAATTTATCGTTTTTGCCTGTATCATTATATAAAATTACTTAAGTTTTAATCTTTCAATGATACCTTAAATTTAAAAATTGATTCAATATAAATATTTCTAAAGTTATAAAAGCCATTTTATTCACGTCAGATTTACCTACGACATCGCATTTATGATATTTTTGACATTATTTGATTAAATTGCGAAGCTTGTGAGTGTTCTACAGTAATAAATTGTAGGTACCTCCATACATACTTCAAAATAATTTCGGGTGTAGTTTGTTAGTAATTTTAAACCATTTTAGTCAAAGGATATTTGTGAATTTTGTTCTATGTTTTTTTTCTGTAATATATCATTTATAGTCTTTGTTTTTGATTAAGTTACTATACAATGCAACGCATTGTCTTAGAGCAAAATTTTTTTTTAAAATTGAGCTAAAAATTATTTTAAAATGACTAAATTTTGCATTAAGTTTTGTACTTTTTATGCATTCATTAAAAACATATTTTCACAACTTCTGTGGCAATGTTAATAAAATAATCGTCCAATATTTGTATGCACATTTAAAGTTCAACATGTTTTCTAAGACAATCTATTTCATTCAGAAATCCAGGAACGAAAAAAAGTTACAGATTTGTATACATATACAATGAAACCGATCTTTTTGAAACTTTTTTAAAGTTTTCTTTCTAAATTCTATGAAAATGCATTATTGTGATTAAAATAGTTTATTGCCTAGCACATTATTTTATGGAATTCCAAAAAAAATCATACTATTTTGTAAAAAGAAATACAAAACAAATTGATTTTGACTTCCAACACCTTCTATTCATTTCTACTTGAAAGGTACTATGAGTTTATGATCCGTAAAAAAATCGAACTCGAGATAACAATCAGAAATGTCAGATTTCATTTTTTTTTTTTTTTTTTGCCTTACTCTTAAGCGATTGAATCAATTTTTATAATTTATACGGAAGCTCTCTAACAACCTTAAAATATTCAAAAAAATTATTTTTGGATTTTAAAAAAATCTTTCAATTTTTTTTTTTTTTTTGAAAAATCAATTTTCGAAAACGGGTCACTTTATTTTTTTGGAGTTGCGGTTTTAGATGTACTCTAATATGTTCTTTAAAATGGAATATCAGCTTTTATATGCATAACAAAATTATTTTTTTTCAAACCGGCTCTAAAGATTTCAATTTTTTTTTCTAATAATCCTTTTCAAAAGAAAAATAATCGACCGCAAATTCAAGACTTTTAATATTTTCTCATTGTCATTGTCATTGTCGAAACAAGACCAAATTGAAATGGTACCACCAGCTTTCCAATACAAAAAGAATCTAATATTTTTAGAGGTCGCTAGGTCATATATGAACGGAGCACCAAAGACCTGGGGGTCATTCCGTAATTCGATTATCGCCAAAGGATATCGTTTATCACATCTTTTTCACATCTGAACAGACAAATAAGGACAGCTATCGTCGCAACGATATAGTTCGATCGTTTTGTTTTTTACGGAATCATGCCCCTGGTGTCTAGAATGGGATAGGGCAATTGCAGAGGAAATCCTATCGTTTCTATTTTTCACTTGTCGCTTGAATATGACCCAATACATTCATGCATTGAATTGAAACAATAAAGTTTTTTTAGCACTGTTACATTTTCAGTTGTAATCAAAAACATAATTCCGATTAAAACTATAAGCAAAACAGCACCCTGTAAATCTGTATTGAGTGAAAAAAATAAAGGATTTTTTTTTTTGCAAAACATAATACAAAGGATACGCACCCATGAGTATTTGTAGTGTATATAGTGTTATACTTATACTTATATAAGCGCATATACGGTTGACTAGATTGTGCACGAATATTTCATCCGGAAAATCGGGACCTGGTGAGGAAGGCGCTTTTGCAGCATCATGAATCAGTTTGTGTTGATTTGCTTTTGTTATTATTTGTTGTTCAATATTTGGCAACAAGAGGACATTTGATTCCTTAATAGCCCAAGACCATAGGAAAAGCCAAACCACTCGCCACTGAGCCGAGTTGGTTGTTGTGTTGTATCTTTTAATACTGAAAGTGAAATTATTTATGATGGAAAATAATCTAGGCACAATTTTCGGATCCTTCTCGCTTTCTCTCTCTGGTTTTGGGCCATTTCTTCTTTCACTACTGTTTTGAAATTGGCTTGACATATACATAAAGTGGAAATTGTGTCATGGAATTCACCCACAAAATTTTCGATTTTATTTCCATTAGAGTCTATATCGTTCCACAAGCAGCACACTGAGATTAATAGGTTTTCAACTGGACATTTATAATTATGCCAAATACACAAAAAAACAAAAATGTAAATGAAAAAAATGTACACTTGTTTAAGTGCGCTAGACAAAATGGCTGCTTTCCTAATTAGAAACGCACGAAAGATTACAGTCTGCTTAATGCTTTTCCTGCAACGTCCTTTTTGTTTAGGTTTTTTGAACTCATGGGTAGCATAATTATGGAAAACATAAAATAAAGAACGACACAAAAATTAGCAAACAATTTAATTGCCTTTTTTTTCTTAGAAAAAAAAGGAAGAGAAACCATTAAGACAGCAAAGTTGGTAATGGTGCAAAATACCGTAATGTTTTTTTAGGCAGGAAATGGAACAGAAAATTAGAAATAAAACAACGATTAAGTAGGTTGTGGGCTTTAAGTCTTGGTATTCATGTTTCCTTGTAGGTACTTTTTGATTTTAGGAATAAAAACCTGTGAAAATGAAGTTGCACTTGAATTATAAAAGCAAAATCTTGTTGACATTGATTTTAAGCACCGGAGCATCTCCTCATGCCATGGTTGTCTTGAATCAATAACATCACTAAAGACATACTTGATTCAATGTAGGATTCATGTCGAACTTATTTTAAATACAAAAATATAAAGTATATTGTAGTTTCCCATGTTGTCATTACCGTGGCTTTAATGCGTTCGATATATTAACAGTGTGTATTAACTCAGAAATGACATATTGGTGACTTTTTTTTTTTTTGATAAATACTTACGTAATAACTGAAGCAATAAATCTCTCCAGCCAGCCTGGTTCCGAGCTAGCTGCCTTAGGTAACCTTTTCCTAATTCCAATTTGACTCAGCCTCTTGCCACTTTTTTTCAAAAAATCTCTTTCGCAAGGATATTTTCCATTCATGTGGAAGGATTCTTTTTATAATCCTAATTCACAAAAATGGTTGTAAGACAGATACTGCTAACTATAAGCCGATCGCTAAATTATTTTGCATTCCAAAATTATTCGAGAGTATTATCTTTGACACGGTATTGCAAATCTATGTTTTCGACCAAACAACATTAAAGTTAAATCAACAACAACTTACTTAACCAGAAATCGTCTCTTATACGCTTAATTTAATTGATAATAAAAAAGAAGTGATATCGCGACGGATTCTAGCAAAGCGTTTAATAAAATCTCCGACAAAATTATATATTTTAAACTAAAGTCACTTGGATTCCCTCCTGGTTTCATTCAGTGGATGGAATCATACCTATCTGAGCTTAAATATCGTGTCTTATTTAAATGTTCAATATCAGAGCCATTTACTCCCAAATCAGGCGTCCCTCAAGGTAGTCATTTAGGTCCTATTAATTTTTTTCTGTCAAACGTTGTAAGATCTGTGATTGAGTATTCGGAAGTTTCAACGTACGCAGATGACATGAACATTTTTAAAACGATTTCTTTACCTGACGATGCTTTGCTTTTAAAGTTTTTTTTTTGTCGGTGTCAAAAAAACAGTTTGGAACTTAATGTTGCTAAGTGCCAGACAATTACATACTCCCGCAAGCGTTAATGCCCTCTACAACTAGACTATTACATCAATGAAAGTATTGTTTCCAGAGTAACGACTATCCGAAATTCAGGAATCACTATGAAACGATGGTCATAGAGTTTTCTGATCGTTAAGTTACGAAATCTAGTTATACCACGTTTGTACGGCCTCTACTGGAATATGCTAGCTAAATGTGGTCCCCCTATCACCAAGTACATATAAAGAGAATTGAAGCAATACAACGTAGATTCCTCAGTTTCGCCTTAAGAGGACTTCCATGGGTTGATAATTTCAACTTGCCTTCAACTTCTCTTGGAAAACGTGCTGATGTTTTTTTTTGTCCACCAAATTTTATCTGGCGTAACAGAATCAACAACCTTCCTTCAGGCAATGAGTATTAATTTTAATTCTAACTTGCTTAGATCTGTACTCCAATTTCATCAAGCTCCTCACAGAACTGATTACGGTAGAAATGAACCAGTAACAAGGATATTAAGAAGATATTTCTTATATTATTGATTACAGTCATAGCAAGATCACACAAAAGAATTTTAGAGGCGTGTGATAATTCAATAGTTTAATAGTTTAATACTACTACTATCGTGACGTTTTGTCATCTTCTCGATGACGGATATATTTTGTTGTAATCTTATTAACAGTCAAGCCCATCTTTGTCGCCTCCTTCGTTTCAATACTTGTTAATGCTCCACTGACAGTTCTCTCGTTGATGTCAATAGGGGGTTTAACATTGACTAACTTACCGGACGACCAAATGACAGCTCTCTCCCTGGGGAAAAATCAAAATCTATATACTATAAAACTCGTCGCTATTACATTACGCTTTCATAGGTGACTTTAAAATCGATAAACAGATGATGTGTATTGAGTTAGTATTCTTGGGTTTTTCCAGGATCTTCCGGAATGTAAAAATCTGATAGTTGGGTTATATTCCCAACCTCAAACCACACCCGTAAGTTAATTCGAGTAAATGGTTTTTTATAGACACAGCAAATAGCCGACGGACTTTTATATTTAGAGCATCTCCTTTCTTCTAGATTGGTCACACTCTGCCAAGTTTCTATTCATTGGGCATACTTTCTTCCGAACAAATTCAAGAGATGAGTTGATGTATGCTCTTGACCAGGTCAACTTCCTCTGCCTTCAATAAATCGGCCGGCAGGCCATTCGAACCAGCAAAAGTGGATGATTGAGCAGTTTGTAATTTTCATTTCCATCTCGCCAGACCTCCATTCTGGTCTAATATCCTTGCGTAGATCATTTCACCCTTTAATACAATTTTTGAGCATTACGTCTGCCGTAACATCCCCCAATAGATTCAAATAAAATATGCACTTAACTTTATGAATCCACTTCAGGAAACAGTCTTCTTAACCATTACCGTAAATATCCATAACTTTCTTACTTTTTTTCACGGAACCTAAAATTCTATCGCTGAACCGCTAAAAACTAGACGATTTTATTTGTTTCACTTCACTGAAACAATACGATAGTCCATTAAATTTTAAATCCAAATCATAAATATTTCATAGCTTCGACAAGAACAAGGACAAAAATACTTTTTATTTTTGTCGAAATCAAAATAAAAAGAAATGTTTATTTCCTCCTCTTCAGCAACAATAAGAAATATAGGAAATACAAAATAAAAAAAAAATACACTCTATCAAACAATTTCAATACTCTCCATTAAAAATTAAACTGAAAATAACAGGAACTTTCACATCCATCTCAATTCTCAACTTTAACTGGCACGAATTTCGAAAGCAAACAAACAAACAAACAAACAATGTTGGCATGAAGATGAAGAGAGCTCGCTGCTCCTTAGGGGCATCTATACAAAAAAAAAAAACTTATTATTCCTTTTTCCATTTGCCTGTGAACCCTCTTCCATCGCCATACACAGCCAACAAAAAAAAAAATATATAAAAGAATGTATATTTCCCCAAAAGTTTTTAATTTTTTAAAAGAAAATTATAAGAAAATCAACTCCTACTCCTTCAGACAAACGCCGCAACCCGTATGCATATCCTTCCGGTTAAAGGAAGATGGAATCAAAAAATGTATTCGAAGAAAGAAACTCAAGGTTTGTCCAAAAGAACTTCACCAGAGCATGAAACCCGAGAAAACACACAAAATTGCATAGTGCACTTAAAATACCAGGCGTAGAATTTCCTTTTCCCATTGAAACAGGCAAGTCGAAGAAGCAAGTCTGGCATCTTTGTAGAAAGAAGAAGGGCAACAACAACAATAACAACAACAACAGCGTGACTTGTTATTGTTATTGGCTCCAGATACAGATGTTGAATTTCCAACATTTGAAACTTATTCTCGAGGCACTTGGATTGCTCTATATATACGAAAAGTATCTGGTATCTGGGAAAGAACGACGCAACGCGACGGTTTGCCGAGCTGACACATACCTCGTCAATGTCTATTGCTCGAAGAAAATTTCCATCGAAAACTTCACGAATGAAACGTGCAAAACTAGAAGCAAAATTTTCTTTCTTGATTCTTTTCAAAGACATCGATTCCTTAAAGCTATTTACGAAGGATGCAGTTGGTGCGTTGCATCGCATCGCGTCGCGTCGGTTGAACGGTTGTTCTCAAAAGGTGGGCACGAAGAAGAGAGAATTTTTTTTTTTGGAATGATGCAAAATATATTATGAAGAAATTCCGATTTAAAAGTTGCGAAAACTTCTTAAATTGAATAATTTGCCTTCTATGAGCAGTACAATGAAAAACGGGGCATATGGCTGGAGAAGAAAATACAAAAATGCAAAGCGATTAGGGTAGATATAGAAATGAAAGAGCAAAGTCATTTCTCAGTATCTGATGTCCTCCCTCCTGTTAGTTTTGTGGTTATATAGAATTTGAATTGGAAATAAAGTCAAAATCAACTGAAGGACATCGTTAAATTATGGTCTTTCAAAGAATTATGATAGGATTCTTGATATATAGATCGATTTGATATTTTTGTCAAGTTTTGAAATTAGAGTTTAAACTTTGAGTTGTAATTATTTTGGAACAAACAAAAACAACCAAGTGACCGTTCAAATTATAAAGTTTTTGAATAAATTCAACGGAGATTTCCAATCGGTTTCCTGTGATAGTATGTTTCTGAATGTTTAGTAGGTATGCAGGAAAGCCTTTTTACCTACCTATACATATAAACATATAAAAAAAAAGTTTCAGAAAATACGAAACGTACGAAAATAGCAACATTTCAAATTTTTCGATCCGAATTACAAGTTTCCGCTATTTTGTAAGTAGACCGTAGCAAATAAATGAGTGAAATGGTGACTTCAGCAAGTGAGTAACGGGAAAAAACGGACACTGCAATACCATTGAAAAAAAAATCCCCATTGCTCAATATTTACAATAGAACACCAGTTTCTAGAAGAACGAACTTTCGATCAAACTGATCATGTTCCTAACGCCTCTCTCCGACCACTCTAACCCCAAGAAGAATTAGTAGGCTCACTGCTTGAACTTGCCGAGGGGCGATCAAGCATTACGCCTTGCTCGAATCATATTTTCCTTGTTCGGATAAGCATATTCATGGTACCACCAACCAACAAAGAACGGACTTTGAGAGAAAATTATATTTCGGTAGGCTTTTACATTGCTTTAGATCCCAACAGAATTTTGTCGGACCGTCTCTTCCTTATTCTCTCGGAAAACCCACCACTAGTACCAACTATACCAACAAATGATGAGAAATGCAGACAAATGCAGCCGAGTATGAGACCTATGAGATAATGATGCAGCTGCAGGGTAGGGTCAGAACTATTGCGGGAGCAGTCCTCGAAGAACGGACAACTTTTGAGAAGAAGGAAAAGCAAGCGGTTGAATTTATTGAGCGATGTAACAGCAGGTGTAATGCTTGAAAGTCCTATCGAAGAGTGAAACGATCTACCCAATGAAATGAGCCCAGAACAAAAATCTGCCGTAATGAAAATAGGAATACGAAAATAGGAGATACGCAATGGGTCCTGACGATATGGATAGAGCACTTTTCCAAAGTGCTAAACGACAAAGACAAACGACCATAGGCTCTTCCGCAGAAAATTCCATTTAATTTGAAAGATGATGCTCAATATATCCGTCTACCCGGTCTAGAAGAAGTAAGAGCAGCGATGCTGGTTCGGATGGCCTGCTGTCCCTGCTGGCCGAACTGACCACCAACTGACCAACTGAAGAGGTATTAATTTTAACATCGAATATAAATTTTTGTTGGGGTTTCCGAGTAGAACAATTGTTCTGATAGGAAAATTAAGATGCGATAAAATTTTGACACTTCGGCAGATTCTGGAAAAAAACCAAGCATACCAACTCGATACATACCACTTTATCGACTTTGAGGCTACCTTTTCCGCTAGTGCGGTATAACAATGCAGGAATCTCGTTGTTCCGTCAAAGTCGGTAAGAACAGAATCAATCCCTTTGATTTCGAGAAAGGTTTGAGACAGTGTGATGCGCTCTAACATGCAATTTTACTGCTTCAAAACAATTGTACGCAACTCAGAAGTAAACACCAGAGGCAAACCAACCAGTTCAACGTCTTGTTTATGCTGATGGCATTGTAATCATTTGAAATCACGATAACTCGACTAAGGTGAGCGTACATTTTTTTGGTTTTATTTTTTGTTTAAGAAATTATGACGGAAATGTTTTGCATACATCCAACCTCACACTACCCCAAATCCTATAGTGATCCCAAGCAGAAAGGTTGCAGTGGGCAGCATGTCCTCCCAAACACATCTCAAATGTTTAGGTTTGTATTGAAAACAGTAATTATTGACCAAATTAAAAAAATATTTTGTTTATATTAAAACTTTTAGAAATTTTAACTAATTTTTTTTTGTGTAGTTAAACGCAATATAGATCATTGACCATTTGATGATTATAGGCATTCGACATTTTCGAAATACACTTATCTTTTAAGCGCCCTACTCTCCAAATGATAGCTATTACCAAAGACTATCCTATTTTTTTTTTTGTGTAGAATACATCAATATCACTAGTTTACAAATTTTCGGTTCATAGTGAGTACCTGCACAAAAAATTTTGGGTTGCTGAACAAAAAATTAATGACATTCATTTATTTTTCCAAAGAAGCGTTCTCGAGATATCAGCAAAAAACATGTTTTTTGCTCTATTTTTAATTTAGCATAAAAATCAATAACGGTAATTCTATTTGGCTCAAAGTGTACAAAAACATGATTTTTCAAATAATTTTCCAAAAAGGTCGAAAAATCATGCTTTGTACACCTTGAGTGGCTGTTACTCGATGGTTTCTGGTCCGATTAACACAAAAAATATATCGTTGGAAAGAGGAAAACAACTCTTTTCAAAAAAGTACATATTCAATTAGAAATACTGAATTTCTTTTTTCTCAATTTCTGAGACAAATGGAAAACTGTAAGCATCACCTTTTGTTCCTAAGCTCCCCATATGGAGGAGCACATAACCTACAACTTTTTCTAAGACAACTTTTCGATAGGACTCACTGTTTAAGAGTAATATGCAAAAAACCGTTATTTTCAACATTTGACACATTTTAATATCGCGATGTCTTCTAAATCGTTTAGAAAAAAACGTAGAAAAAAATGTCTTAAAATGTTTTTTAAGGACTCACAAAACTTTCAAATCTCCCATATAATCATCAATTTTGAGCTCAATGCGAATTATTTCTGGTTTGGTTATCTATTTTACCCAGACTTACAAGTTTTGTTTTCCCATTTTTATCATACAAGTACCTAACTCTTATCTAGTTAAGTACGAAGTAGGTGAAAATAGTGGCAGATAAAGAGGCGCACCCTGGTGGTTGTTAAATGTCAATATCTTTGCCATACAAAAATTGAAACTAGATACATCACCTTGTATCGTCGGTTTTTTCCGTCACTACACTGGACTAAGTTCAACAGCTGTATATTATTGGATTTCATTTCGAATTGGATGTTGATGGTTTTTATTTGTTGATTAAAAATTCAAATATAAAGCATTCCTTTACCACAAAAATTATTTGGTAACAGAATTTTATTTTAATTTTATTGTTCCTTGAAGTATTTAGCATTATAAAAATCAAAATTGACTAGTACCAGTTGGGGCAAAATTAACAAAAAAATATTTTCTTTGTTTATAAATGAACATTAAGTTCTTGAGATTACATATTCCCAGCCCCAAATGTGCCCCTTATTAGTTTCGATTTTAAGGTAAGGATCATTAAAGAATTTTTTAAGTAAATAATGATGATTCTAAAAAGGTCTAAATTGTGGAAACAACAAACAATTAATTCAACCGGAGTAAATAGAAATTGTGTTCATCGCACAGCTGACGTTAAGAAGGTTCTAAGGAACAAAAAAAAAAAACGCAATAAAAAATATACTTCGAGTTATAAAATAAAAAGAATTCATAATCAACATTATTATGCCAGGACCCAAATAGAAATGCTTGAATGTTTTCATTTTATTTTTCATCATTAAAGTGGGTGCGGGAACACTTTAGAAATGGTCACGGTTTGCTATAAAAGAACTAGCAGGCTCCAAAACAGAGTGACTCAACCACAGGTTTTCAATTTGATATTCAGTTCTTCAGTTGTTTTTTTTTGTTATTTTTCTACACTCTCATTTACGCTTAAAACTTTTTCGACGTCATTTCAGTGGCTTTCCGTTTAATGGCATCATATCCTTTAAACTTTAAGTGCAAATGGATATGGTTTTGCTTGTTTTTTTTCCATTGAATTCAGCTGAGCTTGATGCTTCAGAGTTATTCTCATTATTTGTTGTTTTTTTTTTTTTTTTTTGAGTAAATGGAGTTGCGTCTGACATTCCATAAAATCCATAAATAATAACCAAATCGTATATACGAACATAAATATATAAAAACCAGATACATAATGTATGATATAGAGGTATTGTACATACATAATGTATGTGTATAGGAGTACAAAAAATGCCTTTAACTTTTTTGTATTCAATTTAACAGTCTCGAGAGTTTGATACACTCTTTGCCTCTTCTATATGTTTTATATTGCTGCGCAGGCAAGGACTCATTATCATTATCCTCGAGAAATGCAAGCTGTGTTACGTTTTTGTTTGAAAAACTTGTGCCCCATAGACGTTTTGTGGCACTAATCATTTTCACATTTGGAATTTTTAATTAATGAATTAAATTGCTGATGTTGCTGCTCGAGCTTTTGCTGATGGAGCTGGAGCTGGGGCTTATGGTGGAACTGTGAACTGAAACCGCACAAAAAAACAAAACCCCGCACGGATACGAGTAGTTTGAGTTTATGCCTCTGTCAGTAAAAATAAACAAAAAAATAGGATTTAATGTTTTTATTTTTTTTTCTTTTTTTGGTTTTTTATTTCTCTCTAGTATACTTTAACATGAAATGGTTTTAATTGCGTTTATTATATAAAATGTTGTGTCCAGAGATTAAAGGAAATGTGGGGGTGATGATGAGGTAGGAGGATTGTTGATCCTCCTCCTGACAATAAACCAATTTGATGAGAGTGGTTCATTAAGTTTCTGTTTTAGTGGTTTTATTCATTTAGAATTTGAAATGTTAAATTACATTTTGAGCTTTGTTTATTAAGAGAGTGGGTACCAACATATATAATATGTCTATTTGGTTTGATAGTGCCAAAATTAATTTATCGGCCTGTCATGTGTTTGGTTCTAATTAATTTTAGCTGGTTTTCCCAATATATGGCGTATAAAATGAATTCACTAACGCAAAAATTGAATCATTTTTCATTTCAGATTATGTGTAGTTTTTTTTTTTGTTTTGTTTGATTAATTGAGGTTCATTTAGAGAATTTTTGGGGTTTTTGCTAAATGTTATATTTTTGTGGTTAATTTGTGAAGGGTTTGGAGGTGGAACTTCTTCTCCAGATGAATTATAATTTAAACTGTGAGTATAAAAAGCATAAGGTTTTATTAAATTGCAGGAATAAATTAATTATTAAATAGAATGGCTGGGTTCTTAAAAAAATTAACCACAAATCGTGATAAATATTAGTAAACTTTTTGGCAGAAATGAGAGTGGTTCAGTTGTGTTTTTAAGTGCTTTTAATGTTTTAAGGGTGCCTTTTTGAACCAAATTGATGATTCAAAACACAGGTTCGTATTTTTGCTACCTAAGCTTTGAAGAAAATAAATCGAATTTTTAGGTTTTAGTTTATTGCCCGATTCTTTTTGTATTCATAAAATCGCATAGTTATTATTGTTCATTCATATCAGAATTTGTTGTTCCTTATACTAGGACTTTTTAATAGCTCACAGTAGTGATGAATTAATTCACTCAGAGAGAAACTAAAATTAAAAATATGACACCGGTTTGATTCCTAGTGGTAGTACTGGTAATCGAACTGGGGATCTTCTTATTTAATTGCTAAATGGCTGCGCAGCTCCTATACATTATTCTTTGTCATATTGTTTAAATATTTTTTTTACCAAAACAAAAAGTGTTTGGCGTTAATAGTGAAGTAATAGTCTCAAAATCGGTTTGCTGATTTTTGATTTTTGTTTTAAACTGTGGGTATTTAAAATACTTAAATTATTACATATAAAAAATCTTTGCTAATATTTTTTTAAACTAAAATTAAGTTTTGTGCGAACAATTTTTTTTTAAATATTTTGTTTGTAAAAATTTTATAATTTAAAAATCTTTAACAAGTAGGTTCAATTTTCTAACCATTTATTTGAGACAGGCATTAAAAGCCATGCTTCTATTTTGTATGACGTGTTGTGACAAATAATTTTCTTGTTGTCACAACACAATTTTCTTGTTGTCACAACACAAATAGAAGTATAACTTCTAACGTGCGTATGCGTACATTAGTACACTCAGGGAAAAGGCAACGTTTTGTTGTTTTTTCCAACAGAACCATCAGATGGATAAAATTCATCGAACTGGTGAGTGTAACATCAAGGTAGCTCTCATTTACTTTTGCTGTTGCATTGATGTTATTTTTGATTCAAAATTCCACAATTTTGATTCAATTATTTCCAACATTAGTGGATTTTTTATTGATTTTACATTGTTTCTTGAGTGTATGCACACTTTTTTCTTGAGTGTATGCACACTTTTTTATTAATTTTTAGTTTTGTATTTTATTTTTTTCCCAGAAATTGTAGTTGAAAGCTACAAAGTTTGTTGCCCAAAACAAATTTCGTTTAAAAAAGCTACAATTATTTGCAATGGCTTCAGCGGGAAGCACCGTTTTCAATTTGATAATTGAAATAGAAAATGACCAATGTTGGCTTAAAAAATGTATTTTAGAGCAACAAATTGTGTGTTGAAAGGTTACAATTTCTGGAAAGAAAAACAAAAAAAGAAAACTAAATTTTGTTTAATTTTGACTAAAAAAAAGGACTTATTATGCAGTTCAGTTTGTTGGATTAAAAATTTGACAGTAAAAACAATGTGTATTACACAATACACATATCATAACTTGCAATATAGGTGTCATATCGAAAGAAATGAGTCCCACAATTCAGTATTTCTGTAACATTGTTTTGAAATTACCCTAAAAACTTTAGTTTTTATTGATATTAAGAGCCTATAACCGAAATTTCATCAAAAGCGAAGATTTTTAGACATTAATTTAAAAAAAATTTAATCATGGCTGTTTTTCTTAAAATTTTGTATGTCAAAATATTTGTGAACAAGAATAAAAAAAATTATATATTTTTTGTTGAAAAAAATTATTTAACAATTAATATCTTAAAAACTTAATTTTTTAGAAAGAATAAATGTGGAACCCATATATTTTTCGATATTCCCATAATCGTAAAGTCTCTAGCTCGATTTTTATTGTACGAATCATAAACTTGCCCTATGTAAAACTTATACATATGGCAAGTTACTATTACACACATATTCGAACTCGAGATAACAATCAGACATGCCATTACGATGATAGAGAATGCGAAAAAAGTGGGTCCCGCAAATCTGTCTATCGGACTGTCTGTGCATACCTCGAGCTACAGCCTCAACCATTTAACCGATTTTCTTCAAATTCGGTGGTTAAGGATATTTGGTGATTCCCTAGAGGGGAAATTGAATTTTTTTTTTTAGAACCAAAACTAACGGTAACTGCCATATAACCATTAAGAAAAAATTATCTGTTTAAAACGACGGCTTTAACAATTTTGATTAAAATTTGGTGTCTGCTTTTGTTATTTTGATCATTTTTCCATACCGAAGCTTCTTAACAATTTTAGAATTATTTAATATCAAAATTTCCAAAAAAATAATTTTTGGATTTTTCTCTAAAAAAATAATTTTTCGAAAACGGGTCATTGTATTTTTTTGTGCAATAATATTATCTTGAAATTGGCATAGCAATTTTATTTTTAAACAAGACTTGAGAATTTTTCTATGGCTCTAACGATTTTCAAAATTTTTTTTCTAAAAATTTATCTTTCTTAATCAAAATAAACGGCATACTTTGTTTGGACCTCAAAACTATTTAAGAAGTTGCTTATATGCTTATGTCATTTTAGTAATGAATTCAATTTTGTTTATATTTCTTATAAAATTATTTATTTTTAAAAAAACTTTGTATAAGAAATTTTAACGTCCACAGCCACTTTGACCCTAAGAGCAAGCACGTGCGACCCAGTCATGCATTTTATTTTCAAATATTCAACCTATTCCACCAAACTGCATGATTTATAAGTTGTATCTTATTTGATGAGGTTTTTAAAACCTCCGAATCAAAAAACAAATTGTCGTTACGAAAGGTACGCGCTACATGGTCTTTCACTCTGCCAAATCTCGATCTTATCTGTGCTTTAAGTTTCTACGATGGTAAAAAGTATCCTTAACCCACACATTTCATAACAGCTCTTTAATAATGGGCGGTTGCAAAACCTTACGGACCCGCTGCCCTTTAAAGGGCAATTGTTTTTTGATTTGTTTTACAGAAAAAAGAAGGGATCAAAAATGATCTGAGTTTAGTGGGTTAACGTTGTTAGATGTATTGGATCGATGGACATTACAAAAAGAAAAACATTAAAAAAATAAAATGCACCATTAGGTCGGACGTACTTGCTCTTAGCGTCAAAGTTGCTGTAGATGCTAAAGCTTCTATATAAAGTTTTTAATTTTATAAGAAATTAAAAAATAAATATAAAATTTATTACTAAAATGACTTAAACAACTTCTTAAATAGTTTTTAATCTCAAAACAAAGTATGCCATTTAATTTTGTTAAAAAAGATTAATTAAAAAAAAAAAATTTGAAAATCGTTGTAGCCGTTTTTACAAAAATTAATTTTTTATGTACAAAAATTATAAAGCTTTGTTTAAAAAAAAGTTTGAATGCCAATTTTAAGAAAATATTAATTAACATCTAAAACCAAAATTAAAAAAAAAAAAAAAAACATTGACACGTTTTCGAAAAATTGATTTAAAAAAAAAAAAAATTTGAAACTTTTTTTAAGAATCCGAAAAAATTTTTTTCAAAATTTTGATATGAAATAACTTGAAAATTGTTTAGAACCTCTTGTGTAAAAATTGTCATCGAAATCCGTGGAGCCGCTTACGAGAAAATCAGAAAAGAGAAAAACGGCTCTATGGGTGGTACCGTTTTTAACCGATCAAAAAATATTTTTTTTATTTCAAAAGTACGACATTGCCTGTTGTATTACACATACAAATTTTAATCAAAATCGTTAGAGCCGTTTTTGAGAATATCAAGTTTTTACATATTGTTTGTATGGCAGGTGCCATTAATTTTGGTCCTAAAAAAAAATCAATTTTCCCTCTAGGGAATCACCAAAAACCCTTTACTACCAGGTTTGAAGATAATCGCTTACTTAGGCTCTAGCTCAAGATAGATACAGACAGACAGACAGACAGAATTGCGAGACCCACTTTTTTCGCTTTCTCTATCATCGTAATGTCATGTCTGATTGTTATCTCAAGTCGATTTTTTTGACGAATCCTAAACTTGCCCTTTAGTACCTACATATATCGCAAGTAATAATCTAATTGAAATATTAAAAGATTCTTCATCCATTTTCAATAATTTTAAAATCAAAGAAGTGACTGAACTTTTTACTTATCAATTTTTTTATGGAAACAAACACAAAGAAAAACTGACCATAAATATCTGCACAATCTATGTTTACCCATACCCACCCAATATACTATAACAAAAAAAAACATAAAATCCCATTTACTGAACTTAAGTTTTCATAAAATTTTATATTCATCAGTCATCATTAATAAATAAGCAATATCAAGCACATACAAATTAATTTTTGAGTAAAAGCTGCAAAATCAAAAATCAAACAACAAATTAAACATTGTACAAACCGCATATGCCAACAAAAAGACTTCAGTATCAGGATGCGGTGCATATACAATTGTTTTTTATGTTTAACCATTTTTTGTTTGCCAGATTTATCAGAGAAATTCAATTCAATGTGGAAGCGTGGCGCGTCCATTAAAATTCTGTCAGGTGAGGATTAAAAATGAGAGAGCCAATCAATTATTTGTATTTAATGAGTTCAATGCAAATAAAAAAAGGTGAAAAAGTGAAACACAAAAAAAAAAAAATCCAAAAATGAAAATATCAATTATTTAAGAAAGAATTGTTATAAATTATTGAGAACTCGTTTTAATGACCGGAAATAGTTTGAAGCTACTTCCACTTGCTCTGTAAATATGACAAGTACTGGTTTTGTGTAATTACAATGATGGAGTAGTCTGGAAATGTGGTTTTCATCAAACCGCCTGCCGTTCTGTGGTCATAATTCCAAAAGTCCCACAAAGATAGGTGTAAAACAAAAAAAAAAAAAATCATTCAAAATTTATTTGAATGTTAACAAATCTCCAATGTGGAGACCCTTAAAAATTTTCCTCTCGCATTAAATATGAATTCAAAGCACAATAAAACACGCTTCTTTAGTTAGGTACAATTATTTCCTAAATATTTTTATTGATGTCATTTTTATTTTACAGTGCTTTGATTTTGGTTGAAAAATCGACTCTGAGTTCGTATATTTGTTTTAAGGACATTTATTTTTATATGATCTTATTTCTCTTATCCTTCAAAAAATTACTCACATCTCTACCGCATGTGTAAACAATGTTTCCTAATGACAATCTCTTTCTCTTCAAAAATGACGACGACAAATACAAAATATATAAGAAACAAAAAAAAAAAAAAATCACAATTTATTTGCATTGTCAAAAGCAAATAACTTTGCTCTGTGATAGCGCTTGTCGAATGCAAAATGTATCTACTTTATTTTCTTTGTATCCGGGTCCGGGATGTTCGATTGAGCAATCACCCATATAAAGAAGATGTACAAAATAAAGATATTCATCTTTTATTTCGATAAACAGCACTCAAAACCGTATCCATCCTCGTAAACAACAATTCAAGGAGAATTCAAGTACTAGTACCTACAAAGTATGAAATCAAAGTATGTATGTATATTGTATAAGCGTTTGTTTCTCATACTATTTATGGGTTTGTGAGTGTGTGTGTACGTATATTAACATTGCAAATGTCATATATTTTAATAGAAAGTATATTTTTTGTTGTAAGTACAAAAAGTGCATCGCATCAAATTGACATTCCCATGAAATGCCATTCTCTCGCAAAAGACAATTCATTCGTCACAATTTAAATTATTACATGTACATATATATCCTCCCAAGTCCTAGATACAATTTTGTTTTGCTAAGAAATAGTTGTGTTATATTATTTTTGTTATTTGCAATCGGGATAAAGGAATTTGAAAATAGTTCTTTCTATTTTCGATACAATTCTTTTCTGCAAATATTTACTGCATTCATTACTTAACGTATCCGTATCTGTTATCTGGTATAGAAGGTATCCACAGAGTTGTGCAAAAATCTGTTGCAAAAAAGGTATATGTTTTATACAAATTAAATAAGCTAAGCTTGCGTGGGTTCGAATACTACCTGGGTATAGGATGAATGTTTTTCGATTAAAATGAATAACTTTAAGGCTTACCACCACAGACATAATGGAATTGACGGAAAGAGGAGTCTGATGAGAGGATTGGCACCCTCGAAATAGCTGTAACTCTAGCCATGTTGGTGGTAGTGCCTTCAAGTTGCTGTTGTTGTTGTTCAAAGATTAATAGAAACTATGAGTGTGAACTTAGTGAAACAACTTTCGCAAGTCAAAATGGAATTAGTTTGTTATTTTGTTGCTAATTTGTTTCTAATTAATTACGGCAATTTTAATTTTGTCGGTCCATTATTTCCCGGGTTATCCGGAATTTTCGCTAATTTCGCGTAAACTAGCGAAACATCCCCCTTGTATCAGATTGAAAATTGGTTGGTATTTTGTTGCTAATTTGTTGCTAATTAGTTACGGCAATTTTAATTTTGTGGCTCCATTATTTCCCGGGTTATCCGGAATTTTCGCTAAGTTCATGTGAACACAGCGAAGTTTATATTATTTTACTTAATAATTCCTTAGCAAATATGGATTTCTATTTTGTGCCTATTTTAATTGTAATATACACTGTGTGCACTTGTTTACTTTATAATAAGGTCATTTTAATATCTTAAAACAGAAACCGAGCTCGAAATAGCAAGTAAGTTTGACATTTCATTGAAGAATATGATTAAAGTGGACAATCTGTACCCAGTTCGTGATGATTACCTACCTTATAAAAGTAGAATTGTTATTTTATTCAAAGCTATGAAAATAATTGTTTTTTTCATAAATAATAGTTTTTGTATTGGAATAGTTTTTTTTTTTTTTTGCTATTCATTATTATTCATTATTATTATTATTACGGCCTTGTCTCTGATAAAGCATTGGTTCCCAATCGATCACCGAAATCGAGCGCCGTTGGTAAATAGTAAGATGGAGGACCATCAAATACCAACTGCGTGCTGCTGTCATGTGTTCTTTCTGTTGTTGTTCTTTCTATGATTTGTCCTTCTATGTTATATTAATGTCTTGTGTTGTATCAGCCAATGGTCTTAGTTACCAGTGCTGTAGTGTCTCTAGTCCGTAAGATTTATCTTCGAAACAGATTTACAGATTTCATGTAAAATGTAAATGTAAAAACTAGAACCTCTGAAAATTATGCTAGAAACTTAACCCGTTATAAACAAACTAGCCCTTAGATTCCGAAATAGTAACCTAAGTTAAGAAATAACATTTTTCGCAAAGCTATTTAGTAATGTGCTGCCATATTAACTATTGTAGCACTTTTTTGAAATACCTCTCAAATGACATTCTTATTGATCAATTTTATATTTATTTTTTTCTCTCAGCAATAAATCTGATTGGTTGACCGAAACATACAAAATAACAAAATACAAATTTCAGCTATGAGAAATTAGGCTCAAAAAAAAAAAATTAAATTCATAATGAAACTATGCCCCAATGAAAAAAGACCCCACTGAAATGAAAAAAAAACAAAAAATTGATTTTTTTCGTCACAAGTTCCTTTTAAAAATTGTTCCTCAAGGGTGCTTAAATTGAAAAGTCATAATAGCTGCAAACCATAGGGCCTTGCAATGTAAAGATCGTGCTGGAATTCATTAGGGTGTAACAGAATAGCTGCAAAAAATCTCGTGATTTTAGCATTTTCATGTATAAATTATAAAAAAATGAAATGAGGCTCCAATTTTCACATTTGCTATCCAGTATCAATTTTGGTTCATGTAGATATTGAATTTTTCCTAGAGTTCAAGTTCAGGAAGGAGAATTTGTTTTTCATTTTTTCACCTTGATGTTCACTTCCAAATTTGATCGTGAAAGTAAATTATTCATTATGAAGGTTTCATACATTTTTAACCGAACCAGAATCGCTTTTATAAGTGAAAAAGTGAAAAGGTTTTCGTTTCACTTTTCCACAGAATCAGATTCGGCCCCCATGACCTGATGATTTTATTTGCTGTTTTTCCAGTGGACCTCTACGCTTTGTGTTGGTGGGTTCTGCGAGAATAGATGCGGTCAGCAAAAGTTCTGGTAATAGAATTTGCTTTAAAATTCTGTCTACGCGACAGGTCTTTTTTACAATTTCTAATCTTTATTTCGATTTCATATATGCATTCGACATTACGTGACTGAAATTGTCACCAGGTAGCAATACTAGTCTATGTTTTCTCCCTGGAAATTTTGAACATCAATGATACTTGAAGAATACCCAGCGTTAATCGCAATATAAGTATATAATAATGGTCAACCACCTGTCTTCAACAATTTACTTGGTGATTCTTCATCTGTGGGAATAAAGTGCTTGATAAAATGGTAAAATGATGACATTATGCTTAGCTGAGAAGTTGGTGTTCGTGTTGAAGTCATCAATGATAACCTTGATGGCATACTTTGGCCATATACACGTCTTCTCTTTAGATTGTCCTATAATGCTTCCTCGGCTAGATCAACTTTCTCCTCTTTATAGATCATTGAATGGTTTTTATGAATAAAGCGCTGATTTTTCTGAACCAAGTCGAAGACATTTCCAATTTTTTCATCGTGCTTTCTTAAAATGTTCCATATTCTTAGCTTTGATCTAATTATCCTCCTGATTCCATACTTTGCACTGCATTCTCCTATTTTTAAGTTAAGGACTTGACAACTTTTTTTTTTGAAATAAAATGCAAACCACTTCAAAAATTTTATTATTGCCTTGAAGTATAATCAAAACATTTATGAATGGAACTCGACTTCGTTCATCTGGCCGCGGGGACGTTTCCAGCGGTCAATTCGTTGCACCCAATTTTCGACGACTCGGCCACACATTTCGACCGAAACAGCCGCTATTTTGCGTTCAATGTTGGTTCTGAGCTCTTCCAACGTCGTTGGCTTGTTGACATAAACCAATGACTTAGCGTAGCCCCAAAGAAAATAGTCTCGCACGAACGAGGCGGCCAATCGATTGGCCCATTTCTTGAAATAACACGCTTATCAAACTTACTCTTCAATAATTCGATTGTAAGGTGTTCTGTGTGGCTTTTGGCACCATCCTGTTAAAACCACATGTCATCCAAGTCCATATCTTCCAATTCGTGCCAAAAATAATCGGTTATCATGGTGCGATAGCGCTGGGCATTCACATAAACGTGACGCTCGTTATCGTCAAAAAAAAAATGTGGACCAATAACGCCGCCGGCATGCAAATCGCACCAAACAGTTATATTTTGTGGATGAAGGGTGTGTCTTGAAGCAAATGTGCATTTTCACCAGACAAATAACGCATATTTTGTTTATTGACGAACCCATTGAGCCAGAAATGATCTTCGTCACTGAAGATGGTCCATCCATCGGCTTCAATTCTTGAGTTAGCTTGATCTTGTATGGGTGTAAACCAAGATCCTTAGGCAAAATACGCCATAATGTGGTCTGAACGATGCCCAATTCTTGAGAACAACGCCTTGAAATTGACTGTTTTGGGTCGTTTTCTACGGACGACTGAACGGCAGCGATATTTCCGACCACCCCTTGTCTCACTGGCACGGCAACATCACACAACGAATATGCAGACTCAATTTTTTGCACTAAAATTGTTATTGCCTGTCTATTAGGGCGAGAATTACGAACGAAAATTGGAGTTAACGCTCTTAAAGTCGCGGTCACCGACTCCGAAATTCGGTAGAAAAAGACGTTGCTCAACCGTGTACTTTGTCATGATAAAAATGTTGAGTTCACTGAATTAATTGACAATGACAGTTCGATGATTTGTGAAAGGGTGCGTTCACAAATTTAATCCAAAGTTGTCAACTCCCCTTTGGAAAACCGTTTATATCCAATTGAAGAATTTAGCTCTTGGAATCTATGATGATGGTTCCTTTTAGCATGCAAGCCATTCTGCAACTTGATCAATTTGGTTGCATTGATTTGTTGGAATCGAGTGTTGGCTTTGGGACATTTCTCTTATGAATAACGTCCATATAACAACAAAAAGATTCAATTTATTTAAGACCTTATAAGTTTAATTTCAAGTCAAAAGAACGCACTTCTTTAGTCAAAAAAGCAATAAAACTTGCAGAAACTTCACTCACAAAAGTTTAAAATGTTTAATTAAAAATATTTTTTTCACAGTCATGTTAGTACACATAGCATCTCCAATAAAAGAAATTCAAATCAGTTTGCATAGAGTTCATATCGTTAGAAAACATGCACGAAAAAAACTTTCCTTAAACTAAGAACAAAATGTAGGTAAGTACTTTACTTTCTTGTCGTACTTCTATTTCTTTGATAAGAAAAGCGAAACAATGAACGTGTGCTGCACCATGTAGGGCACAAAAATCCATTTTATACATTTTAGGTAGGTACTACTCTACACATAGTACTACATGTAGTGTATAAGTTTGTCCTTTGTGTCGTTTCGTTCTTATTGCTGAATTCTATTTTCTCAATTTCTGAAATTGAAGGAAAAAAACAAAATAAAATAACAAAAATAAAAAAAAACTTAGGAAAACGAAAAAAAACTTCATCACTCGATTATTACACGAAGGATAACATTTGTAGAATTTTCTTTTTTTCTGGTCATAACTTTGTTATCGGAATTGCAAACAATTTTTTTGAACATTTATTTTATTGCTTTTACTTTTTACCTTCAACATCAGCCAGATCTATTGACACGAATGTTTTTCAAGGAATTTTTTTTGTCATGTACACTGGTACACATTAAAAAACAAAAAAAAAAAACTGAAATATGGAATTACAAAAATATTTTCAAAGGACACACGCAAATAGTTTGTTTTTTTTTTTGTGGGAATTTGTTGTCTCTGTACTTATGAAGGTCTTATGCATAAGTTTTGTCGGTTTTTGTTTGCTGTTTTTTTTTTTTAACTCTTAAATACATACACAGTTTTGAAGCCTTGTGTTATGTGGTAATGTCGTATTTGGGACCAATTTGGTACGTACCGTCTTCAGTAAAATTTAGATTAGTATTTGAAGATGTGAGAAATGTGGAAGTAATTCGTTAGTTGTGCATGTCTAATTTTTTTGTTAGATATGAAAACATTTTCTATAAATAAGCATACGAAGGTTTCTATTAACTGGTTGGTTGATGTTTTAGTTAACAAATAAACAACCATTACTTGAAAAATTATATGCTAGGAAAACAAAAAATACTGTTCATATTGATAAAAAAAATTGAAAGCTACTATATGTACTTCGTATTATAAAAAAAATGCACGACTGGGTCACAGGTACTTGCTTTTAGTGTCAAAATTTCTGTGGGAGTTAATCTATAAAGTTTTTATAAATAAATCATTTTATAAAAAGTAAAAAAATTAATTTTCATTATTGAAATGGCATAAACAACTTCTTCAACTGTTTGAGCTCCAAACAAAGTATTCCATTTAATTTGATTAAAAAATATACATTTTTAGAAAAAAAAAATTGAAAATCGTTAGAGCCGTATTAAAAATAAAATTATTTTTATATATATATAAAAAAAAAAAAAAAAAAAAATGAAAGATTTAAAAAAAAACCCAAAAATTATTTTTTTGAAAGTTTTGATATCAAATATTTTTAATGTTATTAAGGAGCTTCCATATAAAAAAATCCGTACTTTAAAATCATCAAAATTGGTTAAATCGTTTCAGAGAAAGTCAAAAATGAAATAAACGGTTCTATGGGAGGTACCGTTAGTGGAATTTTTACAAACATTTCTTTTATTTAAAAATAATGACCCTACTAACAAAAGGAAAAAAGTTTTGAAAGAGTTTTTTTACTTAGGATCAAACTCTGTAATGGAAAAATTATTTTAAAGATTTCCCGATTTTTATTTTGACCCTTGATACATAAGCGCTTTTTAAAGTTTCTTATGGAAATAGAAAATGCATAGGATTTCGTAATATTGAATTCATCCCTATGCTCAGTATATTCAAAATGTATGATACAAATTTCATTATTTTTTTGACCATTTACATGTTCGATGCTTTGTTTTTTTATAATGTAGTCCAAAAAACTTCAAACACTTACATGTACTTCGTTCTAAAATTCACCTTCCCTTCCCTTTGCTGAGTTCCGATAATCGATAATGTTATCGAAATTGGGCATATTGGCCTCCATTTTTGGCCGCATTGTTTTATTTCGAGTTTGTTGGCAAGGAAAGTTTTATCTTTACATTTCGATCCAAGTTCCAAAAAAAAAGAAATGAATTATAGGTTGAAAAACTATTCACTATGGCGTATACGTACTTTTTTTAGTTTTTTATTTAATTTAATTAAATAATAAGAAGAGTCGCCGTTTTATTTAATGTGACGTCACATGGATTGACATGTAATTGTGTTGTTATTTTGTTGGTTTATTTCGTTCATCTGACAAATTCTGATTTTTCACTCTCGATGACGTCACGGAGCATATGCAATTCGAATAGACTATCAACCATACCTTGTGCTCTTTATACCATGATTCAAAGGTTACGAACTTTAGCGAACCACCTTGAACCTTTTATGAGATAACAATACCTTTCTCCACTGATGTCTGTTTAAGTTCCGAAAACCAAAGCAACCATTCTTATTTTTGATCAGACTTAATTTAAGTTTGTGAAACTTTAATAGCATATAACGATATGTGTGATACATAAAATTAAAGGTAATTTGGTTATGATGCTCAGTAAAATTGAATTATAAAATTTTATATGGCTTATATATAATCACGTGCCATGTAAAAAACACTCGTTTTACCTTTATCGTCGCTCACAGACTAAAATCTAAATTCTAAAATCTTGTACAAAAATGTTTATATCCAACAGCTGAGTAAATTTTAAGTTATAAAATAAAATTTCTGCGTAAAAAAACGCTCGAAACACTCAAGAAACTTGGACCGAAAAATCATGTTCTTACTGTTACTCGTTGCACAAAATTTTTAACAATCAAATTTTTTCAAAAAGGTTTTAGCAACACAATTATATAAGATTCATTTAGATTTTATATTTTTCCTGTTCCTCATCGATTATAAAAATGTATACGTATTTTTCAAAGCTCAAAAACATCGTTATGGAATATTTTCCAAGTAAATCGTATGAGACGAATATTTTTTTTTTTAAATACCAATCGAAGGGTATAATTTGTTTTTCTCAAAAAATGTACTTTACCTGCACAAACATCGTTTTCAAAGGTCTTTTGACAAATTTTATTTTGAAATTTAGCTATATTTGTCTGTCATACTATATCTAAACCCCATCTATCCACAATTTGTTGATAAGGAGAGTTTCTCCACAAGGTTGTAAATAAATAAAAAGGGGAATGAATTACAGGGTAAATTAAATGTTCACTATGGCGTATACGTACTTTTTTGTGTTTTTATATTTTAATGCATTTTTAACGTGAAAACATACCAAGGAGGTAGGATAAATTTTAAAAACACGCTGAAAACTTAACATGTTTTTTTAAGGACTTTTAATAAGAAGGACGTTGAATAGTATAATCTTTCATTTAATACAAAAGCGATCAAATATCAGATGAGGGTATATTTTCTTTGTATATGCAACTATTTAGATTCTTAAATCATGAAAAAATAATACCTACTATGAAGATAGAACCTTACAATGTGAGAAGAGAATATACCCAAGAATGACCCTTTAGGTTTTCCTTGACGATTGTGGGACACCCTATTTATGCAGATGTTGAGAAATAAAAATAATTCCAATCAAAAATTTCACAAAACATTAATACAAAAAAAAAAATAAAAAAAAAACTTTACCTTCACTTTACACACTAATGACCTCTTGAACTTTCTGGATGACATCATCATTATCCATACACTTGTGTATCTTCTTTATCTTATAATGCCTTACTTCGCGTCCGCACACATATGTTATGCATTAAGCGAAGATGAATTTACATAATTTATCGTCCTCGATATTTACTCCAGCCACTCGTGCCACAACAATTTACATGCACACACCCACTTATATGCTATCGCATATTCAAGTGAGGCCAACTTTGGGAGATGCATCATCACGGCCGGAAGGTTCTGTTGCAAAAGTTTATTATATTACACTTGACATATTCGCCGTCGTCGCCATCATATATAGACTTTTTCCCAGAATCGTTTGCCAGCGATGACGACGCGAGGTATGATGATGACGATATGGCAGCATATTGTTGGTTGTTGTTGTTGTTGGTAGCGCAGTTTATTTGCATCAACTATTTTACTTCAAGTGCAGTCACATGAAATAGCTGATTAACTTCAAAGGCTCCATCCTCCATCTTATTTATGCAGACATCCTTTTATACCCGGGCAGATGTTGAGATTTTGTTTAGTGTTTCTTACCAAGCACAGCTCTATACATACATATATCTAAGCTCGCACACATATAAAGAAGAGTTTAGTTCAAAATTGTGAAGGGCTTTTCACATCCTTTCCTCTTTTTTTTTTTTAGGTTGACTTGCACACAGCGAGCAAAACCGTTAAATCCTCAAACCACCTTACTCAAATATTTTAAAAATTTTATATTCACAAGAATTTGAGCTATTTTAAGTATATGCATGTACTTTTAGTTTAAAGAGCGGCACGGTGGCGTCAAAAGGTAACGAAACGAGACGTATTTGCGTGGTTATATTATTTAATTTTCCTCCCAAGGATATCACACAAAACAACACAATTTACGAATAAAAAGAATGCGTCTGGGAAAAGCTTTTCACATAGCTACGAGTATAATATTCATTATTGTCCTCCACAATGAGTTGCTCTTTCAGATGATGGCAAAGTCAAATGACATCCTCAAACAGCAGCACTCTCGCCTCGCCATGATTTATAAATTCTTCATTTTGTTTTTTTTTTTTTATATATTTTTATTCATTCTTTTATTCTTTTAGCGAAACATTTTTATTTTTTATACAATAGATACACACACACACACATATATATATATATATATATATATATACAAAAAATATACATATATATTTTAATTTTCACGTCGCAACTTTTGTAGGTCAATGGAACAGCGAACAGGATCCTTGAGCTGATTTCCAATTATTCCTGATTGTCTGAATAAGTGTCACTTGTCAGCGATGAGCTTGGTACAATTTTGTTCGCATTATTGTGCCTTATTCGGATGAGATTGATTTAAAAGAGACAAATACAGTACGGAAAGGTCCCTTTTTTATAGCCAAACAGATTGAAAAGTGTTTTTTTTTTTTTTGTTGTTGTTTTTTTCACAATAGTGAAAAATTCATCGATGATTTAAAGACCCAATTGAGTGAAAATGCGAGAGTTATGGATAATCATCATGAAGTTAAGTGAATATGGTGACATACACCATTTTGGACTTATTTTGAATGCAGAAACGGTTTGTTGATTTAAATTGAATATTCGTACTAACGAGGATGGTTTCCAATGACATACAAATAAGTTTTGAAAAACTAATTTCTGAAATTAACATTTCGGAGCTTAAGACAATGTACGAAAATCATACTTTAATAATTCTATTTTTGTTTTTTTTTCTGCGTGTGTGCTTAGGGATGAAACCAGGACTCTCATATACATATAATATAACTTTCAAAATTAATTTTGTGTTCTGAATTGCACAGAGAATTGCAATGCTTTCCAATTTAAATTGAAAAGGCTAAATTAAATAACAGAATGTTGTGAGCAATATTTTATTATATTCATTTTAATGAATAAATCCAACTGTTTTGCAGTGGCTGGATTGTGTATGTCTGGACAGACCAAAGCTCTGTAAGAAGTTGAATTGGGTCCATCGGACGTTGATTGCCTATGTAGAAATGATGATGATGATGACGAAAAAAGAATGGTTTAGTGAAATAAAATATATCACGAAAACAGAAGATTCTTAGTGAAAATTTTGAAATCTCTTTTCGGTGTTGTGTCAATTGTCAATGTTGTCAACTACATTTGAATTATGATTGGACTTTGAGCTGCCGATGCAAATTTTGTTGAAATCTTCTACTCACTTTGACATTATTTAAGATTAAAATGTGGGTTGTCGATGAACAATTTTTCCTTTATGAATTTTAATAATTATAATGATTCCACTTTATCAGGAGCAAAGTGTATCGTTTTCTCAATTCCTTAAGAGTAGACCGATAGCAGCCAGAGCTAATTTATTTTTCAAAAAAACTGCATCATGTCGTTAGGGCTACTACAAGGGAGCTTAAGCTATCTTCTTAAGTAAAATAACCTCAAACTTGGGCCCAGTACAAAAATACTGTTCAAGAAATTGCTTTAATCAAATTGTATTTGACTTTTCTACGTTCAGTTTTTTTTTGATTTTTATTTCGATCTTTTAGTTCTTGGTTCTCATGATAAATGAAACATTCATGCTAAATTTTATAAGTGTACCATTACTGGAAGGAATTTTCAAACAAAAAATATGTACCTGTTGCACTGAAAATAGAAACTTCATAAAGAACGTAGTCGTATTACCTTCGTTTTGATTTCAATAAATTTTAATAAGCTTCAGAGCAGATTAAATTTTGACATCTAAATTCACCTAAGTTATGTAAAACTTCAGCCAAGGGATAGAATTTAGCCTTGTTTTAACGAAATTGACTCAATCTGTGCGTACTACAGGGGTTATGACTGCTACTTATCAGAAAATCAAAATGGGAGGGAAAAATAGAACCGTGTAGTGGATTCCACATTCTTGAAGTGCGGCTAAGGATAGAATATCTATACTTATTTCACTAAGTTTCTTTTGAAAACTTTATATATATTTTTAAAGTGGTAAAAGCGTTTTTCTGAAATGTTCTTATAGTTCAGTAACTATATACATATGTACATCAGACCTTGCGTCAAGTCCTGTAGTTCTGATTTTTTGTTGAGTTGCTTATGATGTTAAGTCGATTTTAATATCAATTTTTCGACCTCGAGTGCCAAACGCAACATTGGGAAAAATGCAAAAAACAGCGATTTGTTTTCGCTTTTTTTAGTTAATGGCATTTTTAGCATAAAATGTTTGTTTTTGACTATAAACTATGTTCTACGGTTAAAACCTTACCTTAAATATTCTTTAATTTGAGCCCAATACCATTTCTGCAGATTCAACAGTTGTCAAGTTACAGTTTTTCAAAATATAGCAATAAAAATTGTATACCATAAAGTTAGTAAGATCTCGTTTAAGTTTTCTCGAAAACTGAAAGTCTTTTTCGCATCTGGTTTTCAATATTGGACTACAGATTGATAGGAAAATTTAAAACATAAAACAAAACGAGTATGAGATAATGTAAAATGTTTGCAATTAATAGTTTAAACCAAATAAAAACTAATATTTTTGCGAAATGCAGAGTGTGAAGAAAACTTGTTCACAAACTATCGGCTTAAAATAAAATTCAAGAATGGATTTTTGGTGATAAAATGACTTTTTGGTCAAGTATGTTTTTCTGTAAAATGTAACGTTCCGCTTCTAACCATAAGAACGAATCGTGCATTTTGAGTCCTTTCATGACTAGTTTCAATTTTTTTTTACAAAAAAGTGTAATAAAAAATTTTGAGAATTGAGTATTCAGGTTTTTGAACACCTCCATTATTTCAAAAGAATCAGTACCATTGTGTATTAGAAAACAATTGAAAAAATGCAAATTTGTAATACTCCCCATACAAAAATGACATTTTTAGAAGGTTTCTGTATGAAAAATACAAGAAGGTTTTATTCAAAACGGCTGAATTTAGATAATCCTCAACTTTTGGCGTTTACAAATTTCAATTATCTTGATTTTACTAAAAGTTATTATGTTTACATTTATATTCTCTCAAAAATGCCTGGACAAATTTAGTCGAATCTTCTGTTTTTAATATGCTTAGATAACACACTCAAATATTCAAAAATAAAATCTCGTGAACGCAATTGTTCCTTTGTTCCCCTCATATTCGACTATTTTCAATAGACTATACTTTTACGGAAAAGTTATATAATACCTACTACATAAATTGTAACAGAACCAATTGAATTTAAGTTTAAGAACAGTACAAGTCCCAAAAAAAATACCTGTAATTTCCATTTAATTCATCGTCACTAATTCACCTAACATCATGGTAAACAAAAATGAAACGATCCTTCAGAATAATAGTACTAGTTCATTAACTGTCATATTTTTAGTTTATTATGATTTAAAAAGTCAGTACAAAAATAAAGTTGAGTATCATTTGTGTTGAGTGTAAGAACAAGTCCTGTGTGTTTCTCTTTCAATATTTCTTTTATTCATTACCTATATTTTTAAATATTTTCATTCACAAACATATCGAGAGACCAACAACTTTCAAATCCCCAATACATTATGTTTCAAAAAAGTTTATATTTTTATTGTAAAACAGTATGTTTTGTTTTTCTCAAAATCTAGATTTTGAACTTGTATAGTTCTTCCACTCACCTGTTCAATTATGCATGTGTAAAAAAAATATATTGATGCAATGGCAGGTTATGCGTTCTTTAAAGAAATCAAACATTTATTAGTTCTATTTGAAAAAAAATAAAAAAAAAAAATAGATTTTTCAAGTTTATTTGACGCAAATAAGCTCTCTATGAATACTTTTGTTGGTGCATTCAAATGTAAATGTAGTTGAATAAATTTAACTTAACGCATTGGAAATTTTATTTTTTTTTTCACTGTCGCACTGTATACTTCTATTTGTATGGTATAATAAATATTTCATGAAAATGAAATACATACATAAAACTATCCTATCTTAGAAAAGAATTTGTCCAGAAGGACTTTCATTCTACTCACGATTTATCTTACAAGTTATAAGCTTCAACGAGTAGGTACCTCAGAAAATATCCTTGAATAAACTAAATTCAAGAAAATTCTTTGCGTGCATAAGAAAGTAAAAGAAAAATATGCAAATAGGAGTCATGTTTTCGTTTTTTTTTGTATGACACTTCATTTGCTTTTCTTTTCAGCTTGAAACATAATTCTTGTACTTTTGTATATAATAAATATCTTATACTTTATTTTAACTTTAACACCAGGGATGAACCTTGTTGAATAAATAACAATAATAAACAAAAATTTAAAGAAGAAAATCTTGTTTAGAATTAAAAAGTATGTACATTTTTGAAAAATCAGCTGCTATCTTATCACATGCATTTGCATCAGTAGAGCCCTCCGATCGACACCTTCCGCTGCGTTATACATACTCCTCAACCTTACACCCGTCGATATATATAGCAAACAAATGGCCACGAGCACAGCCTTCCGTCTCAAAGTCATCTCTCAATGGACAAATAACTCTATTGGCCACACCATAATTCTGAACTCAAACTCCATCACAGCCCAAGACTGTCGATCGTCTCTGATGGAGATGGCCAAAGAGTTTGATATTCACCTTATGTGGATGCCGGGACACCGGGACATTACGGGGAATTGTAAAGCTGATAAACTCGCCAGAATTGGAACAGAAATGCATATCCTGCTCAACAAGGCAAATACAGGTATTCCCATAGCTACAAGTAAACTACTGCTGAAACGAATCGCTTTGGAACAATCAAATACAAAATGGCTTAACACTACTACTTGTACAGCGACCAAACGAATCTGGCCAAAACTAGATTTGAAACGATCAAATTGCGTACTGTCCCTCAGTTTATCTCAAATCAGCTCCGTAATAGGTGTCATAACAGGACACTGTCTTATAGGTTGACACACTGCATGGCTCGGTGTACTATCAAACGATTTCTGCAGGAGCTTTTTAGACGAAGAAGAAGAAGAAACTATTTCACATCTTCTCTGTACATGCCCTGCTCTCTCTTATAGATGCAAACTGCATTTAAGAGACTACTTCTACAATGAACTTAGCGATCTCATAAACACAGACATTAGTAGTGTCACTCGCTTCATCAGAAGCTCCAAATGGTTTTAACTAGTAGGTAATTTTTTTTTTGTTCCCTATAGTTCGTGGTATCACAATGGGCCTCTATTGGTCTAAGTGTGTCAGATTGCTTTAAATCACAGCCACTTTAACCTAACCTTACCTAACCTTATCACATTCACTTTGAATAAAACAAAAACGAAATAAGATCAAAATCCTTGCAGCCATTTTTTAGAAGAGCTCTTGAGATATATAAGTTTTAGAGTTCTTAGGGCGCGGGCGATTTAATCCCCTCAAACTTGAACACATCTTGATGACTTTTATTTTCAACTTGTGAATTTATATTTATTCACACAAAGTTGATATTTTAAACTTTCGATTTTCAAATCTAGAGCTTATAAATTTCCGGAGTTTGGCTTGCCACCATTTTAGATCTTTGTGGTTTTCTTAAATCTAAATGGAATGAGACCAAACAAAAAGAATATGAAGTCTCTAAGCATAAAGTTCTGACAGTTGTACGGTAACCCTATTTTGAGCAATGGTGTAGTAATCAAATTTAATTGAACTCTTATTATTCTTGGTTTTTATGGTAAATTAAACATTTATCTCAAAATGTACAGACAAATTTGTTGCTTGCGCTACAGCAGAAACGTCACTGAAATAATATGTTTTTTAGATCCATATTATCCTCCTTATTTGTTTGGGAGTCTTAAGGCCAATTTCTTGACAAAGTTCTAAAATCAGTTTAAAACTATTATTTTTAGCTCTCAGTTTTTCTTATGAAAAAAAAAAAAATAAAAATGAATCAATTTGAGTTCTAATTTTTCCTTAAAGGCTAGCTTACAGTTCAGCGTGCAAAAACAAAAATTCAAAGCTAATTTTAGTCTTTTTTGGGCATAATTTTGTTCAATATTTTAATGTTTGTATTTTGAAATCACCGTTGCCAATACATAAATTACATTTTTTCCTATATCAAGTACCAGAGGCTAAAAATGCAATTTGTGCATGCAAAAAAACAACAAATTACATTCTTATCCCTTTGTTTTTATTGGTTACAAAAAAAAAAAGTATTCTTCGTGTTATCTGAGCTATGACAAGCAAGTTCGCATTTTTATGTAATAAAAACGATGGACAGAAAAGAACAAAATAGTTTTGTAAATTTATTTTTTTGTTTTTGCGCTGAACTGTAAATTAGGCGAGTTTTAAGAGCAAGAAATTGACCGTTAAAGTAATATTTGTTTGTCATCAGCACGAAAACACTCTAGTTTTTTTCCTTAAGGCTTACAGAAATTGTTTTCTAAAGTAAAATTAAGACAAATAAAACTTCATAGAACTGTCACACCCGCGACTCGTGTCACACGCGTAATATCTCGAACTTATTGTTCATACAGTTACCTACATACTCATGTTAAAACAGATAGTAAAGATGAATTTTTAGCAAAATAATTTTGTTTTTTTCTTTTTTAAACAACTATTTCCATAAAATTTTTAGGGGCGGCAGTAATTGATGGATTGGTACTTATCATTCTTTTTTGTGCAGAAAATTTGATAAACTAGATTTTTTTGAAAAAAACTTAGTTTTTGACTATATTTCGAAAATCATAATTTTCCGATTTCACACCCTTCTTATTTACTGACTTAGGATGGCGCGTAAAATCCAGACGTTGAACACTCGCTTACTGCATTAAAGCCAAAGACTTCTTTCCTTAGTCTTCCCCTTGACCTTACTCCTTAAAGCACTTCCCATGGATGTCACACGATTTCATCCTTAGCATTCCCTCTCCATCGCGCCTCCTGGATAATTGTTACGTCAGCCCTTAGCCTATTCAGGTTCTCCTACATCACTTTGACGTTTGACCTGTCGACTTTGGGTGGCTCTTCTGCAGAAATAAGTTCTGCTCTCAGTTTAATTGTATAAAAAGCACCGTAAGCCCATTCGAGGGGGTTCCTACTTTAAACTTACGGCTGTATTTAAATCATTGAAGGATAATGCAACATTGTCACTATTCTTTCTGACCTTTTAGTCTAATCTCCCTGGGTTAACAAGTGTCGTCTAGAGTAAACAATGACTTTCATACGTCATAGAAAATTTTTCGTAAATCAATAAAAAAAACAAAAAAAAACTCAATTTAAAAACTTTATAAAAATTAATAAAACTATTCTTCTTCGTTCTTTTCAGGAATCGATAACTCCAATACCATCAAAGGGTTTTCAAGTGGTAAGTGAAATAACTCGTAACACTTTTTTTTCTTATTGAAACGACACAAATACCAACATTTTTAAATTAAAACTTTTGTTTTCTTCCCTTGTTGGAGAATATTCTTTTAAGCCACATGCCCCTAAGAGTATACAAAACAAATCATTTCTAGATAGCTAGGTCAAAATATGAAATATTTGCAATTACCTACATTGCATATTTACAAGATATGCGCAAAGTCCAAAGTGTGTATAGAGAAGTACCTATTGTGTCTGTTTTAAATTTTACTACCAAACTGTGGCCAGAGGAGAATTGTGTGTTGTTTGTATGGCAGAGTGCCATTGGAAATTTATTGTTTTTTTTTTTTTTTTGTTTTTACAAAATACTGTAAAGAATATGAAAGTGAAAAAAAAATCCTTGCCAAACAATGAAACTTTCTAAATGTAAGTGCTTTATTCGTTTTACGCTCCTCTGTATACCTGCATAAGAAGAAAGAATACCAGCAGGAATTTCTTTTTCTGCAACGAAGGAAGATTGTTTTCCGAACCACACAGTGGTTTTTCTTGCTCACAGATTTTTAGTTTTTTGTTTTCAAATTATTTTTGGCAACCTTTTTAAATTCGTTTTTCGAATATATTTAACTTAAAAAAGAAACAATGATACGTAATTTTCTAATTTCCAAACAACATCATAAAATTACACAACGAAGTCAAAAAAGTATAACAGCTACTGATTATTTTGGTTAACTATGGTTGGTAGCTTTTGGCATCTTTTTGTTCATCAGGAATATTTAGCCTATCTACTGAAAACTGAAATTGAAAAAACTTAAATGCTGGAATGCTGACCACTTTCCATATTATGAACAACATAAGTACTTGGTTCCCTTTGTTGATGGATGAAATAAATTTAAACCTCTGATCGGGATGTACTCTATAAAATAAGCATGATCCTCATATCTAGGAAGGTTTTTCAATATCAAAATCTATTGCTATCATTTTTGGCCCACCGTGAACATGATTGTGTTTGGTATTAAATAAAAGTTGGATTTAAGCTTGTTATATTTCTGGAACTATATTTCAAATCGTTCATGGGAAAGTCGAGATATTTGGGCTGAAAGTTTTTCAGTTTATATTTCAAACAATAAACTGGCCATAACTTCTGAAGTAAATAACGAAGACAAATTATATTAATATCAAAGGTAATTTTCTAGTCTTTAAAATAATGTAAAAAAAATAAACACTGTCACTTTGTGTGTAGTTTGGATGACAAGCCAATACATATTTTGGTTGTACACTCATCAGTCTCCTTTTTGTGGTGCTGAGCTTTAATCAAACTTTCTATACACACCATAGGAATCGAACCCACGCATATCAGATTTGCTCAGTCTTAGAAATCGAGTGCATTACGCACTCCACCACTTTAGACCACTGACGTCACAGCTCGAGATGTGTTTCTTGTTTATCCTCTATTTTTCTCCATACCTTATTTCGATAGACTACAATTCGTAGTATGTATCAAAGGGGGATAGGGGGATATCCTCATCTAAGAAGTTTCCTACCAGCCTTCTGGTGTTTTCTGAGTCATGATCGTGTTGTAATAAACTGCTTTCAGGGCTATTGGACCCCAAATGTGGATTCATATGGTTTCTGAAATATCCCCACAAAAAAAGCAATAATCCGGGTGCTTAATAGAATAAGTGAAGCAATTTGTTGACGTGTGAGTGAAGAATTAAAAAATCCTTAATACTTCCGTATAATAAAAATCATCAAAATTGGTTTAGTCGTCTAAGAGAAAGTCAAAAATTAAAAAAAAAAACCGTTCTATTATAGGTAGATACTGTTAGTAACATTTTTACAAACATTTTTTTTCAACTCAGAAGTATGACACAAAAATTTGAATTAAAATATAAGAGCCGTTTTTGAAAAAAGTTAACTTTTTCCTAATTGTTATATGGCAGATGTCGTTAGTTTTGTTCTTAAAAAAAATTCAATTTCTCCTCTAGGAAATCACCAAACATCCTTGACCACTAAATTTGAAGAAAATCGCTTAAGCGGCTTAGGCTGTAGCTCGAAGTATATACAGACAGACAAACAAACGCACAGACAGAATTGCGAGACCCACATTATTCGCATTCTCTATCATCGTAATGACATAATGTCTGATTTCTCGAGTTCAATTTTTTTAAGAATCATAAACTTACTTAAAAAAGTAAAAATGTTGAAAAATCCATTAAAATCAGTCCTTTTGAAAAGCACACACTATTCTTTTTAATTGGGTTTCCTCTGATTACTGCCTTCTTTATATCAAAATTAACTTGTTCAGTATCAAGAGTATGGAAACTCCATACCATCATCTAAATTATAGGTTTTTTTCGCAGTGTGCATCCCAAAAACTAACTTTTTTTTGTAAAATAACGGTTTAAAATGTGACTATACCAACAGTACATTGATAAATAAAAACAAATCTGATTTCAGGTCTTAGCTCACTTATGCTATGTGGAATAAGTCCTCTAAATTTCAGCCGGATCAGCTTAATTGTTTTGAATATATGTACCTGCACCAGGTCAACCGAATCGAAGAGAGCTCTTTTCTACAAAACAGTCACATTTTTCTAAAAATCAATTAAAAACAAATTCACGTGATAGAATTTTTCTGAAACCAGATAAATTCAGAAAGTTTAATCCTACATAATTTCAAAAAAATATATGAAGGACAAAAAAAAGCTTGCTTTTTTGCAGACTAGTGTTATCAAACAATTTAATTGTTTTATCGTGGAAGCTATCCATTAAATTCACTTGTCAAATTGCAATTCAATGCGTTCTTAATTGTTTGAGAATCACCACCTTTCCTTAATATAGTTTGGTTTTTTGTAATACTTCATATGAATTTCATATGATATGCATACCTAAATCCATGAAATAAATTTGCCTGCTTTAAAATAAAACTGGCTACTATCTAAAATCCAAATGAAAGACAAGAAATCATCTATACAAACCTACATATACGCGTCTTTTTAGAAAAAAAAAACAATATAATTTTTTATTCAAAACAAATAATTTAACAATTTTCATTTAAATTGTTCAATTTACAGACATTCTCAAAGAAAATAACCACACATTAGACGATATTAAGCTATTATGGAAAACATTTCGACATCAAACATCCATTTCTTTCAACTCTTTTCGAATTCTGATATTATTACTTTTCTTTCCGTAGTCGGCGGCGGCGGCGGCGGCGGCGGCTGGCGGTGTTATCGGTGGAGACATCGTCGTCGTGTTGTATGTATGGTAAACCAAATTCGTTAAGCATAATATAAGCAATAAGCATTATGCTTAGAACGCACATCGCAAATACGTTGGTAAAGAGTTTTAGTGCCTCGAAACTCATACACATACAATCTTGATATAGACGGATTGGTTATGCAATGTAATTATACGCAGGGATGTTACGCCATTTAATGTCTCCTCCTCGGGCTACCCCAACTCCTTCATTCGGGATTATCCAACCTAATAAAACTCAAAAAGGTACACGAGCGTTGTTTATTTTGTTATGCAAATATTTATACGTATGTACATCTCTAAGTTGATAAATTTTAATGAGCATTAATGGTACATACGCAAGGCTAACAAGAATGTTGCCAGAGTCTCGCATAGCCCTGACTCTCGATTGCAAAAAACAAAAAAAAGGGTTATTCCCATGACGTGGAATAAAGTTTTTATAACATCTCGTTTCTCGTATTTATGCAGTATTGCGCCTTTTGGTGGCACATTATGACGAAGGAGGCACACAACACGGTGACGGTAGGTGTAGGTACCTACGTTAAAGTAGGTGCAAAATTAAGTATATTTTGAATTATGAATGAAATATTGCCAAAGGACCATCTCAGAGTGTGTATGTATAAATCTGCATACTACATTGGGTACCGTTTCAGGCAGAACGTTAAAATTCCTCTATCCATGCCTATACTATAGGAGTATAGTTTGCCTAGCATCATCCTGAGAGTATTAATTTATTCTTGCGTATAGTTATATAGGAAAGTTCATGTCGTAACGTCTGAAGAAGGTATATCTAGTCGTAAGTGTGTTGGACGTTAGATGTCATATCTTTCTAAACGAATATCCTAGAAAATCCTAGAAATAGAAAGTTTTTAATTTAAAGAAAAGTTGTTCCCTTTCTTGTAAATTTATAATATTCGTATAGATAAAGTAAATCTGGAAAAAGGTAGGTTTTCTATAAAATCGAACAACCCAAAAGGTTAACTCATCTGCGTAACGTTCTTCAGCTTATGGGATTAAAATTTTTCTACAAGCATCGTTCCGCATTGAAAAGTATGAAAATCTATTGGATTATCTCTTCGTTGATAGAATGGTTTGTACCTACCTACATTATATGGAAAATAAAGGATACTTTTAAATAAGAGTATTTACTACTGGATATGTGCTGATATAAATTTGAATTTTTCTGATGTTTTTTTTTTTTTTCTAATACCTACCTCCCTATACATTATATAAGATTTACTTAAACTTAGTTCAAAAAAAAAAAACACAAAAAAAGAAAAGAAAAAAGTTTTAAGTTATTCAAAAGTCAGTGTCGAAAGTTTTTATTTATTTTTTTTGTTCTTTTCACGGCATACATAATGTATTATTCATTTTGTGGGCAGATTTTGTTTAAAGTTTATGCAGGTGAGATTATTTAGTGCGGCTGGTGGTGTATTAATAGGAAAACGAGGAAAACCAACAAATTGATGTTTTGAAATAAGTTTGATTCAAGATTATGTAACATCCAACGTAAATAGAACAAAAGTATAATAAAATATATCAAACAAAACAAAACAAAAATGCCAAAGGAATAGTATGGTCAAGTTATGAGCAAGAACTAAGAGTTTTGTATAAGCTTTTGAAATTGAATATATGTGTACATAATTTTAAAACAGAGTCTGAATTTAAGTCAAATATAAATTATTTTGTTAATATTATTCAATGCACGACTGGCCCGCACGTACTTGCTATTATGTTCATATATATGTGGATGATGTGGACCTTAAAGCCTCTTTATAAAGTTTTTAAAAATATATAATGCAATAAGAAAATATAAGAAAAATATAAAATTAAATACTTCATTGACTCAAATCATCTATTAAATGATTTTGAATTACTAACTATTCGATTTTATTTAAAAAAAAAAAAAAAACAATTTTTAGGAAAAAAAAATTGAAAATCATTTGAGGGGTTTAAAAAAAAAAATTTTGTGTATATTAAAATGCTCTAACCATGTTTAAAAAAGTTGGCATGCCATTTTCAAAAAAAAAACACTAAAAATTTCAGAAAATTTAGCGATCCGTTTTCGAAAAATTGATGTTTAAAAAAAAAAAAAAAACAGCTAATCGAAAACACTAAAAACATTTGTGATGAAGTCAGTTTTCCTCAAGTTTTTAGCCTTAAAAGTACCTTTTCATTACTGAATTTTGTGAAATTTTTAATGTTTTTTTGAAAATGGCATGTCAACTTTTATATTCAATATACAAGAAGTATTGAAAAGGTACTTTTGAGGCTAAAAACTTTAGAAAAACTGATTTCATCCGAAATGTTTTTAGTGTTTTCGAGTAGCTTGGGTTGTATATAAAATAAAAAGAATTATTAGATTAAGAGATAGTGGTGGAATGGTCGCGATAAAAAATGGCGCGATAAAAAAAAACAACAACCGTCAGTCTATGAAAAGTAGTAAAAAGCTACTTTAAAGGCTGAAAACTCAAGAAAAACTCATTTTGACCCATTAATTTTTGGTGTCAACGAGTAGTTTAAAGTTTATATAAAATTAAAAAATATATATGATCCAAGGGTAGTGTTGGAATGATCGTCAGCTGTGCCAGTTTAAAAAGATCGACTCAATAGTAATAAAAAGGTACTTTTGACCCTCAAGATTGGTTTTTCACCCAAATATTTTTGATGTGTTTGTTTAGCTTAGAGTGTATATAATATAAAAATAATCATAAAATAAAAAGATAATGGTGCAATGATCGTCAACTATGAAAGTTTCAACAGGGCCAACACTGAGTATATGTAAAAAGGTACTTTTGAGTATTAAAACTTAAGGACAACTGATTTTAATTCACATACATTTGGTGTTTACGAATAGCCTTAAGTATAAACTCTAGAAAAGCAGTCACAAACTTTCCAATTATTGGTGGAATGATCGTTATTTAGACATTAATTTGAATTGTGAGAGTCTAATATTCCATGTGCGCCCTACGAAAACCAAATCTGTACTAAATTTTAAGCAAATCTGTCGAACCGTTTAGGCTGTAACTCTGTATACAGATGGACGCAAGGACGCACAGACGCATCATTTCATAAGGGTATTGTGTTTGTCTACCCACTTTTAAATGCTACTTTAAGCTTGTTTTTATCAATCGAATGCAGAAAAGGAAATGGTCCTTGGTCTTCTAATTTTAGTATATAAAGGTTTAACATTAAACACAAACACAAAATGATTTTATAAAAAATAAAATGCACTACTGAATCGCACTTACTTGCTCTTCAGGTTAAAGTTGCTATAGACGTTAAAGCCTCTTATATAAAGTTTTTAAAAATTAATAATTGTATTAGAAATTAAAAAAATAATAGGGTTTTGCTTAAGTTATATATTTATTTATAAAGTGGAACATGTGTAAAAATAACAAATCTAATTTTAACTTTTTATTTTTTTTCGATTTTTAATTAAAACATATTTTTTATCAAAACTTAATTAGATTTTTATGAAATATCTGTGAACAACTTTTAGTCAAAATCGCTTAAGCCATTTACGAGACATCCACAAAAAAACAAACTAAAAAAAAAATTGCAAAAAACAAACGGCAACGCTGTTTCTCCGTTGTTGGAGTCATCATTTTTTTGTTCACTTTTTGCGTAATCAATATGGAAAGTTTTCGATTTGAAAATTTCCTTGTTCAGTCCAAAAATGTTCCGAAATCCTTATTATCTTAAAATGAATGAGAGCAGGTACAAATATAGCCTTTTTTAATTCTGATAAAAAAAGAAAGAACATGCATCAGCAGCAAGCAATTGATTAAGGTAGTAGCTCCTCACTACACTTAATTTTTGATTTCACTTGAGTGAAGAAAAGCAAATTTGTTGCTTAAGTATTGGTTTCTGAATGCACTGAGGTGATCTAAAGAAACACAAAATCATATGGAAAACATCTTGACTTAAGTCTAATTCTGCTTATATTTGTCCGTATTTTTTTTTAATTAATTAGTTTAATTAGTTTTCATCATTTAATAAAATTTCGCAGAATGTTATTTTTTTTTTGAAGTCCTGTTGTTAGCTTAAATATTTTATATGGTTTACGCTAATTTAATTCTTAAAAAAAAAGAAAATCCTTGTTTTAAAATATAAATCTGTTTCATAATCCTGATGGTTAGTAATATTCCTCAAAGCTCATTTCGATTGACGAATGTTAAAAAAAAAAACAAGATGCTTTTTTTATGTCCTTCTTACCTACTCCAACTTCTCATCCACATTATCAGAAAAAAAAATTAAATCTCAAACATATCAAAGTGAACAATGTCCATTCTCAATTTAGTTTGTCGAAGATAATTTCATTTATTTTTTGTTGTCCCATTTCATTTTTTCTGTATAAATCTTTTTCATCGTTTTTCTTTTTTTTTTGTCTTGGAGGACACAAATACATTTTTCCTTAAACAACAAATTCCCAGGTCAAAATAATACCCAGATGCTGTTATGATGATCTGGTTTCGTTCAACTCTTTCACTAGTCAAGTGAAGTAACCCTTTTTTTTACCCTGAGGACGAACAAAAAATCCTTGGTATTTATGTATTCCTTTTGTCAATTTTTGTTGTTGTATTTCGGCGACACTTCTTTACTTTTGAAAAAAAATTCAAAACAATTTTTATAGAGTTCCAATTTGTGTCCGACAGCTTGGAATGAAATTGCCCAAGTATTCTTTTTGCGGGTTGGATGGCTTTTTGTGTATTTTAACGTTTACGGGTCCTTTCTGGTAGATATTAAACCAATATTTTTGTATACAGGTTTTTCTTTTTGTTGTTTTCTTGTTCAAAATATGAAAAATCGGTTTCCAACATAATGCCATGTATAAGTCGGTGTAAAGAATATTTGGGATTCATTGAATGAGCTTTTCATTTCCCTTGTCAGAATATATGATAAGAGGATTCTCTTGTAGGTACTTTATATTTTGTGGGTTGAACAAAAAAAAATAAATAGAATTTACCCAACAAGGACAATAAGGGAAATTGGAGAGGTAAAAAAAGGGCTCGAAACGTTAAATTTCACAAAGTGATGTCATAATTTTTTATTTATTAAATTTTTAAAAGGTACCCATATAGGTTAAAGGTATAGGCTAGGCGGGCATATGTTCAGGTGCCGGAAAGGTGTTTCATCTCCTTTTTTAATGTTGTTTAAGTGAAAAATGTGTCCTGTGTATTATTTTCTTGTGGTAGTGGCGGCGCGCGGCAGCAGCGATGATGGTGGAATCAAAAATAAATAATTCAACATGCAGTGTGGTTGATGTAAAAATCCCGACCTGATATAAAAAGGATATTGAATTATTAAAGAAGTCCTTACTCAGTACCAGTAATCCAGATCAGGGAATAGACAACGTTGATAGAGGATTATTTTGTTGATTCTCAAGGATAATCTCAGACAAGCGTCTTCGTTTTTGCTCATCTCCATGCTTGATTGTTTATATATTGTTGGTTGAAAGAGAATTCAGAGATTTGTTATCTGTTTTGAGGCAGTGTTATTTAATTTGCTTTTGAGTTTAAAATCAAAAAAAAAAAAAAAAGAACCTAACCCGTAATTAGCATATTTAATTTTGACTTTGAAGAGAGATTATCTTTTTATTACTTTTCACTTTTGACACTTTTACAAAACCATAACTTTTTTTCGCAAATTAAAGAACTGATCCGTTTCTGAGGAAATTAGTCTTCGTTGATTGGACGTTTATAATTAGGTACATTGGTTGTATAAGGTTCTAGCTCTTTCCATAATTTTATTATAAGTTAGTACGCAGATTTAGTACAAATGCAAAAACTTAACTGATCATATAAATTTGTTGATTGATGCATTTTTGCAAATAAGCAATTTATTTTAATCAAAAAGTTATTTTTAGTATGAAATTTAACATTTTTAGTTCCAGTTTCTAATCAAAATATACTATATATAAAGTAGATACATTTAAAATGAAGTTGGAGTATGGTAGGATATGGAAGGAACTTATCAATGTGTGTACAGTGATTTTTGTTAATCAATTATTACAGGCATATAATTTTCTGGTATTATAGAACAAATTTAAATGAATTAACGATATATAAGTTATTTATAAATATATATCTGGTGAACCAAAAAAAAAAAAAAAAAACAAAAATGAAAATTAGAATGTGAAAAAAGGACGCATACGCCCGAGTGTACAAAGACAAATATAAATTTACATGAATAGTCTAAGAACTGGTGAACTTTATGGAAATTTCATTCTGGCAGAGCTTGTTTTCTTATATGTTGCCAAGCTTGGTTATAAGGTCTAAAAAAAAACTATCTTGCAGTTGTCATTTGTCACCCATGGTCTTTGTAAGGTAACATGCTCCTAAAGTTATAAGAAAATCGTTGCAGTAAAAAAAAAAAAAAAAATTTTCTGTGGAAATCTAAGAATATATTTATCGTCTATAGCTAGATTAAGAGCCAGGAGCAGATTTCCTGGTTAGAGGTATCCAAACCATAGAGTCTGCTTGCATGTATTAGGAGCGTTTTCGAGCAAAAGTGAATCAAAAGCACAATTTTTCTGAAAATGGATATAGTAAGGACAACCACATTAAATTTATAGATAACCAATGCAACCCCACAGACTCACGGACAATAAATATACCAATGTCAGACATTTTAAGTGGGACCAAACGCCTGCCAGGTGCAGATAGTCCCGAAAATGGTTATTTTAATCTTTTTTCGATACATCATGCATGTGTTTAAGCCTTCAAATTGTGGCGATTAAATAGAGCTACTAAATTAGTAAAAACAATGTATACCTACCACAATATTAGATTTTGTTGATATTTATACGAGAAAGTGTAATTTTAAAACAAAGAACTGACTTTAAATAGCAGCATTTTTGTACGGATGTATTTGAACCAAAAGAAATTGCACTTTATTGAAAGAAAATATTATCCTGAATCATTTGATTTGTATTTTTTTCGTCATGGTATACTGGAACTCAGATAGTGGCAAAAAAAAACAAAATATGCATTTTTCTTCATAACTTTGGTAAGAAGGGATGTAGTGGTGCAAATTTGGGTTTAAGCTCTTCAAATTAATTTTTATCGTTCCATGAAAAAAAAAAACTGACAGTGGCTCTGCGCGCAAGGTCAAATGACGGACTAACAGAACTTAATTTTCATTCAAAAATTTTGTTTGATATTTGATAATTTTGAGATGGATTCTTTTTGGTTAAATTCTTTTTTTTAGACTGTTTAAGAAAAGAACACAGTTATTTTGAAAAACATTGTGAAAAATTAAGAGAAATGCATTTTTAATGCCGATTTTTCCGTAAATGATACTAATATCAACCAGCCAGGAGTTGTCATAGAAACCAAATTTATTTTTTGGAAAAGATTTTGACTCTCTGAACTCGAAGCTAGTATCAGAATTGCTCTATCATATAAAATGTTTTTGACACTGTTTTTCTTAAAAAATGAATTTAACAAAAGAATCCATCTCAAAATTTTCAAAAATCAAAAATTTGTTCGTCTACTTTTTTGATTGAAAATTAGGCAATTTGTCAAAAAAAAAAAAAAATTAATATTTTGGTGAAAACCAAGTTTCATCAAAATTATAGAAAAATTATCTAAACAATAGTTTTAAATCTTTTTATCACCTGCAACTCTTGTATTATTTTTTTATTTTGATAGGAAGTCTACTTTTGATAGAAATCGTAAAAAAACACGATTTTTGACACCCAACTCACTTTTTCGCCCAACCACCCCCTTTCCCCTAATCTGTTGGTTGGCAATTTATTTTTGTCCATTCATATACCATTTTTCTTAAATTTTCTCACCATCCACATCCTCCTAATTTTTTTATTTTTTTTTTTGGCGCTGGTTTAAAACAGGGCAGATGGTCTCGAAAATGCATGAGCGAAGGAATGTTTTATAAATTCAATTTAAAAGGAACGTTTTTTCGTCTTTAGTTTTTTTTTTAATATAATTTCTGTGCTCAAAAGGTAAAAGCTCTTAAGTCTATTTTCATAGTTTTTCAGAAAGTGAATTTTTAACTTTGAATCTGTGTTTAAAAATTACTAAGAGGGTTAATAACTTTCGGTCATAACTTTCTTGTTTTTAATTATTTATCAACAGGGGTAAGAGGGAAATACAGGTTGGGGACAGCGATAAATAGCTAAAACCACTTAAGTCGACTTAAGAGCTTTTACCTTTTGAGCACAGATTATTTTACCTATTACAGTAGGTGTTGAAACCTTCAAAAGCCTCTATATTAGGACCGAAAAACGAGTGCTCATAACAAGGTGAGATCCTTACTGCTTGAAAACCACATCGACTTTTCGATTGCAAACTAGTTTCTATGATAACTCAACTTCGTAAAAAATAATTTGCTTTACCTAAATATTTTTCGCGAAGTTGAGTAACGTGTTGCAGGTAGCTCTCCGATGAAAGTTTCTGGTCATTCCGCGATTTTAAAAGCAGTTTCCTCTTACCACACCAACTCGGAAGGTTAAGTTCTTCCTCAGTGGTGCACCAAATTTACGTGTTCCAATTTCCTATCCTTTCAAAAGTACAAAAAGTTCAAGTATTGCAAGTAATTAAACTATTTCGGGTTGAATTAAAAGAAATAGAACATTATAAACTTTCTCCAAAAAACAAAATAAACATATTTAAAAAAATAAACTCCAAACAAATAAGCTCCACAAACTTAAAGGGCTGTTCTTTTTTTTTTGCACAAAAATCAAAAACTAAAAAAGTTGTAGATTTTTTCGTAGCAAACTCTAAAACTGAGTCACTAATTAACTGATACCATGTCATTTAAGCGTTTGAGTTTTTTTTTGTATTTTGACTCCCAAAACCAAGGTAACTACTTATATCCTTTCAAATTTTCAATTCAAAAAGCCAAACATCGTTCATGGCAAAATGCCAAACAAACTGCCAAAGCACATCACCCACCAAACTAATTAAGAAAATCTCACTAACTGTTATGTACAAGTTCCCATCCTATACACTTTACAGTCATATTCCATGTACCTACCCAGCAAAAAAAAAAAAAAAGTTTAACTTTGATTCTAATGCTTTGAACTCACACATATCACATCCGCTCATGCGAGCATGAAATAAGGTCTCATTTTCACCCTGAAAATGAATACAGTATATTGTCAACACACACATATACATATACCAAATACCTACACCTTTATTGAAAATGTCTGCTCATCCGGGAGGACAAAAAACAGACAACGTTTCTCACGTTTTTTGGCAGCTCTATACGCACACTTAACCACGTCGTCGTCGTCGACGTCATCATCGACATCATAATCTTGTACAGTTGGATCCGCTTAACTGAAAAAATAATTCGAAAGTAACAATTCATTCTATCAAATTAAAGCCAATTAGAAAGTTCTAGCGAAAAAGTCGTACCATTCATACGCTACGACAATCCTTGCGCTTCTAGAAATTATCTTCTTTCTCTTGTCTAGAAGGACTAAACGAGTGTAGAATCAAAATCAGATTTTTAATGAAAATGTGTTCTAATTGATTTTATTTCATTCAACGGGTAAATTTTTATCTAATCGTTATTCAAATAAGCAAACTCGACTGTATGGTAATATGGTTTAAGATGTTAAGTGCAATACACAAAGAAAATTATATCGGTTGTGTTTGTTAAACGAATATACAAGCACAAGTTTACATATTTTATATAAGCAGCTTGTTTCTAATCAATCCGAAGAGCCTACATCCTTGAGAATGTATATTTGGGAATGAATATGCAAAAGTTCAACGAAGGTCGCTGCTGATGATGTACAATTTAAGAAAGGCAGATGATTTGGTGGAACGACAGGATAACATTGATGAAATAATGAAACGAAAATTTGTATTTTATTTTCAATCCAATTATTTCCTTGCGTGTTTTATTTAAAAAAAATCATCATCATATATTTTATTTTTACATAAAATTTGGTTTATTAAACGTAGGTACATACATATCTATCGTATATGAATGCATGATTAAATTGAATAAATATTTTCTTCTGTATTAGTCATACATCTAATCTCCTACTACCTTTCTTCGGCAGCTCTTAGAGTGAAAATGTACTTTTTTTATTTTTTACCACAATAAAAAAAAAAAAAAATATGGGAAAAAACGATTCCTTCTGCTTTTCTACAGGGAAGCGTTTTTTCCTATATTTTTCAATTTGTAGTCCAATACTTAAAATCAGATGCAAAAAAGTCTTTTAGTTCAAACAACAAAGTTGTTGGTTTGTGAAAAATTTACCTAGATCGTGTTAATTTCAAATTTCTCGAAAACTAAAAATATGTTTTCAATTGATTTTCAGTATTGAACTTATAATTAAATATTGATCGTGATTACGTGATTAAATAATTGTTTAAACCGAAAAATAGTAAATTTTTTTTTTGCAAAATTCAGAGTTTGAAAATAAGTTGCTTACAAACTATAAGCTAAAATAACTAAATTTTAAAATTATATTTAAGTGTAGGTTTTTGATATTTTTAAGATAAGCTATAGGATCTTTGAAAATTTATTTTTACATGTGAAGTTTGAAAAGCTATATCTTCGAAACTGTTTAATCTAAAGAAATGATTCTGAGCTCAAATTAAAGAAAATTGTAAGGGTGAAACCGCTGAATATAGCAGTTTATAGCCAAAAACTAGCCCTTCATAGCTTAAAATGCCAGTTTCTGAAAAAAAACGGAAGAAAATCTCGTTTGCTTACCAATGTTGCGATCGGCGCTCGAGGTCGAAAAATTGGATTTAACATCATCGGCTTAACATCATAAGCAACTGAGTAAATAAATAAGAACTACAGGATTTGACACAAGGTCTCCTTTCTTCAAAACGAAAAGGTTACTAGACTACTTAACGAAGTGTGATAATAAACTGAATTTCAAAAACTAATTTTTAAAAGCTTTCCGAAATAAAATATTAAACCTTGAATGAATTTATTTTATGTTCATCACAACATTTTTTTTAACAGGCCTGTCTATGTGTTATAAAATATTCAAAATAAATAGCTGCGCAAACAGAAATTGCACAAAACTCTTCTTTCATTGTATTTTGTATAGCATATGTACATATATGTCCCGATTCCCGAAGCGAAGTTGTTTGACTTAACATAACACGTATAATTCTTTTTTTCGGAGCAAACAAAGCAAAGAGATAAAATGCAATTTTATTTTATTATGTGCTTCTCTGAAAAAAAAAATATATATTTCATATTTATCCTCTAGCTGTAATTGATAAAGGGAAAAATTGCTGTTTTTACGTGTTTATTACAAAAGTAATTCAAAGATTTTAATATTACTTGGGAATGTTTTATTTAGCACAAACGAGACAACAATTTGTTTTTTTTTTTTATTTTTAATTATTATTTTAAGTGGAAAAACCTTCCTAGGATTTTGATGCAGTAAAACACAATGCCATAAAGTCCAAAACTGACAACAGCAATTACTGTAGATAGATACCAGACTCCACCACCGATGAACATATTATGTACTTGAGAAAAAAACGAGGTTTATTAAAATTTATTATTATTAAAATTAAAAAATTATATAAGATTCCAAGAAGTGGGCCACAATACCTACTGTTTATCTTAAAAACAAATTGACAACAGAATTTATAACCATCCAAGCGAAGACCTCACTTCTGCTTTGTTTTTAAAATTCCAGCAGTTTTTCGAAGTAAAATTTTTCAAAACATAACTTTTGGAACTCTTACATTTTAAATGCGTTTGTAAGTTTGTTTAATGTACCGTTAGATTAGTGATGTGCCTCGTTTTTTTACCCACCCGGTAGGTATTTATTGATGGGACACACATACTTAAATCGCCTACCAGCTGATTGGGAGAAAGTTTTTGAGATATTGAATTTTGAACATCCCAAAAACACTGTTTTTGTGAGTTTTTGGGATATGAGAGATTTCATTTTCAGAAACAAGACCATGTTTTCTGCAATGTTTTTTAAGCCTGAATAATAAATTACACTTCAAAAAAAAAACTCAGACTCGTGTTCAGCGCATCAAAAATTTTGCCAAAAATATGGTCTATGGCTATTCGCATTTTTCCCAATATTTTTGAGGCTATTTTCAAAAATTTACAAATCAAAAGTTGTAGTTTTATCTACCATCTATATTTCTCGTAGGTATTAACTTTTTTTCGATTAGGAAGTCTACTTCTGAAAGAAATCATTCAAAACTACTACCCACCTTAATTTTTCACCCACCAACCCCTATTTCCCCAATCTGTTAGTGGGTAATTTATGTTTCCTTCTTAAATATCTTAAATTTTCCCACCACCATTATCCTGCTATTATTTTTGTTTTAAGTTTTGCCCTCTGAAAACTGAATTGGCACTAGTCTTAGTACGTACTACGTACACTCTACATATCTTCTATCCGATTGTAGCGGCTGGAGATTAATTTTTGTACTTCTATATAAAATAAAACTAATAAATAACAACAAAATTAATTTTTTTTTACTATTATTGCTATAAATTCCCACACATTTACCCATTTTGGTAAATACCGGATATTTACCTTGGGTATTTACCCAAAAATGCTATATACACCGTACTTGCCAATCACTACGTTAGAAACGTTTTTTTTCGTAAGTGCTACGAAAAAAGGTATTTAAGGCAAAAAAATCCTCTAACGCTAAATTTGTATTTATTCATTAAAACTAGATGAATTGAAAATGCACAATGATTAAAAATATTTTGACTTTGCTGAGATATTTATTAAAAACAAAAAAAAAAATGCACGACTGGGTCGCACGTACTCGCTCTTAGGTTAAAGGTGGCTTTAACCTTCTTATATATACTTTTTAAAAATTAATAATTTTATACGAAAAATTTAAAAATAAGTGTAAGAAAAAAATAATAACCATCACTAAAATGTCATCTTAATTTGTTTTGAAGTGAAAACTAAGCATGCCATTTGACTTGATTAAGAAAAATAAATAAAAAAAAAAAATTTGAAATCGTTGGAGTCGTTTTTAAAAAAAATTATTTTTACACATGAAAATTCTTAAAAAAAAATGGAATGCCGTTTTTAAGAAAATATTCATGCGCATCTAAACCAAAATAAAAAAAAATATACAGTCACAAGTTTTGGAAAAATTGATTTTTCACAAAAAAATTTGAGTTTTTTTCTTTAATCCAAAAACCAATTTTTTGAAATTTTTGATACCAAATAATTTTAAAATTATTAAGAAGCTTCCGTGTAAGCAAATTCATCAATATCGGTTGCGTCGTTTAAGAGAACCTTAAAAATGAGAAAACAAACGGTTCTATGGTAAGTACCGTTATTAACATTTATAAAAATATTTTTTTCTTTGCAAAAGTATGGCCACGGCTTTATTAGCAAAAGTAAATAGAAATTGTTTTATCAAAATTCTTGGAGCCGTTTTTGAGAAATTTTGAGAAAAAAACAGGTGCAATGCTGTTAATCACATTAAAGAAGTAATATTTTGTTCTTGAAATTTGTTGAGTGTTGAAGGCATTTTACTTTAGTTATCTTCCCAAAAGTTGTATCAAAAACTAATGACTGTTACTACTGCCAATAAAGCTTTTGATATAGAAAGACGGTCCTCGGTAACCGTCTTTCTATAATTTACGGTACCTTTCAAATAACCAATATATGAATGTATAAAAATTTAATTTTCTAAATAGCGGCTCTAATGACTCTATTTAAAATTTAAAAAAATGTGTAAATTCTACACAAGTTCGTACTTTTAAGATAACAATACTTTTCATAGAAGTATTTTTCTTTTTTTCTCATTTTCTCTTAAGTGAACACGGATGCCGGTCGATGAGTTCACAACTATCAGCGGAACTACTTTAATTCACAAATGCAAAACAAAATCTCTTTTTTTATACAACGAATGTCACAGAAAAAGAAAACTTTAAAGAATAGAATAATTCCTTTCACATGTTTAATTACTCGAAGAATGTAATTTAATCGATAAAAGAAAACGATTATACGCAGCATTAAGCAAATTAATTATGTCATTTGGCTTCCTTCACTTCCTTCACATGTTCAATTTAATTACTCAACTTTCCAATTTTTAATGGAGTATTATAATTCGTTCCATAACAAGTGATGGGAAGTCGGTGTCACTTAATTTAAGGAAAGAAAATCAGAAAATAATTTTGAAGGGAATGCGAGAACGGCAATAAACGTCACTCTGTGAGCATGTTCCGTCTACATTGAAAAGTGTTTTAATAATTTATTTGTTGTAAGTAATTGAATTACCTCATTTGGTTCAATTAACGACATACAGTTGAATCTATGAGAATATACAAACAAATTTCAACCGCTTCCTTAGTTTAATTAACCTCTGATCGTAAAAGGAAGAAAACATTATCGAACTAACATACTTTTAGGGGTTAAAACCTATTGGGCCCCTGATGCCTGAGACATGGTGGCTTTTATAAGTTCAAAATCCTGCTATTATTGAACACTTGGCGCTATAAAACAATACTAGCAGAAAAATGGGTAGTAAAGCAAAACACTTCGTCTTCCAAGTTAGGAGTTTTTTCCGATTTTTTTGCTACAAGCCTAACCAAAGTAGAAACAGTTTTCTAGGTTGTTTCACCGGTATTCTACTATGGTGTCATGCCTGGAATTGATATTTACTCTGAAGCAAACGGAGTCCTAGACACAAGACCGTCTTAGGTAATGTGGGGGCCTCGGGCCTGGCATATTTTTGGGGCCCTTTAAGTAAGAGCCGTCACTTAAAGTAATAGTATTTGAAGACCTAAAAAGATAAACTTCTATGACAATCATTACGTATTATGCCTATACAATAACGCAATTGCTGCTATCAGCATTGAATTTTCTGTGAGCAAAACTATAACACCAGCTTAAAAGAAAGAAAGTTGAAGAGCTATGACTTACCAACGGAAATCTTTAAGCATGGTGGCACACAGTAGTGCTTTCTATGAGTTTTAGCAAAAAAAATCATTTGCGTAGCCATTTCTTGACGAAAATTGACGAAATTTGGTACACTTAGGAATTTAATTATGGAGAATACAAAAAGTCTGTCAACTTTTTTATTTACAAAATGATGGCTCCAATACGGCGGCCAAAATAAGCAATGAAAACGATAAACTGAAAACAAATCGTTTTAGAATTTTTGCGAAATTTATACAAAACCAACGAAAACGTAGCGTCGTCGGTCTGTGCGTCCGTTCGTCTGTTTGGTACAGATTATTTTTTGCAATTTCAAAGTTTTTTTTTTTTTTATTTTTGTTGGATGTCTCGATAAGAACGAAAACCTCCCATTTAACCTTCTCAAAAACGACTCTTACAACTTTGTGTGTTATGTAAGAAATGATTGTAACAGTAGTTCGTTTTTAGTTTTTCTCATAAAATTTTAATTACGGAAATGTGATAAACACGTTTTTCGTGAAATTTTCAATCTTTTATACATATGTTGTTTTATTTAAATTGTTTGACTGTACAGTTCTAGAGAAATTAAATTTTTAATTTCAAGTTTAAAAAAAAAATCCTTATGTTGTATTTCTCTTTCCATTTATAAGTGACATGTTTTTACTGAATTTTCAATGTCTATATCAATTTCTAGTTAAAAATCATTTTTTTTTAATTATTTGAGCAAACCATAAGGTAACTCCATTTTGAGAGTAAGTAAGACTTCAAATAAATATTTTTTAAGTTTTTGGTAAGACAAAAATAATTTTAGTCTTATTTGCAAGAATTTAGAAAAAGGTTATTATTTAGTACATTTATAATCGCAAAACAACAAAAATAAAATGCACGACTGGGTCGCACGTACTTGCTCTTGAAGATAAAGTTACTATTTATGCCAAGCCCTTTTAATTAAAAATTTGTAAAAGCAGTTTTAGAAAAAAAAAACAACTAAAAAAGCATAAAATTCGGTTTTCAAATGACTAAAACAGCTTCTTAAATGAATTTAACCTCAAAACAAAGTACGCAATTTGATTTTTTTGAGATTCGTTACAGCCGTTTTCTAAAAAAACTATTTTTTCTATATAAAATTTTGCAAGGACTTTTATAAAAAAAATTGGTACGCCATTTTTAAGATATTATTTATGAACATCTAAAAACTAAATTTTGAAAAAAAAATATTGAATAGTTTTCGGAAAAATGATTTTTCGAAAATTTCAAACTTTTTTTAAAAATCAAAAAAAATAATTTACGAAATTTTTTTTACTAAATATTATTGCGGCAACTTGAAAGCATCCATTTAAAAAAAATGGTTGAAATTGATTTAGTCATGAAGGAGAAAATCAGAACTAAAAAAAACGGTTCTATGGCAGGTACCGTTAATAACGGTTTTTGAAAAAATGGTTCTCATTTAAAGATAGACCTTACCTAAAGAAATAACCATGAGTTTTTTAATCAAAATCGTAGGACCGTTTTTGAGAAAAATGAGTTTTTCTAAAACCGGTATATGACAGGTACCGTAATTTGGGGTCCAAAAAAAAATTTAAAAAAAAACGTCTGGGGATATTCTCTAAAAAATGCCACATACCAAGTTTGAAGTAAATCGACCTATCCGTTTAAGCTGTGGTCTCTGATACATACAGACAGACAGACAGACAGACAGAATTGTCGGACCCACTTTTTTCTCATTCTTTATCATCGTAATGTCATGTTTGATTGTTATCTCAACTTTTTTTTTTGTACGAATGCATAACTTGATATAATATGGTACCCATATCGCAAGTAAAAAGTAATAATAAAAATCTAAAATGTTCACTTTAAGAATTCATAGGAAATATTTTAGATAAATGTTTAGAAGTTTTCTTTTTTTTATTTTTATTTTTTGTTTTTTTTTTTTTGTTCCTTTGTCAAATGACTTTAACAAAACTCATATGTTTGCCCGAGGAATTTCCTTGGGCTGAATTTTTTGAAATTTGTCCTCTTATTTTTTCTCTTTATTTCCTCTTATGAGGAAATTGTTGACTAACTTGACAGTATTTGGACTCAAAAATAAAAGAAAATTCTTGTTTTGGCGAGTAACCAAACAGATCTATCATTTTACAGATATAACACAACACAACTCTTTGCAAAAAAATACATAAAAAAATAAAAACATGTTAATAATCTTTTTTTTTGACTAGCTACTTGATTAACTTTGACAGCTTAGTTTGTAAGTTCGTCAACGGATGCACTCTATTGGAAGCTACATTTTTTCGACATTTCTTCGTTCTTGCCCAAATTCTTTTTGCATTAAGAAATCGTTATGAATTTTATCTTACCAATTTATAAAGCTGTTTTCTGGTCACAGACAAGGAAGAACGGGTGAAATCTGGAACAAAATAAAAAAGTATTAAAGAGTTTAAAAGTTTTTGTTTTTGTAATGTTTTTACATTATTATCAGTTTTTTGAAATTGGTGGTGTTTATTTCCAATTTTAGCATTGCAGTCTTCCAGCACAATTTGTGCATCGTACTCGACTGGTTTTGCAGGCTTCTTCCAAATGAATAAGAGTTTTAGCTTCGTTTTACATTTTAAACACTTATGATGACCTCCAAAATTAATAATATTTAAAATGGGTTTCACTACACTTTTCTATTTGAATTAAAATAAGTTCATTTTGAATATGAAAAAAAAAAAAATGAGGGAACAAACATGTGGCTGAAAAATTAACAAAACGATGATGAATAGTTTTCTTTATACACTTGATGTACCTCTTCTATTCATTGTGTACCTAATCTCTTCTAGTCGAGATTCACCATCAACAATATTGAAGTAAAACTTTTATCTTACATTGCTATAAGACTTCAGGCGACATCAAATCAAAACAAAACAACAAGTTATTACCATACCCAAACCACTAAACGTGAGTTTTATGCTTTTTTACAATCTCCTATTTTAAACAAAAGTAGTGTTCCCTATAATTTACGACAAGATTAAATAGAATTTTCTATGTTTCCACAAAGCTCGCTCTTTTCATTGCAACGGAAACAAGAAACGTCTGGAGCATTGTTAGAAACTAACTACACAACATTAACAAAAACAACAACAACAACAATGAAAAAAAAATCATAAAACGATAATAAAAGTTCGCATTGATAGACAGGGTAAACTTTTTGTGAAATTTCAGGGACGAAATATTCACGCCCCCACCCATGCTTAAATTATTTATTATCGTTATGATTGCCAGAAGTTATATTGTGGTTTATAGTGAGGATTTTTGAAGAAAATAGAGGTTAGTACTGCGTATATCAGAACAAAGAAAGCAAATCGTAAATTTTTTGCAAACATTTTATTTTTTGTTTGCCTCGTAGAATAATAAAGTTTGACGAAAAGGATCAACTACATGAAAAAACAGTGGCAAAGACATTATTCGTTCAATGCTGCTGTTTTATCCAACAAAACAAAAAAAAAAATAAACAAAAGAAAACAAAAAAAAAAAGCTGAAGGCACAAAAAGGCGAAGCATTTTAGTTCGTCAGTTTCGGTTTTATGAATGCAAATTTTTTTGAACTTGAATGTATTGTCAGGGTGTTTTTTTTGTTTTTAGTTATATTCATCAGTTATGGTTGGGGAGAGCGTTCTAAGAGTTGATAGAAGGCTTGGAATCTTTTTTTTTTTTGTTTACAGCCATTTGTGGCAGAACATTTTGGTATTCAAAAACAGAAGGATATGAGGGGGAAAAAAAGCATTACGTTGTGGGTAGGTACACATAGTTTGTTTACGACTTTTAAATTATTTTCATTCGATTCATGCCTTCACAATTTTTAACAATTTTTTTCGGTTCTTGAATTCGATTTTTCGATTCTTTGATTTTATTTGATTTGACATTTCATGAGGGACTGGCGAATAAAAACTTGTGATCAGTTTTGTGAGTGAAGTTTTATTACGGTTCGGTGGTTTTGTTTTTAAATAACATACAAGCAAGATTCTACTTTATTTTCTGTTTTGTGATAGATAAACATTAAGGTTAAAGTACCAGTCAGTACCACCCACTCCTCATGTAGAGAAATTCGCATTCTATTGCGGAATAATGCAGATAGATACATTTTAGATTTTAAACAGTTTTTACTTACTTTACCTATAGCTATAGGGGAAGTACATACTGGTTTCGTGCCAAACAAATTTCAAGGTTTTAATCAAAATTAACATTACGATGATGGAGAAGTCCGAAAGAGTGGTTTTCGTCATGCCGACCGTCCGCGTTTATCTGTACACATTTCCACTGCCCAAACCCGTAAATTAATTCCTTGAATTTGGCATAACTGATTTTTCCGTAATTTCGAAAGTTTTTTTTTATATCTCGTCGAGAACAAGTACCTCTCATACAACATTTTCAAGCTTTTCGAAAACGTCTATAACGATTTTAATCAATATTTGCCAAGGTCATACTTAAAAAAAACCTCCCATAGAAACGTTTTTCTTTTTTTTTTAATTTTCTCGTAAGCGACTTGATAGATGGCAATTTTTGATAAAAATTTTAAATCAAGATTTTCAAACTTTTTTTACGAAAAATCAATTTTTCGAAAACAGATTAATGATTTAATTTTTTAAAATTTTGGTTTGAGATATCCATTTATATTTTTTGATAATGGCATACTTACTAAGCATTTTTTTTTTAAAGTGGTTATAACGTTTTTAACCCAAAACATCACAAAAACAGTGTTTTTGGGAAATTATTCGATATCTCAAAAACTTTCAAACAATTTTGATTATAGATTCGAGTGAAGTTTCTATGACTACTCTCTGATGGCTGATATTACTGTCGTTTACGGAAAAATCTTAAAAATGCGTTTTTTTTTTAATTTTTGACAATGTTACGCGACTTTAAAATCGATAAAGAGGTGGTGTGTATCGATCTGGAATTCCCGACTTTTTTTTCGAGAATCTGTCCCAGCTTGAACATTCGATTGAGTGTTGATTTGCATGGCCTAAACACACTGTGAAAGGGGCCAATCAGATCGCAAAAAGGTTTTAATCGATCACATAGTATCCACGATAGGATTTTGTATGCGACTTCCATTAATTTATCGGGCATGTTTTCATCTAACCAGATTTTACAAATTAGCCTTATTATTTGGTACATACTACCTACCAAATTATCTCCTTCTGCTTTAAACAATATTTCGGCAATTAGGCAACCCGCAATTCTAGTTTGGCAATTGCTAAGCGTATTTGATCTAGGTCAGGTAGACGGAAAGTTTGCCATTATTGTTCAAATTAAATAGAATAAGAGCGGAATGTTTCATATATTTGCCGTTCAGGAGTCTAGGAAAATATTACTTCCAGACCAATACCTTGTAACTGATCACTGGGGACGTGTATCGAAAACCTCCTCAATACATTTTTCATGGGAAATTCTATCATCTACAAAATGAGAAAACTCCAGAGAGCAAAAAACCTCTTTTTTCGATTTTTGAAAATTTTTTCAAACAGTTGTATCTCTAGAAAAAAAATTTCAATTGTATTTTTGACACTTGAATCTTGCCTTAATAACTTTTGACGTTCACAACAATTTATTAATTTATTCATTTTTCGGCAGTCTAAGTTATAAGTGTTTCTAAATAAAATTACATTATATTGACAGCTCATACCGTTTTAAAGTTGTTTAACAGTTTATAACAATAATTTTCACTTTTTACATTCCATTTTTCAAGGATCTGTACCAATTTTCAGCTCTGTGCGTGTTTTGTCTATTTTGACTGGGCAAAAAAATAATTGTAATAAATCAAGAATGTGGCTTATGAAACCAAAAAAAAAATAATTAAAATATCCATAAAGACGGATTAAGTGATGCGGTAACAAAAGTATGTTGAGAAACTTAAAGGATTGAAAGTCCTAAAACTTTTTCTTCTTTTGAAACAAAATTCCCTATCATTTATGGTAGTGCGAAGTTTTCCTAAATAATAATAATAATAAATCAACGTTTTTCATTAAAACCCATGATAAAGCAGGTAATTGATTTGATTCATTCTCTTAAACTTCAATTCCCGCTGATCCAATTTTAACAAATTCTATTTTCCTTTACTTCTTAATCACTTGCCTATAGAAAATAGGCAGTCTTTGGTTGTCCCCCTGCCACTTATAAATTCTGAAATTTCTTAGCGTCTTTACTTGATTTTTTTCTTTTTCAATGATGAAAATCACTTTATAGAAAACTTAATTCAATTCAAAGGCTGCAGAAGCTCAATCAATTTCAACATTTTATTAAAACTTAATGAAGCAGAATCGATTATGCGTGCCTTGCGTAGCAACCTCATACCCATCAACCCCCCATAAAGTCTACATCTTCACAGTCCGGTAGTTAACGAGAAAAATCGATTTTTCTAAGCACATGCGGTCGTAGCATAGTCATTGTCGTCATAGTGTTCTTCACTGTCTTGAAATTCTCACAGAGCTTTATTGTGGTTTAATATATGCCTGGTGATGCCTGACGCAACACCCCTGCTGGTGTATATTTGCTGCCAAAGGTTACAAAACTACAAAGGTATACGAGCATAATTGGTGGTGTTTCCGTTTCCCATTCTTTTTAAAGGACTAACTTTGCCGTTAAAAAACAATTTCCAACTGCTGTTGGCAAATGAAAGCAATTGAAAAATCTTTTTTCCTGTGTTGAGTTTTTTTTTTAATTTTTTTTAAAGACTGCTTGAGTTTTTTATGTGTTCTGTGTGTTTGTTGAGTCAAATTGTTAAAATTTTCAATTGCCCTTTGAAAATTTGTTTTTCGTAAGTTGCAAGTTTCACATTTACATGTTTGTATGTTCGGAACGCGCCAACTGCATGCAGTCAGGGCTCAGTGTAGAAGGAGCGTGATGCTCGAATTCGAATCCTTATGTATTAATTTTTTTTTCGCAATGCAGTGTGCCGTGGAATCGTATACGCTTCTATGATCCTAAATTTGTTTTGTGTTCTTACTTATTTGTAGGTGAGTGTTTTTTTTTTTTTGTTTTTTGTGACTTTCAAATTGAAAGTGGTTCAAAACATAATAAACACCATGGAAATTACCCTTGAAGGGTTGGAGAACGCGTGGGAAATTTACTCTGAAAAGTAGGTACTTAAAATTAATGTTTTCACTTGAGTACTCAATGGTAGGAGTGGGTATACCTATACTCTGAAGCTTTTATAATTATAAAATGGAAAATATGAGATAGCAGTGAGGAAGGTTGAAAATAGACTTCAGATAACACAAAAGAAAAATAAAAGATTTTGATTCGCAATAAAATTTATAAATAAAATTTCTATGATGCATTCAGAAAATAAGGGTTGGTTTTTTTTTCTAAATGCTGTCATTACGCTCCGCTGGACTGGCGTTTTCTGTAACATTTTTCTGAAAATCAGTCAATCCTTTCGACTTCCTAACCACTCAAACATTTTTCAGACTAAAGTTTTGGCAATCAAGAGTATTGTGAATATCACTCTAGGATGTATACTATACCATGGCCATAGTGAAATTCATGGAAATAAATGTGCCAATGAATTAGCCAGTAAGGTTCAGCCCTTAATGTCTACTTGTATCAAAGAAAGAAAGGCCCTTCCACGATAAAGTCAGGTCTGAAGAACTTTTAGTTAGATTCGGGAATGAAAATATTCCTTCCTTATATTTCAGTGCTGTCAATAATAAGTTATATTGGTTTAATGAAGCGGAGAACAATATTTACAGTTAGTTTTTCGAAGAAGAGACTTGCAAATGAAGGCTTCTGGTGGCCTAACTATCTTCAGTGGACGAAGAGCTTAAATCTAAGATAGCGGCTCGTCTAGTACACAGCTGATGTCTTGTGCGATGACTTAATTCTAGAATGACTCTTTGTCAATGCTATCAATAGTAGGCTAAATAACTTTAGAACTAAGTAAAGGCAAGAAGTCTGACAGTAAATGATATTCCCAGTTACCCTGTTGAGCAAGAGTCTTGGACATGGATCCTCGGTTGTATGATTGGTCATTGGTGTTGATCAGACCCTCATAGATAAGATCCCTAGCTTTACCCTCGTTGCATGTTACCGCATCGTTAATGGTTGTGATGGTTGTTGAAATAGAAGGCTTGTTACCTAGGAAGCTGTTAATCTTCTCAAATGCTTCTCTGCTTCTATTTTGATGCAGGACGTTATTGAAGTGTTGCAAAAACTTTAGATACATTTATAATTTTTGGTGTTAAGTTCATTTTCTTTGTACCTTTTTCGTTATCTTTTCTCTGTGGTGGTATATATAGATTCTGGACTTACACCGGAAGATGTTGATATCTATTCCGTAAAGACTTCCATTGCAGGTTTCGAAGAGCTCCAGCAACAACCTTTTTATGAATTGACAAATTGCTGTGTCAATGTCGGAATTTAGATGTAGGCAAGATAATTCGCTCAATGATGTCTCTCTACACCTTAACAGTATCAAGTATGGTGTAATGGATGCATTCTTCAAGTTGACTGCTGAGGAAAATCTGATGTAATGTTAAAGGTTTCTAGACAACAGTAAAGTTTCATGGTTTGGATCACAAAGCTAGGGCCAAGGAGACACTGTTCCGTTATTCTGGTGGGAGGACTACTAGGTTAAAAGTTGCCAGATAAAGTCTTAAATATTCATCCACCACCGTTGGTGTCTGGCATTGAAGTCACCACCGATAATTCCTTATTATGTGTTCCGCCCTTAATGATTTGGCTAAGGATTTGAAGAACGGTAGGTAAGGGTTTCATTCATTCCACCGCCCAGGCTTCAAAGCGTTTTAAGTGAGGGGAGGTCACTTCGCTATCATGAATTGTATGAGAGTTTTCCCGATAGCTAAGCTATAATCAAAAAGAATACATTTTGAGGCACGAATAGCTCTCGAATAACTAAGACCTAGTGACTGACTCTCTCAACTATGTCATGTGTACGTGAAATAGAGAAATGGAGGAAAGAAGGGTACCTACGATTTTCTGCCGGTTTCGGAAAACTAACTGAGATGCACTTTTCATGACAACAAGTATACTCTTGGATTTTATGTCTTCCCTTAAAAATTCATGAAAATAAAAAGTCATAAGTCAGTGTAATTTATATTTTCGCACAAAAAATTATATTAATAATTCAAATGTAAGATGATCTACCAACACTCTTAGTTTTTTAGGATGGTGAAAAGTGTAAGGAGAGTAAAACGGAAGATTACATTCGGGATTATTTATAGGCCTTATTATGTGAAACGAAAACGATCGAAAGCGATTGACGATTGTTGTCAATATTTCTCTCTTCATATATGATAGAGATAGTTATTGCCAAAACGATCGCTTTCGTTCGTTTTCGTTTTACATAATAAGGCCCCTGTCTATGCTATACTATTAACAGATACAATAGAGATAATTAGTTTGGTGGACTAGAAGAAATGAAGTACTATAAAACAGTGACATTTAAGGTTTTTAGTAGTTCGTGAACATTTTATGCTCCAACTCCTTGAACACCTCTTGCTTAGATGCAACTTGAAGGCATTTTAAGAGTACAGAACTGAAAAATCACATTCAAAAATATATTTATGGATAGGTTTTCGAGATACAATTTTTTTTCCCAATGAATCTGTAGTAATCGGGACAAACAACCGATCATAACAAAATCAACACCTGAATGGAGACAAAACATACAACAAATTCTATATTACCTACATTTGTAATAATAATTAAAATCACACATAGAACAATATTTCGTGTGTGAACTTACAAAATAAAGATATTTGTTTTCAAAAACACTCCTTAATTTATAAGAAATCATATCCTATCAATCATACCAACTTATTACTTTGTAGGTACTTGTATGTAGGAATATCTTGACCCAAAAAAAAAAAAAAAACTACGAAAACTTGGATAATCCTTACAAATTAAATATTAACAGAGTATTTCATTTCCGTAAAGTGGATAGTAGGTAGCAATAAATATTCGTAGCCCTTGAGTTCAACGAATAAATTCTCGAATTCTTCTTGTGCACTTCAGCGTCATTGTTATATTTTTGTATACTTTCAATGAGATTTTCCTTCCTCTTGCATTACATTGGTTATATAAATGTTCCACTTAGAAATGCAATTAAAATTTTCTACGCTCTGTAACATTAATGCTAAGGATGATCATCAATTTCACAATGAGCTATCACTACCTTATACATTTTATAGAAACATACAAGTAGAGAGAAGCAAAAAAAAAAAAAAATAAGAAAAAAATCTTTTCTCGAAGGAGTTTCCAAATTCTGAATCTTCTTCTTCTTCTTTTACATTGGAAACATTCCAAGAGCGCACACCAAAGCCATTAGCACCCTTCAGACAATGCTTAAGCCACCAAAGGAGGAAAGACATGGAAAACACACAAAAATTTTCTTCATCTTCATCGTCCTTCGGCGCAGTAAGGATATTCTCACACTCAGCAATTTCTAGGGCATATAAGACCATAATGAAAAGCACACATTTATATAAGGAACCGTTTTCAACACGAAAGAGAAAGTTTTTTTTTCCTTTATAAGTACATTTACAAGTACTATGATGATGACGTCGCACGTTGTGGAGCCACTATACCGATGCTATGGTTGGGGGCAAGTAAAAAAAAAAAAAAAACCAACCGCTACCATCACCATCGCCTCTTGCATTTATCTCAGCAGCTTATTCTACTCCACTTTGCAGCACCATTTGCCCATTTTCAACAAGAAAACCTTTAAATATCAGCAAAAAAAAAATGTATATTATAGAGAGAGAGAGAGTAAAAGAAAAAGCACGAAGACACATTTTTGCACTTCATAAATAGGTCGACAGCACGCGCTCGCTCATAGCCCTTATATAGCGCGGTCCTTGTATATTATTCTTTAAGAAAGTTCCTAGTAAATTCATATTGAAGTAAGGTCCTTGTCTATGAGGAGCTGATGGCTGCCAAAGCCAATGTTCCACACAGCTAAAAGGATTAACTTCAATTGTAGTCTCCACTGAAGAGTGACGGTAGAGGGCTTTAAAAGAATTCACAAATTGCTCGCTGAGTGGTTAACCTCAAAGGGCTACCCCTGAGTCAAAAGAGATTTTGAAAATTGAAAAGCGCACCCTGCTTAGAGGATGTACACAGAGTTCAGTTTTAGTTTCAGTCTCTGAAGTCTGAGTGTATAGACCAAGTTGGGTTATTTTTGTATAAAGAAAGAAAAAAAAGGATTGCAGTAACATTTAATGCTTCAAAAAGAGTTTTAAAAAGCTGACCATTATATTAAAATAAATTAAATGACCTTTCATTAAATATACTACTGTTTACTTAAGCTTGATAAAATGGAAATGCTCGTTAATTGAATAAGTTTGACTAGCAGAGGGACTTAAGGCGGCTACGAATTCAACGGAAACATTTCAAGATGGCATAAGGCGAAACTACTGGGCCTATTTATGTTTAGGCTTATAAGGAGTTGTTTTTCTGGGGCTCCTTCTCAATGTTACATTAAGAACCCTACTCTGGACTTTGTGGGGATTGTTTTACAGTTCCCGCCCAACAGAGTATTTGGCCATTGGCTTCTGATAGGATATCCGTTGCCTGTTACTATTTTTCTACTTGAGCATTTTTTTATCAGTTGTCGCAATCGTTTTTTTTTTTGTCGGTTGCCTCAGTTGCAAAAAATTAGTTGAGGCGACTACTAAATTCCTCAGACCTTGTTAAGTCTATTCTTTAGGGGTCTCCACGTGCCATCGTGGAATCCTAACTCCAACTTCTCCCTAGCTGTGAAGATTTCCTTTCGACTGCCCTGTACCAAGTGCTTCTCGGCAGACCCAATCCTCAACTTGACTGTGAATTTTTTCTACATATTTTGAACAACACACGTCTCGTTCTTTTCCGCCTCTGGTAAAGAAAAAACTCCGAAGACATTGAAAGTCTTCTACTTTCGATACCGGTTGTCCTGATATATTGACGTGAACGGATCAGTTATTTGCAAGGCTGATAATTTTGGTTTTTTCCGAGTTAATTTTCAGTCTCACGATTTGTGTTTCCCCCTCCACCTCCTTATTGTTATTTGATGGAGATCCATGATCCTATCAGACAGTAAGCATAACGTAGTGCGCGTAGCCCAGATGTTTAAAGTGGAGTAATGTAAGACCCCATTGATTTCCACTATTTCCGTTCAACAGGGCTGCGCGCAGCACATCACTTATAACAGTCATACTATTGGCGATAGTATGCAACCCTGCATGACTCCAAATTGGTCTTCAATCATTCATCTAAAAACATTCCTATATGCAGAGTGTGACATTTGTAATACCCCTCCTGCGTAATTAATGAACAGCAGGTGAGGTGGCGATCGATATTTTACGCACTATTCAATAAGGTGTGGTCAAAAGAGGATGATCCAGAGCGAAAACCTGCTTGTTCAGCGTCGAGTGTATTTTCTAGGTGTTCTTTTATTTGCTCTAAAACAATTTTTGCTGTTATCAACTGCAACTGCCGGCAGAACGTAAATCCGACTCCAGTTTTCTGACTGAATCAAATCTCTTTTCTTAAAGAGCTTTGTGATAATTCCCTGATTCCACTCATCGAGGAAACACTCGGAGTTCCAAGCCATCTCTATGAGTGAATGCAATTGCTCACTCGATGTCGGTCGGCAGCATCTAAAGGCCTTGTTGTTTTTAAGTTTTTTTAAATGCGGCAATGTTCTCTCCTCTATTGGGAGGTACGGTGCGTATTCGGACATTTGTTGCTTCGAACAAGTCATCAGGTATCGGGTGCCCAATAGTGGTTTAACACTGAAGCAAAGTATTTTCTTTCCACCTTTTGAGCTGGTTCTCATTCGCATGTTTCTTTGAGCTTTATGCACCTATGAGCTCCTTAATGATCCCCTAAAGAGTTCTGCTGTTGCACCGATTTGCAGTCTCTTCGGCTCTTTAGCTAATGCGGTGATGTAAATACGCAATTCATATCGCTACGTCGCATGTTGCTACGCGATGGTAAACCATTTTCGAAAAATTGATTTTTTTTAATGTTGAAATTTCTTTTTGAAAGCCAAAAATCTATGACCCTGAACGTAGCAGACAATTTAACTGCTAGTCTTTGAACATCTGCAAAATCTGAACCAATTTTCGAACAAAAAGTACGGTATTCCGTTTCTCACAAAAAACTTTTGAGACGCCATTTTTTTTATGAACCTTAACAAAAAAGTTATGGTCAAAAGAGTCGACAATATTTTGGTCTCCTTAGACCTTTCCCTTTTTATTTATCATATTTTTTTTATTGTTAACATTATTATCTTAATTCTCTCTCAATTACTTGGGAGACTTGCTCGGATTTGGATGTGGTTTTTTAGTTAAGTATCAGACGATACTTTTTTAGAGCGATTCTGACTCTGACGCCATAACATCATTATACCGGTAAATAAAAAAAAAAAGGAAAACACCGAGAGTACCGAGCATTTATCGAGACAAAGCGATTGCCGTACTGTTTTTTAAAAAAACGCTTCAGTTTTACGGCGGTGGCAAAATCCCAAAGTTTCAGATGATACTTTTTAGAGTGATTTTGACTTTTTTGGCCATAACTTAGTTATAAGGGTTAATAAAAATAAAAGAACTAAAAAATTGCGTACCGATCATTTATCGAGACAAAACGGTTGCCTTCCTTTTTCGAAAATCAACATCTCTGCCATTAATTTGAAATAGATGGTCATAAGCTATTGTCACTATTCTTTCACAATTATTTGAACAAAAATTGCATCCCCTTTGTCCCTACAATAATTAAAATTTGGATATTGATTTATCCTGATTGGAAATTAATTTGGGTACAGTTCTGGAAAAATGTGTTCCTTTTATGTTTTTTTCTTGTTTTGTTCCTCTTAACTTAAAATACCATTTATTCTTCTACTACACACAAAAAAGTTCACAACAAAACTATTCAATTTTGCCAAAGATGAAGGTATTTGTTAAAGCACCTACATATTTATAGATGTATGCATATATGTGTTTTTTTGCAAGCTTCAACAAGCCATTTAGGAAATCGACAGCATCCTGGAGAAGGATATGTGAAAGGGAACACAATGTTTTCTCTGGTCTGTAGATAACATACGGATGCAATTTATGGGAAATTTTCGAAAATGTCTTTCTGGCTTAACTATGGGGTGACGAAACCAAAGACTTAAAAAGAGGACAAAATAACAAAACAAAAAAAAACAAAAAATGGTATCTTATACGAGGATGCCTGCCTTGTAGATAATTTTATTCAAAATCGAAGGACAATGACGCTCGAGCAGGTGCTGCTCTGTAACTATTGCTTGTAAAACCTAACAAAAGAAATTGAAAACCTGGCAGGCATTGTAGAAAGGAAAAGCGAAGAAGATTTTATATCTATTTGTAAACGATGTCCTTGTTAATGTTAGAAATTCTAGAGAACTATTTGCAATGTTTATTATGCATGTAAGGGTATTCAATTGATTTAGTTGAGAATATATGCATTTGCACGTACAAATGTATTGATATAAATGAATGTAATGTATATTTTGTTTTTGATGATGGAAGGTGAAGGAAAAACTTTAAATTATATCAGAAATGGACACAAACACATAATGAAAGCAAAACTAAACGAACCATGTTCAATCAGCAGCAAGTTTTGCTTTGGTACATTTCTAATACTTTATCCAGTTTTGCTATTTTAATGTAAATATAAATAAATTTAACAAGAAAACAAATAAACTATATCAAGATAGGAATATTAAACCTGTGTGGATCCATTAACTATTCAAGTGTGAAATAGTCCTATAACTTAATTTGAAGATATAAAGATCAAAATTTAAAACTTAATATTAAAGCGAAGAATTTAATTGAAATTTTGATTTATTTCGTATTTGTTTATCCCATACCTACGCAAACAAAACAAGTCTGTGATCTATTTTTAGAAGTGACGTACTAAGAAGAAGACATGAACGCTTTAATTAAAGATATTCCGAGAAACCGATTTTGAATTAGAACAATTGAAATAAATAATAGAATATTGTTTTCTCATTTGAGCACTACTATTTAGTTGTACCTATATTTTAATTAGCTAATTGATGCTTACACTTAATAGATTGACTTTAAACTTGATTGATTCTTTGAACGACTTATCGAGGAATATTTAACTCCGAACTTTTGTTTTTATTTCCTAAATGTAGGCAATAGGACACATTGATGATTCATAAAGATAAATCAAACGCAATCACAAATTAAATTTACCAAACAAACAAGATGTTTCAATAGCTCAATATTTTTATATATAAGTTGTCTTCGAGCTTGATTATTTTGATTTTGCAATGATTTTTTCTCAAAATGCGCCAGCACAAACAAAAATCCATGCTAATTTACTATTTCTAGAATATAACAGAATAATTTAATTTTGTTTAACAAGCTAAGTTGCTTATAGGCTGGGAACTAGCATAATTCCAAAAGATTGTACTTTGGTTTTTTGTCGCAGAAGTAATGTAATGTGTAATGTCATGTATTCGTCTTAGGCTGGCTGCTGTTCCAATTGCTGGTGACTGGGACAACAATTTTGTTAACTGACCTGTCCATGTCCACTTCATAGTTATTATCAGTGGGTTTAAAGTGCTGTATTAAGTTGCGTGCTTCTCCTGTTACATTTGCACGCAAGAAATACTGGGATGTGGTGATCGTGTATCAACTGCTTGAACAGATTATAAAACTGCCTCAAATTGAGGTAGTTTCCATCAAACTTTGGCATTTCTATTTTTGGCAGCTTCATTGACTGGCAGTGACAGGCATCTCTATGGATTGATGCACGGGTTTTGGATGATCTATTTGCTCGCAAAATTCAATAAGTACGAGCTCAACCCGATCCTGCAAATCGAAATAAAGTTGGATGTTTTCAATAGATGTGCACTCACTGATTGTCCTAAACATATAAATTATTTCGCTCCAATTTTGCTCGATAGATTTTATTTCTTCAGAATCTGTCGCTTCATTTTTGAGCGATTTCTGCAGAAAATTTTTCAAGAAACTTTTCAAGTCAAGACGATTTGGGTCAAAATAGCTTGAGTTTTCCCAGAAAAACGAAATTCAAGTTAGCAGAGAATTAAAATTTTTTTATCTGGAAAATGTCGGTCTTTTGAATATGGAGCACTTTGCTCAAATTAGTCGAGCACTCAATTAATCAAAATGATTTGTATTAAAATAGTTCGATATTTTCGAAAAAATCGAACACTGAAATGTATGAATTTCAGTGTTCGCTCTTTCAAATAAACATTAAAACCATACCCGAAACTCCCCGAGTCTAAGATCAAAGGCGAAAATGTGTTTTTTTCTTTAGGATCTTTTTCTTAGAGTATGATTCCTTAATGCAGTTCCTGCAGGTATTAACCTCGGATTACAATAATAATTGAAGTAGATGAAATTATGAAATATAATTTATGATTTGCTAATAAATTATAATACATAAAAAAGTGATCAAGTTCATTTTATTAAAATTTTGGAAGGCACGGGTAATTTTCTGAAAATTTAACTTAAATGAGAAAAAAAACGAAAACTGTGGCTATAACATTTTTTAAAGTTAAATTAAAATAATTTTCTTCCTTATGTTGCTTCAGTGAACAGTTTTTCAAAAATTCAATTTCAAAGACTTAAATTTAAAAATATCCTTAGTTTTTATGAAATTGATATTTTTTCTTCAAAATTGTGCAAGTAAAGGGTTTTTCAACAAGGACGCTACAAAAGTAGAGCGACGGGGACAGCAAACGACGCCATATTTCTTGCCGCTCTTTTGACATTTCTCTTCAGTAAGGTTTGCCACTTCATGATGGAAAGATATACGAGCCAACAACGAGTCGAAATTATTAAAATTTACTACAGAAATTCGGAGTCAGTGGCCTCAACGTTAAGAGCGCTGCGTCCAATTTATGGTCGTCATAATCGTCCTAGCAGATCAACAAATCTAGTTTAAAAAATTTGAAACCTGAGGCTTCAGTTGCAAAGCCCAAATGTGTCGCTCGCACGTAGTTCTCAAGCGTTGGGCATATCTGTGACGTCGTTGTGGCGACTTTTTCGAAAAGATCGTGGCCTACATAATTACAAGATGTGGGCTGAGCAACAACTTGAAAATGATTCGGATTTTCATCGAAAAATCATCTTATTTCTGGCTGAATGGCTTCGTCAATAAACAAAATATGCGGTATTGGTCAGGCAGCAATCCACACACGTACTCCATGAGCATACGTACTTTGGGCCATACTTCTTCCGTGATGATAAAGACCGGCACTTTACTGTGAATAGGGATCGCTACCGTTCAATGATAACCAAATATTTTTGGCCCCAATTAGATGATATGGACTTGGAGGACATGTGGTTCCAACAGGACGGCGCCACAAGCATCACAGCGAATGTCACGATCAATTTATTGGAAACCAAGTTTGGAGAACGTGTTATCTCACGAAATGGTCCAGTCGCTTGGCCACCTCGGTCGTGCGATTTGATGCCGTTATACTATTTCCTGTGTTGCTACGTGAAGTCTATGGTCTGTGCCAACAAGCCAGCGACGGTTGATAAACTTCGTACAAATATCGAACGTGAAATAGCAGCAGTATCGGCCGATTTATGCTTGAAAACCGTCGAAAATTGGGTTCAGCGTCTGGACGTCTGCAAGGGTGCCCGTGGTGGCCATGCAAAAGAAATCGAGCTCCATACATAATGGCATCGAACGTACTTCCACAGGAATAAAAAATTTCATTGACTTTTGAAGCGCTCATATTGAAAAACTCTTTATTATATAATTACGTGCCATTTTTTTTTTTATTCAATTCTCTTATTTTAGAAGTTTTTAGACAAATTCTTAGAACAAGAGCCTAATATGTGTTCTTATACATATTTAGAAAAAAAATAAAATAAAAAAACAAATTTTTTTTTTTCCTAGAAAAAAAACTTACTTTTTAAATTTGAACGAAGGTTGATTGTATGAAAGGTATGAAAAGCCCAGATATAGATAAATTTGAACCAATTGAAAACAATTTGTATTGTTCAGACAATTTAAAAAGTTTTTATTTTGCATCATAATAAGACAAATTTAATAGCATAATATTTCAACATTTTAGATATATTTTTAGTCATTTTTGGAACGAATTTTGTATTTTTTGTCATTTCTTATGAAAATATGTAGGTACCTATGTACTTATACAAATTAAAAAAAATTAAATAAGAGGCTTTAGCATTCACAGCAACTTTGAGGCAGCTGCGTAGCGGCATTCCAAAAGTAAAAAAAAAAACTTTGACGCAGCTGTGTCCTTTATTTCTGTTATGGTCTTACTAAGTTTTTTCTTAACTGGCTGAAAAGTTATGGATTTTAACCATTCAATCGAGGATTTCTGCCCACAGTGCATCGTACAATTAGTCCTGATAGCACATCTTTTTTAGAAGGAATTAATCGGTAATTCTAATAGTAAGAGCTTCAAATTTATAAGTTTTTGGTGGACCATGCAATTACAGGTATTTTGATGCTGCACCCTTGGTAACACTACTAGTATCTATCCTAACAACATCCAAAAAAATTTGCTTTTATGTTGATACAATCGTTTTACGCCCTAATATAAATTATTGTCTTGTAAGACTTTAATTTTGTTTGTCTACTCAAGCTAAAATTAGACATGGAAAAAGAATGTTCATATGTAGGTTGGTATGTTAATGTGACTGTATTTGTTCAAAAAAGATCAACTCTAAACAAGTATGTGTAAAGAGAAATGACTATGAACCATTCTATGCTGCCATTCTATGTATTCTCTAAGGGGAAACCATATCTTTTTATAGAAAATGTCACCGCATTAATAAACAACTCATTAAATAATCGTACACTCGGATGTCTGTATACTCGTACACTCGCATGTCTGTGTTAAGATTTAAGAATAAAAGCCCATTCCACAATACTCTTCCGTAAAACTCAAAGAAGGAAACTCATGAATGTTTACCATAATTAATTTAATTCTAATTACTTTGGCAAACTCTCAGAATCTTCAATTAATGATATTTTCTTCCATAAGGACTCTTCAAATTTATAATAACATCATTCTCATGAAAATGGAAAATGGAAAAAAAAAAAAAAAATTATTATGAAACATTCCATTACAATGCGAATTCTCCCATAATTAATGCGATTCGATAGAATTCTATTTTTACTGCACGAATATAATAGGATTTTTCTCTTTTCAACAGAAGGAAAATGAAATTCTAAGAATAAAGCAATGGAAATTACCTCTTCTAATTGACATTGTCATATTTTTTTGAAGAAACTGAATTGTTTTAACATTCATTGTTATTATCCCAGGTAACAAGATATTTCAGCGATATTGGCTGGGGGGTTATTAATTTGACAGTTCTATAATCTCTTGGGTGCTGTGGATTCTGGTTAACTTCAAGTTGTCACTACAACACCTGCCGGGATATTCAATTGTAAATTAACAAATATATTATTTGACATCTCTGACATTTTCTTATTAAACGATTATAATTTCATTTTGTTTGCTTAAGTTGAGTAGCTTTCTTACAGAGACTTCACATTTCATACCTACATACCTAAAATGTCCTTAAAAAATGCTTTTGTCTCCTTTCTACAAACAAAAAAAAAAACAAAAAAAAACTATAAAAACAAATGCCCCAACAGCAATCGTCTGGCCTTATCCTCATCAACACAAACGTATTTGAGAAGACATTTTGTGCCTATTTGACATGATGCTGGTAGACTCATAACATCCATCATTTTAAGGGCAAATTTATCAAAATAATTTTGAAAGCTCTCACATTTTCGGACGACAACGACAAGAACTAGATCGACCAGGATTTTCCCATTATTACTCTTTTCACTTAACACAAAACCTACATTCATATATTTTACTTCACTTTAGATAAAACATGAATGCGATTGTGCGTGTAATGTTTATGTGGGAGAGTGTTTTTGACACGTCTTATGATTAAAGCATAATACGAATGCGATTGTGGAACTGACAAGTCATTATAACAAATTATACATGAAAAATTGCTATTTTATTTTTGTATTATGAAGATCGAATGTAACCAAAATTCTGACACATAATTTGATTGTCAATAAGAAATAAAATTTGTTTACATGGCTGCGTGTCGCACGTAATTGCTTTTATAGTTTAAAGAAATAGAAGTTCATCCAGTGCAGTAATTTTTTGATAGACTTTTGACATTCTTTAGTTAAAAGCTCTGAGATTATTTAGTTCATTTCGAGCTCCAACGAGGTTTGTTGAAGAGATGAAGGAACTGTGTCTCTCAGTCGGAATTTTGGCTTGTTTCTGGTTTCGTACTGGTGAAAATTTGTGCCATAATTATGCATTGCAGAAATTTAATTGATTCATCCGTTCAATGAAATGGCAATTCCTATTTGGCGTTCCTAGCTGTACGGTCTGCATAATTTGTTATATCTTATATTTACCCTTCTCTCATAGTGGTTTCTTGGGCCCTCAAGGGCCCTAGGTCAGAATTTTGTACATTGGAACTAAATAATTGACTTACATATTTGTTCCAGACACAGTCCTTTAGATAAAATATCATTCAAATGTAAAATTCTCGTTTCATCTTGTATTTATTGCTATTCGATAAGTTGCGAAAGTCTTGAGGTCTTTACTGCCGATGTTGCCGATGTCGCATTTCTAGCAGGCGCAAAAATTTAAAAAAATCGATTAGCATGAGCAGTGAAGCCCTGAAATAACATTGTTGTTGAAAGATCATACTAGTATCAGAACGGATGGGTTTAATGTTTGGAAGATCTCCAGGGGCCCACGTTACAGGGAAACATATCTAATCCAACTTATTGATAGATTCCGCATGTGAAATAGCTAAAATGAGAACACCGCTATCTGCCGTTCTTATCATTCTTACTAAGTCCCTTTCTAGTCGCATTTTCCACATAACGAAGCCTAGTGTTCACTTTTTTCTGATAACAGAGGAAATACCGAAGAAATCAGAAATACCATTGGAGGATATAAAAGATTTTTTTAAGGCTCTTTAAAATTGCATCGCCTGGAACTATCAGGTTCTACAAGCTCTCCATTTGAAGTATGTTCAGCGCCTCGCGGAGAATCCTTTTACCTGTTCTTCGTGTCCCATTTGTGGTGTTGTGTTAAAAGAACTTAAACTGTAAATGAACCAGATTATACAAATTATTCTTTTCAAATCAGTACAGCATTCTCTGAAATAGTATTGATATATTTTCGCTGTTCCAGAAGAAAACTTGTGCACTATTTCAGGCCAATAATAAATCCTTGGATCGAATGCTCTGGTAAGCACAGAGCCTTCTCTGTAGTTTTGTAGAACAAATAATAACATCTGATTTTCCAACAATTATGATTACCCTCTACAAAGAGAGTGATAGGCGACATGGAGGAGAAACGTTTACAAAATTAAATGAAAAGGTTCTAGTTTTTAAATTTACACATCTTAAAAACTTGTCCAGTTTGCCGATGCTCCATGAAAACAGTTCTAAAGAACAAACTACGATTTTAAAAGCCCAGAAGTTCTTATCCTGCACACATGATTTATTTGTGGTCCAGATTTGTGTTTTGTTTTTTCAACAATGAAAAGTGTGACAAGGTTTAGTGATGACCCTTATCTTTATCTATTTTGACTAGATCTTCCATGTTTTTGAAAAATTCAGATGCCATAACTTTGCTCTTAATAATGAATTGTCAGTGTAGTGAGAACATTTTTCTTCACACGGTTCAAAAACGACATTTTCTACTGGGAGACCAAAAATGCAAGTTCTGGAATCTTCAAAGGGAATTTACTAAGGGGTTCTGGATTTTCCCTATCTTAAAAATATTTCAACGCTTATAACTTTGGAAGCCTTGTGGATCACGAAGAACCAGAGTGAGGATTGCCAGATTATAATTTTGAAACCTGCTATCCGATGTTGCCAACATATAAAAATTAGCCTTGCCAATTGACGTTCACTAAGACCTAGACCTAGACTAAAGTCTTTCGAGTCTTCCTCTTTTTTTCCGGCTACTCGATTAGCTGTTCGTGAGCTTTAATTTGTAATCTTTCGTCGATCCTTGTTCAAGTTTCGAAGTGAAGCCAATCAATTTTTCTTTATTATAAACGACTGAATAGCCTTTCGACACTAGTTATGGAAACATTTTTACTGTTGATAATTCTCAATATTTAATAAATTTGGTCTCACAGTTGTTTCCGTACTAAAGGAGTCTTCATATTGTCGGTATCGGTATTAATTCTTACATACATATGACATACCTTTTTCATGACCTACAGTTATCAATCTCCTTCAAAACTTTTAAGATATTTTACCCAATCACTGAAACCTATATGAAATTTATTCATGCTTCAAATTTTCAAATGTTTTCTTTTTCTTTTGGGAAATGCAAGTTCAAACCAAACCTTATCTCGTATCTTAAATGTCTACTTTCGAACAAATAAAAATAAAGTAAAACTGCTTCGCTTATACCATTTTGTTTTTATTTCTATTTTCAGTTGACAAACAAAAAACAATTGTTCAAATTTTCTAAAATAAGTTTAAGGTGTGGTTATTGGGTAGGAAAAGAATACATTTCTGTCTGTTTTCCCTCGAGGCATTTGTCATTTATAAATTACTATCTCAAACTTTCTCTGTTGGCAAAAATCTTTTCCTTTCTTCTCTTTTCTTTAACTCAAATAGTATAACAAGGGTATAGTGCGGTTGATATAGATTCATTGTATTATTGCTAAGATAAATGTCAAATGACATTCCAACAATAGTTTATAGAATCCTGGTGAATTTGTGTGTTCTTGTTTTCTTTACGTTATAAATATTGCCAACTGCGGCAGGTCTGTATTTCTAAAATTTATTTGTCCAGACATTCATACCCATTATCAGCATGGTGACCTGCTCTGTAGTCACCTAGTAGATTCCATTTTTGATGTACATCATTCCCACAGTGCTTCTTAAAGTGTTCAACAAGATTTGTAACATTAGTATTAGCAGATAAATTCTTGTTAGAAATTATCATCGATAAGTGATATCAACTTTGAAGATAGATAGAACTTTACTGTAGAACATTTTACTTCTAAGCATATACCCCTTTTAATTTTCCTTGACTAATTACGGGACACCCTGTATATTATGGTGTATGCTTTTGACCAACTCAACTTCCATTGCGCTGCCTTAAAAAGTTCGATCGGTAAACCACCAGCAGCCTCATGGAGTTTTAGTTTTTATATCAATATTCTTAGATAATTCTTCCATGTCGAGTGAACGCATATTCGACCATCATCGTCCAAGATAAATAGGTTGTTCTGCTTAAAAAACGGATCATGGTTATCGGCTGCGTCTCCTACTGTATTACAATTTTCATCCCGACAGATTTCTGTTCTTGGCTGATATCCAAGGGAAGATCGTTTCACCACCTGATAAAACTTTCGAGCTCTATCCTTACATGCCGTTAAATCCTTCAATAGGCTCGACTATTTGCTTTTCGTGCTCGCTCTTCCTTCTTCTTAGAAGTTGTTGTTACTTTCTTCTTGTTTGCACATAGACTCTACAGAAGAAAAGTGTGAGGAAACCAGTTCTGATCCTAGCCTGCAGCATCAACTCAAAGGTAGGCTTTGTCCTGGAGACATTAAAATCTGCTTAACTAGAGTACCTAACGGTTAGCCATAAATTCTCGGTGGACATATCTACATCAGAATCATAGAATGCGTTAATCATCGCCTGGAAGGTTGCGCTCCCTTCCTAAAATCAACATTATCAAAAATTCGGTTCCGAATTAGGCTTTTATCTTTATCTTTGCCTGCTCAACTTAAGAAAGATATACCTCACATATCGACGAATACAGCGTTCCCTTCTGCTAACAAGTTCCACGCTTGCCATTCTCAAGACCTTGGTTTTCTTCAGCAATTCCACAATGGTGATGCTGTATACCCAATTTATCATAGAATTACGTAATGTCTTCCAACTGAACGCCTAAACGTATCAGCGTCCGCTTGTCCGCGGATGCTGTAGTGGGTTTTCCAAAAAATTCACGGAAACAATGTCAGAAAAAGTTCTGTAAGCCGATAGTAGTTTGCCGATGTCGAATTTTTACATAATATCCCCTCTTCGCTGGGGCGCCATGTTATCGGTATTGGAATTCTATCTACTCTATCAGGATACTGGATTAATGCCTGCCGTCTATTGCCACATAAGCAATTTTGTTAACAGGTAAATAGGTACTTGATCTGAAGTCCCCTTTTAAATATTGAGAAGAAATTTGGTCGTGAGCGCTGTGTCCTGTGATCATCCAAAGAAAGATGAAGAATAACAAAGGGTGAACTTCGGGCATCTAATATATGTCTTTCCGAGAAATCCGTAGAATCCTTCCCTGGTCGGATTTTTTATCTCTTAAAGAGTTACGTTGCTAATGCAATGCACTTAAAGAATGACTTCTTGCGAAAGTCAACCCCTTATATAAGAAATACATCCAAACTGCCACTGCCTCCGTTCCCTATAGCACTTCCCGTAGTAGATATCTCAGGATTTAATTTTTCATATGCTCTCTCATATTGCATTTGCTGGATGTCGTAAACATCAGCTTTATTGCCTATTTATGATATCCATTTATTGTGCGGCTTCACGTAGCTTCTGCTTCTTAAATGTCCGAACATAACACGTACATTTAGATCATCCATATCGGAGGCTTGCAGTTGTTTCATAATTATCAAACTTACTTCTATACGTCTGAAGAGCCGGTTTCTTTTATGGCCGTAAGGCCGAGGGGCCGGATTAACCGCTCCTTATAAACTCTGATTAGCCGGAGAAGCCAATATGAGGTGTTCACCAAGTACATTATCCTGCCTGGAACTTGAGACACTACCTTTGAATCCATCAAAAGAATTCTTCCGCTACCGTGTAATCGGTTTAGGTTTCCTTTTATCCTACTCCAACTCCACCTGTCGAACATGGGTGTCCTTTCTGCAGAGACAAGTTCGGCGTTCGCATAGCAGTTTTTACAGTCAATATCTTAGAACTGACTGCTAACTGCTTATTTTGCAGTTAAAGTACTTAGTAGCAGTACTCACTTGCAGTTAAAATTATAATCAATTAACTGCGACTGAAATGACTGTATTACCAATGACTGCAGTCTTTTACAGCTCTACTCTAAGTTTCACTGTAGAAGTCAGTTCTCTTCCATTTCCAAGTTTACACTCATGGAGGGGTATTTATTATTAAATATCCCGAAAAATATTGAACTTTTGTTTTGCAATAAAGTAACTTTAAGTTGAATACACGAAAAAGAGACAATTCTTCTCAGAAAATATGACACCCCAGATTTGCTGAAGACGCCAGCTGGCCAACTTATTTGTTATAAAAAGAACCTCCATCCAAAAAATATTAATGCTTTCAACTTTTAAAAGCAACAATATCTCATATCCTGCAGTTGGCAATCATTAAAATCCTTATCTTCTCATTTAGGACTGATGTCTTTGTCCAAAACCAAAAAAAAAAAAAAAAACTGTTTCTGAATCAATGTACGGCACTCTGTTTTGCTTAAGTGTATATGTGCCTCGAAGGATGATATTTCAATTAAAGCAAATCTCGTGTCTGTTAAATTGTGGAAGCTTTTGGCTTTTAGAACACACTGCTCATAAACAGTTTCTGGAATAAGGAAAATGGCACTGATTCCCATTGCGGCCAGGCGGGCCACTTTAGTATCTATTGTCGTGTCGTGAGTTGAGAGTCCTGTTCTTTTGGTCCTGAGGGTTAATTTTTTTTTTTTGTTATTCTTGTTTTTTTGTTTTTGTTCATTCTTTCTTTGGTGGAATATAACTTTGACACTTTGGTAATTGTTTTCCACTTTTACTCCTTCTCTTTTCTGTGAATTTTGGGAAAATGAACATTCGGACGGACGGACGGACGGAAAAGATAAAACAGAAAAATCTATGAGTTTTCTTTAATTAAAAACTTTAATATGATATTATGAGTGGTGTAGGGCAAACCGACCGACGACGACGGACGCACGAAGGAAGTATAATCCTTTAGAAAGTTATTTTGATGTCCTTATTCTATTATGGGTTAATGTTTTATGATTCAATTCTCCCCCAAGCGAGGGCTAATCTCTGATGATTCAATGGCATTTGGGGGTGTAATAGAATGTCAGATCTTGCAGTAGCTAAGAGTACCTAACCTACTTCAATGGGACATAAGAATGTAATAATATAAAGATAATGTCCTGTGGTTATTTCCACTTTATCATTATCATCTGCAATCAGATTTACGATAGTTACCATTTGTGTGTGTGTGTTAGTTTCTTTGGTTCTTAGCCAGATTGTGCGGTGTTGGTAATAAATAAAGAAGAAAAACGCGAATTTTTCTTGAGTGATAAACTCGGAACCTTTTGTCTTGCTATCCTTTTTTATTATGATTTTTATTATCTTCTCTAGTTTTTTTACAGAGCATATTTACTGTTGAATTGCTGCTGTGTGCTCCTTATTTTGTACAGAGTATACGTAGGTAGGGATCCTTTGGACTAGATGATAAAGCACCCGAGGCATGCTAAATGTTTCCTATTTTTTTTTCCTCGATTCAGCATTTTTGTTTTATGTTTCATTCCCAAATGCATCATATAATATTCCTGTTGGTTTGGTGAAACAAGGGGTTTGGTCGGTTTTTCGCTGTTGTATAGCCCAAAGCTAGCATTTAAACTGCAAAAAATGTACATCTGGGGAAAAATAAAGATGTTTTTCTTTTTTTTTTTTTTTTATTGTGGAGGTTTTATGAGGATACTTTTATCCACTCTTTTTATTTGAAAGTTTTAGATCAAAAAGAATATAAGGACTTTTATATAAGATGAGGCTTTAATGGGAATTAAATTTGGAATGGCTATTAATTGTAGCTTATAATGCCCTTAAGCTTGCGTAGAGTAGCATGTAATTGTAAGCGCCAGATGTCAGATTTTGTTTTTTTTTTTGTTTTTGTGAATATATAAGTGATATTTAACCTTCAAAATGTGTTCAAGTTTTTTCGTTCTAATTATTTTTGGTAAACAAATTTGAATTGTTAACCTTTCACAATGAATGAAAGGTTTTTCTTTCTAATACAAATAATATGTGTAGGTACTAAACCGTTTTTCATGCAACTACTTATGTAAGTCTCCAAAATTAACTTGTGGACTTTTCCACTCTAATAACTACGTTCCCAAAGAAAAGCTACGAAATATGCGAATAAATATGTATTTACCTTTGGTTTTAGCGGATAGAAGTTGAACCGAAGTTTTCTATTATTCGCACCTTCAGTAATTGAACATGGAATTTTGATAAGGCACACCCCGTATTTTTGACAGACTCACTTTTCATATGAATGAAATTGGTATATGTTTACATCCATCTATTAAAAAAGCACTCGAAGAACTCTATACAGTACTATAGTACTATGTAGTACTTTAGTATTAATTTTAATATCAACTCATAAAAGTCATGCATAACAAAACGTTATAAAAACTAATACAGACATTTTTGATATCAAAAAATGGTGTAAATCAAACCTTAAGGATAAAACTATATCATTAAAAAGTTATGGAAGAGATGTGCTTTGAAATGAAAAAGTTTTGGTTAAAGGATTTGTCTTATTATCTGTTTATTTTTGTCCAAAAAAATCTGGCTAGGTAATGGCGAATACAAAAATAGATAATGACATGCCACGAAAAATTTTCGTTATTTCTTAAATACAAACGCCGTTTGCACTAGCTTACCAAGCTTAAGCTATGAGCAAGCTTAAATCGGCAATTATATGAAGATTGAAGACTTTGGAAAGCTGGAAACCATAACATTCCAGGAAAATTTACAGGCTTTTATAGTTATAGTTACATATTTTGTTTTTATCGTAAAACCTGAAATTAACATGTGGCAAACAAGAGCAGCACCCGAATCGCGTAAAAATTTTAAAATTGATCGACACGACACTAGTGCCCTCCACTGCTAGTGAGCAGTGACAAATCGAGATGATTAAATTCTAAGATAGGCGGAAACACCTTCAGGTCCTTAAAAGTTTTGAATGAAATACGACAACTTTTCTGTGTTACCACCAAGTTCTGGAATTATAGCTATTATTGTTTATTTCAAATATTTGAGAACATAGGAACCAATAGCTGTGTCAGACTATAAAATCGAATATCTATGGCATAATTTTGATATTTGCGCATTTCAAAAGATCGCAGTGAGCAAAATTTCACATTTATTCATAATTGAACGACGAGTTCTTTTCAGCATTCTTACTAGCTTATCATTAAAGATAAGCATACAAAAATATACCACGTATTTTTTTTATTATAATGGCAACATTTTAAAACTATTAATTTAAAATTTGGTTGCAAGATTCTTAAATTACAAGTGATAAAATGCAACCATATCTAATTGTACGAGAAATTATTTTTCTTACCCAAAAATTAAAAACTCACTAAATTTTTTTCTGTACGGGTATCACGTCGTACCATAATCTAGAATTTGTGAAAAAAAAGTTCAAAATTACATCTCATAGATAACAACGAAATCTCCTTCGATTTTTTGACGACATTTTTTAGAGCACTTCGGATTATTTTCGAAAATCGGTTATTTTTTCGGCGTTGGAAGTCGTGGAACTGCAAAGATCAGTAGATAGATTCTCTACAAAGTTCAGGGTCATGCTTTTTCGCATATTTGAACATCATTACATAATAACGTAAACACGAATTATATTTTGCTCCCTTTTTAACAAATTTACCGACAACCGTTTTAAAAAAAAAATTGTCTTTTTTGAAAGGTAGGTACAAGCATTCTGCCTCCCACAGTTCAGAGGTCAGATTTTGACCGCTCGGCAGTACCTACTAGGTGTAATCCTTCATGGTAAAATTTTCCAATAACTGCAAAATCGTTAAAAATTTCGCGGTTTTTTGCATGTTGCGTCACGAAATTTTGTTGGCAAACCTCATTCATTCAGATTCAGCAACCCCAAAAACATAACTTATGAAAGAAATTTAAAATACCCCAAAACATTACAGGTAAAAACACAATTTAACCTAGTGAAACAAGCCAATTTTTTTTGAGATACATATATTAAGAGTTTAAATAAAAATTATTGAATAAAAAATCAATACAGGGTAGTCTTCTATAAAAAGAAGTAGCATATTTATCAAAATCGAGTCTCCAAATGAATGAAACTGCCAGTGCTGTTGATCGGGGACCAAACGTTTTACGGTCAACTGTTTGGAGATTAAATTTGACGAGGGAAACATTAAGCGACCATAAACGTACCGAACCCACCAAATTTTCTTGTACGACTAAAAAAAATCAAGTTTTTAACAAAACTAAAATTCAATATGGTGGACACTCCCGCATGCAAAACCAGGGACCCAGGGAGCAATGAGTAACATACATATATCCTACTTCAGGTAGGACTTATCTCCATGCCATACTTTATCAAAAGCTTGTGACACATCCAAAAAGACCGCTGAATAAATTTTATTTTCTTCAAGCACTTTCTTAATGACATCAGAGTGATTCAGTGGTCGAGTTGTAAGTTATCAATAAAAAACGTTAGAAACTTATTTTTAGCTCTTCGAGGGCTAAATAGAACATGTACCTACCAGTGTTGTTACTTTCTGTTCTTTCCCACACATAATTTAGAAAATTTTATTCTACGTAAAGAATTGGAAAGGTTAAGAAAGCCTATTGTTAACCATCAGAATCAGTGACAGTAGGGCCTATTGATTATTTTAACAAGTCTTCATTAATAGATGGTGAGTATAAAATTTAAAATTGATACCAAGAATTCCTTTATGTAACTTTTATTACCTTTCTTAATTGTTTTTGTTATGTTTAAAAGAAAATTTAATAATTGTTTTATGTTTTTACTTCAAAAAGTCTTGGTTATTAAAAAACTACAAATCTACTGCAAAAAAAAATTAAAACTACTGCATTTTTTGTAAATCTACGTGGTACATTTTTTCCAACGTTGGCAACGCTGGTACCTAGCTAACCCATACATTTTACAGATACCATAAGACACTTTTTGTCCAACAATTGCGATTTCATGACGATTTGTCGAATACATTGACATTACCATTAAAAGCTTTTTGTATATTTGATAATATTCTACCAAAATGTTTTTAATTTTTTAATAGGCATACAAATTCTAAGGATCAAAATCTAGGATTTATTTTATTTTAATTTCAAAAGCAATAGCTTAATCCAAGGATTTTTTTTCTTAAATAATTCAAAACTGTAGGTAAAACACCCAACTAGACGGCAACACAATTTCCAAGTTACACACACATGATGCCAACAATTTATAGATAAATGATTTAATTTTTATCCCAAAATCCTGACAAATAAATTCTATTCAATATAGAAATCCAAAGCCAAACCACAAATTCCTATCTTATCTGTTATTTTGTTAAGAGCTTCCATGTATACGTAAAAATACAAAACAAAAAAAATACCACAAAAGAGTGTAAATCCAATCAAAATCCGATTTCAAAATATTACATACGTGATGTTAGCAACGGATCCTCTCCTTCCTTCCTCCTCCGGCCAACATTTCATTTTTACTGAAGCATAATCCAAACAACGTTAAGTGAGACGAGGTAATCGCTAGCTGTTCCTCTTGGGCTGCTGCTGCTGCTGCTGCTGCTGCTATGCATTTTCCGTGGCAAACGTTCCATTTGCTATTTGCCTTGCCGCAGTGCATGAATAACGGTTTCCTTTTGTTGCTATTATGCTGATGCTGATTTTACACCCTCCAGCTGCAGGATAGGAAGTATGCAGAACTACCTAAATGTGTAACTTCCTGCTGCTACGTGATATTCTAATTTTTAAAATCTTTCCCACTGACGACGACGAAGCGAAACCCGCATGCCAAACCCAAAAAGGATTTAATGCCACACTCTCAGAGAGTCACGTTCTCGTATACCTTTACTATAATATGGCAACTATAATAGCAGCAAAAGGACCAACTAGATTTATACAAAGGTAACCTGCGTGGGAGATTAGAAATGCCTGCGAGCGTGGTTTTTTGGAATTTAAGCTGCAGCATAGTATAGCGACCCCAACATATGTTTGAACTCAAAGGCCCAAACTGCTTATTATTGCTACTAGTTGTAGGGATATAATTTGCTGCATTGCTCCCTACTTACTTCCGGCATTGGCCGTAGGTCATCCATCGTCAACCAGCCCTTTTGAAGGATCTTCAAGGAAGCTATTTTGGTATAAAATATAGAGCATATGGGACAAGGACTTAAATTGATAGGCCGAAAGGAAAAGGTTATTATAAGATAAGAATAGTTTCCGTGTGGAAAGGACGTAGGCTTAAGTCTCGATATCCATACAATTTTGTAGTTCCGTATGTAGCCGCTTGGGTGTTCGTTTAGCAATTGAGAATGGGAAGGCAGATGCTTGGTGGCATTTCTCGATGACTGCCAATAAATTGTTGCTTTTTAGTGCTGAGAGATTTTAAATAACTGTGTCCATATTTTATCCTCGATGTCTCGTGCTGAAATAATTTCGATTAAATATTTCGTAGTCCAATGGAATGGGTGGGTATTGGGTATCCTACAGTTTCGTGAGTAAAATCACTGTTTTATTTAAGTTTTCAAAATCTAAGTGAATGTGAGTTACGCAACACACCACATAAATAAATTCTATATAGAGTTGGGTTGGGTACGGGAGGTTCATCTGGGTTAAATTGATTTTAATGGTTCCGAATAGAATAAGGGATAAAAAGATAGTTTTTCCTTATGTTTTATCTTCGCTGCTGATGGGTGAATATCCATCCATCAATAGCTCCAGGACTTTTCAAGGATTTTTTTTTTTCCAAAGAACTTAATGGTTTGGTTATATATCCCAAGGAATTTGATTATAACGAAAAATGTAAGCGGTGTTGATGTTGAAATTGTGGGTAGTATAGGTATCTATAGGAAAAGAAGTAACCTATAATAAAGTGGAAAGAAATTTCTTAGGTAAAAAGTTGGTAATTTGAATATTTAAAATAGTTTAGAGAATGATGTTTAAGATATACATATAGTAAAGTTTTTAAGAACTTTTAGCATGGGAAGATGCTATTCTCATTCTGTTTTTGATGAGGGTTAATTTAATAACAAATAAGGGCATTTATAACATTTCTATTTGTGCATAATAAAGCTTTGCTTTATAGCCTTTCCCTATTATGTAATCTACATGTAGATATTCCATAAGAATAAAATTGAAGTTCAAGTTTGTTGTTATAAAATTTAAAATGAAAAAAAAAATAGAAAAATTTTAATATAAATCTTTAAATAGTGGATTTATAAATTTTAAATTCGGTAATGGCTTAGGCGAAATAAAGAAACTCAAATCCATTAAAGTAAAAATTCATCAGGAAACAGATGGCGGCCGTGCAAAAATGTGGAGCTCTACGAGTGGCCAGCTCTTACCGAACGGTGTCGGAATCAGCCGTTCTTGTAGTACAGAGAACATCGTCGAAGATATGCTGGCCAGCGAACAAAACTGGAACAAGGTCTGCACCTATGCCAACCACCTTCTCAGAATTAAGAAAAGAGAGGAAAAGCAGTTCCGCGAGATAGAGTCCGAGGGGCTGATCGTCGAGACACTTTTGGAGGTTTAGCCGGTATGCCACTATAAGGTTGAAATCCCTTGGAGAGTCCGGCACACGGGGTGGTATGGAAACCTCCTTATGGTGCGTAACGCGAAAATATTTTACAAGATTGGCTCCCAATCAAAAAATTGCAAGCAGTTTCGTACCCTTTTCGCTTTTCCTACATTTTTAACAAAAGACAACAAAATCAAAAAGACAACAAAAAAGTGTCAATATTTCTTTTGGGAGCACTTTTGCCACAAATATGTTGAATTGTGATGGAAAAGAAATGCCGCTTACTGTTTATTCAAGGTTAGAATTCCCTCAAACGCAAACGAGGAACATTAATGTGTTGACGATTGCTGTCTTCTACATATTCTGTAAAAAAATTAAGGGAGACAAATTTAAAAAAAAATGTTAACGTTGAATTGTTTACGTTTATAACGATTTGGACGCTGTCGCTAAACTCCTGTCTTGCTAAATAACATACTTTAACCTTAGCACTTACATACATGATTTTGACCCTAAAGTAACTTTTATAATTTTTATATTTTTTTTTTCAAGGAAATCTTCTTGGCAATCGATAGAATTCATAGTCGAGAACCATATTACAAAAACAAATTTTAAACGCTTAAAGTGAAAATATCACCTTTTGTTCCTAAGATCTTCAAATATGAATAATTTTTGAGGTTTAAGATACCGGTCAAAATAATAAAATTTTTTAAAGTTATTTAAAAATCACCTCTGATGTTAACTTCTGATATACGAACAATTGCTTCAAGTGCGATGTTAAAACCTTCTAAAACCTTTCTCGACTGCAAAGAGACTCCTCTAAGTGAGCAAGTCTTGCAGGGACGTCGAGATGTGATAAGGCTCTGTATAAGCCCTATCAGGAGCTACTTTCAAGTCGGTAAAATGATGGTGTCTATCGATTTGGTATGCTTGAGTTTTTTCTAGAATCTACGGAAGTCTACAAATCTGATCTTTGGTTGATTTTCTTCTGCTCAAACTACAGAAAAAAGGTTTAAGATATTGAGAAGACTAAAACCTATGTAGTTGGCGCACTTCAGACCATCTCCTATCCTGTAGATTGGGCACACTTTGCCGAGTTGCCATTCATTGGGTATACTTTCCTCCGAAAAATTCTAGAAATGAGCTGATAGTGGCTTGCAATAACTGCACTGCTCGTCTATAGTTTTTGCTTGTCTATATAGATAATTGTGTAGATCGTTTCACTTTATTAAAGAAGAATAGATTCGAGCTCTTGCTTTTCGTGTTCCCTCTTCTTCTTCTTCCTTCTTAGAAGTCAGTGATCCTTTCTTCTTTTTTGCACATAGACTTTGCGTTCTGCTCCGTTACCATTAGTTATAGTCTAAGCTTGCAGCATCGACTCATATGCCTTTGTTACTTGTGCCTAGCGAAACTCCTGATCGAATAAAGGACTTTGGTTTATTTGTCTTCATCATCAAAGGTTCCACTTCTCATAGAAGTTGGCAGTGCCAGTGCTTGCTTTGGTGATATTCCGTCCCATCGCAAAGAATATTAATCTAAGTCCGTTTTTGGATGATTTTTCATAAAGGCTGTGTCCTCCCACCCTCGACCCATGCAAACAACTACTGTCCTCGTTCTCTGATTTCATGCCTTTTATGCCCCTTCCAACCTATAGCGTTTCCATATATCAGTTTTGTATCTGTCTAGGATCTCCACAAGTGGTTCGGCGTAGTGGTCTATTTAGAGTCTGGACAATCCACGTACATACAGATCTGAAATTCCTTTGATTTTAAAATGTGATTCCAAATTGTTAACGATTTACTTTTTGACAATATTTTTTTTTTTTTTGACTCTAAGTCGTTTTTTCCCTCGAGTACCGATGACTTTAAAATTCATTTACCTCGGTTAAGACTTTTTATGGTTTTCTACATGAAAGTGGTCACACAGATTAATTTATATATCAAAATCTAATTACTCGCTCTGTTTGATTTAAATCACACATAAACTTTCTGATATCACAAAAAAAAATCAATCATGATGAAATATTTTGTTTGCAAATGTTCAATAGGTGATATCTAAATAATTGTAATTATTAATAATAAATAACTTTCATTCCATTTCATATTACGGACAAAATTAAATTAAATCACAAATTTCCGCGACTTAATGAAAAGGCCGAATTATTTCATAAAGTTCATATCGGTTCGATTGGTGCCATTTGAACTGCTAATGCATTGCTATATAAATTCTCAAATGAATTAAAAACGACAAATGCAATACCTACCAGGAATTATTGTTATTCAAATTCTCTCATTTAATTTTAAATGGAAAACTAAAAATATATTCAGTTTAATAAATAAAACATGCATATATTCAATTGTTTATAGAGTTTTATTATGAAAATAAATTGGTCAAATGAAATAATAATTTCGGTGGTATTCATGTAAGTCAATTTGAATTTTCATGACTTTTTAATAGCTTTTCATTATTATATTTGACCGAAGTCGAAGAGAAAATAATAATTTAATTCTGAGAAATCACTACTTGATACTTTATTGATAGATTTAACGAAATCAATTGGGTTTGGTTGCCCGTTTGGGCACCATGTTTTAATAAATAGACAAAGAAAATGTAAAAAAGCTAAAGAATTTATTCGGTTTCCTAAAATCAAAATCAACATTTCACTTTTTCTGAAATACACACAAATGCAATACATTTAAAGCACTATAATAATTAAAAAAATAAAAATATTATATTAAAAAAACGTTTCCCTAGTGTGTTAGGTATTACATTGTTCAGAACTGTCTGTTTTAAATACTTTGATCATAACTGTGTTGTTGGTATCATCAGGGGGTTTGAATTGAGTTAACTTGAATTTTAATATCTCGTTCTTCAAAAAAATATGAACTTTATACAATTTTAAACGAGTTGAATGAAGATAATAAGGTATACTTTTCCCCTAGAGCTTATAAGCTAAAAAAATAAAAACATGTTCATTAAACTAGAAACAAAAGATTATATCATTTGCAATTTTTTTTTATTTCACTTGTTATATCTTTAGTTTAACTTCACAGCCATTTATTTAGGAACAAACTAAGAGAGCTATCAAAACAAATTTAAAATGTTAACATTTTGCAAAAATTCCTTAATACCCTCAAAATCTGGACCTAAGGCGAAAATACAGTTTTTTTTACTTTCATTTATTGCAAAAAAATTAGTTTTCGTACAATACTCACCAAACTATTTTGGAAAGAAGAACAAAAAGCATGTGGTTTAGTTAAAACCATCTTAGATAGACTATATAAGCTGACAAATTAGAAAAATTCCATTTTTCTTCTTAATTTACCCAACTTTGACATTAATTTTAAAGCATATGTTTTCAAAACAACATGCTGTTTTAAAAATATATTCTAAAATAATAAATATTTCCAAGCCAAACGAAGAATTTTTTTATGAAAATCGGTTGAAATTGTCTAAGCAAACAAATTTGAACGATTTCAACCCAGATACAAAAATTCGAACGAAAATGGATCGGTGTTTTCTTTTAATTTTTTGATGAATGGCTTTCCAACTGTTTTTTAAACAAGCTCAGAGTCTTTCCTATTTGTGCAAACTTTAGTTAGTAAATTTGTAAGTATCGTAATTTTGACATGATAACTCTTAAACTATACAATGGATTTTTATGTGTCTACTCTCAATTCAAATTTCAAATCGCGTAAGTACAAATGGCTGCCATAACCTATTTTTTTTTTTGTACCAATCCAATTATATTACGCCGCATTTTTGGTATGTAAGTATAGCTACACTAACCGGGACGCTTATTATTTATCCGTTATAAAAATATTTAATATAAAATACTCTTATATCCGTACAAAAACTCTATCATCTGAAAGAGAACCAAAAACGTTTTCTTACTCGACAATAAGAACAATTTTTTAACATGAAAAACTCTCCGTAAAAAAAAACTATTGTCCGTAAAAGAAACAAAAACATTTTCTTTCTCAACAAAAATGGCAAATATATTTTAACTCTATTAAACGTATTAAGCTCAATTGCACATAACATGAGAACCAGAACGAAAAAGTTTTTTTCACTTCTAAAAATTAACAGGATTTTGTATCGGTGGCATTGCAACTTCTTTTATGGAATAATTTCTAATTTATATTTTTTTAATAAAAAGTTAAAATTTCAATATCTGATATATTTTATTTGGGAAAAAAAAGATATTTTCGATTTTCCGTGATAGGCTCGGTCCCGACCATCCTTGTTAATCGAATTTTAACTGAAGTCAACGAAATCTATTATAAAATAAAAAGGTGACAATTTATGCATTTATTTTGCGGTTGATTACTCCCAGTAATCTTTCTCATAAATCGATTGCCTTATATATTCCTTACATGTATTTATTTTTACGACTGGGTGTATTTGAAACGTATATTTAAAAGGCGTTTACTTTGTCGCTGATTTTTTTTTTCGGTAGCAACAAAAATTGAAGGGAAAAGTCTTTACTTTACTACTTATTTAAAAATATATTTTAATGAAATGATTTCGTTGAAGGTCGAATTTTCTCTTGTACTTAAATTATATGAGTACCTTTGTATGTATATTTTAAGAGGCTTCGACCTTAGTGTACGTTTATGGGTAGGTATATTTTAATATAGGTAATAAGTACCTACCTACTGGTATAAAGAAAAAGAAAACATAAACAGAACCTGATTAAAATAAAAAAAAAAAAATCTTATCGTGCTTTAAAATGCTTTAACATTTCTTTTATAGCATGAGAACTGAATGGAGTGAACTGATTTTTCTCTTTCTGATTTATTAAAAAAAATCAAATTACTTTTCAAACTGTAATACAATTTCTCTTGCTAAAATTATTAGACTAAGAGCCCGCAGCAATTTTTGGTTGTGAGTAACATCATAAAATCACTGGTTCTTTAAGATAGATATTTACTTTCTATAATCAAATATCAGGTTCTTGCACAGTGTAGCTGGGGTATTGCTGAGCAATGTTGGATTTAAAATGCGTAAACACCCTAGATATGAATATGGGGGTAAAATACCTTTTGCAAGGCGCACTCGAAAAATGCAAACAAAAATTACTTTCGCTTTATTTAAAATACCTGGAGCCTTCTTTTTTTTCTTATATTCCTCTATTCCATTTCTGAACCTGACCTTGAGCAAGCTTTGGAATTAAAAAGTAAACCTACGAATTTCTATAAACTGCATCAGGAAAATGTGTATACTGTGGCGTATACGTACTTTTTTATGCAAAATGAACTTTTTGTTTGATAATAATTCTTTCTCCATAGTAGAGTTCCCCAACCTTTCACAAAAATTATTGTCCTATTGACCGCCAAACAAGATGCACATAAAGGGTGCAAGCAAGCAGATAAATAAATAAAAAAAAACAGTTTTCCATAATAAATTATTTAATTTTTAATAAGAAAGTTACTTGCTGGCATTCTGTATGTGCATTTTGTTTGGCGGTCTTAGCTCCAACATTTTTGTGAGAGGTCGCTGGAAACTCTATTATGGAGAAATAAACAAACAAAGCCAAATTTTTACTTTATTTGGGTTTCATACACTGACTTTAAAAAAAAAACTGCACATATTTCTTGTTTTTCCATTATAGGTAAAAAGTTTTTCAACAGGGACGCTTCAAAAGTAGAGCAAAAGGGACAGCAAACGACGCCATATTTTTTGCCGCTCTTTTGACATTTCTCTGCAGTAAGGTTTGCCATTTTGCCAACAACGAGTCGAAATTATTAAAACTTACTACCGAAATTCGGAGTCAGTGGCCTCAACGTTAAGAGCGCTACGTCCAATTTACGGTTGTCATAATCGTCCTAGCAGGTCAACAATTGAGCGTCTAGTGGAAAAATTTGAAACCACAGGCACAGTACAAAATGTGCCCGTGCCAGTGAGACAAAGAAATGCCCGTAGTGTCGAGAATATTGATGCCGCTGAGACTTCAGTTGCAGAAAGCCCAAATGTGTCTCTCACACGTCGTTCTCAAGCGTTGGGCATCTCTGTGACGTCGTTATGGTGAATTTTGCGAAAAGATCTTGGCCTACATCCATACCAGATCAAATTGACGTAAGAACTGAAGCCACTTGACAACCGGAAGAGTGAATTGGGCTGAGCAACAACTTGAAAATGATTCGGATTTTCATCGAAACATCATCTTCAGCGATGAGGCTGATTTCTGGGTGAATGGCTTCATCAATAAACAAAATATGCGGTATTGGTCAGTCAGCAATCCACACGTACTCCATGAGTCACAGTTTGGTGTGGTTTATGTGCCGGTGTTGAAGAAAACAAGAAAACAAGTGTGTATCACTGACAGTGCAAAATAGAGCGTTTCAATTTTCACTTATTTGTTAACTTTGTTGATTAGAGTTCACAGCCCGTATTTTCTGAAAATTTCATATAGGGAATCAAAAATTCGACAAGTATCAAGTATCAGACAAGTATCAGAACCCAGATATAGCACGCTAATCAGAGTTCACTTTAATTTAGAAGCTTAATCTGAATTTTTTGGAAACTAAATGGTTAAATCAGTAGTTCAGGAATTCAGTTTGGATCAGGCTTTTATAATTATAATTATAAATCGTTATAATTATTATCAATATTTCAAATATTATTATTAAGGATTTCCAATCGGGAATCCCAAACACTTTTCCTCAGAGTTTCTCTTCAAGAAGCACTTTTGGATACGGGAACACAGGTTCTCCTAGTGAATTCCGTCCGGACTTTTCTTTGGATTACGTAACGAGGACATAGGGTACTCCATTAAGGATTCCAAAGGGTTTTCTTAAAATTCCTTTTCAAGGTTCCTTTTAGACATAGGTTCTTGTACGAGGGGCTTTCGGACCATAGGTTCACCGCAGTGAGATCCGAACAGAATTTTCTCCAGGTAGTGTGCTGGGGATACAAGTATATGAAGTACCGTGTTGTTTTAAATATAAGTTATACACCAATAACTGTAAAAAGTGTAATTAAAACAAAAATAAAGAAAAAGTGGAAAACAAAGATCAATAGAACCAAGAATCAAAGAAGTAAAAAAAAAACAGTCTTAACGGAGTTCGCTTCCATCAAACCCAAGTTAAGTTTTATTTGTTTTTGCAAAGAACCCTGAAAAAATCATCACAAGTTATAAAATTTTCAAGTTTTTTTTTTAACTTCACCAATTGAATTTTAAAAATATTTTAAAGAAGGGCATACTGAGCGAAATTTCGAAAATTCTTGAGAGAACTAACATCATGAAGGGAGTTATAAATATAATTCGTGAAGCGGTTACCGAAATGGCATGGTTGCGTGAGCTAAAAATTGATTCAAAAATTGTAATCCGTAGTATTTTTAAAACAAAGGATAAAATCTGGACCCTTTGTTCACCTTCTTACAAACAAAATATGGACGGACTTTTGTCCCCTTTTGATTAGGATAAAAGTCAACAAGTAGAGTTATGTTCTGTTCGGGTCAGACATGAGTCCATTGTGAACTTAGGCCCTAGGCCATTTGAATATCACTGTAATTTATATTTATGGTGTTTGGTACAAACATGATAACTCTGTCCAAACAAATGTAGTTTTTAGGCATCTTATCTTCTATTATGCTTTTCGCCTATGTTTTGATAATAAATTTATAGTGAAATTTTTACCAGCAGTGATTGTAGCTATTGGTTCAAATGCTTCCAAAAGCTTTTTTCCCATGTTTTATTAAGCATTTGTGAGTCTTCAATGAAAAAGTTCATGTTTCTACTAAACACCACAGATATTATATAAAATATTAGTTCGGTAAAACATTAAAGATGCAAATATTGGTACCTATAAAAGGCTTAAACCTAATCATATCTCGATTTGTATGAGTATTTTCCTCGTATTTTGTTTTTATAGCAACTGGGTGTGAATTAAAAACTAACAGGAACACTATATGTATATCCTTTTACCAGTGGTGTCTCCTGTAGCAATCTTGTCTAGTTTTGTATAGACAGTGTTTAGATGGTACTAGAGAAGAGGTCAAAGAAATTTCTTGTATCATAGGATAGTATGGAAGCTTTTTAACAATTTGTGCTCCAATAATCGTCTAAAAAATAAAGATAAAAACTATCGAAAAAGTCTTCAAATCCTTGGAAATCCTATTTTGAAAGACCATCATCACTATTAAACAAGACCGATAACACCAGGCTCTTAAAATATAATTTTTTTTTTTCGCTTTCTAAAAGTTTAGTGTTCTCAATTCGTAATAACGAAATGATTGTACACTCTAGCTGATCACATTGCCATCATCACTATCAATTAAATATAGGTTCGTGACACCTACAACTTCCACATTACCCTTGCAGCGCAATTATTATTAAGTGATCCAATAATACACGCTCCACTCACCACACCGTTCGTTTTCGCACACTTAACTTTCCATTGCAATCGATTTTCCAAACCCTTTTCACTGCGTCCTTAGTATGCAGAGAAAATAGCAGGATCCTGGGGAAAAAGTTGAATTTATTTTTTCCAGTTTCAGCAGTGGCAGAGTGTCAGTCGAATAAAGTCGAAGATTTCTTTTTTTGTTTTCTTCTTGCATCTTTAATGCATCTGCCACATTCACAATTTACTGCAGATTTACTGCAACGACAGCCTTCATTGCATGGCATAGTGTAGACATTGCTAAACTATTGGCTTGTGTATGTTGTTGTTCATACGGTTCAATATTATGTATTTTTGTTTTTTATTTTTTTTTTTTTTTTAATTTTTGTTGCTCCCTGTGAGACGACACAGAGGGAGAAGATCAAAATGCAGACATGAAGTAGAATTTAAATTGAAGGTAGATATGTGTGCGCGCCCTAGGGTGTATTCTGCACTTTCCGGTGGATGTTCTCGTATAAGTTGTAAGCTTTTTGAAATCCCCCTCTTCCCGTAAACATGTGGGACCGCTCCATTAAAGAGATTCAACATAAAATTGATTTAAATGTTTTTCCCATCAGATAGTAAATACGAACGAATGTATGCTTGCACTAGTCCTTGTTGGGATCTGCTCAAGAGGACGCTCGCTGGCTGGATGGTCCCTAAGAAAGAGAAGATTCTCAGATATGCTTAAGGTTTCAGAGATAATGGCTATATACATTTCTGGCTGTGGATTAAATCCAATGTTAATAATGTTTGCCAAACTGTGCACACAAAATGTTTCTTGCTTTGCTTCTTTGAAGAACATTTAAGAAAATAAATAAAATACAGTAAATTTTTCCTTTGCTTTACTTTGTGGTATCTAAATTTTACATTACGGAGCATATATGATCTTACTCTATAGATAACAGTTTTTAGTTGTGGTGCAAATTATGTTTAAATCTTTTTTAAATAAGCTTCTGTTGATGGAGTTGTTATGAAAAATGCTTGTCTACCTACACTAGTGGAAAAAATGGAAGGATACAAAAAAATGCATTTTTTTAGAGATTTTCGAAAGCCTGTATTTAAGTGAACAATGGTCGTATTGAGACAAATCAAAAAGAACTTGAAACCTCAGATATTCTAGTTTTCTTCTTTCTAAAAATCACCGTTATCGCATAGTCATAAGGAAAAGCGCAAAACCAAACATTTTTAATTTTTTTTGTTTTGTTTTTCAATGCCACTTTTTAAACAAGTCCGGAAAGTCTATGTATTCAGCTTCAATTTCTTATTTTTAGAATTTTGATCCGATTTTTCTTCAACCTATTTATTGGTCTTTGAGTAGAAAATGACTTTTCTATTTTCAAACATCAATTTCTCTGCAACCAATAATTGTAAATTAAATTTAAAGACAGTTTTGAAAACAAGAACAAATTTCCTATAAGATGTTTTTGTAACTTTAACGTACTTATTTTTTTTTTGGCTCTGATATTAATTTGAAAAAATATCAAGAAAGGGATATTTATGAACTTTTAAACAAATAACGGTTAAATTACAGCTTTCCCTAAAATGAGCATTGCTGACTGTGACTTTTATTCTGACAAAATTCCTGCCAAGTTTCAAGTCGATCTAATGAACGGTTTCTTTGTTACAAGCAATCAAACTTTTGAAACAAAATTAAAGGGTTTTATGGTTTGCTATCATGATCATGACTAAAATAAAAAATAAAAAAAAAATGATTACTTCTTTTCGCGTTTTTACCGCTTTCAACATCCATCCATCTCAGCCTGGAATGGGTGTCATATCAGCTTTGTATCTATCTGTGCTCAAAAGGTTAAAGCTCTTAAGTCTATTTTCATAGTTTTTCAGAAAGTGAATTTTTAACTTTGAATCTGTGTTCAAAAAAAACTAAGAGGGTTAATAACTTTCGGTCATAACTTTCTTGTTTTTAATTATTTATCAACAGGGGTAAGAGAGAAATACAGGTTGTGGACAAAATATTTAAGAAAGCGATAAATAGCTAAAACCACTTAAGTCGACTTAAGAGCTTTTACCTTTTGAGCACAGCTATATAGGATATCCACTAGTTTTTCGGTTGTACATGTCCTGTATAAGAACAGGACACTCCACGTGCCAGGGTCGTCAACATTTGGATCATCCAAAACCGAGGTTTGTAGTTGGTTCATAACTATCACACTTACTCTTACACTTACCGAGTTGGAAAAACTGCATTCTTTTCGGTACTACAGTTAATTGACTAAAAAGACTAAATTTCTTAAGTCTTTTAACTTAAAAATGTACTTTTACAGTTAAACTGCAGTCACCATTAGTGACTGAACAGTTAATTAAAACAGTAAATTGACTAAAAGTTAATTAACTGCAGTATTTTTTGACTAGTTAAAGTCTGCTAGTCAGTAGAAAAATTTAGTACTATTGTGTTTTAAATTTTTATCAGGCGTACTACCACACTTCCATGACACTTTCTTTTAGAAATATAGAGTTCTGAAAGTAACAAATTCAATCAATTTACTAATTTCATTAACTGTGCAGTCAGTATTTTAGTACTGACTATAACTACTAACTGCTGAGAACGTATTGAGAAGCAGTACTAACTTGCAGTTAAAATTAATGTCAATTAACTGCGACTGAATTGACTATATTACCAATTGGCTGCAGTCTTTTATAGCTCTGTCCCCAACCTGGAAGGCGCCAGGTCATTCAATGACTCCAAGGACGGGCGGCTGGATTAACTGTTTTTATAAGATATTACATCGGAGAAGCCCATATAAGTAGCATCTCCTAATTTCACTCCGTACTGTCGAGCACGGGTGGCCCTTCTGCAGAAACCAGCTGGAGTCTAGATTAACAGTCCACCACGAATACGACTCATAGCTTTATCACTTGTTCACACAAGGTTGTTAGGAGTTCCCCCCCGATCCAACACGTCAGGGCTTACCCTATTTTTGCATTAAACAAAAACACTACAAACTAAAGTACAAATCGATTAAATAAAATTGATTATTCTCTCAAAAATATCAAAACCTTATTACTTTAACTTTTTAATTCTAAGATTTCTATATAAATACTCATACCTAACACAACAAAACATTATAGTTGACATCGAATTAGTGTCTCTGTCTCCGTTTAAGCTTTCAAAAAGTTGTATAACTTATCGTATATGTAGTCGGTAGTTCATTTCCAATAAAGAAGTAGCTCATCATCTTCATTGAAAAATTTGTGACCCACGCAGAGTAAATAAAACATAACACACTCATATTATTTTCTATAGCTCGTAGCTCCTTCTCCTGTACTGTATGCTGGATTGTATAGAGAGCAATCTGATATATTGATCGTTTAGAGATATTTCATCCTTCTTTTATAGGAATTTTGCTATATATATATGACATTTCATGATTTCCAATACACCATCATAACAATGAGTAGAAAAATTCTAAGAAACGTTTACTTTGCAAACCTCTCACAGACAATTCAATTCAATTTGCTGCCATAATATTTTGTTCATCATAATAACTTTATTACGGTCCTTCGTTACCCTTTAATTGGATAACAAAAAAAAAAATAAAGAAATTCCTCTTCGACAAGGAATGTAGCTACTCTCTTGACATGGACTACTGTAAAGGATAAGGATTATCTGGAACTCACAACAATCCCATCGATTTCAAATTAAAACGTCAAAATGATAGAAACAAAATTTATAGTAAACGACAAATGTTTAGTCAGAGCTCTGACAGTGGGGGGATACAGCAGAGTTTTGGTCACTCCTGTAACTTTCTCTCTAGGAAGTGATTTAATTTTTCATTGCGGTAACAACTCTGTAGATGAAATATAAGAATAAAATATGAATTATATTGGTACATTCGAGAAACTATTTGAATACCTACTATTTTTGACAACTTTTTGAATTTATTCCTAAAAATTTTAAATCATTTGGTTTAGCATTGTTATCCAAGTTTCAAGTTCTTACATATCTGGAGTTAATCAATAACGCACACAACATGGATTTCCGTCAATATCCTTTATTCAGTGAAGCTGAAACAGAGGAACTTGTTCAAATTTTAGATCAATTAATTTGAAACCTAATCTTGCTACCAGTCGGAATTTTTATAGTATTTTTTGTACGTCTACGGCCGAGGCAAACTATGAGTTGTTTGCAGATAAATTTAGCTCTGTAGCAATTTTTTTGTTTGATTATTACACTCGTACATTCGATGAAGATTTACGGAAACACAACACAAATATTATTATGACAGAGTTGTCAATTTGATTGGAAAAAATAAAGAAACTCTTACAAAATGAAACGTCCATCTATAGAATAAAGTTGATTGGAGAATTTTTTATTTGTTTTGTGTTTGAAAGCCTCTTTATTGATTTTTGTTTTTTTCGTTCACTAACTAATTTTTGATTGAGTATGTACTTTTATATGGACCTTCCCACTCTTATGTGTAATAACACTTGAGTGTTATAATGTTTGTTTATGAAGTAGGCTTTTTTAAGATCAGGAAAAACAAGTGATGAGATGATTGCTTGTTCTATAATTGTGTTTGAATTAGCAGGTAAACACTTGACCTTTAACTAGCTCTGTATGGCAAGTATAATTGAAGTGTCCAAGGAAAAAAAAAAGAATTTAAATGAAGCATTACAACAACAACCACCGTACTCACCATATAACCAAATTCATTACAACAAAGCCATCCTACTCACCATTATAACCAAATACGTCAAAGTTATAATGCTCGATGTGATATTTTTTTATCAAATTATAATTCACATATTCATACTAATAAGAAAACGAATCTAATTCAGCACAAATCGAGTTGTGATTGGGTAAGTAAAGTACCAATCTGTTGTACGAAGTATCTCTACGGGGTGGCAACCCAGAGAATCCGTTGCGTGCGTTACGTCGACGTTTTCAACTAACAGCTCGATAAAATACACACGTTCTTTTGAGAAGCGACCCATGAGAACGGGCGCGGCGGAAAAAGTAGCCGATCTTTTAACTTAATCATTTAAATTGCGTATGTTTCCATACTTGCAGTTAGGCTGCAGTCTTCCGTCAGTTTTCTATTAATCTTTGATCAAGTTGTTATTGTTTTAACTTAATCGACAACAGATTTGTTGACGGACCGAACGAGACGGATTCTATGGGTTGGCCCCTTAAGGATCCCGAATCCCTGGTCCAGAAGTAATTAGTAGTGACACCTGCTATATCTCAGGCGTCACTACAAGACGTCCCCTACTTCAGGCTGTGGTCTATAGTTACGCCTGCTACCTCAGGCTGGGATCTATAGTGACGCCGGCTGTGGTTTATAGTGACATCTGCTACCTCAGACTGTGGTCTATAGTGACACCGGCTACCTCAGGCTGTGGTCTATAGTGACGCCTGTTACCTCAGGCTGTGGTTTATAATGACGCCTGCTATCTCAGGTTCTGTCTTAGAGACTGCTACTTCAGTCAACCTAGTTATAAGCTCTTAAATTTGAATTGTATAATGCTTCAAGTATTGTTAGAATCCAATGTTGTAAAATGATATTGTTAAATGAATAAAATCAACCTTGAAAGATAAAGTTTGTTGCTTCTTTAGTTAAATCCTGGATTCGACGAGTATATCGCAACATATGACACAAATCTCCTCACAAAAATCATGTCGTTTTACCCGTTGATTCTACAATGTCAATTATTTGGTGATTGTTTGAACTTTGGTTAAAAAACGACTCAGATACGGTTTTTTGTGAATTTTATCACCCTCAAAAATTAACAAATTGGAAATTTTACAATTTAGTTTTTGTTGCATTTCATAATGAATTCTGAAAAACAGAATACATCTAGCGTTTTCAGTATTGAAGATGAATGGCGGCGGTTGAAGATTGTTCTGATTTATTTCTGAAAATAACAGGTTTGTGCAAAAAATTCCCAGATTACTTAAAAAAAAAAGTACATATGTCTATCTAATAACGAGTGATTTTTTAGCTGGTTTGGTTTTGGCAATACTGGTTTTGACAGCTGACGTGTGTTTAGTACCTTGTGTCACTGTCAAACAGCTTCAGTTTGGTTTGCAATTTAACCATGGATCGTCTTACAAATGAACAGCGCTTGCAAATTATTGAATTTTACTATCAAAATTCGTGCTCGGTTCGAAATGTTCATCGCCCGCTGCTTCCATTTTATGGTCGGCATTCTCGACCTTCTGAGCAGTCTATTCGGAAGATTGTGACCAAATTTCGCACCAAATTTACTTTGTTGGATATTAAACCGCCAACACGTTTACGTACTGTGCGTAGTGAAGAAAATATTGCGGCCGTATCAGCTAGTGTGACAGAAGACCGCGAAATGTCGATTCGGCGCCGTTCCCAGCAGTTAGGCCTTTGTTACAGCACTACGTGGAAAATTTTGCGGAAGGATTTGGGCGTAAAGCCTTTTAAGATACAGCTGGTGCAAGAACTAAAGCCAGCCGACCTACCACAACGCCGAATTTTTGGTGAATGGGCTCTTGGAAAGCTGGCCGAGGATCCGCTTTTTTATCGAAAAATTGTGTTCAGCGATGAGGCTCATTTTTGGTTGAATGGGTACGTAAATAAGCAAAATTGCCGCATTTTGAGTGAAGATCAGCCAGAAGCATTGCAACAGCTACCAATGCATCCCGAAAAAGCCCCTGTTTGGTGCGGTTTATGGGCCGGTGGCATTATTGTGCCATATTTCTTCAAAGATGATGCGAATCGCAGCGTTACTGTCAATGGTGAACGCTACCGAGCGATGATAACAAACTTTTTTTTGCCCGAAATGGAAGTTCTTGACTTGCATGATATGTGGTTTCAACAAGACGGCGGTGGTGCCACATGCCACACAGCACGCGTAACAATGGCGCAATTGCGAGGCGAGTTTGGTGAACAGTTAATTTCACGTTTCGGGCCGGTCAATTGGCCGCCTAGATCGTGCGATTTGACATCATTAGATTATTTTTTGTGGGGGTATGTCAAGGCTAATGTCTATAGGGACGAGCCCGCTTCGATTGACGCACTGGAAGCCAACATCCATGCATTCATTCGTGAGATACCGGCCGATATGTGTGAAAGAGTATGCCAAAATTGGACTCAGCGGATGGGCTACCTGAGACGCAGCCGCGGTCAACATTTGCATGAAATTATCTTTAAACATTAAATTGCAAGGTTCAAACTATCGATTCAAATAAATATTTCATTCATTTTTTCGAATTTTTTGTGTTTTTTTTTTTTTAAAGTTCTAAACCTCTTAAAAAATCACCCTTTATTATATGTAAATTGACATTTAAATAATTTTTTGTCAAAATAACTTTTTTCTTTAAGACCAACAGCCACCCTTTTGTGGCAGCCATTTTGATTTTCTTTATATTTGTATACAAGGTTCTAAAATAACTCGAAGATTTCTTAACATAATTTCAAAAAAAAAAAATATTTTATGAGGAATGTGTGTGAAATGTTTTCCTTAATTGAAACGATCGATGAGTGTACAGTACAAGTCCAATTTCTTAATTAAAAAAAAAAAAAAAAAACAAACAAATATAATAGAGTTTTATAAAAAAAACTATCAACTTTTTTGAAAAATAAAAAAATATAATAATAAAAATATACATTATTTTTCAAAAATATACGTTAATTTCCTCTAAAACTGTCTTATATTTGTTTTTTTTTTCTCAAAATAAAAAAAAATTATACTATTAGGTACCTACTGTTCTTATTTAAACGAATCACCTTTAAAAAGTCACATCGTCTTACTTACTTATTGGTCAAGGGTTAAAAAAAACTGTACTAACCTTTAATATTGCGAATAGAAACAAGTTACACACACACCACAGTGATCAAGTTAAAAATACAATACTATAATTAAAAATCGCTGACTATCCAGCTAAAACCAGTTGACCCTTGTTGAACATTGACTGACCTTTAAAATTATAAACATAATACTGCTCATAAGGTTGAAGGTTGAACTTAAGTATGTCTTAATTTTCTACATTGTTTCCACTATCCACTACCCATGTAGAAAGTTTCAATGTCAAGCGAAAAAAGGTTAAATAAAACATTCTGGTATGCATATTACATATAAAAACAGGATATTATTTAATGTTTTATACTTTTCTCCTGTTCGTTATTAAGTTATTAATATTTTACTTGGATTCATTAAAATCATTTATCCCATTGAAACATAAAAAAAAATAATAAAAGAGAAATATTCCAGACAAAAAAAGAAATTTATATCAAAGAATTAGCTCGATGTCATTACCTTAGCAAAAGTTTCCAAAGGTAATGAGATTACTTTGCCTTATTCTTCTGAGAATTACTAAGTCATCAAATGAGACCAATCAAATTCTTAATAAAATATTATCTTTTATCTTACCTTCCTAAGACTTTTACATGTATTAGGTTTAGACAAAGTTTCTTTTAAATAGAATTTTAAATATTTAAATATTTGTATGTTTTCATATTTTCATTGCTATGTTCTTTAATTTTTTATTATTCAACAATAACTTGAAGGTTATTCTTGTTTTTAAATTAATTAATTTTAAGATTAATAAAATTTTAACTACATATTTTTCCATTCAAGACCTCTGAACTTAAATGAGAAATAGGTACCTACAGTTTTTTTTCTAACAAATTTTCAATCAATATCTTTAAAACTTTGTTTTCCATCTCTGCAGTAATAAATTTTGTGTGTGTTTTTTTTATTTATTTCCACTCCCATCAACCTGTTCTATCATCGATCTATGTCCCACTCAACATCGCCCAGTACACTTGACATATCTAATTACATTAAATGCACACCACCAGCTGCGTTGATGGAACGTGTTAAAGCCACGAAATGCAAGTGAAAGTGGCAACTGATGTTCAAGAGTACAAGTACATACTTCGCTGCATGATTTCTATATACTCTGATGGCATTCTTCAAGCACGAATATACACTTCGGCAAATAACGGCAACGGCAATCCTTAAATAGCTATTCATTCGATGTTTCACTTGGCGTGAGATAAGCACCGGAATTTTCTTCAACACATTCGCTAATTGCTTCCGATGTACATTAAAAGAAGAACAACATCCGTCTTGAACACATAACCCAATTGAGTTAATTTTTTTTTTATTCCCATCTACACGACATGTCTTTAGAAAACTTTAGACATATAGTCTGTGGGTATGGAACGCTAGCTAAAGAGTTTTAATGTAGCATAGCCGTACTCTTGATGTTTCCTGTGGCTTGAGTTTTGTATGTAGTTTTCTGTTGCCATTTTATTTGTTAAACGAGTGTGAACGCAAGATGGAATAGGTAAACAAGCAAAACATTAAAAAAAACTGAAATGAAATGAAATGAAATTACAAAACCAAAGGAACGATGCAAGTAACGCAACGTGTCGTATAAAAGGATCCTTTATACCTGTACTTTGAATGTATCTATTCATGAAATTTGTATCTTTTTTCAATCAGGGCTGTATTTCATGGAGTAATGGAACCTGAATGTACAGTTTGGAATCATATGGTATTTAACGGTGATGTCTATAATACAGTGGATAATGGAAGATAAAAATATAGTTTCTAGTTGTCAAAAAAGTGCGAAAGCGACACATTTTCCTGAAAAACAAATTTTCAAAAATATAACTTAGAAGACTAATGGTTTGGGTCACCGTTAATGCTCAACAGCCGCTCACACCTAGTGAGTTTCAACACGTGTGTTAGCAAGAATCGTCCTTACAATAGCTTACCAGGATGATTAAGTTAGGACCTGTTGTCTCATAATACAGCCCTGCGTTGATTCGTATCTTGATTGCTTCTTAACTTCATTTATATTCACCGCCTTCTTTTTCCTTTTTCCTATTTTATTATTTATTTGAACTTTAATTCAATTTTCCGCAATACACTACGCTGCTTCTTATTCAGACATTCATGCATACATATATTTATTTCCTTCCAGAAAAGATAATACTTTGTAACTTATTGTGTGACTGGGCGTAAGCAGAAACCGTGGAGTACCTACTGTGTATTGGGCGTAAGTGTGGTATACACTCTGGGTAATTTGATTGGCCAGTTTTTTTTTTTTTTGTATAACAGTGACTGCATTGCAAAATGTCTTACTCCATGTTAAGGTTAATGAATGGTTCTCGAAATATTGACTGAAATATGTAGTTTAAAATTGGTGGGTGAGTGGCAACACTTACAAACACTTAACTTTAGAAAGTTATATTTCTTTACTGGCGCGGCGTTTATATAAATATTCAACCAGTTATAACACATAGATTTCTTCAGCCCATTAGTACTGTTTTTTTTTTTTCATACATACACTATAAGTACGAGTAGGTAAACAGAAACAACACACTTACATTTTATACTGGTTTTTTCACACGATAAATTAAATAAATAACAGAAGTCAGTCATTGTTATTGATAAATCTGATTGGTTCATAAGTAATAGAAAAAAAAACTAATTAAACTAAAAGATAGATGGTATAATGTAAGATTCCGATAAAACGGGATTTTTTTAATTCCACCAGGAAGTTAGTGTAAAATGGGGTAAAAGAGAAAACACTTTTTGGACATCTCAAAAACTAAATACATACATATAAGCGTTAGAATGATGAAATAAATTTTATTAAATTTGTCAAAATGTCAAAATGAATTCTAAATTTAAACAGCAGACATTGAAAACTCCTTGTTATACTTCGCAAAACATCAAATCAATGAAATTCAAATTTATTTTCTTTAATTTCATGTATTTTTTCTTTGAATGTAGAAGTCATTTTTTACAAATATAGCAAAATTTCATAGAATCCATGAGTGTTTCATTAATTTTATGACATCGGTCTTTGTTTTTATGGTTGTATTCATTGTTTTTTTAGAAATTCTAACATTAATTCTAGGAATAGCTTCCTTATGGTAATGAAACAAGTCATTCATTTTATGTTTTCTTTTTCAATGATTGTTTATCCCAATTTATGAAATGAATCATTCAAAAATATTTTCCATACGTGCAAATTTCCACCTGAGAACTAAATAGAAAGAAAAGAAATTTTGAATCACTGCACTTTCCCTGCACGAGATAGAGTTTTTTGTCCATAACAGAAATAATATGCTCATTGAGACCTTCCATTTGATGTACATATGTCTCAATGTGTTACACCAATGGGCACCGTTCCATACAAAAGTGTTATAAAAATGCATTGTATCATGGGTAAAAACGGGTGATAAAGGGTTTTCCAATAAGAGGTGTTATTTTGAATAGCCCGCTATTTCGGTAGCTGTCACTTTTGAAGCTGTCATTTTTTGACATTTGACAAGTAGAAACTACGCTATTAATAAAAATGGAACGATACACGCTTCAACAACGCATTGAAATTATTAAAATTCACTATAAAAATGGTGAAAATTTGGCAGAGACGGTTCGTAAAACTAAAACATTTTTGGGTCGTCGTGAAGCACCTTGTCGGACCGCAATACAGAAATTGGTGGACAAATTCGAGCTGTTGGGACAAGTTAGTGATGTGAAGAATAAAACCCGTGCACGTCGTTCAAGAACAACTGAGAATATTGCTGTTGTAGCCCAAAGTGTTGAAGAAAACCCAGGTTTGTCCATTTATCGTCGTTCTTTGGAATTAGGCATTCCACAAACGTCATTACACCGTATTTTGCATAAAGACTTGGGTCTTAAGGCTTATAAAGTTCAGTTAACACAAGATTTCAAGCCGGCTGATCATCAACAACGTCGTGTCTTTGCTGATTGGGTCCTTGAAATGCATGAAAATGAACCGGAATTTCATCGGAAAATCATCTTGACTGATGAGGCCCATTTCCACCTCGGAGGCTACGTCAACAAGCAAAACTGTCGCATCTGAGGCTCGGAAAACCCAAGAGTTGTTGTTGAAAAGCCAAATAACGGGTTTTTCGTATTTCAGTCATTGTAAAAAATCTAGCTTCGTCAAATATTCCACTTTTTTGTCATTTATCCAACTTCGATATTAATTCAAAGCATATGTTTCTAGGACAACATGCTGCTTTAAAAATATATTCTAAAAATTGTTTATTCCCAAATAAAACGATACACTTTTTATAAAAATCGGTGAAAAATTGGCTAAGAAAAAAAATGTTTACGATTACAACCCAGATACAGAAATTGGAACGATTAGGTACCGGAAAATATTGGTTTGAACCAACCCACATGTTTTTTTACATTTTTGAAAAAGGTCTAAATTTCTTCTTTCCAAAACAGTAACAAAATTCAAATTTGGTGAAAATTTGACGAAGCTAGATTTTTTTCAATGGATTAAGGTCCAAAAAACTGTTTTTAGGCGTTAAGTCAAGATTTGGGGATTGTAACAAAATGTGTACATACCTTTTTGTAATCAGTGCAACGAGCTCTACTAAATTATATTCAATTGGGGAGGTAATCAAAACTAACATTTTCTTTCGGTATCAAACGTTCAAATTTCTGTATCAATTTTCAACCGATGTTTATAAAAAGTATCTAGTTTCATTTGAAAATACATTTTTTTTTGTGTTACGAAGTTTTTACATTAGGCTTGGGCAGTTTAGTTCAGTTGAGTGATGATCAATTTAGTTCAAATCCCGCTACTGAACTAGTTCGTTCATTTTAGTTCAATTTAGTTCAAAATAGGCCATTTCACAGAAAATTTAAAAACAAAAAGAACATTTATTTCAAATTAGTTCAATTCAAACAATCCAATACAATTTTAATAGTAATTCAATAGTCTTAATTTATTTGAAGATCAATTTTCAAGTCTAACTTAATTCTAACCCGTTACTCTTTTCAATTTAAGTTTCTTATGCAAATAGCTGAACTATTTTTCCTATAATTTTTAAACCTTAACCTTATAATAATAGCTGTTTAACGAATTGTTTAAATATTTTTAACTCTTATAGTTTTAGAGTCATATTAGGTGAGAACAACGAATTTTTTTTAAGAGATGTTCCTGATTTTATCCAAAGATTGTTTAGTTTTAATTCTAGTTAAACTTTTGTCTTAAAATTATGATATTTGACAAATACTTAGAATTTTCACAGGTTTTAGCTATTATAGTTAGTGAATTATATTTAATTAGGTTTAAACAATGATTTTTTCACATTCTGTATGTAAATCTGAACGTTTTATAAATTAAATATTTTGGTATTCTTTCGTCGAATTCTACAAAATCCCATTTACAAAATCTGTTTTGGAATGATTACGTTACTGCATCGTTTTTAATTTTGTATAACTTTGGGAGTCGAGAGCCTAAGGAAGACCTCGGGCGAGGACTGCCAGATGATGATTTTTGAGACCTACTAACCGAGCTGGGCAACGTACACAAAACGATTTCAAAAGGTTAACTAGTTCCCCAACTTTAAATGAAGTAAAAAAACTATAAAAGCTTAAATCCCTTAAAATTTTCAAACAATTTCTTTTGATACAAGGTTAACGTGTGCCAAACATTTTTAACAAAGTATTAACAAGCTTTAAAAACTGAAAAATCTTTGGATAAAATCAAAAACAAATGAGAAAATATATGTTTTTAGTACATGAACTAATTCACTAAATATGTGAATTTGGTTCACTATTTCACTAAGATGAACTCGTTCGCAAACTACTACACAATCCTTTTTTACATACTATTTTGTAATCAGTGCAACAAGCTCTACAAATCGTGATAGGTCTCCGAACCTGTATATTTTTTTACCCTGTTTTTCTCACACAGTGCAATTTTTGTCAGTGTACAAGCTTCAAAAAGGGCATTTACAATTGTTTGAACGCAAAAATAAACCAAATTACATGTCGATTAAATATCAATTTTGAAATACATATATATTTGGATTAGTTTCACAAAAAAAACACATTATTCCCTCCTAGAACTTTTCGCTACATTTCTTAAATAATTTTACGTATTCAGAAAAATTATACAGGAAGTATAACTTCTGGCGTGCGTAAATGAGTACACACACCTTTTTTTATAAGTTTTCACAAAATGACTCTTACAATTTTATTTAATAATTTTATTTATTTTTGAACAAATATTTGTGCAAAAAATTTTAAAAGTATATATGCATTCCAAAAGTGCAGTTGTATTGCTATTCCTAATTTTCTATGTCTTTTTCGTACGTCATATTAAGATATGTTTAAAAGGATAAATAAATTGATTTAATCTACATACATATGTATGTATTTACCCACTAAAGTTTTAAATCTTTAAGTTCGAGTAAATTATTTGGAATTTATTTTGAAGTAGGTATAGGTACCTAAATTGTGCCGTATTGAATAATATTTGAATTTCATTGAAGCAGATTTTTTAATCATTCTCATAATACTAAGAACTGCAAAACCCATCGCCATCATCTCAAAAAATTGTTAAAATTGACAGAAATCCAAAAACGAGGCAAGTTCAATTTTATGTAATGGTTTGAAGTGCTCTACCCAACCGTAATGTAAATGTATTCAACTGTGACTTGTATGGCATTTTGAATAAATTGAAGTTTACAATTATCGAAATTAATGAAAGAAAATTTTTGTTATATTTCCATGTATTTGTATTGAAGGTACTCCAAGGTATGAATACCCATAAATGTACTATACGTAAGGAAGAATAAGAAGTGATATACCTTCATTTATGTCTACCAACTCTACATCTCTACACTTTACCGACGTATACGTTAACTGAACGAAGCTGAAGGGTTATTAAAGATCCATATTGTGACATACCATTAAGGATTGCAGCAATTCATTCTCATTTCAATTCATGTGTAATATTTGCCATGCATATGGCATTATATAGGATGAAAAAGGCTTTCACATAATAAAATTGAAGAATGTTAGGCACACTCATCAAAGTCTGTCGTATATTTAAAATTATTATTTTTAATATTTGAAAAATGTGTGATGTGTGTGTTTACATTATTCAAATCTCTGTATTTTCTCCTTAGTCAGGCCTGTACTAAGTACTTAAGGCATTTGGAGAAATATATACAAATTGCAGCTAAAGGGCTTTTAGAAAATGAAATAAAATAAAAGGAATACCTCTCCTATATTTCCTTTGCAGAGTATACTCCGTACTTCTCTATAGAAATTGCAATAAGTAATTATTGAGCTCATATTTTTACTTTACAAACAAATGGGACAGATTCAAGCCTGGAGTGGAGATTTATTAAACTTATATTTATAGGAATGGAAAGAAATTATGATGCTTCAATAGTTCTTCCTCATTCAGGTGCCGAAGCTTTTATAAATGTAGAAAATATACTTAAGTCTTAATCTGATTTGTTTGCTTTAGATAGTTATACTTCAATAAATTCAAACATGAAAAGAGCATCTACTTGAAAAGGGACATTTCATAAAATATAAATAATATGTGTATTCTGAGTGTTTTCTGAACCTGTCAAGTTTCGACTTGATTGCTGCAGTCTGCAAAGTGCCAGATGGGGGTGTGGAGTGTCGATTATAAAACAAACCGAAATTAATCGTTATTAACTAATTTAATTTTAATGCATTCAGTTGTTTGTTTTTGTTTTAAATTCAGTTTTTCTGTTTTTTGCAGCTTTGGAGGTCCCTGTCCCACATCCCCTACCTAGCATTATGGAGACTTCCGTAATTTTACTTTGAAAAGTAAAAAAAGTACAAAAGGGCTGAAACTATCAAGTAATTTAACAAATTCAGTTTTTTTTTGCTGGTCTTGGCCTCCACTACCCCTACGTGGCACTTAGAAAACTTCTGAAATTTCACGAAGTTAGAGATTTTAATTGGTGTCAAATGAAAGATAAATAGGTATTTAAAACAAAAACAAAGGGTTGTCATTTTTAAAATGGGAACACCAATGTGGCAACCCTGTTTAAACCAACAAAAAGCTACATCACTTTATGCATCATAACTTTTTTGGTTTATTAAAAGACGAAAATATTAACATCGCCAAACTAAAGTCAAAAACATAGAAAAAAATCAAAAAACACAGTTTAATCAATAAACACAATAACATCAATAAATCTCTAATTAAGAGCTAAGTACTCCGACGCGACGAAACGGTCACCTTCCCGATTATGAGGCTTTATCTTTAATGCAGTGCATGTTGTTGCGATTGCAACGGAGTAGGTTGTGTTATAAGTTCCCTATACTACTACGAATGCAACTTTATAGTTCTATTTCTGATGAAGGCAGTATTCTATTTCTATGATGCCAAGGCAGTTTCTACTGACTTTCCTTAACAGAAAGTGTGTTGTGGTTTAGAGATATGGTTTTGCTCTATCGCCCCATTTGAATGGATATCAATCAATCGTTCCAGTTTCCAGAGATTTAAGAAAGTATCATATATATAGACTGATTGGTCTAAGAATCGAATCCTTAAGTTAACACGTAGTGGAGAAACTAGAGCAAATTATGTCAACCGAGCGAAACTGGTCCGATTTGCATGATTTTTTTTTTAAATATGGTATTCAAAAATACTTAAAATACTTATCGATTAAAAATTACCGTTCTTGTAAGATTTTTTTTAAACTAACTTTAATCAAAAATTTTTGCTAAAAATTCATAAAACAATAGTTTTTTATTCAAAGGTTTTTCTGGCTATCAAAAAACATATAATTTGATCTTGTATTTGACTCCAATAAATTTTTTGTCTGCTTTAAGTCAGCTTTTGTGAAAATTCCCCCTCCCATCTGAACTGGTGAAAATAGACCACTTTTTTACTAGTTAATATCCTTAAAATCATACAAGCCCCTGCTTGGGATCAATATAGGATTTGGGGTAGGTGTGAGGTTAAGTGTATGCAAAGTTTTATTCGTCATTATTCTTACGTGAGTCGGGCTATCGTGACTAAAATATGGTTAATTTATCAAAAAATCCATTGTCAAATATAATTAATAATCACATCATGAATAAATTAAAATAGATTTTAAACATTTGATTCTTCCTGCAGGATTGTTAAAATAAATTCTCTCTACAAATGTGTTAGAAAAATGTATTCGATTCGCAGATTAAATAACTTTTGTATACCTACTATCCGTGTGTAGATTTTTTACATCAGGGCAATTTTAATTCAAAAGTCAACCTCAATAAAACTAAAAAACTCGAAAATGTCATGTATCATTCAATTACTCATCCCCTTGAACCTTTGATCTATCACACAATAAATTTGACTATAAAATTGAAGAACCATTTGACCCTTTTGCTAAATTTATATTTACAAATATTTTGCTTTCTATTTTTTTTATTTTTTTGTACTAAAATAGAGAAATAGGAATGAGGACATATTATACAGTTTTGTGAACCACAATCCTTTGTGCTTCATACATATTTATAGCTTCATGCAGGCAGTTAGAAAGAAAATAAAAATAACTCAGCCTGTCGATTGTATGTTCCCAGGTTCAGGAATATTTATTACCCTACAATGCTACCGCTAAAGTTTAGCATCGCAATTCATATTCAATGAATTATGATTGCTTCCGAAGTATAACTTCACGATGCGTATATATGTATACCTACAACGATGACGGTCGGTGGTGTGAGAAAATGGAAGGGGATGTCGGATGACTATAGCGCGATTGATAATAGCTTTCTAATATTCAAAACGCGTCGTTATGGGCTATTTTCTATAAAACATGGCATTGAGATGAAAATGGAATTAATGGGCCAATTTGGAAGCAACCAATTTCGGTAGAAAAAATATTATTCGTTTTTTTTTCCGGATGACTTAGATTTTGGAGGAAGAAAACCCTTTTTCATTTTTTGATAAATTGTTAGACGGTGAAATAGAAATATTATAAGAACTGTGTAAGCACGTGCAATCAAAATATAAATCAATTTTGGTAATAATAAATTTATTTACCGTAGATCTCTAACTGAATGGATAGAATCAGTTAAATGTGGAATTTAAATTTGATTAATTTTTTTTTATTTTATTTCTGCCTTTAGATTCCATAAATAAAATAGAACTTCTCATTCAATTCATACCTGATACAAACACTATAGTAAAGGAAATTGAGAATACGAAATCATTGGGTTGCGAAATTCAGTATAAGCTAAGGGGTATTTATGTCAAGATTTTTCTTTTAAACGAATTTGTTAAAATTTGTCTTAATCAAATTGAATGAAATAAGATCAAAACATTCTGGACAATTTCATATTTGATTTTAAGTACCTATGTTTGACCGGCACACAGTGGAATATCGTAGAACAATAGCATATCAAAAATGATTTATTTTTTATTTGTTTGACAAAATATTTCAATTTTATCTAAAAGCTAAATAGTCAATCTGTACTATACAACAGGAATTAAATAAGTTGCATGTAAATAGTAAATGTTTGAAGCCCTACTATTAAGGATTTGTTTAAATGCTAAAATCAAACCCGTTCGTATCAGAAGATTAAAAGTTTATTTACTACAAAACTTTGTAAAAATAATTATGAAATATTATACATTTCTGAAAAAAGTAATTTTACGGAGATTTAAGAGATATTTTAAATTTTTAATTATTCGAATTATTCATCGATCTAGATCTAGATTATTTTCAGTTTTCTAGAAATCGAAAAGACATCTGGTTTTCAGTATTAGACTACAAATTGAAATAAAAAAAACTAAAAATAAAAAAGGTACAAGATTATGTAAAACTTTTGCAAATAATAGTTTAAACCGAAAAAAAACTTAGAAACTTATATTTTTTTTGAAAATATTATATACAGAGTTTGAAAATAAGTTGTGCACAAATTGTCGGCTAAAATAACTTTATGTTAAAATATAACTCGAGAATAGGTTTCTGGTTCTACGATAAGCAAAAGAATTTTTTTCTTGGTGTTTCCGTTGTCATTGAATAGTTATTTTAACATGCAAAGTCATTTTTTTTGAAAATTGCACCTCCTGCCTAGACGAGGGGATATAGACATCCCACCCCTCACATTTTTTTTTTCTTTTTTTGACCTAATCAACACGTTCTAATAGTTTGATGAATGTTATGGGTAACATTAAGAATCTCTTTATATACTTTCAATTTCTACTTCTTCCTGTTTTACATTTTTTATTGCTGTATTTTAAAAACCTGTGCCTTAGAAACTGTTGAATCTACAGAAATTGTAGGGGAGATTGGGTACGAAAGTAACGTGGAACGGTTGTAACATTGAGTTTTAAAAAAAAACTGGGAACGTATGCGTTCATTTTTAAATGTAAAATTCTTCGCAAATTAGTCGTGAATGCAAAAATTCAAATGTCAAAGTACTGAATTGTGCCACATAAAGCTTAAAACGTAAAATTTGTATGAAAAAGTTAAATATTTTTTTAAGGAGTTTTGCAATTTATTTTAGTCAAACAATTATTTTTTAATAAAGTGGTAGCGGTCTAACTAAAGCTGATTTTGTTCTGAACTTAATAGAGTTAATCTTCCTATTATCGACCCAAATTTTTTTTTTCAATCGAATCTTTTATATAAAAAAAAAGGATGTGGACATTTGTAACATATTTTGAGTGGACGTTTGTAACGAAAACTGCATAAGCAGGATCAGTGAATTTCATTCACAAGATATATTTAACATCGATTAAACGGGTCTTACAACTACTGCCGATAAACCAACAAAGATCATTACAAAAATCGTAAAAAAAACAATTCGGAGCCATTTATCCTGAAATACAAGAGGAGGATCCATCTTCAGTATTGAAGCTGCTAAAAAAACAAAATGGATGCAATCGGAGTTCATTAGTATTAAACGATAGCCAAATGTCCACTCATCAATATACCATTGTTTTGTTTGGCTATGCATTTTGGTTTTAAAGATATGGCACAAAATGTACAAATTGTTACTTTTGTACCCACTCTCCCCTACTTTTTACATTGAAAATTGAAATAAAAAAAATTTCCATTAAGATATTGAAAAATATTTTTTGCTCAAAAAATCTACTAGAAAAAATATGTTTTTTTTATTTCCGCCCGAAAAACAAGAAAACTATTGTAGCTATAAAAGTTATGTTTTTGCAACTTAAAAGCATTTATTTCAAATTTGTATGATAAATAATTTAAGTTTTTTTTTTTTTGATTTTAGAAAAATTTACTAACTCAAAAACCATGTAAACTGCATACTTTTGGCTTTTGTAACCAATAATCATTTAATTTGTTTCAATTTCTGAGATTTGCGGACTCTTCTATTACTCCAGGAATACTGCAGTAAAACTTATGTACCTGCAGCGTCAAATCCGGTAGTTTTGATTTTTAGCTAAGCTTATGATGATGTTGGTTGAATATAATCCTAGTTTTCCACTTCTAATGTTCTCAAAAAATCTGCAAAGCAAATGGAGGAAATTTAAAACTATTTGATCTACAATTTGAATTCATTAAGTGAATTAATAATACAAAGAAAACAATATTTTTGAAAAAAATTCAATTGCACATTTGTATGGGTAACAATTTTGTACCAAATCATTTGCATTGCTACATATATTGTACCCTTACTACAAATTACTATAGAACCACATTTTGTCATGATGTCTATTTCTTTCAAGTTACCCATCGAACACGGACCCTATGCCTTTCGAATTAATAAAACACTTAGCCCATTACCATTCTTCATTTTCATTTTCAAAAACCAACGGCCTTTCGTTGAAACCACTGTATTATTTTCTTAGTTCGTATTATAATCACTTTCCTATAAAATATTCAAAACTGCTACGCGCTGCTACTACTGACTGCCTCCAATTCCACTAAAAGCTACAGCTTAACGCCTCCCATCAACAAGAATCATGAACATAATCATCAAAAAAGCATGGAAAGTAATTAAAGTTTTTAACAAAAAACTTCCTTACTTATAATCAAAGACAGGAGGTATTTTACTTTCATTCTTCATAATAATTTTTTTTTTTTTGTAAGCTTCCTTACTTAGTGTTTTATACTATCTTCTTGTTCTTTTCATTTGTAAATTTTCAGTTTTCATCTCTCTGGTATTTTCTGAAAATTAAGATTTCATTTTTGCTATTTTCTCATTTTATTTTTTTTTTTTTGTGTTTAAAGTTGTTTTTGCCTCAAGTCAATATACCCAACGAAACGAAATGGTTCACGGGTAGGAGGAGAACGATAGCGACGACGACCGACACGGCGATAGATATACCTACATAAGTAAACACGGAACCTATTTCTTTACGATGTCATTTTAACTCGTTGTCAATTAATTTAATGTCAACGTCAATGAAAATGTCTTTCTAATTTACTTATTTAGAAAAAAAAAAATAAAAACAAGAGGAAAATCCCTTTTGAATATTCGGTATCGAAACTTTTTAACTTCAGGCAGGTGATAAAATTAATTAGTTAACATAATTTTAGCAAGGATTTTAGGTTCTACTTTATTTCAGTGTATTGACTCAACAATGCTTTTTGCCAAAAATAAAAAAAGTTTTAATTGAAATGTCATAGAAAAGTGTGACAAAAACTTTTGCAATAGATTTGTTTCCCCTTCATTTTATATTTTTGTTTTGTTTTTTTTTCTTTTTTTTTTACGAAACTGATAGGGAAAACTTTTTAGAAACCCTACTTTTAAACAATGTAATTGTAAATTTTATTTAGATTATGGATCATTTGCATGGGAAGGTAATTGTCAAAATAAACACAATAATTTGTTAAGAGGCTTGAAAACAAATGAAGGCAATAATCAGTTCAGTTTAATTTGAATTGGTGATCCTAATAAATCCATTTCTATGAGGTTTTAACTTTTTAATTTCTGCTTTCTTCACAATGCTTCAAAGAGAATTATAAAGAATTAGATTATTTTATCTCGATGTCGAAAAAAATAACATTAAAAGAAATAACAATTTTTTGTATTTTTGGTCTTTTTTTATTTACATTTTGTTTCAGCCACCATACTTTTAATATTTTATTAAAAAAAATTATGATAACAATTTCGTTTAGATAAATTTTGATTTGTTTTTAAATTTATCGTTTTTAACCAATATTTTGGATGGGATTTATCTTTATAACTTTATTGCGGTGAATATTCAACCGACTCAGAAACAGTTTTAAGTTAGGATTACTTAGAGCCGATTGCTGAAACGAAACGTAAGCATTTATGTTTAACATCAAGCCTCATGTGACAGTTTACGCAGAGAAAAAAATTTACTAATTAAGTTTTTACGCTAGTTGGTTGATTTAAGGTATCCATTTGAGTGTAGATTCATTTAAAAAGTGGATAACTTCCAATAATTAAGCCAAAATCAGTATTAGTAGTTTGAATTTAATTCAATAAAATTCTTGAAATAAACTATAAAAACTCATTTTCATATTTACAATATGTAAGTTTTTTGTGTTTTATGATGCATTTACACCCGGAAATGATGAATTTAATATGAAAATTATTGAAAACGGCTGTGGTGGTCTTAAAACTATGTCCATCTGAACTATGCATTATTATACACCTATTAATCAAATATGACTACATTTCGGTTTGTCTGTTTTATTCTTAAAAAAAATCTTTTTTTCTACTATTCCAAAATACTTACGAAATACTTGATTTTTTTTCCAACTTCTTCAAGTTTTTTTTTTTACTAATTTTATGATAAGATACCAAAATGCAAGACAGATTTGCATTAGATTCTGACTCAAAATACCAAAAATATTCGGACTTATTTCGAGAATACTGTATGACACATTCATAGCCTGAAAGCGTTCCCGAAAATGACGTTTTGATCTTTATTATCATTTATTTTCTTTCTAACAAAATCAAGCGAAATATTTTTGAAGTTTTGTTGTAGTGGTCTCGATTTTACATCATAATATTGACACAAAATTATAATTTTAATTTTTATTCATCCCAAATTACTTTTGGAACGATAAACCAATTCCATGACATTCCTGAAAGACCATGTGTTATCTTGGTATTTTGTCACTGTAACTGTATTGAGACATACGAGTATTTATGCAGACAACGATTATTTAAATAGAAATAACGATTCGTTTTAGATTTTTGTAAGTCACTTGAGAATTCTTGAAGATATGTTTTCCTTAATAATGCTAAGAATACAGGTAGCTAGATTTAATTGATTTAAGTGCATTTTTTGGCCATTTGAATTTCAGGCTTAGAGTTATGGAAGCGTTCCCGGAATGATTTTTCGAGTATATAAGATCGAATAAAACAGAAACTAACTCTGTTTCAAACAAAGTTAATACAGTCGGAGATTCATTTCAATTAAATGAAACGGTACGTCAGAAGTGAATCTCAATTTAAATGTAATTATGATTAAAAAAAAAACCTGGACATCAAATTTTTCACCTCCATGATTTTGGCACATATGCTCTTATGTTCAACATATGTAAATATTGTGTCGTGCCTATCAGAAAATGGGCGTTAAATATAAAAATCAATTAAAGAAAGAAGTTTTCAGCGAAGTATCTACTTCAACTGTTAGTTAATGTCCCAAAAATTATAAAAACGATGTAAGACACTGAAAAGTTTGGTTTCCATAGTGCCATACTTTGAATTCTGTTGTTTTTTCGACAAAACCAAGTCATACCATTAACATTGATGCAAATTCCAAAACTAACTTAATAAAATTGACTTTAATGCACATATCGGAAAGAAAATCATTTGTTGGTTCAGAGGACGGGCGGAGGCCACAGCCACTCGGTTCCTGTGCCTCAATGTCATACAAGGGAACTTGACGATTTTCAAATCAAGTAACTGTTACCCAAGTGGATCATATTCCGATAGATTCCAGGAATGCCTCCAATATCCTGAATGTCCGAACGTTTCGAGTGGCAATGCCTCCAATATCCTGAATGTCCGAACGTTTCGAGTGGCCAACATATACTCAGATCACATTGCACTTATAAGTTATAACTATTATTTACAATATCATTGTAAAAATTTTAGTTTCATGAATTGGTCTTTACTCCTAGAAATTATTATTCAACTACAGTTGTAATCATCTTCATCTGCAAAGTTTGTTTTTCTAGTCATTTTCATATCGTTACACAAAAAAAAAAAAAAAACATCCATAGATGATATCCTTTTGATTAGTTCACGTTCAAGAATGAGAAACATTTTCTATAAATAAAATGAAATTGAAATCTAATACAAAAGTTAAGCAATTTATGTTTGAAATTACTTTGACTTTTTCATACAACTACGTTACGCAAGGGTGATACTATACAGCAAAAATATATTTAAAAAATAAGCAGTTCATACAAGAATATACAATATACAAATATATACATACGCACATAATGTACATCTGATATGTTCCTTCTTATTCCGTCGAATTTATTTATCAAAATCCATTTTCTTGTTCAATGAGGTGGTAAATGTAACTTTTAGTTTCATAAGCAGATACATGAATGTGTCTTGTTAAATCGGTTTAGTTTATGTGATGATCATGAAAGAGAATGTTTTTTTTTTTTTTGTATTTTTGTAAGACTACAAAACTAAACTGAGAATTCTAACACTATGACAAATAATTGTATTTTGAAATGTTTTCCATTGCTATTATTCTTTTTGTAATAATGTAATACATAGTTAAAAAAAATAAGTTTAACCTAGTCACCCAAGTTTTTACTATTATCTTCTGCCTGCCAGAAATATTTGGTTCACAACACGTAGTACAAAAACCTCTTCCAAACTGCGGGGAAAAGTTAAAAAGTTAAATTTATTTGCCCTTACATTTTTCACATTAATTCGAAAAATGTCAAAAATCTATCGGAAGCTAGATTTAAATTTTCCTTTTATTGGCAGTTTGTTTTTGTTTTTTGTTATACGTATTTGTTCCTACTGCACTGCGGATAGTTTTTCAAAAAAAAAAACACGCCTAATATAAACATTATTAATTTTTTTTTGTACTATGTATTTATATTGAATAAAACTCAATTTGAAAGTTTTCATCATCAGTTAGATTATTATCGTACCCTTCTAATGTTGTCCTTACACCGCACAAATTTTTTGCGCAATAGTATTGTAGGAAAATATTGTGTTAAAAGATGTCATCCTTATGCCGGCATTACACGACACAATATTATTGCGCAATACTCAGTATTGTGCAATAATATTGACCGAATAAGGGCTGTATTGCACAATATTTTCTGTTCGAACAATATATTGAGTGATATTGGAAAAATTTAATATTTTCTGAATTTTTACTCAATATTTTTAGTTTCCAAACTAAGCAGATGCAGAATAAGCAAAGAGACAAAGAAATATTGCGGAGTATTATTGAGTCGTATATGGGCGACCCTTTTTAGCACAATATTTTTGGACAATATTGTTGCGCAGTAATATTGTGTCGTGTAAGGCCGGCATTACACAATTCATTATCACAGAAAATTCCGATTATATGTGGATATTTTTGATGAGTCAAAATTTGGTAGTTTATTGTGGAAACAAAAAGTATTCAGCCCTATTCTGAATAAAAATTCCCGGGGAAATGAATGAAATTCCGGAAATATTTCGATTCGGAACCCTTTTCCCGAAAACATTTATTGTGCAGTAATATTGACGGTGTAAGGGCTGTATTGCACAATATTTTCGGTTTTCGCAATATATTGGGTGATATTAAGAAAGTTTAATGCGGGCCTTATGCGGGCCTTACACGACCCAATATTATTGTGCAATAATATTGTCCAAAAATATTGTGCGAAAAAGGGTCGTCCTTACACGGCTCAATATTACTGCGCAATATTTCTATGTCTCTTTGCTTTTTCTGTATCTGCTCGTTGTGGAAACGAAAAATATTGGGTAAAATTTCATAAAATATTAAACTTTTTTAATATCACTCAATATATTGTGCAAACCGAAAATATTGTGCAATACAGCCCTTACACGATCAATATTATTGCACAATACTGAGTATTGCGCAATAATATTGTGTCGTGTAAGGCCGGCATTACATGACACAAAACAGAAAAAGCTAAGAGACATAGAAATATTGCGCAGTAATATTGAGCCGTGTAAGGACGACCCTTTTTCGCACAATATTTTTGGACAATATTATTGCACAATAATATTGTGTCGTGTAAGGCCCGCATAAGCAAAGAGACAAATAAATATTGCGCAGTAATATTGAGTCGTGTATGGTTGAACTTTTTTCACACAATATTTTTAAACAATATTACTGCGCAATAATATTGTGTCGTGTAAGGCGGGCATAAGAAAACATTAAACTTTTTTGATATTACTCAATATATCGTGCAAATCAAAAATATTGTGCAATACAGCCCTTCCACGATCAATAACGTTATAGTACCTAGTCCAGTTTTGCATGTTAATACGATGAGAATTCGAAAAAAAGTGGGTCCGACAATTCTGTTTGTCTGTCTGTCTCTCTGAGTATATAAGAAGCCCCAGGTGCCAAAAATTTCAAAGGATAGAAATTCTATTAAATATTTTGTCTGGTCAAAACCTGACTGCACTTAAAGTATTTTGACTACTCTTCAAAAACTACACTCAATACTCTTTGGAGAATCGAACAAAAAATTGGAAGATATAAAATTTTCTAATTTTTCCTCTAAGCCACTCTTTGCAAAAAAGGTTACTTTTTTCTACGATTCTTATGTTTGCTGTGAGAAATTTTGGTGAACAGATTCGAACAATAAAATTCATAAATAAAATGACATTAACAAGATCTTAATCAACAAGTATTATTAAATTTGCCTCTTGCCTTATAGTACCTATATCGCAAGTAAATATAAAGATTACAAGTAATTAATAATAATATTTGACTTAGCTAAAATTGTATTTTCCCATACTATAGATATTCCATTGAAGATACATACTTTGGGCCATTATCATGAATTTAAGATTTTGTGACTACCTGATTTTGTTTTCGAGCACAAACTCTAGAAAATTAAGACAGAAGAATATTTTTAATAAAACGCTACTATTTCTGTGGATGTATCACTTTCTTTAAAGCAATTTCCTAATTATTACGTAATAGAAACTTCCTATAATTATATTTAATTTTGTACTAAATAAATTTAATCTCAAAGGTCATTTGAATATAATTTCCAGTTAACCATTTGATTTTACTAAACCTAAAATTATTTTCTGTTTTTCTTCTTTTAACTTCGCAAGAGATATGTCATAGTATTCCCTAAAACACAATTGATATTACAATCTGATACATTATAATAAATTGTTCTTGAATTATTTAATTTCTTGTATCTTTTTATCAATTTTAATTATTTTCAAATTTTAAAATTTAGTAGCTACCAGTATCTAAATAATATATTCTAAAAGAAAAATGTTCTTCTGGCAAAATTAACAGTGTGTATCCATTTCCATTACCAGTAAATGTTACGAATCGTACATTGATTTATTGTTTAATTCACTTTAGGTAAGTCAAATTGAATGCAATTTTCAAATTCAAATCAATAAATCGAAAACAATCAGATTAATGTGAAAAAACAATCAGAAATTGAAGTGTTCTTGATTTTCATTTCTTCTCTGTCTATCAATCATGTTAACGAAATGATTGTACTTTCCTTTTCAGTCAAATCAATCCATCAATCATCAATTCCGAATATAAGGGTCAGAATGGATTATTTAATTAAATCGATTTCCAATTGAAAGGGAAGACAAAACTAGGCACATACATACACATGTAGGTATAAATTTGTATCTCTCTCATTTGTGGGTAGCATGTATTACACATTCAAAGACATACTACATATCTTTCGTGGACAGAATTTAAGGAAGGCCTAGAACTTAAAAAAAAAAATGGGAAGTAGTAACAATACCGAATTTATTTTGTTTTATTGTGAGGGACCCATTGGATCCTAAAATTTAGATATCATCAAATATTTGTAGTTAGGTGCAGCCCTCAAAAGATTGTTAATACAAATTGGAGTAAAAACACATTAGGAAAAAAACACATGATCCTGTAGTGTTCCTTCTATGAATATTTGGGTAGCAACAATTCACAGCTGAAAACGTACCACAAAATAATTGGTTTAATTTCTAATTTCATTATAAAATCATCGGAAATGGTAAGTGAGTAAAACATAGGGTAAACCAAAAGGAATACATTTATTGGTTTATAGAGTTTAGGCTTAATTCAAGGTACTTTGTGTGTTTATTCCTTTAAAGGTCCAAAACAGTCTTGGTCATTAAACATGCATGAGTTGCTGCAGTTCAATTATCTATTTGTTTTTTCAACCATGAATAATATTAATTGGTCTCAACGGAAGTCAAATTGAAATATATTGTGGGTTGGTAGGTAGTGAGGTCAAGTTTTAAAAATAAGAAAAAAAGGTATTATTTTATACAAGACATTTGAAAGGTCTTTGAATAAAGAATTAATTAGGCACGTGAGGATACTTTTCGCTTGCTTAGAACACTAAAAAAATAAGAATTTTTTTTTCATTTGCGGCTACTAAATATTCTTTCAATTAAATGAAAATCATTTTCAGAAAAGTTAATGCAATTTCTGCAATAGTTTTTCATTCGTAGCAATTTTCTATTGTATTGTATTATATTTGACCCAAATTGTAATATTTCTATTACAGAAAACAAAATGCAAGACAAAATGCTTCCCACATGTTTGTTGCAAAGAACTTTACTTTTGGTGTAAAAATACAATTAATTTGCAACATATGATTGTAGAAATACATTTTTAAAATTAGCTGCAAAGTATTTCAAAAAATTGCCCAGCAAACGAAAAAGCGTTTTGTGCAATTTCATAGTTTGTCGCAAATGATTCGTTCTCTTAGAGTGTCTTTGTACCTCAACGATTATAGTTTTATAGTTTGACTTCACTTAAATAAATAAACAAAATAACTGTTTGATTTTATTAATGTAAAGCTTAGATCACATGGCTTGTGTTAACACACAAATTTTTGTATCTTTGTTATACAAATTATACAAAGCAACCATAGTTCGAAAGACACCGAGTGATACACAAATCGTTTTTATGTGTCGTGTTTGTTGTAATCCAATTTGTCGTTCAGATTTGTTTTATGCATTTTTATCACCAAAATACACAAATATTTACACAAATTTTGGTGTTTACACAAATCGAGTGATACTAGCTTATTCAAATGCTTTTGGATAATGTTAGTACAATATTGTGGTATTTTTACAATCTGGATTATAGACTATACAGTTGTTCATATTAAAACCATGGAACAACATGGATGTGGAATACCGCGGAAAAAACCTATAAGCTTGCGGAATCAAGTGTGGGAAGTCTCAAAAAAACCTGAAATGCCGCGGAAAAAGTATGGAATACCTAAAAAAAAACACGTGTGAGGTCCTTAAAAAAATGAGCGAAATCTCTCGCAAGAAATCGAGGAATTTTTTTTTAAAAAACGCGTTGTTTAAAAGTTCTTTCACCCACATTCCGCGTGGTAGTCCCCGCTTTTTACCGTAGTATTTCCACGTTTTTATGCGTTTTTCCTCGCGTTCTTGTGACTTTTTTTTGCTATTTCCCGCGGTAGAACGCAAACTCACACCAGCATACTGCGCTCTTTTCCATAGTTTTCCGCGCTTTTTGAATTTGAATCGAATTTAAATGAAATAATTTTGAAAACTGAATGAAAATTTGTCGAAATCTCAAACAAATGATCAACGGTACGCAAAGAAAGGACTTTGCTACTGAATCAGCTGTCAGAGGATAAGGCACATGTCAGAGGATAATGATAACGCCATCTACTGGCACTATGCGAACCAGCATTCCCTGCTCACCATATTGTTAATGATGGTACCATATTAAGATACAAGACGTGCCACAAAACAAGGTGGGTGTCGACACATTGCCAAGCAAACTCAAACTAAATCGACCACGACGTGTAAGAGGTATAGTCTGCTAGATGAACAACCGGGTATGAAATGTGCCCGGAACCACTATCCACAAACACTTCCTCAAATATTGAATCTTAATTTCTTTTGGATGTAGCATGTAGAAAGACAGATGTCTTCCATAAAGAAGTTTGTAAACGTTCGCAATAAGGTAGTTTTTAAGAATCTACCCTGAAAAATGCTTATAAATGCTTATATGATTGAATTTTGGATCTGCTGTTCGGTTTTGAACCTTTTTTTGCTGATTTCGATTATAATCTCTCCTACGATCTTATATACGTTTTCAATTCGGTTAGTTCAGGAGTTATCAACAAAGTCTTCTTCGATTATAAATTCGAAAACTTCAATCAGCAAACGTATAATACTCACAGTTTATATATATATTAAGGATATTAAACCAATCTACATTATGAACTTGCATGTGCATCATACGAAAATGATAAACATGTTTTTATGAACCAATTTCTTAACATTGCAAATCCCCGGAAAATATCTCACAATCACCACCATTCAAATAAAAAAATAATTAAAAATTTTATTGAACTTTCTTTTTTAAGTTCATATCCATACACAACCCTTTTAAATAAATAAACGGATTAAAATTCGAAATATTTCTTTTCGTTGTAAGCACTGTGGCAGCAACGAAGGACATAATGAATTCCCATTCAACTTTTTCCTGCAATAAATTTACCAACAAGCTATTCAAAATGAACGTCCACTCATATCCCTTAATTCTCTCTCCCTTTTTCCCTACCATTTCAACGGAACTAAACCTTTCTTTTACTACTACCTTTACTCTCTACTGCACAGACTTCAAAATATACTCATGTATAAATTGTTTCTCTTTTTTTGTATTTATAGATCAGCAACAGAAAGTAACGTAAAAGGATTACGACCAGAAGCATAGTTTTAATATAGAAGCAGTACTTAATAAACAATATAGCGTTATTGTATCTGCAATTGCTATAGCAATAGCCGAAGCAGCAGCAGACGCAGCATTGAATAGCATCCCAAAACTGACGGTATACCAGCGGTTCTTATGATTCAACGGTAACACACAGTTTCCTCGCTCAAAATACAGCATTGAAACCCAAGCATAACAACAGTTGAAGAGCGGCAAGGTATTGTGGAAAGAACTCGGTAAAAGGCTCCAAGGTAAATAGTTTTTTTGAAATACCCCATTTTTCCTGTATGGTGTGTGTTTTTTTTTTTTTTTTTTCTTTTGCTAACAGGAAAATGCTTACTTCATTACAAAATATGAGCGTGTAAGCTGTAGGGGGAATCAGTTTTAGATTTGCAAAAAAATCGAAATTCAAACAGTTTTGTCAGATATTCGCTGATTATGCTTTTGGCGTCTAAATTTAACTATTCTCAGTAATAGCGGACTTGTTTGTCTAAATTTAGCTAGCACATTTTTTTTTTGCTCATTTTTTAATACATATTTTGGTACGATGCAGAGTGTTCAACATTCTGATAGAAAACATTAAATATACCTGACACTGACTATACGAAGTGAATGGCAAAGCTAAGTAAAGGAATTTTTGTGGGTCCATTATCCAGGTTTTTTGTAAATAGTTTAATTTTGACATTAGATAGATAGATAGATAGATAGATAAATTGATTTTTATTGAATTATAAATTACGAACATGTTTTTACATATTTATTTATACAAAAATCATATAGCATGGCATTTGCCGTCTGCCAGATTGACAATTAACATTAATTCAATTACTGTAATTATATATTACAATTAAGTTAAAAATGAATTTAATACTACTACTTGAAAATTATAGTGAGTTGCAGTACGAACAATCAAAAGTCTTCATTTATTATTTTTTCTCTATATCTTAACGCAATTTTGCAATATTCATACAGCTTGGCAACATCCATCTCATTTAGTCTAGAAATAACTTGTTCTTCTGATAAAAAGTCATTTCCAAGAATGCTTCTTCTAGTTTCTCTGAGAGTTGGACACCTTCCGACGAAATGTATAACGTCTTCTCTTTCCGCTAAGTTGCAAACACTACACTCCAGTGGTAAATCGGGTCTATGTGGGATAAAATTCAGGTTGAGTAATTCACTCCGAAGCTTGACCATTGTAGCTATCACATTTATCTTGTTTGAGTCACGAAAGTAGTTTCTTTCTGCCAGATTATGGTTCAGCCTACTGTAAGTTGTCCTGAATAAGGAACCGGAAGCTTCAGCTGCAAAATCTGCTCTACACTTTTCATCTACTTTTGATATAACGTCGTACAGGATAGCTTTACTGGTCAATATGTTTTCCACGTTTAAATTAAAATTTGTATTGCATCCTTCGGCAAGACATGACCACTCACTGTACCAGCTATTTTGATCTTGTACCGCTTTCAGAACTACTTTTCTGACCAGCCGGTGTTCAGGCATCTTGAAGACGTTCAGAAGATAGTCCGCTTGAAGCTTTAATGTTTTTATGAACAGAGGGGATAGTCCTGTTTCTAACATAAGAACGTAGTTTGGCGTGTTTGTTGGAAGGCGAAATATTCTCTTCAAGTAGTGTGTTAACAGCTTCTCCACCATGTGAAACTTTTTACATCCCCATACTTGCGCGCCATACAAAAGGATACTCTCGGCAACTGCTTCGAATACCTTGTGTTTGCTGCTATGAGCTATGTTTACGTTCATAAAACATCTTTTCCAAGAAATATTTATAGCAGTTTTCGCTTTTTGCAGTTTTTCGTTAAAATGTTTCTCCATATTCAGGTTTCTTGAAAAAATTACGCCAAGGTACTTAAATTCACTGACACACTCTATATCTTCTCCGTTAAAAGTCCATTTCTCATTCGCTGCGTTCCGCCCACCACCTTTTTTAAATATCATCACCTTGGATTTCTGTATGTTGACTGTTAAGTTCCACAGACGACAGTAATCGTATACCCTGTTTATCATGAGTTGTAACGTTTCTGGGGAATAGGCAAACATGACTATATCATCTGCAAATAGCAGCGCCCTCATACGCACTCCTGCAAAATCCACACCACCCGGAAGGTAGTCAATGAGATCATCTATAAAAAGCGAAAATAAGGTGGGACTCAATGTGCAACCCTGCCTCACTCCCGATGTGGTTGTGAACCAATCTGAAAGTTCCGCTCCGTTCCACACAGCAGCCTGAGTGTCTCTGTACAACATTTCGAGAATACGTCCGAACTTCAGCGACAATCCAAGACCATATAATTTATAGAATAAAGCTTCTCGATTGATTGAGTCGAAAGCAGCTTTGAAGTCAATAAAGAATACGTACAATTTTTTACCCTGCCTACTAAAGCTCTCCGCTAGACTCCTGAGAATGAAAATGTTATCTATTGTAGAGTAACCGGATCTAAAACCTGCTTGATACTCTTTTAACATGTTCTGTGTTTCAATCCACGCTGTAAGTCGTTTATGTAACATTGTTGTGAAAATCTTATATGTTCCATTAAGAAAGGAAATTCCTCGATAATTTGTTGCGTCCTCCAAGGATCCTTTTTTATGAATTGGGAGTATGATCGCATCCCGGAATTCACTCACCAAAAAATCACCCCCAATTACTTTGTTAAAAAGCATTACAAGCCGTTCTTTGAGTTTGACGGTTCCGTATTTATAGAACTCCACTGGAATACCATTCGCTCCCGCCGCTTTACCATCTTTAAGGGACCCTAGCGCTAGTTCTAGTTCTTGTAAATTACAATCGGAGTCTAAAATTCCGTTGATAAATCCAGGTATCGCGTAATGCCAGTTAGTTGGTGTTGTTAGAGGGTTTAATAAATCCTTGAAATGGGTGGATAGAATGCTTGCGCAAAGTTTTGTGTTGGTAGCAAATTGTTTTCCATTCAATTCCCAAGCAAGTTTCCAAAAATCTGATGCATTTTTACAGGACGCCAGTCTGGAAGCTTGTAGTTCCTCATATTTCTTCTTTTTGATTTTACATAATTGTTTATATTGCGTATTAGCTTCAATGTAGTTCTTTCTACATAAACCATGGGTAGAGTTACGCAAATTTCTTAACCATGCAAACGATATCTTCCGAGCTTTTTTGCATTCTTCATCAAACCAAGGATCATCTCGTATTTTGCTCCCTTTTCAAGATGTCTTGACGATATGCTCTAACATGAGAAAGTCTGTCGTTTGGTGTGATTGAAGATTTAAATCTAGTTGTTGTCTATATTCAGGGGCTCTTGAAATTTTCCAGTTGAGTTTAGGAAGTAAACGCGTGTTAATAGATTCAGCATTTGGTTGCACCCGTCGTTGGAAAGTAACAACGGCCGGAAGATGATCTGAATACGAAAGTTCTTGGATCTCAAAATCCGCAACAAATGGCTCCCAATCCTCTCCTAAGATTTGACATTTGCATATCTGTCCTGGGTTCTTGCAACACTATTAATCCTGGCGAAATGCGTCATTTTCAAAACCAAATACTGAATTTTGAAATGTTTGAATTGGATTACGGTATAGATATAGTTTCAACAACATTCTGGAAACAAAAAATAATCAAATATTTTGAATATTTTGGAATATGGTCACTAAGTTTTTGGCATAATTGTCAAAAAGGTATGGCACGTCATTGTGGTGGCAACCAATAATTTTTAGTAATTTATTCGATGAATTTGTCATTCGATGAATTGTGATTCGATTAATTGTTTTCGACGAATTGTCATTCGAGGAATTGTCATTCGAAGAATGTTAGGAAAATGCATCCAAACTCATCGTAAAATAAAGGGAAATGAACACTAAATCAACCACGTAAAGCAAATAATTAAGTGTTTTCTTAGAAAAAAGTTGTTTTTTTGTTTTTTTTTTATTAATTTCTCGGAAACGACAAGACATTTTTGCATCGGGTTTTCTTTGTTTCCTTAAAACAAATGTTTAAATTTATCTTTGAAAACAAAATTAGCTTTTAATTACATAAAATTTTGAAAAAAATTGGTTTGAAATTTTTGTTTTCATTTTTTTTTTTTTCAAAATGTTGTGTTTGAAAAAAAAATTGGAAAAAAGATACAATTTAAATGCACAATTAGAGTAAAAGTTACTAGCTTTACAAAAAGATATGGCACGACATTGTGGTGGCAAGGTATGATTTTTAATAATTTATTCAAAGAATTGTTGTTCGGTGAATTGTTTTTTCGATCAATTTTGTTCGATGTATTGTAATTCGATGAATTGTTTTCGATAAATTTTCCGGTGACCAATTGTTCAGATTGGAAATTATCGAGATATTCTTAATTTTCCAAAATTAACCACATTGATGAAAATTGTGAGCCAGTAGCCAATAAATGGTTAAAAACTAAATTTTTAAACTTCACTTCGTTCAAAAAATAGCTGCCGAAAGATACCATTCTCTCTTTCACTACTCAAGGCCATAGCCAATACAAAGCGTGGTCGGGTCGTATCGAGCGTAAATTAATCGATTCTGAAATTGAGGCCATGTGTTACCATTTTTGGTCTAAGAATGTATACAAAATATTTTGACACAAAAAAGTTCTGGGTTATTCTTGCCTTGTCAGAGAGCACATATTTTTGAAATTGAAAAAAAAAATCATTTTAATCATCATTTTTTTCTTGGGTTTTCTGACTCAATGTTGATTTCATTTTCTTCAAAATAATAAATTGTTCTAAAAATTAGACGTTCAAATATAAACCAAGAAATTATTTAAATCAAATATTTTGCAATAAGACATTCAAGGTTGCTTCTTATTTTTAACTCCAAGGGGTAAAACATGTAAGATCTCAAATGAATTATAGTTACGAACTTCATTGCATTAGAAAATATTCATTAAGAATCAATTGATATTAAATACGTCAGCAATGCTAGAAACCTAGGAATAATTTTCAATCGTTCCCTCACATGGCAAGACCACCTAAATAGTGCAATTGGAAAGTTATATGGTGGTCTTCGTGCTCTTCGGGTCACTCGAAATTTTGTTCCTACAAAAAATAAACTACTCCTTGCCAAAACGCTCTTATTGCCTATTGTCTTATATGGATGCGAAATTTTCTGCAACTTGGACTCATCCACTAGCCGCAAATTAAATGTTGCATACAACAACGTTGCCCGCTATGTCTATAATCTACGACACTATGATCACGTATCTTCCTTTGCTGTTCGAATCTCCGGTTGTACCCTAGACAATCTACTTAACTTTCGCTCATTTAGCTATCTACATGAAATCATTCAAACAAAACAACCTGACTATCTTCATGGTAAGCTGAGTTTCCCTCATTCTACAAGGTCTTTTCCTCTGATTTTACCACGATACAACTTTCTTACTACAGAACGCCAATTTTTTGTCCATGTTATACGTCTTTGGAACTCCCTGCCTGTTGTTATGAGAAGTTTTAGAAGCACAAGAAGATTTAAATTGTTACTTTTTAATTATTTGGCAAATCATTGATAATTTTAATTTATTTAGTCGTTTTTATCTCATATTATAGTTTCATTTTCACTTCTTTTATATAAACTCGTGTAAATAGATTGTTAAAGATACATTATGTAGTTTGATTTAACTTCTTAAATTAATTTAAAGGCTTTCAATACTTTATAAGACTTATGTCCTACCTTGTAAGCGATTTTGAAATAAATAAATACTAAAAAAAAAAAAAATTGATTCGATAAAAATGTTACATTAACTGATCGAGTTTTACTATGGAAAAAATATTACGTATACGTCACAGTGACCCAAATTCAACATAGTAAGATGTAGTTGAAAATTCTCATGCCATCTTCAATGTTGAAGTATCTATTTAAATAAAATAAAAGAGCCAACATAATATCGAACCAGATTTTATTAAAAAAACAAATTTTATCATCAATATTGAGCGTTAAACATTTACTATTGTAACGTTAGTCCCCCAATCACATTTTTCTGATACAACAAAAAATTGTGGACACACACCCTTGTGTATGACTAAACGGTTTCCCTCAAGATGGTTTACTTGTTTCAATCTGTCCACAATACACAAAACATAAATATTTTCTATTGCATATTGTGGTAAGTGCACCTTTTTGTAAATTTAATAAAATTTCAAGCTTAAAATATTACGATGGTTTTTTTTTTGTCGAAAAAAGTGTAAACTTAAACAAAATTCCCATAATCTGGAAAATAGAATAGACCATTGAATAATTTATAAAAATAAAATGTTAAAAATTTAAATTGTATAACTTTTAAACGGTTTTAGGTAGAAAAAAAAAGTTTATGGACGATTAGGTTTTGTTATTCTCTAAAAAAAAAAACTTATAAATTCTTTTCCTACGTAGAACAAGATCGAAAAACTATTATCAATATGAATACTAAATAGTCAAGCATACAAACAAAAATGTGAAAAATCTGCAACAACTTAAGATGTTTGAGAAAAAATTATCCATAAATTAGTAAGTACAAATTTTATTTAAAAAAAAATAAAAATCACATATTTTTAAATTGTTACATTGAACATTCCTTAAGATATTTTTTGTTTATCATTGTCATTTGTTTGACAGGATATTCCTAGACAACCCTAGCGCAAATTCTTTGTTAAAACACGACCTAAATAACTGAGTAGGTACCTCTTATGTGGCTTATCGAAGATGGTAGGTAACCATATTATAATTGAGAAACAAGAAATGTGCAGTTTTTTAAAAGTCTGACTCAAAACATGAGCTTTAATTAAAAATTTAAAATTATTTTTAATTTTCCTGACTAAGAAACATACAATTTATTTAAAAAAAACTTAAGTCTGATTTTTGGTCAATTATTTCCCAAACATCTATTTTGACATTTGTTTTAGCTCTTTTTAAAAGTCCATATCCTGGGTTGCAGATTTGTTTTACATTTTTGTTTGCATCCATGACTTTTATGTATTTATGTAATTTATTGATTCTACTACTATAACCGAACATTGCGTCAGTAAAAACAAATTGGCTTGTCAGTTGTTTCCAAAGCATTAACCAGCTCATCGACTAAAATAGAAGAAAAAATAATTTACAATTAATTGTTCAGCAATTTTTGTACTGCATGAAAAAATCGTTATTTTTAACAAGCTGTAACTCAAAAACTATAACAGCTAAAAAACTGTTAAAAATCCAAAAAATAACTATTAATGTTAGGCCAACGTGTGCCAAGTTTCATAATTTTCGAACAAAATTTAGTGCAGAACTAAAAACGAAAAATATTTGGATAGCTGAAAAATAGCTGAAAAAATCGTTGTTTAACCTAACTTTAATCAAAAACTTGTACAAATTTGTAAAAATTGTAAAAATTCCCAAAAATAGTTTTAAAATTTTAGGACAAATTGTTTAGCTTAAGTTAAAAATTGATTTTTTAAAGAGCAAAACCCCATGCTATTTCCATAAGAATATTAAGCTGAAAGGAGACACATGTTAGAATTGAGCTAAGGGCTTATTTCCAAATAATTAAAATTTTTTTTCAAATAAAGACCAGTACAGTCCAGATAAAATAGATATAAAATAGGGAACCCAGAAAAAATTCGCATTGCCCTGAAAATTGGTACAGACATTTACAACATCGATAAAAGTAAAATGTCAAAAATCTCCAAAAATTACTTGTATGCACAAAAAAAAATATTCAAGGTTAAACGTCGAAAAAGGTTTTTTTTTGTATATATGTAACTAGAAGCTATCAAAAATAAGTTTATAGAAGACTTGTAGGTTTTTGATTTGTAAAAAAAAAGTTCTGCAATTTTTTTTTCTACGAGCAATCGTTAGGTTCTTTAAGATGTCGCGATTTTAAAATGTGCATATTACTCTTGAGCGGTGAGTCCTACCGAAAAATTGTCTTTGCAAAACTTGTAGATTATGTGCTCTTGCATTTAAACAAGATGATATTGTTGATAACACATTTCGCGATCCTCATTCCAACTAAAAATTATGGGTGTACAGAATATTATAGTAAAGGAATGCTAAAATTATGACCATACAAAAATATTGATTCATAAACAGAATGTTGGATTCCAGAATAAAGCTAGTATCACACGATTTGTCTAAACACCAACATTTGTATTCAAATTTGTGTATTTTTGACATAAGTATGCACATCTGAACCACAAATTGAATGATAGAAAATGAAATTATACACATAACATACATATATGATTTGTATATCATTTGGTGTCATCCGAATTATGGTTCAAATGATATTGTATATTTTTATTGCAAAAATACACAAATTTTCGCACAAATTTTGGTGTTTACACAAATTATGTACATACAAGTCGTGTAATCTAAGCTAAACAACCCTTTTTCGTTTTGTGTATATATTTTTTTTTATATAAGACTTATTCTTAAAAATATTGCCACCCAATACTATTTTGTCAGAGTAAAATAAAAATTAACTAAAAATTGACCTTTTTACAAAACTGCTTTGCGTTTTGATTTTTGTTTTCTTGTTTGTACATTTCACAGAACATTCGAATTCCCATCATACAATTTTAGTGGTCAAAAGTAATTGCCAGACAAGATTTCAATTGCCCACATCTTCTTCATATTTTTAAAATACTGAGGTAAATTTGATTGAGTTTTTAATAAATTTAAATCCACAAATCAATAGGTGATAGGTACTCGTTTTTTCAACAGTTAGATGTAAGAATGTAAAAATGTGGTAGGAACTCGTACAAAATCAAGTGCTTTTATGAGCTAGTTTTTTTGGAATATTTAGCTAATTAAATTATTCTTACTTTACATAAACTTCAAACATTTTAAATTAATTGGCCCTAAAAAAACTTTTCGATGTTAATCATGAATGCTACAATCTACCCATTCACAACTTATACTTTTGCCGTCTATCTTACCTATCTCGTTTTTTTATGCTTTTTGTTGGCAAACTTTCAGCCGTAGTTAAAAAAAAAAATAACGTAGTGAAAAGATTTACAAACGAAGTCTACTTGAAGAAAGTTCATTGGCCCAATTCTGCAGTAGAGATACATTGAATACCTTTATAAATCTCCAAAAGTATAAATTCTTTTATACCTACATTTTCTCTAAAGTTCATGAGCCCCATAGTAATTCATCAGAATTCTAATTAAGTCATACCTCCTTTAGTTTCTGTTTCTTCCCATCTGTTTATTTATATTCTCATTCAAAATTAAATGAAAACCATAAAAAATAAGCTCAATGTTTCAAAAAAAAAAAAAAAAAAAATAATCCCACGTTTCAATCCATTTGAAACAGTGCAGTGTTTGTAATTTTTTTTTTATTTTTTCGTTCACTCGAACTTCCTCCATCACCATCACTCATGAGTGACCCTTCTTCTTGGGTAAATGAATGCCTCGGGTGGTTTTATCATCATGAAGCTTTATTTTGATTCCACAGCTTATTACTTTTTTTGTTCTTGGATTCGCACATCTGTCCTAACAATAGTCCCTTTTTTTACATCGAGACTAAGCAAGGACAAACATAAAAAATAATAGGTCCAGAACCATGACGTAAAAAACAAAAAAAAAAAACACAAGTAAATAATTAAAGTATATATGTGTGTCTTACTGCATTGCATATAAATATTAATAATCCTATTAAATCGCGGTCCTGGCTTCTAAGTCCTGAGTCCTGACTAAAGGATTATAAAGCTTTTTGGTTACGTTAGTATTTTTTTTCCTTGAAGCACTTTGACTTAATTCGAGTGTACAAATTATGCATGTTATAGAAACAATGTTCATTAATATATGTAGGAAAATAATAAAATAAAATATAGTAAGGATTGAGGAACCATTAGATACTACCGACGATTTCCTATTAATTATGTTGAGGCATAATCCTGAGTGCTTGTAAAGCAGCTAGAAATCATCTTAACTTTAATTTTGAAAACGTTACTTCTGAAAAACAACTACAATGCTTGCAACTGTCACAATAGGGGCAACCACAAATGTACAGGCTCGATCGAAGTCCGCGTGTTTTTGTCGGCCTCAATCCAAGAATTTGTATCTCTGCTCGGCTTTTAAATAATTTCAACGATGTGACCCTTGTCATTACTCGTTATAAATGTTGTCTCTGGTAAGCTTTCCTGAATCACATTGAGGCATGATCTTGACTGCTCGCTAAACAGCTGGTTACCATCGCACCACTAATTTTCTAATACCAAGTACCGAAGTACTTGACGTGTGTGTTTCAACGTTAAGTTTCGTTGAAGTCATCACAAACTCTTGCATAAGCACCTTAGTGTTCCCGCGAACACTGAGACTGACACCACACATAAATTTCACTATATTTAGTTTTTTAAGGCAAGTTGAAGCCAAAACCCAGCAAAAACTCAACACTTTTATTCTCCTGAGACAAAACACTCATTTCTCATTTGATTTCTTTCAAGATTATGTCATCTAGAAGCTCCAGAAGATCAGGCTTTTGAATGCAGTTTTAATTAACAGCAGTCCAACGCTTAGTTTCCGGATACTTCCGAGTGTCTTTTTAAAATAGTTTTGAGCAGTATTATGGATTGAAAACATTCGTAATATCCACTTTGTATCGCATGAACTCCTTCTGTTTTTAAAGAAATATAGCTTATTGGGGTCCATTTCTTCCAAAGTCCAGTAGCGTTCTTTATCTGCAGAAATCAATCCTTTTGATCAGTGTGATCAATCCTTTATCAAAGGCTTTTAGTCGGCTTTGTTAACAAGTGCGAGTAGATGGTGTCAGTTCCCGATGGTTATTATAGGCACAGTGAATATGTCAAAAAAAAACAGGGATCGCTAGAACATCCCCCCTCCAGTACAGCCATCAATTGATTTGACCACCCGATTCTCGTGCTCTCTTTTTTTTTCTATCCGAAAAGCTCTCGGACTGCTCTCTCAGCAACTCTGGTTCTTGTTTGCAGCATTGTCTGGTACTCACTCTAGGCGCTAAAAAATAGTGGTCCGAGTTAATGTTTGCTCTCCGGAACGTTCAGACACTAAAGATAGGGGAATGTGACCGCTATGTGATCAATTTGGTCGAGGGTTTTTTGATTAAGCTTACCATCCTGAGTCCGTTATTGAAAGTTTTGTCGTGCAGGCCTTGTTTTTGAGTGTGTGAAAATAACATCCTTTTTTTTGAAATTGTTATTTTTTAAAGTTGTTCCACTTTGTTTCCGGGACGTTCTAAATGTTTTTTCGAAAAATATTCAAAACTGAGGGTCGAAGACCCGAAAATCCGCTTTTTTCGATAATTGATTTTTTGAAAGTTATACCAAGTTGCAAAACTTGTTCCTAACAATATTCCAAATTGTTGGACCTCTAACTCAAATATTTGGATAGTTATTGTTCAAAAACCAAAAATAAATAGCCCCCCTTTTTTCGATTTCCTTAGATTTTATATTTTTCTTTTTGAGTAAGAGTTTTCTAAATATTGTTCCAAGAAATTAAGGTCGTAGGATTTGTATTTTTAAAGATATAAAAATATCAGATCATTCTTTCAAAAAATCTTAAAATCAAAAAATGCTCCAAATGTACAAATATTCAAACAAAATTATTCCAAAAAGTCATTCATTTATTCTCCTATATATTTGGCTTTGCAGTAAGGGGAGGTGGGGGTGAGTTTTTGAGATTTGTAATGTATTTTAGAGAATCGTAAGATCAACACACATATTTCAAGTTTTGAATTTTGAATTTTTCAAAAGTATATTTAAACAGTTTTAGTTAATTAAAACATGTGGTTTCTTGATAGATAATGATCAAATTTTGCTACGTCCTAGATATTTAAGAGTTTCACTTGGAACAACTTTTGGATTTTTGAAAGAGGCCCCATGTAGTTTTTTGAATAAGGATAATAGAACCACGTAAAAAAACATGATATTAGAAACCGTTTCCAAGATAAAGGGGAAAACCGTAAAAATTGCATGTTTCTCTTTACTGCCGCAAGAGTTATTTCATAAACTAAACTGTTAGAAATTCGAAAAAAATATATTTTAGATCATGGTCATGGTCACTGTCACTATCGGAAATTCCATATAGTAAGTGTGCCAAGTTGCAAAACCGTTGGATTATTTTTTTGCGGTAAAAACTTTTACATTCTGGACCCATATTTATGGCAAATATGCAACTCATTTTGTGCTGTCAGACTAAAAGACTTATTATGTGGTATAGTTGTAAATTTGCATTATTAAATAAAATAAAGAATTAAATTTAAGCTATTCCACTGCCATCATATTAATATTTTTTACCAACAAAACTTAAACATTCAGTGATTCTTACAAACAAAAAAAAAAAAAAAACTGTGGTTATAGTAAACAGTATATTCGCGGAATTATATAATAGTAGATAACTAACAAAAAATAAAAGCCACTAATAACTCTAATTAAAAATTCTTTACATTTTCAGATGCTCCTTAAGTGGTTCGTCCTTTGCCTGTGGGCAATGCCAGTACTAACAGGGACGAAAAAATGCCCCATGGAATGTTCGTGTTCAACGGACGAAAAAGATCGCTATCAGACGCTTTGTTTAAGAGGTATGTATCTTCCTCTACAAAAAAAAATGTCTTCTTTCCTGTAAAACTATACAAACAATACATTCAGGTCCGTTCAATTGTAAGGGGCCTCTATTCCATTTAGAACTTTTCATTTGTTGGTGATTTGTTTTTAGAAGAAACATGGGTTACAAAACATTGAAGCTTTGTTAAAGCGTTTTGTCCGTATGGTTCGGTTAATGCCTCAAACTCGTATAATAGTACGGTTCAATGTTTGCCTTCATCACTTTCATTCATCGTGGGAGGCATCCATTTCCATACCTCCCCGTGTGTCTGCAGCCTAACCTTGGCATACTGGTTGAACCTCCAAGAAATTCGCAATGATATCCGTCCTCGGGACTCGTCCTCGGGACTATTCGCATCTTACTTTGAGCGGGTCCTTGTCTAGGTAGGTTCGAATTCTAAAACTGGCTCCTCTCGTCTTTTAGCTCTCTGATTTGGGTCAGATACGCACTAATTCGCATTCTCAAGCATCTTCTGGGTAATGTCATCCTTCCTAATTACTCCGAAACTTCTATTTAAACCCTGGCGCTGCGATTTCCATCTACTGCACTCGAATACAGTGTTATAGACGTGATCTAATGTCACATCTCCGTACTGGCAGGAGGGGCTTCTTTTCGTTCCTATCTTATGCAGGTCCTGTGAAAACCTGGGTGACGTATTTGCTCACTTCGACGTGTTCCCGCTTACTCCATTCCCTCACATCTCCGATAAGCCTCGCAGTCCAGCGCCTTCTGCTTTCAGACGCCCACCGTTTCTGCCACTTACGTTTCACATCAGTTACTTTCTCCGGATGCCGTGGACCTTCTGTTGATTTGTAGCATTCAAAATCCAAATATTTTACTTATTCACGCATACGTTCATCCAAAAATTAGCCTTTTCGATGAAGATGTGCTCCAAAGCAAGTCAGGCCGCAGTATCTACTTAAAATTTGACAAACTAATGTCCACGCAGGGTCGTGGTCTCTTATGGTGCCGGAGATCTATTTCTTGCACCCTCTTGCGGACAGCGGCGATGTGTTAGACGGATCTCGTATTTTGCTGGCGTAAACATACATTGGCCGATTGTTTACTGAACTGGAGGTCGTATCGAATTTTGTTACTTATTTACTCACTTAAGAAGGTACTTACCATCCAGGATGGATTACGGCCTCAACCAACATGCCTCTCCAGCCAGCTCTGTCCCTAGCTAGCTGCCTCCAGTTACGTACGCCAAGTTTGTTGAGGTCATCCTCCACTTGTGTGCGCCACCTGTTACGTTTTTTTCCTCTTCTGCGTACACCAGCGTCGCTGGTCATACGCTCCACGTGTCCCAACCATCTCAACGTCAACGTCGCTGTACAGCCCGTTATACGAAAACAAATACCTACAATTTGTGGCACAACGAACAAAAGCCTAGTGACCAACTATCGCAACAATTTCTTGTGTGCGTGTAGTTTGGCAGGAAGAAGCAGTTCCCCTGAAAAATTCAAGGTTGCAAATGCTTTGGGAATGGAACCCACCCTCCGGGGTGATAATCCATCGCAGTAACCAATACGCCAAGGGGAACTACGCATTTTGCTAACCCATACATTTTTATTTTGTGGCTTTTGTCAAGTCTAACACGGCCCTGTTTCTTTTTCATAAAATAAACATTCATGTATAAGCAAAAAGCTAGGTGTGTAAGGGACACTGCAAAATAGAAATGCCTTTTTTCGAGTTAATTGTGTTTAAAGCAAGTCCTCTTTGAGAACAAAAGTACACCGTAATGTCCTCTGACACAAAGCTGTAGCTATACATACATACATAGAACTGTTCTGTGACTGCGAAAGGGTGGCAAAGAAAGCGCGTTCCCAGAAGATGTTACCAACTTGACTCTACATCTACAACTGTGTGTAATGTTTTTTTTTTGTGGCCAGCTTGAAATGAAAGCGACACGCTAGCAAAACGACAATGAAGAAATATACGTAAAGTAAATATGTGCAAGAGTATAGAGACTAAAGATATCTGAACTGAACTGATGCACTCTGCACTGTACCTACTGCTACCTACCAGCACAAAGTATTGTAAGTACAGTTGTTGTACTTAAGAGTACTTAAGCATACATGAGTGAGATTCCTGTTGTAAAGGGTGATGGCAAACACTCTATATCTGGTACAAAGTATGTGCATTGTGTAAACACAATGCCAGAAAAGATTGTTGTGGGCTATTATTTTCATTGTAATTTTCTTTGCTGTCGGACTGTTTGTGGAACAACTTTGAATATTTGAATTCTTGTAGGAAGAAGAATACAAATATAATGTTGTCACTGGGGGGACCTGAACCAAAGCATAAGTCGAACATGAAAAACATGCTAAAACGGAAACATGAGTTTTGGGAAAGGATTCATGGGAATGTTGTTACAAAGGGAAGATACCTTATTCAAATGTTTTTTACTGTCATTCAAAATATATTAGTATATTTCAAAAAATAGGTTAAAAAACAGTAGTAAGTACGAAAAAGGGGCTTATATTTCATTGAGGAAAAAAGCGCAGTTAAGAAAAATGATCACAATATCGATTACATTGGAAACACTCGGCTACAATATTTTGTTTTATACCTACATTTTTTCCATAAGAGATTAGAGTACAAATGAACAATTTTTTGCTGCAAGAAGTTTTACAACTTTCTACAAGTAGAATTATGTTGAAAAAGAAAACAACTTTTGGAAAGCCTGATCACATCTCCTTAAGACATTGGTGACTAAGTGACCATACATATGTTGGATACTGTCTCAATTTTAAGTTTGCTTAGTCAACTCGAAATGTGGGCGAAATCATTATCCGATAGTTGCTATAAAAGATGTCAAATAAGCAATTCAGTGGGTGTAGTGAAGTTGATCTCTATCAATGGCTGCAACAACCAAACGCCACGAAATTTTTGCTTCTGATAAATTTTATTTTTCAACTGCATATATCTCTCAGATTAGTTTCTTTCCACAATAAGACTCAAGCAAGGATATGCACCCTAAGCCCACCGTCTTTTTCTTTGTACACTGAAGACCTTCTTTAAATCATACCTTGCGGAATGAAATTTTACAGATTTCGGATCAAAATATTAATGTACGCTGACGATCTCGTTTTATAAGCAGAATCTTCTGAGTCTCTACAGCTAATGATCAACAGATTGCGTAGCTATTGCCTTGACTGTCAATTTTAACAAATCGAAAAGAATGGTCTTCCGGGGAGGATCAGGGCGCTTAACTCGAAACGAAAAATGGTTTTATGGCGAAGATCGAATCGAAACAGTGCTTTCACCGTACCAATACTGACGATTTACAATATCATGCAAGCTAAACATCGAAAAACACTTCACCAAAAAACTATCGGCGTTCAAAAATGCGATAGGAACAGTTTGGAAAAACGTCTACAGGAAAAAGAACATCTTTTAAAGTTCAAAATACCGGGTTTTTGTGGCTACCTCTGAATCTGAAGCAATTATGCTTTATGCAGCTCAATCTTGGGGATGGCATCAGTATGAAACTACTGAAAACCTTCTTCGATTTTACTTAAAACGTCAATTCCACCTCCCCGATAAAACACCAAACTACATGCTCCTCATAGAAAGAAGTCTTTCACCTCTATACCTCACCCGATTCCTTTAATGTTGGAAAACCTGCCAAAATAGATGCCCTTCTTGGATGATCTGCTTGAACAGTTGCACTCAAAACTAAGAACTGATAGTATCGAGAAGGCAAAGGATTCACTATATGGAGAAACCTATCTCAAATTCAACATAATCTTGTTCAGGCGATTTATTTTAGCGATGCTCTTAATGTAGAGAATATTCAATTGATTTTTCGAGCAAAAGGAGAACTACTACGTATAAATTTTACACCATCCCGAAATTATCTTCTGCTGCATTGCTCTATATGAAACACGTGTGAAAGAGAAAATGTTGTTTGCTCCATAGCAAGATGTCCCTTCTTGGTTGAAATACGGCGACAGATAAGGCAAAAAAAAAACAGCTAGGCGAATCAGAAGTTATGGAAATATTAAACGGCGAAAACTGGCAGAAACTGATACAAATTGTGAAACATTCTTTTCCATACAAGAAAAGAGATATTGAGAGAATATTTTTTTATTAAAAAAGTAAAAATGAATTAACTGGAAAATATACAACAAGCTGCCTTCTGGCTGAAGGTCCTTTTCGCCACGCCTTAAAAGTTTTAAGTATTAATAAATTATGTATAATCTTAAGCAATTTGAGAATAAAAGCTTAATCTAATCTAATATAATCTAAAAATGGCAAATTTTAAAACTTTAAGCTGACTTTCTTAAGATGATGCTTACTATCTAGGATGGATCTCGGCTTTAACTTACAAACTACTAGCTACTAGCCCGGTCCCTAGCTAGTTTCTACCAGTTTCACACATCAAGTTGGCTGAGTTCGTTGTTCTTTTTCATTCTCATGCAGAACTGGACCAAATACCACTCGAATACTTTTTCTCTTAAATAAACCCAGCTGGTTTTCGTCCGAAACTGACAGTGTCCATGCCTCTGTCTCATACAGCAGGACTGGGATGACTAAGATCTTATATAGGGCCTCTCATTTGGTTCTTTGAGAGTAGCTTTACTACTTAAATGCCTTCTAAGCCCAAAGAGACAGCGATTGAAAATTGTAATTCTTCGTTTGATCTTTACACCAATGTTGTTGTGCGATGTACATAATAGTGGATTCCAAATAAACATAGTTCAAGCACTATGTTAAAAAGGTTGTATGATATCGCATCACCCTCAAACCTTTCTCGACATCAAAAGGGTCGGTGATATTTTTTACCGACTTTGACGGAACAACGAGATTCCTCAAATGTCATCCCGCACAAGCGGACTAGTTCGGCAGGTATGTCGAGATCTGTCATGGCTTTGCATAGCTCATCCTTATTAACGCTATAATAAAGGTGACATTAGAGTCTGTAAATAGATGGTGTGTATTCGGTTGGTATGCCTGGGTTTTTTCCAAGATCAACTCTTGAATATACCACACAATTTTAAATTTTATTTATATTTCGTATGTTCCATACATACTTGCAGTTAGGCTGCAGTCTTCCGTCAGTTTTTTATTAATCTTTGATCAACAACAACAACTTGAAGGTACTACCACCAACATGGCTAGAGTTAAAGATATTTCAAGGGTGCAAATCCTCTCATCAGACTCCTTTTTCTTGGGAATTATGAAAAATAGTTACTTCATCTTGAAAATAAAAAGGACAGTCTTTTAAAATTTATTTAAAGACCTGCCATCATGTTTGTGTTTTTTATTTATGTACATCAAGGCTTCAAAAAGCATAAATATAATAAATATATTATCATCCCAATCCCGAAATAAAACACAATGTCTTCCCAAAGCAAATTTACTCTATCCCATATTTGAAAACAAAAATCCCCTTAGCCCAATCCAATTAAAAGTCAATACCCTCGTCGATTTTGTGATTTGTTTTATCCTATCTATAAAACGAACCCTTTCGTTTTATCAAAATATATAAGAGGAAAATTTACATCAAGGACTCTTTCTCGCTGCCAACACAAAAATGCCTTATTATAAATCAGTTGACTAAGTAACGAAAATTCTAAATATCCACAGAATCACATCCATCATTATTAGCTAGCTAGTCCTTCTTCCTTTCGTTTCTTTGTTTCTTTTTTTGTTTTGTTTTATCTCCGGAAGTCGTCTCTGCCGCTGACATTGCTTCTTCTGTGCGCTGCTACGCTGAAAAGAATATCGACTTCTTTTATCTTATTCTGTTAGACATTTCTAATTCCATTAGCATCACTCACCAATATTTGATTACAATGTCCTTTGATTTGTTCATTTTATTTCATGTTCTCTTTTATATATCCTTTCATTTCATTCGTAGGCGGCTTATCAGCATTTCCTGCCAGTCAATTGGATCCCGATGTCAGAGTTGTTATCATCAAAGGACCAAAAAACTCAATAACAATTGGACCGATTTTTAAATCATTTGTTAAGTTGGAAATCCTCAAGATAACTGACTCGAATGTTCCTGCAATTGGACACGAGACGTTCTGGGGAAATGTTCATCTAAGGATATTGGGTAAGTTCTTTATTAGATACATGCTTGTTCATATTTTTATGTTCATGAAGATGGATAATGGAGTAGGTACATAAAATATAATGACGAATCACTGAATGCGAGGAAGTTATTTTTCTTTTTTTTTCGTTTTTACAACATTAGACCATATTTTTTTTTTGTGGAGTTGAGTTGAATCAAATTAATTCAAGTGAATAAAAAATGTTAAAAAATAAACGAAAAACGGGCTTATGGTGGAATATTTCTGTTTCTGAAAATTAATATCCACAGTTATGTAGGTATGTGTAATGTTTATGTATTTTTTTTTTCTCGATTGGTTAAGGGAGTCATCAAAAAAAGGAATTTCAGTCTATGTAATGTTTATACGAGTATGACAACTTTTGAAAAAAAAAATATTTATTTTGAAAGGTTATTTTTTAGACGGAAATGAAAGTAAGTATACCTGAAATTTTACTTTGAAGCAATAAAGTTGATTTAGAAATGAAAACTTCTTGCAAGCCTTCTGATTCTTGGTTTTGTGGTGACGTGAAAAGATAAGGGTTCTTGGTACACAGCACAACAAAAGACTCTTTTGGGTATTGGGTTCCTGGTGATAGTCGGTATCGCAGGAAATGAAAATGCTGACAAGCTGGCAAGAAAAGGATCAGCACTTGATCTTAATCAAGCAGACTCAACAGTTCATATCCCACCTTTTAACATGTAAGCAGGATATCGAAAAGAAAGTACTAGGCATCACGAACATAAGATGAAGTAGTCTTGAAATCTGTGTAATAACTAGAAAATTATAGCCTGTCATTCATCTGAGCAAAAAGTGTCTCTCTTCTTGAGTACCTATCACGGGTATAACAAACTGAATTACCATAAGAAAAAGATAAAACTTAATACTGACGAATTATGTAAAGGAAGTGGTGAGGAGATACATAAGGATTACCCACACTTTTTTTGCCACTGCCCTGTGCGCTGCTGGTGTCATCTAAAAACAACAAGCTCCTCGGAAACACTTTTTTAACGACCTTGAGGAACTCTCTAAACTTCCAACCAAAAATCTGTTAAAATGTACTAACGCGACGGAACGGCTTGATAATTCCTGGTCCTTACCAAACGGCCAACCTCGAAGTTGAAATTCACCTCAAACCTTAGTCAAAAGACTTAATCACGTATTGCAACTCGGTACGGTATGGTAAACATCATCGCCAGTGAGTTGATGGGGCATCTTATTCCTAAGATTGATAAGATCGTTTTGTGAACATACCCTTCAGCTAATTCAGCAAACCAAATTAAAGAAAACAAACCGATACACTAACCACTAAAGTCCTCTGCTAAACGTTGCAGGGAGCCACACCGCTCTCTGGCCAGCGACCTTGAAGTTTTTTCCAGTGGATGTAATCACGGGCTTAAAAGACACACATGCGTTTTCCTCTTCTCATTCAGGTGATAATGTGCTGATAGATTTACAGACACAGACAACTGCACGCATTTCTCGAAGGAGCAACAGAAAAAAAGAGTGGTTAGTTAGTCCTTGCGACACAGTCAATTTAAAAGCTAAGAAACTATGTGAAGAAATGGGCGTAACGGCGCTGCTCTCGATACCTACCAAGAAACAAGACGCTTTTTAGTTTAACTTTGGATAGCCTTTCGTTCGAAGTTTCTACTCGCTTTGATAGCTTGAGAGTGCTAAGAGAGCGCTTCGGATTTTTTTTCGACGACGATAAAGACATTTTGAACAGAAGACAATTGAAAATTAATGGTTTAAATGAGAAGGACTTGTTTGACGATATCAAAAATGTCATTTTTCTCCTGAAAAGAGCTTCAAAGAAAGTAAGAAACTCTTGATTTATCCCTTTTTAGAATCTAAAATATGAAACCTTGTTAAATGTTTGTGAAATCGGGTGAGATTTTTTTTTACAAAACGTAATTTTTTTTTTGATTTTGTTGTTAAAACTTCACTTTGCTTACGAGCCATGTATTTAGATAAATTCTGGAAGTGAAGATGAAGGTAAGAAAAAAATCAAAAATTGGTTTGGTACTTTTTGCTACCGTTTCTCCTCTTACTTCTAAATATTCAGTGTACACATTAAATACACACTTTCAATCAAAATCTGCAAATCGTCGCTGCAATGCAGAGGGGGGGGGGGTATTATACTGTTATACTTGCTATAGCAATCAAATTTCGTTAAAATATTCTCAGGACTTTAATTGTGACAGCAAAATTGAAGATTAAATTCAAATCAATCAATGAAATTTATTAATGTTCGCTAACAAGTTTCAAGAAAAAAGTATTTCATTCGATAAAACGGAATAATACACAAAAAAAACTATAATTCTCTAACTTTTCAAAAAATAACAATCCAGGAAGTGATACGAATTAATAAAAAAAAATATGTATACAAAAGTTTGCTTTAATCTTTATCCAATTTATGGTACATATTCTACTCTTAATGTTCATAATATATAAAACTTTTCTTCGAACTTTACCCCCCAACACCACTGGTTGTATCTGGAATTGAACAAACTTAATAACTTCGACAGGATAAATGTGACTTTGATAATGATTGATGATATTTGCTTGTTTCCGAGCATTTATTCATTTCACGAACATTATATCCTTTGATATGGCAACTTATTTATATGACTTGTTTCAGTCATATAACAGGTAGATACATAAGGTTTTGTACATAAGTAATAAATTTTAAGGATATTTTACAATGAAAAATTACTTAAAGCTATATCAGTCCTAAAAGCATTTTGAAGTAAATTTATTGACATTAGTGGGTAGATATTTCTTAATAGAAGATGTGATATGAGTATTGATGACATTGATACATAAATCGAATGGTTGGTATTTGATTTATTAAGCTTATTAAAGTAAACATGCAAACAAATGTATATCTAGTTTTTTTTCATATAAATCTAGATTTGGCTTTACAACTCTAATAATGATTAATTTTACAAAAATCTACGAGTAAAAGTTAAGATAATGATTAAAGCTTAACTATAGGATCCCATAGAAGATTTCTAAATTGAGAGAGGTAACTGATTCATATTAATGACATGAGTAGACCCGTTTGTAGTGATCAGAAATACATTAGTATTCAGAAAAAGTGCATCAAAACTACCATTTTTCTGAAAATCGGTTTAGTGACCAACCAAACGTCATCGCCATTAACTCACTGATAACGAATGCACACATGACAGATATTATAAGCCCCTGTCATGCATGCCCGAAAACGCATCTTTTTAAGCGTTTCCAGACTTGATATTAGGGAATCGAGATTTCCTGATAAGAAAAAATTACCATGATAGATATTTTAAAGGTGGCCGACCGTACCCTTTAAAGACTGACAGATAGGCGCACAGTGTAATGAAATGGAAACCTAGTGCGCAAAAACTAACACAGGTTGTTTCCCTCGAAAAGTGACAAATTGAAAAGAGGCATTGACTAACCTTAAACTTGTAAGCAGAATAGATTTCTGGTTTTTGGCGGGATTTTCAAAAACAAATTGTTGAAAAAAAAAAATTTTTAATATATGATGTGAATTATATTCAACCAATGAAAAAAATAACTAATGTTTATCACTTTAATACTTTGATCCATTTATTCTCATTCACAAAATTAATATCATAACATTGAAAAAGCAGTAATTTAGCTTAAAAATTGAAATTAACTTTAGCCCTAAAAAAAAAAAAAAACCAAAAACAATAGAAAAGTAAATAACGTTTTACAAAAACCATTCATTGATTTTGTATGGGTCATGTATTGAGATTGTTTCCTGAAAATATGAAGCATTTTCTACACTTTTTTTTTAAATTGACTTTTGGCGCCCTGCTTATTCCATTCCACCGGGCCAAAAATACGAATAATAAGCCTAGTGGCTTTCTACTAGCAGTTTCTTGAAATTAGGGTCGCCCATCTGTAGAAATAAGTTCCACGATCGCATAGTGGTATGTTTCAATTTAGGAGTAACCGGTGAGCTCCTGCGCCAAGCCCCATAGAATCTGTCGGTTGTTGACGTTTCAACTGACAGCTCGTTTAAATACATGCTTTCTTATGAGAATCTACCCATAAGGTATGGATCGAAAGCACGCAACGGAAAAAGTTTCCGAAGAGAAGCATTCCATTAAGGTATCCGCCTCTTCGCTTATAAGTTAAAACTTCCACGTAAAGTAAGCCACGGCTTCAATGGGATGGTATTGGTACCCCAGGAAAAATATAAAATATACAAAAAACCTCGGAAACTAAACTAATATTTTTTAAATGCAATTACGTTTATTTTGGGACAAGGAATTCGCACAGAAAAGTCATTTGATGACGGATCGTGTGCGCGTCAGTAGTTATTCAATATTTAACCTTGAATGACTTCTGTCAAAAATATTGTTTTTTCTTATACTGTGTGTGCTATTGTAAAGTATAATTGCAGCATTAATATTGACCGGGTACCCGTTGTCCAAGAAATCTGCCTGCTCTTAGCCCTCGGTCTTTTATTAAGAACTTAAATAAATCGATTTGAAAAATTAAATGGAAAAAATGGGGAAAAAGATGTTTCGTGGAACAGTAAAATGCAAAGTGGAACCTGTACAATGTTGTTTTTTCTATACGATCGATTTTTTGTCAGTTGTACTATAAATTAATTCCAAAAACGAATAAAAATAGAATTGTTAAAAAGTTGCCTATAAAAACTTCATTTTGCATATTTTTTTCAATTTTTTCAAAATAATTCCTCTTGTGGAAACGAATTCTTAGAACATTGACAATTATTTCAGTTTTTTTTTGTTTTTATTATGAAAAGCAATTCCACTTCGGCCAATACTTACATAACCTTTGTAAAGCGAAGACCATACCGACTCCATTTACTTCTGCTGATGTGACTTGTAACTATTGATTTCATCGTTTGTTGCAGGCAATAAAGAAAAAAACAAAAACACTATCAAAGAAATATAATTACCTTGCCAATTCAAGTGGAAAAAGTAATATTCTGCGAATATTTGTGTCTCCTTCATAGAAATTTTTGTAATTATAACAACCACAATATTGGTATCTATCTACACAACACACTAAAGTTAGATATGTTACCGAATTTGTCTGCTTGTGGCATGAAATGTAGGTAGGTATGTCATATTTTATGTACATATGTGTACATAAATATTTTATTCATCCAAACAGGCTTTTTGTTTTGTGTGTGTCCTTGACATATCGTTTGCGTTTCTGAATGAATAGTTTTTTGGAATTATAATAATAAATAAAGTTTCTTCTCTTTCTAAAACAACTTTTTTGTCATGCTAATGAGTCATGAATCAATAAAGTTACTCAAATAGTAAAAGTAGGTTCTGATAACACAGACATTTGTGACAAGCGCTAGACCGACTGTGCATTTAATTGTTAATAGAAATCGAAAACCAAAATAAAATATGCAAAAAAGACATAGAAAATGTTGCTACTAAGTATTTATGTACTTCAATTTTTGTTCATATGTCCCCTTATATTCCTTAATGCAACTGACTGTATTTCGTAAAGATATACATAAAAAACTATTAAAAATTATTCAGATCTCGAATAGCTTAACAACAAACGGCCAACCAAATCTTCACTTCACTTAATACAGAACCTTAACTAAGTAATGTTTTGAAGATATTAATTCAGAGATCTCTTTAGAACACACGATTTGTGTAAACACCAACATTTGTGTATTTTGGTAATAAAAATACATAAAACAATCTGAATGACAAATAGAATGACAGGATGACAGCAAATGACATACAAACACGTAGATACACGATTTGCGTATCATTTGGTGCCTTTCGAATTATGGTTCAGATGGTAATGTGCATTTTTATATAAAAAATACACAAATTTTTGTGCAAAAACAAGTCGTGTGTCTGTCTAAGCTTTCCTAATAGTCCTGTGCAAATTGTAGTTTTCAGAGAGCAAAAGTTGAAAAAATTAGGATAAGGGCGTTGGGAAAATTTTGGATAAAGACTGCATAAAAGGGGACAACACAAATTGCCCACCAACAGACAAGGGGAAAGGAGGTAGGTGGGCGAAAAAGTGGGGTGGGTGTCGAAAATCTTGGTATTTGATGATTTCAATCTAAAATAGACCATGTGGCGAAAAATAAATCAATTCAAGAGTTGTAGGTGGTAAAAAGGTCTACAACTTTAAATCACATAATTTGTTTTTATTTAATCCCAAAAATATTGTGAAAAATGCCAAAAAAATAATATTTTTTATTTTTTTTATTTTTATCTTGTCCAAAAATAGTTAGATTTTGATGAAACTTGGTTTAACGGTGCATTGATATATTTTTTTTTTTTGCATAATATTAATTTTTGTGTTTTTGACTTATTTATTATGAAAAAATTTAATTTTCAATCAAAAAAGTTGACAAAAAAATTTTAATATTTGAAAATTTTGAAACAGATTGTTTTTAAAAAATCCTCTTTTTAAATACTAAGTCATTACGGCAAAATCGATCTTAAAAATGCGTTTTTTGTTTTTTTGTTAAATTTTTGACAATGTTTTTACCATAACTGTCTTGTTTTTCACTTAGTATGAAAAAAGGATTTACCAAAAAGAATCCATCTCAAAATTTTCAAAATTCCTAAAATTTTTTCGTCGACTTTTTTGATGAAAATTAAGCTATTTTTTAAAATAACACACAAAAAATAATATTTGCTAAAATTTGTGTATTTAAAAAATATATCAATGTAAGTTTTATCAATAATTAATCTTTTTTAAAAAAGATCAACATAAAAAGAAAAAAAAATAGTTTTTAGAATTTTGAGGTTGTATAGAAAAATTATCGGTACAAAAATTGCAGATCTTTTTACCAATTACAATTCCTGCATAATTTTTTTCGCTAAGAGGTCTACTTTAAATAGAAATTGTAAAAAAAACTACAATTATCGACACCCACCACAATTTTCGAATACCCATCCTCTCTCCCCAAATCTGTTGGTGGGCAATTTATTTTTTCCCCTTTCGTATACCGTTTACCAAATTTTTGAGTCCTATCCTGATGATACATTTTTTTTTGTTAATTATTGACACTGGTCTCTACGGGCACCAATGGGAAACTACGAGTAATTGGCGCATCCAGCATCTTTTTAATTGTTGTTTTACCGTTGAGCACTAATTCACGTATGTATTAATTTTTTTGAGAGTAATTATTTTGGACACAAAACAAAGCTTTTGAGCCCTACTTACAATATGACGCCAGCACAATTTCCTCCCCCTTACAAACAGTTATTTTATTTGTAATGTCTTGTCGTTTAACTGTAGATCTGTTATTAGTGACAGTCAACATGGTTTCGTGCAAAATAAGTCTACCGTTACAAACTTGTTTCATTTCACCTCGTTTTGCATCGACTCATTTGAAAAACGAAAGCAAGTAGACTGTGTATTTACTGATTTCAGTAAGGCTTTTGACAAATTGTGTCACAAAACTTTATTAATAACACTTAAAGCCTTAGGTTTCAATTAACGTTTTTTAATGTGGATAGCCTCTTATTTAGAAAATAGAAGTTATGCTGTTAATTTCCGTAGTGAGTTTTCCGAACAATTTTATGTAAATTCTGGTGTTCCACAAGGAAGCCACTTAGGTCCGTTATTGTTCACTTTGTACATAAATGACGTGACCACAATTATTCAAAATTCTTCTCTTCTTATATATGCCGACGATATAAAAATCTTTAAAGAAATCTTTTCAATTAATGACTGTTTACAGCTTCAAGAAGATCTTCAAAGCTTCAGGGAATGGTGCAATACAAACCGCTTATTTTTAAATATTGACAAATGTAAAACAATGAGTCTTACACGCAAAAAGAAAACAATTTCGTATAATTGCATGTTTGACTCTTTTTCTTTAACTAAACTATCCTTTTTTCTGACCTGGGGATTATACTTGACTCAAAACTCACATTCACTAATCACTATGATTATATTATAAATAAGGCCAATCGAATTCTAGGATTTGTTAAAGGATTCTCCCGAGACTTCCATGACCCATATGTCTTAAAACTTTTATATATATCATTTGTTAGGCACATACTTGAATATGGCTGTATTGTATGGTCACCATACTATTCAATTCATATTGATAGAAAAGAAGGTATTCAGATCAGATTTATGCGATTTTCTCTCCGTTTCCTCCCATGGTCCCCCGGAGTCTCGCTACCCCCCTACATTCAAAGAGCTAAGCTTTTGAATCTCCCTCTTCTTTCAAAGCATAGAGAATACTTGCAACTTTGTTACATAATTAAATAAGTAAACGGTTCTATAACATCGCCATCAACTTTGGAACGTTTGCATTTCAGTGTTAGTCAAGCCAACATAAGAAGACAAATACCTTTATGTTCATCATTCAGTAGAGTAAATTATGGATTGAATAGTCCTTTAAACCAATTGATTTCAGTATTTAATAAGTATTACTTAATGATCTCCTCAGTAAATGAAAACTTTAAAAGTATTAAATTTAAACAAACTTTTTTTAATTCATTATTATGAAGCAAATTTTATAAGTACTAGTTTTAAGAATTATTATAATAAGTGTTTAACGTTAGTCATTAACGAATTAAATAAATAAGTATTTATACGAATACGAATAAGTTATTGTCCAAAACTCCAAAACCTCAACGGCCGGCGTGGTGCAGAAATTTGTACATAAATTGGTACCCACTTAAACCGGCTGCAAAATTTATTGCATAATTATGATTATGACACACAGTGTCTTTAAAAATAAAGTCCGTAAAAGTTAATTAAAAAATGTATTTTCTTATTCTTTCTTTCCATATTCCTTACAACTTTAAACATCAATCAAGATCTTTCAAAGAATAACATAACCAATGTTTCCGAAAACAATTTTCGAGGTCAAGACAACCTACACGAGCTGGATTTGTCCAAGAATAAAATCTATAGCATGGCAACGCTAACGTTTCGTCATTTAACAGTAAGTATTAAACTATTCTATTTATTAATAAAAAAAAAACTTGATCCTTATTTATTTCCTTAAATCCAATCGATATTTTTTTTTAATTTATTAATTTAAAATCAACCGAGTGTCAAAATTAAAGTGTGCGACATAAGATCGCTCTTGTAGGTTTTGAAATGGAAGAAATGGTATTGTTTGAATATAATGAGTAATGACCATGGCGATTTGGATAAGCTTTACTAATAATGAAGGGTATAAGAGATCTGAGTCTTCTTCATACTTATTTTAAAATGAGTTTCCGAGTGAGCGCGGGCGGTGAAAACTTCCTAATAATAAGACATAAAAGGTCGTTTTTGATCATCATTATTGAAAAGATAGCAAAAATCAATTCAACATTTTTTTCTTTCTCCTAATAAACCCAAACACAAACCATAAAAATTAAAAATTATTTCAATAAAACTTCCAAATATTTTTTTTTTTTTTTTTGTTATCAAAAACAAAAACAAATACTTAAACCAATACCTCTCGACCTCTTCATTTTTTTAATAAAAGATGCAAAACCCTTCTGTGTTTGAACGGAAGAAAAAAAAAAGTCTCGCTAAAAGGAAAACACTCCACACGAAATAACAGAAATGCCTCCGAAATGACTTAGAGGATTAATCTAAGCATCTTAAAAATAATTACGGTTTTGTGAAGGCAGTTGAACAGAAATTTAGCATCCTTCAGAATTAATAATGAATATTTCATTTGCTGCCATTTGTAGCGCAAAAAAGAGAAAATTGTGCTTGGGTACTTGAGAAAAACTCATCAACCATCCGAACGAACCGAAAAGGGCAAAAGCAATGACAGCTAATGTAATCACAACAGAATTGATTTATACAATCTTGTATTCTATTAAAAAAAAAGGATCTATCTATTGAAAATAAAAAATGAAAATGAAAAAAAAAAAAAAAACACCGGAGCAAACATCTTCCTTTTTGCCCTTTGATTGCCATTTTTTCTCACTTTGCATAGGATCTTGTACACTTGTCAGCGTTCGTCCCAAGGACGAATGGAATTATTTGCATTGCTGTTTATTTTTCATTTATCTGCACATTCATCACTTTCGTAATAAATTTCATTACTTCGTTTTATTTATTGTCTCGTGACATTATTTTTTTCTGCGCTTTCGGTTGTAGAAGATATTACGTTTTCATGAGCTTTAAGGACATCCTCTGTATTTTTTCATTCGCTGCCGTGCCGTTTCATAAGAAATATTATTATGTATATTTTACTTTTCCCCTTTGATATGATGTCTTTTTATTTATTTATTTTTTTTTTAACTTTATCGGCCGGTAATTTGTTTTCCAATTTTTCTTTCATTATATTGTTGTCCTTGGGCAAATAATATTCATTTATCCTTTTTTGCTCATTTATTTTACAGGATTTAAGGCGACTTAATTTGGCAGACAATTCCATCGAGGAATTAGTTCATAGAAATTTTTTCATGCTAAACAAACTCAAGTACCTAGACTTGAGTGGAAATCCGTTGCAGGATCTTCAACCGGATGTATTTCGTGATGTACCAGTAAGTTCATAATTTTGTTCAATTACTTTATCGTTTGGTTTTGTATTTAGTTGATGGACGTTTGAGTGGATGATAATCCTTCCGTTTCTGCAATAATATCAATTTGAATTGTTTATTTTTATTTTTTCTTTGATTTTTGACAGGAGCTTAAGGTACTCAAGTGTCGGAACTGCCAATTGAAAAAGATAAATCCACATCTGTATGATTTTCTGCCACATTTAAGTGAATTGGACTTTGGACGAAATGAGGTAAAGAATATTTATGTAACAGATAATGATAACATCAGGAAATTGGAGAATTTATAACCTCTCCGCTTAAGTAATGTTAATGAAAAGTTATTATAATTCATGCTGCGGAAATAAATAGTCAGTGCATAAATGTTGGAATTAAATATAATAAACGTTTTTTAAACGGCAGTAGGGGCACGCCCTCAAAAGAGGCGGAAAATGTTTTTTTTTTTTTTAATAACTGTTTTCATTTTCAAGCTAATTTGTAAGATTTATATAAAATAAATACCTTAAGGCATAATAATTACAAGTTCATAAAAAAATGATCTAAAAAAGATGGCTGCCACAAAATGGCGGATCAAAGAAAAAAATTAAAAGTGGGATCTGTGCCGTTTCTTTTGCCATGGTTATGATAGTTTTAAAGTGCCACTGTTGTGACATTTTCGTTACAGATTTTCCCGAAAGGTTAGGAGAAAATGATTTTATGCACAAAATACCTTTATTGAAAGAGGATTTTTTTTTGAAAAATTACCCCTGTTGCACTGAATTTATGTTAAAAATCTATTGGTATTTGGATTTAACATTTTCTTTTATCGACAGTTCGGTGTAGTACTTCTGTACTGCGGATATCTTTATGAATAAAACTAAAATATCGATTATTATATTATATTGAATATTATTTCAAGATTGTTGCAAATGCCCAAATATAATTCGTTGAGACTTTTGGTATAAGGTCATTACCTCCAATAATTTCCACCAGTAAAAATAATGTGATTTATTTTGACCTATAATATTTTTGTACAATTTAATTATAGTTTTGTTTTTCAACTTTTTTTTGTCAGTTTAAATTCATGGACAAGGATGAGTTTAGAGATGTAAAACGATTAACAAAAGTTCTTTTGGATGGTAATCAGCTGTCGGTGGTTGTAGATGAACTATTTCGTATGCAAAAGAGCTTGGAACATTTGGGTAAGAATAATAAATTTTTTTTGTCAATTTAATCAAAAAAAAAAAACGACTTTCCATTTATTTTAATTTTTACAGATCTTTCATACAATCGTTTGGCAAAAGTACCCAACGATGCATTTCAAAATTTAATGAATCTTACATATCTCGATCTATCGTATAATAAATTAGTGCGATTAGAACCACAATCGGTTCGCCGGTTAACTAGTTTACAAACGCTTAACATAAGCGGAAATACCCAAATGGATCTGCATGAAATCCGAGAAACTTTTGAGGTAAGTTTATTTAACAGTATATTAACATTCATGAATTGTATGTGTAAGCTAAGTTCACGTAACTAAAATAGACACCACCGGACACAGGAGTACACCAAATATGAAGATCCCTTATTGTCAAATTTGTGCTAGAAACGAACAAATCTTTTTGATCGGTTTATTCTAAACTAGCCTAAAACTGTATGCACTCCTTAAAATTTAGTAGCTACGTACCTGTGATCAGTGCTGTCGAGCGTACTGCAAAATCAATACTTGTATTGTTTTCTCTTATTGCTTAGGTTTTGCGGTGCTGCAGACTTTTGTTTTGTACCTATACCTACTGCCTTTATTCTTTTTGTAATACCATGTCATTCTTTGTTCACAAGCAAATCTTTACATCTAATTTTCATGTAGGTACACTTCTACGTTCAACAATTTAATATATTAGTGAATTAAAAAAATATTGTATGTTACGTTTTGGGACAAAAGTATGCTTCTGAAGTACATTAAGTGCAAAAATATGAAATTGACCACGGTCATTTGTTGGTAAATCGATTCGATTGAAAGTAATGTTCCAAACTCAAAACAATAGGAGAACTGATCATAAATTAATAAGAGTTTAGTAACTTGATCATCCCGAATAACGGTTTCCAATTTTTTTAATTTTTTTAATGATTTGTAGTTAGTAAGTTTTTTTCTTGTAAGAAAAAGATTTGATTACTTTCACTGTTTCACTTCAAAGTGTCAAAGTGTCAGGTTTGAAGTTTTCATAAAATGCACTTTTCAACTTTTAACTTCAATTTAAGATTTGCAATCTTAAACAGAATTATATGGCCCGATTACCTATAGTTTGTCATTCCAAAAACATGAACTATTTTTGCAGTTTTAAATATGTATTATAATTATAAAAAATATCCTACATTCTGATCCAAAATTTTGATCCTGCGTCTTCATCATAAGAATGTAGAATAAAAATGCAGGAAAATTATTTGAAAGCCATTTAAATATTAAAGAATTATAGCTACAAGTCAATGAATCTTGAATTTTATTTCAATTTTATTTGCACCTCGAGTTTTGTAGGTAAGTAGACAAAAGTAGAAAAAAATTATTCAATTCATATTATAAAGAACAGCATCAAAGTGTGATGATTTTTTTCCATTTTCACTTGAATATTTTTATTTGAATTTTGTATTTAATTTTAATACTAGCTGACCCAGTAGAATACGGTTTGTCTCATATTTGTCCGCGAATTTTTCATTTTTTCTTCTGCGATTCTACGCTTTCCACTGTGACATTTTTTTTCCCTAGTATTTTACACTTTTTTTTTTTGCGGTAGTATGTTCTTTTTTCACGACTTTCCATGCGGTATTTTGCGATCATTCACGTGGTGTCCAAGAGTTCTTTTACTATTTCATCAATATTCCGCGTTTTTATCAACGCGACTTTTCACACTTCTTTCGACGACTTTTTTCGCTTTTTCTATGCAATGAAAGGACATATTCCAACCCAGGATTCCGTGTTCTGTTTCTGTCGTATATCAGAAATTGTGTTTTATAGGGATTTAATTTTTTTTTCTGATTTTATTCTTTTTTTTTCAATGCATGGGAAAACTCCTTGAGACCATGATTTTCCGATGATTTAAAAGTTATTCTATTGTTTGTAAGGAAGACGAATCTAACTGATCAGAGATCATTAAAATCGGTTCAGCAGTTCTTGAGTTATAAATGGTTGTTTTATACATTTAGATTTGAAAAAAAGATCAATTCACTCAAGTTTTGATTTAGAAATAAATCTTTCTTTCATAGAGAAATCTTTCTGCAAAAATTACCTTAAATTCTTTAGTTAAATTTATTTCACAAATTCAAACAAAACAAAAAATAAAGTCAAAATCATCGGTCAACGTTACAAAAGTTACATAAATAAATTACTTTTAAAATCATTCGCCATCATGCTGGAATGTGTTCCATTCAAACTAAACAAAAAGCAAACTTTCTGGTCTGCCAGCTTCCGTCGTCGTAGTCGTCGGTCGTCGTTGTACACAACTATAAAATTAATGTTCAAAGATGAATAACCATCAGCCCACAAATCACACTCCATAGCCAACCAGCAACATTATACATATATATCTGAAACTAAAACTTTCCTCCTTCTGACCAAATTGTGTTGTTTTTTGTTATTTTTTTTTCGTAGTTGATTCCACAACTGACGTCGTTAGCTATTGCCGACATGGGCATACTGCCCATGGGACTGTTAGTGCCTTTCAAACAATTGCGCTATTTGAACATATCTGGAAATCATTTGGACAATATGTCCCTACAAGTCATCGATCCATGTCGGGAGCTTGAGGTATGTATACAAATACTTTTAACACAAAATTCCTTTATATGATATAGTATGTGGAATGTACAAGTAGTATCAAAAATAGGCAGTCGGCCTGGCCGCAAGGCAGTATTTAACACTCCTACTATTGGACTTTTGCTTGAGCAGTACTGCTTACGGAAAGTTCTTCCCTCAGCCATGCATGGACGGATGAATGGTTAGAGGAGCAGCACACTCCGAAAGTATGTACTTCTAGTCGTCATCGTCGTGGTTTTGGGTGCTTGTCTTAGCAGTATGGCTGGATAGTTGCCTTATAGCTAGGATAAGTCCCTACGATGAATGTTAAAAGTATGGCACAAGCAAGCGTCCGGTTAGGAAGGAGCAGTAGCAGTAGCAGTAGCAACATTTTTCACACCAAATAAATTTAATTTTAATTGTTTATCCCTTCTGCTCTTTTTGTTTCATATCCGTTACTTTCTGGCACAACAAAACATGGCACACTCTACTTTCTGGATAAAATGGATTGCAGTTTTTGGATTTGTCACGAAATCAATTGTACGGCATCAACGAGGATACTGCACTAAGGATACAAAGTATTCGCAATGTGCGACTGGACAACAATCCTCTAATTTGTGACGAATGTCACATGGGAAAATTAATTAATATCGTTAGACATGTAAGTGTTTTCTTCTGCACACAATGTAAAGTTCTATGAGTGGTGAATATTGTGGGAACATAGAATCAGGACTGGTACAATTAAATTATGCGAACAATGTTGTTTATCGCACGTTCCTGATAGAGTAGGAGCTAGTCAAAACAAACTGAAACCATCACGAAATAATCTGACCGACTAATTCACAATCATTCCATAGCCTATACTACCTATCATTTTGGGTTAACACAGACAACTTCCTAAATTGTTTTGACCTCGAAACTAAGCATACCATTGGATTTGATTAAGAAAGATATATTTTTAGAAATAAAATTTTAAAAATTGTTAGAGCCGTTTTTAAAAAAAAATATAAAAATTCTAAGACATTGTTTAAAAAGAAGAATTTAAAGCACATCAAAAACAAAAATTTCAAAAAATACAGTCACATGTTTACGAAAAATGGATTTCTCAAACAAAAAAATCCAAAATTATTTTTTTGAAGTATCATACTGATAATTAAAATTAAAAAAATAATAAATAATAATTTTTAATTTGTCAAAAGTCAATATTGGTTCAATCGTTTAAGAAAAAGTCAAAAATGAAAAAAAAAACACTTTGTTTTGTTTTTACAAACATTTCTGTTTTGTTTTTAGAATTTTTACAAACATTTCTTCCATTTTAAAAGAATAACCCCATTAACAAAAGTAGACAAAAATTTTAATCAAAATCGTTAGAGCAGTTTTTGAAAAAGTTAATTTTGCCTTAATGCTGATATGGTTAGATTTGGTCCTAAGAAAACAATAATAATTTCCCCTCTACAAGATTATCCCCTCTACAAGATTAACCACCAAATTTAATGAAAATCGCTAAAGGTAGTGGTTTAGGCTGTAGTTCGCGATATACACAGTCAGACTGACAGACAGACAGAATTGCGAGACCCACTTTTCTTGCATTGCCTATCATCGTAATGTCATGTCTGATTGTTATTTCGACTTACCCTATAGTACCTATATAGATATGTACATATATCGCAAGTAAAAATAACAAACCATCGGAAACGCTAAGAAATGTTGGATCAGAAAATCATAACTCTTAGACCAGTTAATATAATTTAAAAAATTTAGAAGGATAATGATGGTGGGAAAAATTAGGAAAAATGGAATATAAAAGCGGAAAAATAAATTAGCACCAGGGAAAAAGTGGGGTTGGTGTCGAAAACCGTGTTTTTTACGATTTCTGTCAAATTTTTGAGAATGTTTTCAATAATAACTTTGTTTATTTTTTTTTACTTAATCTTACAGAAGAGAATTTAACCAAAAAGTAATTTTCAAAACTTTCAAAAACCAAAAATTTTTCCTTTAGGTTTTTTGATTGAAAATTAGGTTATTTTTTAAAATAAAGTCTTCAAAATCTTCGTTGAAATAAAAATTTGTTGAATAAACTACATAGCAATGAACATTTATACCAAGTTTCATCAAAATCTAACTATTTTCGAAAAATGCAAAAACCAAAAAAATTATTATTGCCCAATATTTTTGAAGTTATGTATATAGAAAAGATATCTTAGCAAAAGTTGAAGATGTTTTTAACATCTACTACTCTCGCATAAATTTTTTTTTCGATAGTATTAAGAATAATGGAAAAGTTAAAAATGAGCGACTTTTCCAGCAGTTTTTAGATTGAGAGCCCTTCTCACACAATATAAACTCCCCCGGAAATTTCATTCCCTATAGGAGTGATTGAAAATACTTTGTTTTAATGTTCTCTGTTACATTCACCATTTTCAAGTTTTAATCTAAAAACTGAAAATTTCGTCATTTTACGCATTTTAGTTTTTTCCGAGGTGAATGTACCTACATTTTTGCCTGGGCTATAGTCTCTGGGTAAAAATACCCCTTTTGGTATCAATGCTCTGAGAAAATTAAATTTAAATCCATCGTAAATTTGTTTTAAACCGATTGCGAATTATAGTTGTGATTTTCCTGTCATCCAATTTTGAGTAAAGTTCAAATTCTAAGGTTCCTTAGTTCATCCAGATCATCGGATTTTCAGGGTATTACCAAGAAAATACACTTTGTGCACACTTTCAGATGAAGGTCTGACCTCTTTTAAACTTTTAAATTATCAAACCGATTTGGGTGAATTAGCAGCGTTGCAACCTGGTTTTGTATTTTTCTCACGTATTGTACTCTCATATTATGTATTAAGTGTGTATTCTTATATCATGAGAAACTTGAATTGGATCACCCTTAACATTCTCTGCACAGTAATTTCAAAACTCTATCCTGGTGCACCTGATAATAATAATAATTATTATTGTTGATTGTCAGGTTAATTGTTTTCTGTATAAGAAGAAAGACAAACTACTTTTCTGTAAGACAGACAAGTTCTCTGTATCATTTGGTAAAATCAATTAAATTGAGAAATTGTTTAGATTTTCAAAAAAAAAAAACATAGGAAGTACAATGCCAATGGTTCTCTCATTTTTGCCAAGAATTTGCAGTCCCATTAAGATATTATTGTTATTGCTTTCTTTGTGATTTTCTGGAGTCTGCTTCCGGTTTATTATTTTATATCTATATTTTGTTCTACTTTATATAGTTGCAATGGAAGTGGGATACGTATCCGATTTGTTTTCTGCCAAAAAGTTTGCGAGGTGCTGAAATTACAGACCTTGATATTACTGGATTGGATACGTGTTTGGAATTTATTACGGACGAAGAAAAGGATGCTGCAAGCACATCGCATAATTTTCTTGAAAGGGGTAAGTGATGAAAAATTGTACATATATATTTTTTTCTTTCTTTTTTTTCATTTATTATTTATTAGAAATGTGTTCGTGACAATATTCTGGGTTAGGTTGGGTTTTCGGTTAGCTATTGATTTTGTAATCAAAATCAAAAATTAATATCAAATTAACTGCGGACTGAGTCAACAATTTTGTGTGAAGTGGTTGTCATTTTAAAACATTTACACTTGGTATTAAAAACAACATTTTAAGGGATTGATTTAAAATTATTCGGATGATCTGAAAAAATTAACAGACAGATTTGGTTTTGAGTGTGCATTTAAATTTTCCTGGTGATTTAAAATGATTTTTTTTCTTTTAAAAGGAAAATGTTAATTTAGATTGGTCTTTTTACTGCGGTCAAATGTTTGTTGGGCTCTTTTTTTCAACTCGTTGCTGACAACAAATGGATGTACCAAAAACATCCAAAAATTGTGAAATAAAATGGAATTAAGCTTGCTATAATACAACGTAATTCATATTTAAGTATGCTTACATATTTGGTTTGTAAATCTAACAACTTCGGATCAAATGGAAACGAATAATTTGCCCCCCACTTGGAGACAATTAAAAGTTAAAGCTGTACGGAGACTTTTTGAATTCAGTGTACATTTTGAATGAACAAAATTCGTTTAAATTGGACGAAAGTCATTTTACTTTTAGCCACTAGATACACAACTCTTAAAAGTGCAGTCAATTAAATGTTAGGTACATGCATATTATTGACTAATTTCAATACTAGTTTTGCAGAGGTTAAAAGTTATAATTATTCCACAAATTTATACCTAATATTAGCGATCATTAATTCAAGGTTTTGAGTCTTGATTGTCAAAATCTTGCAATGTTGAAGCCTTAAAAATATTATTTTGACATACATACAACGTATTTTGCCATAAGTCAACTGTAGTACCCCTTGCTGTATGTAGGTAATGGTATGTGCAATTGATTATCAAGCTAGTCGGAGCGGATTTATTTTTTTAGGGGAACTCTTGCTAGAATTGACAAATCCTTCAATAGAACTGGTTGCCATCAAAAATGCAACTCTTTTTACTTTGTTTTTAAGTGTTAAGTCACAGTTTGAAGCTCTTTGTCCCTATTCAAATAGAGCAGAGAACATCTTTCACCAGATGTTATTCTGAGCTTTGAACACCCGTGAATCTATGATCCCATATAAATTTCTGCTGGTCACACCGTTTTGCAGCCTCTGTTGCTTATTCAGCTAATGCGTTATTTACGCTCATAATGTTTCACTATTTAATAAACTTCTCTCATCTTCCTACATATGGATCATACCTAGCAAGTTGCAAGCCGCGAATTAAGATAGCCACTGCTTTCAGCTTATTGAAACCACTAAGGCCGATTTCCTTAAGTTGAACAACTGTAGAGTTAACCTTAACTCGAGAGTTGAAACTCATTCGTTTCGCGACTCATCAGTTTAAAAGATGATCAACTCTCATTTTCAAAAATATCCCTGGAATATTTGCGACACAAAGGATAAAAAATTTCAATTTCAATTCAAATTGTGAATCGAAATTTATAAAGTTTTGTGTTAGTTCCAGTACAAAATTTAAAAAATATATTTTTTTCAGTTGTTGAATTACTTCGAGCAAAAAACAAACTCCAATTTGAAAATGAATTAAAAAGACCCCGCTTGGCTGATTTCAGTATGGAAATGCAGTTTGAAGAACGGTAGCAACAACAGTAGGAATATTTGTTTTAAACATTTGTGTTTATTCATAAGTTTTTATGAAATAAATTAATTTATAAACATGTAGCATTATCTTCACTCTTCTTCGACCTTAAATGATGAATTGGTTCCTACATCCTACTCTAAGAATAATAACCAATGATCGTCTACTGATGTGTCCCATATGGTTGTTAACGTTTCTTTCAAAAACGTTACAGATCGATGGAGCATTTGTGGCGGATGATGGTGACACATTAGAGAATCGAAATATTTCTGTGAAGACAAAAAGGCTAGTTAGCATCATCATTTTTCTTATCCCAAGCATCCGAATTTTCCCAAAACTAATTCCTTGGGACCCGAAACCGAGAATGATTTTTAACATATGATACAACCAAATGTATTACAAATTTTAATTTGACAGAAAACTCTCAGTTTTGCTCTCTTAACTTCTACAATTTTGAGAAGTTGAGGAAACCAGAAGTTGATCAACTCGAGAGTTCAGAATCGAAAGTTTAAACTGTCAACTTTGAGTGAAGAAAAACAAAATCACAAGTTGAAAATAAAAATCCTCAAGATGAACTCAACTTGTAGTGAAGAAAATGTCTGATGGCCTCAGCGGCTGACAAAGTTAAACATGGTTGCCATGAGTTGCAAATTTTAAATTGCTTTCTTTCATCTTTCATCTTTTGCCGAAGTTTCTTCGGATAGCTAAGTACATGTGCCTGACCGATTATTAATGAAAAAAAAATCACATCACGTCACTTCATTAGTTGTCAATGGTTCTGTGCTGCTGAGTGTTCTCAATCCTTGAAAAAAGTGGACCTCCAATTGCTGAAATACTCAAGGATGCTTGAACCTGGATGGATGCTTTAGTTCGATATTGTACCTAAGCATTCGGGTTTTTCTGTGCGGTGCGTAATTTTACAGTGTGGTCCCAATAAAACATCCAGGAAACTACTTCTTTAACGTTGACCTATCACATAGTAGTCAATTTATGTTCAAACATGGTACCACCATGGTATTCAGCCGGTTATAAAAAAGCCTCCATTTTGTTATCAGAAGGGGGATTTGTTGGGGCGTATAACACTGCAAAATGGTGACGCGACGTAATCTACCCCGAAATCTTGCTTTCCTGTCTCCTAAAGACTCCCACAAAACCAGGCTGTTGGGTGCAGTTTTGATAAGTAATAGTGCAACACCCAATTCTCAGACACTTTCAATACTTTTTTTTTTTTGAGTAGAGTAGTCATAGGAGTTGGTGATACAGACCCGAACTAAACGATCGAACTTCACTTCATTCTAAGGTATATAGTTATTAGGTATAGCATTGACTCACTTTCTAGTTAAAGTAACCTGGCGTATTGGGGCGCTTTTGTACACTTGTTGAGAAGGGTACCTATTAAGACTCATGTAACGAATCTTTGTCCGAAACATAAGGTTTTTTTTTTGGCAAAGCTATCTGCACTACAGTAGCATCTAACACGTATTACACAAACAACATCGTATGACCGATAAAAGGATAAGTTAAATCCTACTACCAATAGATTTTTAAAGTTATTCGAATTAATGTCAAAAATCTACTGGCGGCTGGATTCAACTTTTCTTTTTATCTGCAGTTCGATGTTGTTTCTGCAATACGAATAAATGCTACTGTTCTGCAGATAGCTTTGCCAAAAAAAACACACCTTATAGCTAAAATGCCTAATTTAATGCTTAAAAAGGCGGAATAGTAATATCACTTTAAACACTCTTTACTACCTACTATAATTATTTAGAAAACGATATCACCCCCAATTACTGCTTATAAAGATTTATTAAGTATTTTAATAAACATACATACTTATATCTGATGAATTTTATAAAAAAAACCCAACAGCTGCTTATATCGGGGCAAGTTTAGAGTTCAACGAGGGTTATCGTCGTTAATGTGGTTGGCTGGCCCACACCCAATCCATCCAGGGAGTAGAGAGTATCCTTTACATTACATCCTCCTCTTTCAGTTGACTAATGATGCACTGCACATGCAAAGGATGACTAATCCTTTCATCCAACCACACTCATGGTCAGGATTTAGACCATAGACGAAAGACCTATACTTGTTACTATTTTTTTCTTTTAAAGTGCTGACAAAACCACACTCGTCCAACGCTTCTCCAAAGTATAGCTTGTTGTAGTGTACTAGTCCAAGTATAAAGGGAATGCTGTGGCCATTAATCGTTTTAATTGTCTTAAATGCTCGGATAGTCCTTTTCAAACTAAAGACTGGTAATTGCATTCGACTTTTACAAATTGTTTTGTATTTTCTTAAAATGCTGATAAATGGATAAACATATTTTTTTTTAGGTTGCTCTTTTTTGTCTATGTTGCAATTTTACAAAATTTTCTATTCTTTATCCTTCATGTTTTTTTTTGTTTGTATTTGTTTTCTTCCAACCAGGTGGCCTTAATACACTTGCAATTCTGGGCGGTATTATATTTGTTCTAATTGCCATCATTATCCTGGCGATGGCTGTTTGTTTCTCAAGACATCGTGCTCGTTACTACACGCGAGAGGACCGACGTGCTGGAGGTATGTTATAAATTAATTTGATTTTCTTTCTTTTTGTTTCACTTAACAGGTACAGGATACAGGAACCCGAACAAATGCTGTTGTGCTCTTTAGATACAAAATAGAATATAGTTTGAGTATTTAACGGGTATTATAGTGTGTACCAGTACCTACACTATGGACAGGCACGTAGCCAGGGGGGGGGGGCTTGAGGGGCTGAAGCCCCCCCCGAAATGATTTTCATATATAAAATTTAATAAGGAACTGATAGGGTCCTTTAAGAATATTATAGAAAATGCTTTATTTTTTTTTCAGAGATGCTTTTGAATCTTGTGTCGCCTTGGCGAGAACATATTTCAAACTGATATTAAAGGTGTGTTTCTTGTACACCCGGGCTAAATTGAACAAAAAAAAACGCTCTCGGGGCTAAGCCCTTAACATGTTAAATACAACAACATACTTAGCCCCTTGAGCTAAGGAACTAAGCCCGGAGAATTCTCGGGGCTATACTCTTCGAAGGGATTAAAATCTGTGCTACCAACTCACTTTCTGTTAAATCATCTATAAATTGTATGAAAACACCAAAACTATCGATTAATTGTATGAACATAAGAACCCAAAGATGACGTTTGGTGTAGAAAAAAAAATTGATTGTTTATTTTTCTTAACTCTTACAAATTATTTCATTTAAATTTTAAAGTGTGTGCATTTACTGCTCTGAAATTTCTTTATAAATATGTTATTGAAAAAAGATTTTTGTTATTAATTTTTTGTTTATTTAATTTTGTATATTGGAAACATTTTTTTAATTTTTTTTTCATTTCATTCGCAATGCTGCCAAATGTTTTCGTTAAGTCCCGAGGCGTTTTTTTCGTCCAACTTAGCCCGGGCGTACAAAAAACACACCTAAAATCTAGAAACATCATCTGCTTAAACCTATTTTAGTGTGTTTTCGAGTATACCTACTTATTCTTTAGCTCTAGCGCCGAACTCAAAATTTTTAAAAATCCAAAAAAAGAAATTTGTGCGCTTTTTTAGTAATTAACATTTTTAGCAATGAAGGACTAGTTTTTCACTTTGTATTATTGTATCGGACACTATCAGTGTGGTTTCATTCCAGGCAAATCAACAACTGATCAGATTTTTACCCTTAGGCAGGCGATGGAAAAATGTCTAGAATTTAACATCCCAACATACCATCTGTTTATAGACTTTAAAGCCGCCTATGATAGCATAGCCAGGGTAGAACTTTACAAAGCCATGAGAGAATTCGGCATCCCAAATAAATTGACACGACTATGTAGGTTGACCATGACCAACGTAACTAGCCAAGTTAAAATAGAAGGATTGCTATCCAGACCAATCAACATCTTTAATGGACTCCGACATCGACGCAGACGACATCGACATCATCGGAAGAACCGAACAAGCTGTACACGATTCCTTCATCCAGATCGAGCAGGCGGCACAAAATCTGGGGCTGCACATTAGTGAAGGTAAAACAAAGTACATGGTGGCGTCGAATGCGAGAAGAACAGTTGGTCAAACAATCAAGGTAGCGGAGCACGAATTTGAAGTGGTGCAATCCTTTAAATACCTTGGGTCGACAGTAGCAGCCGATAACAACATAGAAGAAGAAATACGCGGGCGGCTTCTCAAATCCAACAGAGCCTACTACAGTCTGTCAAAGCTATTCAAATCCAGAAATCTAACCATAACTTCAAAACTGCTGCTGTACAGGACCATGGTCCTGCCAGTACTCATGTATGGATCCGAGACTTGGGTGCTTAGCAAAAGGCACTGTGACCTCTTAGCCGCGTTCGAGAGAAAAGTCTTACGGAGAATTGTTGGCCCCATATGTGAGGAAGGACGATTCCGGAGACGGTACAATCATGAGTTGTACGCAATCTACCTTGAAGCAGACATAGTGACAAAAATTAAGCTCGGTAGACTCCGGTGGGGAGGGCACCTAGCTCGTATGAGCGAAGAGGAACCTGCTCGGAAAGTCTTTTGCGGTACATTCTATGGTAGACGGCAGCGTGGTAGACCATGCTTGCGCTGGAGAGATGGCGTCGACCAGGACGCCCAAAGCCTTGGGGTGCGCAACTGGATGGCGTTGGCTCGAGACCGGGATAGGTGGAGAGACTTGTTGAAAGAGGCCAGGACCGGACCCCGGTTGTCGAGCCGATGATGATGATTATTGTATGGTTTCGCACTTTGTTAATTTGACTTCAATTTCATTTTTGAAGGGCCAACAGTTTCCAAGATACAGCATTTCAAAATTTAGCAATAAGAAAAATGTATATAACAGCAAGTAGTAGTAATAAACATTAAATTAAGAAATTTAGAATGCTTCTCATTAGATGATTCAAACTAGTAGAACGTGATATTGTGCCAAAAAAAATGAATAAACCTGTCATAAACATTCAGGCAGGGGGAGAATTAAAAAATGCTTTCACACAAAAAATAACAATTCAAAGACAACGGTAACACATAGAAATGTATACTATAGATTACACTGGTCTGCAACGAAAATTGCCTTCAAACTAAAGTATACTTTTCTAAAGGATTTTGTACCGCTGAACACGAATCTGAAAGTAATATGAAGATGTTGAAAACTCGTACATTTACCGTCGAATTTCTTTGCTGGTAAATACTTTATTACAAAACTATTAATGGGATGGAAATGAAATCATTCAAAAATTCGCTTTCGATGCAGATATTGCAAATTGAAATTTAGGATTTGTCCAAAATACTCTCTGTAGTCCAATTCAAGGGTTTTTAAAGGTGGAAAGTTCTGAAGTAATACTTTTTATAGCTAACTTTATGTTGTTGTGGGATGTTGAGTATGAATTTTTTAATTGTTTTTGGTGCATATGCCAACATATAAACGCTAAGACCGATAATGTAGAACAAATTAAGACAAAATTACCAAATTTATGTCTTGGCCAATTTTTTGTATGACTTCTGGATTCCTCAAAAAAAAAATTTGAAAAATCCATAGAAATCAGTCCTTCTGAAAAGCACAAAATATCCTCTTTTATTGGATTTTCTCTGAATACTGCCTTCTTTATACCATAATTAACTTGGCAAGTATCAAGAGTTTAGAAATAGGATGCAGTGTACATCCCAAAAAGTACGGAGTTTTGGAATTTATGGTGATTTTTTTTACATTACGGTTTAAAATGTGACTATATATTGAAGAATCAAAAATTAAAATCAATCAAAAAAAAATTTACGAGATAGATTTTTTCTGAAACCAGATTTAGATCCAGAAAATTCCAATCTTACATAACTTAAAAAATTATATGAAGGACACAAAAAGTTAATTTTTGCAGACCAGTGCTATCTTAGAGCCAGAAACGAAGTGTTGAATTTTCTTTAAGAAAAATAGTGAAACAAATTCATTTTAGCTTTAAAATTAATATTTGTATCGAATTATTTCGTGGACTGGAAAATTAAAGGGCAAATGCTTAAACAACTTAAAAAAAATATTTGAATCCAATGAAATAAGCAATTTTGAAAAGTAATATTTTTTTTAAACTACTTCCTTTTTTTAAACTATAGGGTTTTAGTTCAAAATTACTAAAAGCCTGAAAATTTCTGAAAATGTCGCGTTCAAAACTTTAAAACTGCCAAAAAAAGCTTCATTTGACTAGAATTTTGCATGGTCTTCATCTCTAGAATCGATAATGGGTATAAACATTAATTTTTCCAGGTATGGTTCTGTATTTTTTGTTAAATGAATTACTTGAAAAAAATTGAGGAAAGCCCCCCCCGAAATGAGATCCTGGCTACGGGCCTGACTATGGAGACAATAATTAGGAGTCTCTCTTAATTTTCGTACATGCTTTCAACTAATTAATGTTTAATAAAACCATGTTGTGGTAGAAATTTAGTTGTAAGTTTATAAGGATATTATTTCACGTGCGAATTGAGGAGTGTTATGATCTGTTTATTTAACATTTTGTATGAAGGTACATTCAGCGCATATTATCATCTAGTAGTCACGTAATACATACTTTGGTTAATGGAGGTTTTTAATGTAACTCATAGTTCATTAATAAAGTAACTAACAACACACGCAAAGAAAAGGACCCCTATTTGTCCTTAAGATTTGGCTTATCTTTATTAGATAAATATGTCAAAAGTACATACAAGCAATTCTGAGACAGGAGTTTTTGTATTTTGGAGTTTTTCGATCGAATGCTTCCCGTGGCACGAGTATGATAACGAGTAGAATGAATAATAAATAACGGTATCATTTAAATACATTGTTGAAATAAATGAATAAAGTGTTTTGTGACAATTCAGTTTCAGTTATACCAATCATTGCTAGTTTAAAAAAAAAAAGAATTCTTTGAAGTTACTAAGAGCATTACCTGCTGTTATTCATTGAAAATAATAACTAAAGGATTTTGCTGTTAATAAAGATTGATACAAAAATGCTTACACATCACTCTTTTCAATGAATATAATTATTGACAGCAAAAATCCATTTTTTAGAGATGAAACAATCGTTCGCTGATTATCATCAATCATGTGGTAAATTTTCATTGAAATTGACATTGGAGACAATACAATTAGTCCCGATAAAATAGACATAAGAAGATGCAAACTCAGAAATAATTCGCGTAGAGCTGAAAATTGGTACAGAGCATGGAAACATCGATAGAAGTAAAATGTCAAGTGTCCCCAAAAGTCCAATATATGCATAAGTTTTTCAAGGTTTAATGTCAGCTTGAGGGGCTGAAGCCCCCTCCGAAATGATTTCCACTTATAAAATTTATTGAGGAACTGCTAGGGTCTTTTGAGAATATTAAAGAAAATGCTATATTTTTTATTCAGAGATGCTTTTGAATCCCTTGTCGCCTTGGCGAGAACATATTATTTCAAATTGAAATAAATGCTCTGAGTTTATATCAAATGAAACACGTTACTTAAAATCTAGAAACATAATCTACTTTAGCTTATTTAAATTTGTTTTCTACCTATTTTTTAGTTCTAGCTGCAAAAAAAGAAATTTGTGAGCATTTTTAGTAATTGGTGTTCTTAGCAATGAAGGACTAGTTTCTGGCTATAAATTATTATATGGTTTCGCACTTTGTAAATTTGACCGCAGTTCCATTTTTGAAGGGCCAACAATTTACAATTTACTTCTGGATTCTTCACAAAAAAAGTGAAAATCCATAAAAAAAAGTCCTTTTGAAAAGCACAAAATATCCTTTTATATTGGTTTTTCTCTGATTACTGCCATAATTAACTTAGAAATTGTATACTTACCTCTAAATTAGAGGGATTTTTGCAGTGTACATTCCAAAAACTACGGAATTTTGAAATTTATGGTGAATTTGTAAAAATAACGGTTTAAAATGTGACTATATGTACATTGATGAATAAAAATAGATCTGATTTCAAATCTTAGCTAATGCAATGTGGAATAAGTTCTCCAAATTTCATCCGAATTGGCTCAATAGCTTTGAATATATACTAGGTCAACCAAATCTAAGAGAACTCTTTTATAAAACAATAACATTTTTTTTCAAATCCATTAAAAAAAATTTACAAGATAGAATTTTTCTGAGTTTATGATATGCTTTCGTAATAGTTATCATATGGAAGGTAGGTCGCTTAAAAGAGAGGTGTATGTCGAAAATATCGTTTGTTTTTGCCTATTTTTATCAAATGGTCAATGAAATCGAAAAAAAAAATGTTTTAAGTATTTGTAGATTATGCATTTCTCTACACAATAAAATTAAGCTTTAATTTCTGAAAGCATTAAATATTTTAAACTTAGTTCTTAGGTTACATAAAAGTCTATAAACTTAAATAAAAATATTTAACAAAATGCACATATTTAATAAGAACCTAATTGAGACTGTAATTTTCGATTTATGACAAAATTCAAAAAATATTTTTTTTTTAATAATGGCATTTAGAAATGAAAAATCAAGTTTTTTAGTAGAAAGGCAAATTATATATGAAAACTCAGAAACAATCTTTTCCTTAACCGTTTAAGGACCACTTTTTAAAAGTGTTAAGTACGGAAAACCGTAATCTTAGACTTTTGACCAAATCAAAAATTATTTTTGAGAAATAGTTTTTTAATAGTTGTGCCTTATGTCAATTTAGGAAGTGTAACCAAAAAAATGATTCAATTCTTTCATTTTTAGTAGTAATATACAAAAACATAAAACAATTCAACAAATAACATTATTTGAATAACCTCACTCCTTTTTGCATACCGGGTTTTTATACCATTTTTTTATACCAGAGATGCTTTAACTTTTTCAATATTTTAGTTTTTTTTTCGAATTTTGGGTTAAAAAAACTAATTTATGTTGTTTTTTTTTATCAAAAAAAAGTTCAACAGTTTTAAAATTTTTTACCAACTATATTTTTGCACTTATAAAATTGCAAAATATAATAAATTGAATCCATCTATTTATAGTCGCGGTATTCAAAAATGTAAAGAAAGTAAAAAAAAAATTCACTGGATAAAAAAAATGCACTACGATGTTTAAGGATTATCCAATGTTTACCAGCTACACTGTACATTACTAAGCATTTTGTTTAAAATATAAATAAATAAAATACCTAAACTAAAAATTTAAGTGAGGCATAATTTAATTTAAAGTGAGTTATAATGTGCTTAGATAAAAGAAAAATGTTTCTGTAAATATCGTAAATAAACAAAAAATATAAGTTTCACTCCCAGAATTAACATAATTCTTCGAGAAACAACAAAAATAGTGTCCTTTTGAGAAAAACAACAATTTTCCGTTTCATTTGTGTAGTTTTTCGGATAAGAACTAAGATACTGTGCCATTTAAAATTCCTTATATACGTGTGAATGTATATTATAGACAGATTTCGTTTTTTTCAATCATTTGCTTGTATACACCTTAAGCTAAATTTTGTTCAAACATCCTTATTGTCACGTACACGCATACACAAACGAGACTTAAATTCATGGTACAATTATATTGCCCCATATACATGGATAGTTAGGTTAGAAAATAAAGCTTTTCACACTTTTACCCTCAACATCGTTCGATGAGATCTGCAGGTAGCATAAATCCTTATTGCAGCTTGCAGTGCAGTGGCTGGCAGTTGTTGCAGTAAAATTCACAACCTGTTTTCCCAATTTCCTGACACGGTTCTCGATTGTTTTGGATGACATAGTCGTCGTCGATGCATCAACATGAAGCATAGTTTGCAATGGAAAAAGGCTACATATAAGATGAGAATGGGATCTTGTATGAAATATCCTTGACGCTGATTGATTGAAATGTATGTCGATGTCGAAGTTGTGTAGCAAGAGCAACCCGCAACAGGATTAATACAACGAGAGTGCGCTTTAACGGATATGGGGTTATTTCAGTTATCAGCTAGCTGCAGGCTATTTATATTTTTTTTTTCTACAGGAAGCAAGGATGTGAGAGAGAAGCATCAACAGAAAAAAAATCGTGTTTGGTTAAATTACTGCAAACAAGTAATGGAGATTGCAAACAATTTTCCAGGATGGTAATGTAGAAACCCGATATGCAAATGTGTATGATATGGTTAGCTCTGAGCTATATTGTCGACTTATGTATGTATTTTTAGCAGAACTGAGAGCTGAATCATATTTGATATTGATACTGACATTGCTCCTAAACCAGTTAAAGATTAAATAAATAAAATGCGGTTGATAAACAACTTTAATAAAACAACCTTTAGCTTTACAATGTTCTAGAAAAATATTGGTTCCAATTTCTGTTTGTGTTATAAAAGCATGAAAAAAAATGAATACGCTTTTTTTCGGATAGCAAACTCTGAGTAATTCAGAGCATAGAAAGTGTGTTTATTATAATTTTTTTTGCTTCTTTTGAATTTTTTCGGCTTCTAGAACAACTGCCCAAAAAGACCAATTAGCGCCAGTTAGCGTTATTTTTATACCATAACTCTTGTGACCTATATTTTTTGTGGAATGGTTAGAAGTGGTTAGTCTAATAGAGTAGTCACCGCGTAACGATCTGTCACGCAGGCGGCCGCTTTACTCAATTCCGACTGACTTTCAGCAACTCAGAGACGACTGAAGACGATTTAGTCCAACAGTTGACCCAGTGTGCAAGCCTGTTGCTCAAAAAGATTACCATGAGACTCACTCGCCCATTACCTTAGGTCTTGGATTGGTAATGGAATGGTTTATCAAATGGCCGGAAACTCAGAAAACACAAAAATGTTTTTCTGATTTACTGTTCTTCTTTTTTTTTTTTTAGTTTTTACTATCAGTTAGCGTTGATTAAGTGAACGTTTTGAAGAGTGTTGAACATTATTAATTGGTATCTTTGATGCCCATGGACCCCACTCTCTCCACGTTCAAAGTAAGTGATCGTTCAATGGCTATGCTATTCTGTCCTGACTTCGTTATTGATTTTACTTCACAGATTTTCTATGAGTCAGCACAATATTGATGGCCAGAAACCATTCATTGGTCATGACCCACCCTTTCTCTTCCCCAAGAACTCAGAATGTATGCAAGCAATTACTATTAAATTTTACATTTAGTGCAAAAAAAAGCACTTTTAGAAGTCTAAATCGACAAATATTCTGCCTACTTATAGGGTAAAGTCGGGAGATAGGGCATCCCTTTTTGTTTTTCCTTATAATTATCATAAATGAAAATAACTTGATTTTAAAACTAATTTTTAAACCCTTCTTGTTCTTCTTTGAACTGGAAGCGAAGCTGCTTGTCAGTCTAGCTGCCTTGGCAGTGGCTATTCTTACCAGAGATGAACTGTCTGGGAGCAAGGGAGATAGAAAACGCCAGGATTTCGATCCAGTCTATCTATTTAAGGTTGGCGCCTTCGGGCAGTTAGTGCTGGTTGTGGTTGCTTTTTTCAGAAATAATCGTTGAAACACCCTGAGTACTTCGGTACGAGGAGTAAATTAGTGGTGAGATAGTCACCAGATGTTCAGAGAGCATTCAGGATCATGCCTCAACATGATCATGGAAATCTGACCGAACTAAATAACAAATTTGCGTTTGGGTTGTTGGCCGGCACTTTTCACTGGCCCCAATATTATGGGTAGGCCCACCGCATAATAGAGCCGAAAGGCAGGTGTTTCCCAAGGTTTCCTTTTCAATATTTGTACTAACCAACTATTTTTAGTCTTAAAGACAATATTTTAAGTTTTTTCTTGCATATACATAGAAACCCTGCAAAAATTCTTTCCAATTGTACGCAAAAGTTTGGAATTCCAATACCTGTACATTTTGCTTATTTTTTTTGTAACTTTTAATGTAGAATTTAGAAATAAAACTGCAAATCTTGGTCACAATTTATTGCCCTAGACTAGAAAAATCGAATTACAATGTTCTATTGCCATTGAAACCCTTTCAATCTCAATCAATATTGAATTTATTGACCTATGTTTTGAGATTCAAATGCAACTTGAAAGTTACAGAAATAAAGCGAACATCCTCAGAAAGCATTTGCATTACAAACAATGAGCAGAAATCAATTTTGATGCCTTTCTGTAAATTCTTAAGTAAAAAATTTAAAACAGCAATTATATCTTTGTAACATTGAAACTAAAACTCCATCCAAAAGTACCATTCTTGTTGTTTTTTATATGAAAAGTTCAAGAAGACTATATTGGAAATAATGTAAACTTGAACTAGTTTTCCTATTCTTACACTTACTCTTCTAGCCTTTACGGATCCAATTATCTTGATCCTAACAGAAGTGATCATGTTAAAAACTTTCAAAAAAAAAATTCTCAAAAACGTGTTTTCTCTGCGTTTCATGACTAAAGCTCTGAACGCTTTCATCCGAACTTCGAACTTTCGAACTTCGAACGGAACGAAATGGATCGAAACGAAATCTGTCTATATCTGTCTCTCTCTGTCTGTGTGTATTATTTTGTCTCTTTTGCTTGACGAAACTGGAGATCTCTGGATCCTTCGAGAAGAAATGACAGGAGTATAAATACGAGGTCGGAGAATGAGATCGAGACAGTTTAATTTTGACAGTGAAAAAGATAAGTGATTGTGAAAGTGTAATTTGGAAGTGTTAATTCTTTTAAATTGTTAAGAGTAATAGTGAAACAGTTTGTTAATTTGAGAATAAATAAAAAGTGAATAAGAAAAAGTAAAAATAAGTTTTGTGTGAAACCAGAAAAACATTACACTATTTTGAAATCTACGTTTTGTTGCGCCATAAGAACACATGTAATAATGTCTAATAAATTCATAATTAAAGTTGAAACATAATAGCTTGAAATTTAAGTAAGAATGAAGATAGTTTTACCTTATACCATCTGCTATATTCAGTTTAAAGAGCTTTGTCTTTTTATAGGTGAACTCGTATTTTTATTTCCTTAAATCCTTGTATGCGGGATAATAGTACACCATTTCGCCTGTTTATCTCCATCTTTGTGAATTTTTTCCTTGTTTCAAACGATGACTAAGAGTATAATACCTACAATAATAATTCAGAAAATGGAATTTGTGTTTTCCTCATGCAAACACAGTTGTGCAATATGCTGTGCACCTGCGTTAATTCCACTCTTAGCATTAACACAATATCTAGCTTTGTATTAAAAGTTTTTTTTTCCCCCATTTCCCATTTACCCAAGAACCCATAAGCTTTTAACTCTTCGCTTTTCATGCTTTGTCTTTATAACGTCTGTTTGAACACATGCTATGTATTTGAACTTTTTTTTTACAAAAGGATTTCCTGATATTCATGTCGTACAAATTAGACAACGTTGTGCTCATTGCTTAATGTGGAGGAAAATAAAAACTTCACGTATAACAATTTTGTCTTCTTTTTTTAAGTGGACCTGCTTATGAAATTGAAAACCAGGGCGAGCGGTTTGTTTTCCGCATTTAAATATCCTGTTAGACCCCAAGACAGAGATAAAAAAGACTTTTGTTTTTGTGGGACTATATCTGGAAAATGTATAATAATTCAGTACCTGCTACATAGGAATATATTTAAGAAAAATACTTTTTTTGTATTTTTAAATAGGGTACATAAAATACTATATTCTACATACCCATGTGGGCCAGAATTATGTAGGTGGAAAATTTCAATGTCTTACGTTTTAATTTTCATTTTTTAATTAGTTTATTAAAAGTGGAATTTTGCTTTTAAAAATGCATGAATACCGTTGTCGAAAGTGATGGCTTCATCAGAATATGATGGATATCTTTCCGGAGTGATTGTAAGTAACTCCACAGTTAATTTATAATTACAAAAATATACCAAAAATATAACAAAATGAAATTTGATTGAAAAGAAATCCTTCCTGTGAAAAAAACACCCTGCTGTTCTATGGCTTCTACAACACACCGAATTTGACGATCAATTTGCAATTGATGTGATTACTTCTAGTATGTTTGATTAATTGAATTAAAAAAATTAACTTTCGCCATGTATTTATTCTGTCGGCTTTTGCTTAAAAAACATTAAAAATTTGCAATTTTTAGAACTTTGAGGTCCCGATCTCTTATATTGAGCTTAAATTTAAAATTTTTATTTTTGTCTGCATAAGAGACCCAAAGTACATAAAATATATGAGGGCCGCAGTGAAACTCGCATTTTCCCAAAACACGGTCCGCCCTATTGTACACTGCGTCGCCGTTGAATGATAATGTTAAATCGTTGCACGTTCTACGAAGCTTGTAAAACATATATACAATTGTTTTGTGTGATATATTAAAATAATTGCTGAATATTGAAGTTGCAAAATAAAGAAAACTGTTTTCAACCTCTCTTTAAGTAAGGAAAAGGGCGTGACAATGGGGGACTTTCCTTAATTTATTTTGTTTTTAAATATTTTTTTCGTTCATAAAAATATAACTACTCTGAAAATTTCATCTTAATCCTGACAGCCGATTTCGAGAAATAAAAATCTAATAAAAGTGGGCGTGGCAGTAGGTAGAATGAAAAAAATAGTATACAACCGATTTGCTGACATTTAACTTACTAAATATGCACAAAAAATAAAATAATAATCGGAAGAGTTTGGGGCTAAGACTTTGACACGCAAATTTTATAAATTGGATTTTCTTTATAATAATGTTAATCGAAACATTTGTATTATAATATGAACCACAAATTATAATATTAATTCTTATTTATCCGAAAATAGGCGTTCCCAGAATGACGCTTAACTGATGTTTGCTCTTTATTTTAATCAAATTGAATCTCAATTACTAGTTTTATTAAATTAATTTATCCAGAAAAACATTTTTTTTTAATGAATTGGTCTCTTAAAGGGAGCTACTTGTTAATGGTGTTTTGGATCCAAAAACGAACCACAACGTGGAATAAAACTTATTTTCACTACTTACTTTTAACTAAATTGTATATAGGTAGGTGTAATATATGCTACAAAAATTTATTTAAATACCAAAGTTATGTTAAATATGGTGAAGAGAACCAAGACTCCAGGAACTAAGTCCACCAAGGAACTTAGTTCTCACCACGTGGAAACCTTATCCATTTTACTGGGGTAGATTTAATTCCCACGCATGGTGGAAGTTTACTTCTAAAAATGATTGGTTTTAAGTTCGCTGTCAATATGAAATACACGGACCCTTTCAGTATTTCCAGCTCCTAATGTGCGGGTTCTTCTGACCCCCTTAACAGGTCCACTCACGCAAAATATCACTGCTCCATTTACGGTTATACAAAGTTGCAGGTCAGGCGCCTATGTATTGTCAGTTTTATTTGATGAACAGTTCCGTAGGGTGTAGGTGGCCCACATTTCGGTTCTTCAAAACTCCCTTCCCGGAAGTCAGTCCCAATTCATTTTATTAGTTAAAATGTTTTCTTTTCCAATCGTGCCTTTGAGTAAGCTATAACCATTGAATTTTTAAATAGGGTATTTAAAAAGCATTTCGTTAATGTAACAAACAAAAATCAAGAAACATTAATGATATAATTAAAAACTCGATTCAAGCACAATTTACTCCTTTATAACTTTAACTCAATAAAAATTAAAGTTCGTCCTTATAGATAAATAAGAAAAAAAAAAATACAAACATTTTTACCCTTGCAGCCATTATCCCTGTCTTGATATTTTATAAATGTTTTTTTTATTTCTGTATGTCCTTTTCCTTTCAGGCGATGGTAAATGTTTGGAAAAGAATTCCGATACATCACCCGCAATTACTGGCAACGAAATCAACTTCAAGTTTCCAATTGATGACCGAGTTTGTACGATTGATGAGCTTGTCCTGCCACCGGCACCACCTCCACCTACAAAATCACCCCCAGGCCCACTCACACAGAATCAACAAACAGTTGCAACATCTCAAGCCCAGTCCAGTATACATTTGCCGGTGGCGGCCAAAGCAACGGCAATAACAGTTCCAACACACACAACATCAGCTATAACAGGACGACTACCAACGACTGCTTCGCCCCTATCCTGTTCATCCTCCCAGCATCAGTGTCAATCGCATTCAAACATTGTGATACCACCAACAGCGTCATCATGCACCGAAATCCGGGAAATGGCATCGGAATCAACTCATGCCAACGACCAAATCCAACTAAACATTACCCCCACAACGACTACAGAAACTATAGTGGAAGTTGATTCGAATTGACCTCCTCCGAATGCAGGCGGCCAAAATTAATTGTAGTCGCGATCCCATCGGTTTTTTTTTTATTTTATTTTTTCTGTTTACGAACGCATCAACTTCCGCACATTCAAATTGATTTCGGTGGGCATTCAGGGTGCAATTACTTTGGTCATTGAGGCAATGTTCATTGGTTTCTTAGATTTTACCTTCGTTCGGATTGATTTTTTTTTATCCTTTCATATTATTTTTTGTTATTAAATTGAGTTCCAGAAACTCAACTTGGTGATAACTCCAAACAAGACTTTTATCAACCATTAGTTTGAAACAATAAATCTTTAGAGCAACAAATCAATTAAATTTAATTACAGATTTTTCATTTTTCTATTTTCTTAAGTGGTTGTTGTTGCGTCAATGTCATATTTTTCAACTTAGATTTATACAAAACAAATATTTTTAAGATTAAGAAAAAAGAATAAAAACAATTTATATTTATATTAACATTATGTTTAGATTATTTTTATTTCCCTTTCATATAAATAGTTTTTTGGATTAAAATTTGTATTTTCAAAAAAACAATTAAAAATATATTTTTGTAAATAACAATCGTTGCAAATAAAAATGTAATTAAAATTCAAATCGAATAAACAAAAAAAATTTAAGTAGGTAATTGTGATATAAATAAATTTTGTAAATAAAAATTTAATAAAAACAGAAAAACATATTATACGAATGTGTTTAAAAAATTAAATTTCCCAGTAAACGACATTTAGAATTTGCAATATTGTTAAAACTAAAATATAAAAATAGAATACTACTTTTTTGTTACAATTCCTCTCTAAAACCAATATAAAATATTATAAAAAAGAAAATAGAATAAAAAGTTTATATATATTTATTGAAGTTATATAACAAAAATATTTATAAAGTGTTTCACTTTGCATTGATTTTGTGTTTCAAAAAAAAATAAATTAAATTATAAAAAAAATGACAGAAAATAAACTAAGAATAAACATTATAATACAAAAATATAAAATTTATTTATAGGAAAATCTAAACAAATAGATCTTTTGTTTTATGATAGATTATAATATTTAAGTAAGTGGAGAAAAAGAAAACGAATGAATATTTATTTAAGAGAAAAAAGAACTTATTAAAATAAAAATATGAAAAACTAAATTTTTTAGAGTGTATTATTTCAGTAAAGTATACAGGTTTCTAAGTTTCCAAGTACCAAGATGAAGAGCAAACCAAAACAGTTGGTGGAAAGTGTTTTCGGAAGAATGAAGATGAAACTCTTGGTTTGATATCTACAGTATTTGTTTGGATGTGGCTTCGTGATAAGTGGAAGTCTTAGGTAAGAAAAAAAGTCATACGATTTAGATGCATATGTAAACCAGCGCCTAAGGCCCGTAGCAACTCTTTTTCTTCAAGGGGGGAGGGCAAATTTTAGAAATTTAACTTTCCGTTAGGCCCACCCCTTTTCCACGCACAATACGCACAAATTATATAAATTCCAAACTTTTTTGGGCCATACTTACTTTTTCTTACATCATGAAGTTCAAGTATAAAGTTAAATTTAGTTGTTAATCATAACTTAAATCTCTTATGATTTAGTTTCTAGATTCATTAGTTTGGCACTTGACCGTAATACATAGATTTCCAAGAGAGAAAAAACAAGCAAATTCATTATTTTGCACAACCATTGAAAATGTCAAAAAATAATATTCAAATTTTCAAAATAAAATCTTTACAGGGTTCAATTCATTATAAGCTTATTAACGGAAAAACTGTGATATACAATCACTGAAAAGCAACACAATTAACCCCCTAAGATCTTCAAAATTCTTCGGGTCTTTTAAGAAAGGGCCAAAACAGCCACATCTTCAAAGGTTCTTATCATCGGATCCGGCAAACAAATGGGTCAAAATGCGACTAAAGGCGCATAACGCCAACACTGCCGCCGACACAATTTTGTCATTGGATTCTTCGCTATATGAGAATTGTTCATCGAAAGAATGATATTGATGTTCTTCATCTGCGATTTTTTTGTATGTAGGGTATTCATTTATTCAGTGAAATTTACTACTTACTACCAAAAAATGTTTATATGTAATATATATACAATATATACAGGATGTCTAGTAATTAGTGAAAGAAAATTAAAGGGGTGATTCTGGGGTATATTCTAAGAAAAATATTATTCCACTGTAAAGTTCTATCTTCAAATTTGATATCACTTATCGATGATTTGTTGAATGGTAACGATAATTTATCTGCTAATACCAATGGTAAACAAATTGTTGAGTACTTTAAATTTAGAAAAAGTACTCCTCTTTGTAACTGCGTTTAAATTATGTTCATATCTTTATTGATTGCTTAGATATAAATATAAACAAATCGTTTTATTACATAAACTAACTACAAAAGTCAATAAAAAACGTGACAAAACACCTGTACATTTTATGATAATTCGGAAAACGTGCAACAAGTGAAATAAAACAAAAGAAAAAACAGTTTTATAAATATTTTCAAAAGTAAAATAAAGGTAACATAAATATAATTAAGTATTAATTTTAATGTAAGATATTAATAATAATCTTTTGAAAGTAAAGAAGTTTGTTTCATTTTTAATATTGTTTGGTAATTTGTAAAACAATTTTACTCCTTTGTACATAATCATGTTTTGGGTTCTGTTATCCCTATTAAAACGCAATTTGAAATTATTTTTTGATCTCAAATTAAAAGGTTGAACCTCTTGAACTTAATTTAAAAAAGCATACATGAAACTGGAGTGTAAAAACTGCATTTTAAGATGACTGGCATCGCTGATTTTGCATTTTTTTGAAGCCTATTCACTTCTTTGCCCGAGACAAACAATAGAGCATCATCTGCAAACAAATTTATGTATAAAAGAAATAATAATGGGCCTAATATTGTTCCTTAAGGCACACCGAAAGAAGTTTTTTCACTATTTGATAAACATCGGTTAATTTTAATTCCTTGTGTTCTTTCACTCAAGTTCGTTTTGAACAAATTCAGGTATTTGTTCTTAATCTTATCCAGTTTGATTAAAAATAATGATCTATCAAGTTTTTCAAAAGCTCTTTGAAAATCTGGAAACACTAAAATTTATTTTTTTTCATGACTTTGTCTTATTAAAGTCATAATCAGCCAATTTAGAGGTATTTCACAAGAGTGATCCGATTGAAATCTCGATTGATTTTGTATGAAAATACAATTACCCGAAAAATACTTAAAGTGTTCTTCATGAGCCACTTTTCAACGATTTTTTCTAATATTGGGAGCATGTTTATCGACAGACAAATTCCTTGTTGGAATGAATCATTGACCACTCTTAAAAGTATGTGATTAACTAAATCGAAGCAGTCTAGTATTATTTGGATATTTAAATTTGAAGGCTATTCAGGCCTAATGATGGCTATTCGGTTATTTCTTCAGTTTCGTTGTTTTCAGTTTCTGCACCTCGGAAACGGCTACGAGATGCCTTATTTTTCTTGAAGGAGAGCCCATGAACTCGACGGGGGACCTGCTTTGCCTTGTTATTTTCAATTATTAAGGTACTCGAGTATAGGTACTCTAATGCTTTTTTTACCAGCCAGTCTTTTTCTTCTAATGTTCACTAACCAATTGATTTATTAATCCATCTGGAAATAAATAAAAGAAAGTAATAAAATTCTAAATTTTGCTCTTAGAAATGGACTCTTATTGTTCTTTCCCGCGACTCATATATAACTAATATCTATTGTCTTTACTACTTTCTAGGCCAACTCTCATACATTTTTGGCGATTATCATTAATTTCATCAAAATCTAATTTAAATGGAACCCAATATAGAGCTACACAAATCATTCAATCTAAGAAAAACATTTTCCTGCACATCCATGTTTAGATTAAAATTAACTCTTCTCTATTTCTAGAGGAATTCTGTATCCACAAGCCCCTTCAACACCATTTGACAAAACGCTTGTTAATTCATGTGGTAAAACTGATGGTGGAGCTATTTATTATAGAACCGATAATTTGATTACCAGAAAGCAAGCAACACGCTTCGTGCGGAGGACACTCAATTTGCGAACAACACCAATTAATACAACAACCACCATTTAAACGTTAATTGCCGTTATGATGGTCTAAATGTAATACTCATACTAAATATTTGTTTTTTGCACACAAGCCCACACCAGCTTGAAGCGGGTCTTTTGCTATGAATTTTACATTATTCTCGCATGTACATACTGGTAGCCACCTTAAATTAACCTATTTTCACCACTTTTTTAAGTATCATGATTCAGTTTGCCGGGCGAACGATGATAATAAACTAGATGAAAAGTATCTGTATGGATTCTGTAATCCTGAGTTTTTATGGGATGTACAATGTACATGTTCTATCCTTGGCTTTGGTTTCACGCTATTTTTTTCTATGCCTGACCGAACGGTTATTTTTAACTTGCGGAAAAATTACGAACCTTACATATGTGCACAAACATAATTTTGTAAATGTAGACAGTGAAATAATTAGGATTATGAGGTTAAAAAAAATTATCGAAGATTAAAATAGGGAGCCTTCTAATAAACTTTTTAAGAAGTGTTTTGTGAAGGACTTGGAGATAATATAGTCGAGTCAACGAATGAAAAAAATTGCTTCCACCTCAAAATAAATCCAACAGTTTTGAAACTTGGCACACTTATTAAGGGGTGCCTGGTGATGTTCACGGAAAAGCCTTGAAAAGCTAGAATATGCGATATACCACAAACTAGCACTGTAAAAAGCGTGGATTACTGGTGAATTAACTTATAGACACGCTTTTTTCACTTCACGATCAACATGTTTCTTTCTCAGGTATTCCACACTTTTGACGCGAGTTTTCACTTATTTTCCTTGATTTTCAACACTTCTTTAACGTTCTTTTCATTTTTATTCCAAAGCCATGGTCAGTTCACGAGATATTACCATTTGAACTCATACAGACAGGAGAAAAAAACAAACAAAAATAAAACGATTTTGTTCAAACAATAAGTAAAATTCAAATAAATTCTGTCAAACATTTAAAAAACTGCAAATATGTGGTGCTGCCCATACAAAAGCGACATTCTTGGAAGGTTTTTGTATGGAAAGCAGAAGGTTTTATTCACTATGGCTGAATTTCGAACTACACCATAGTTAAGCTAACCCTCAACTTCTGGCGTCTACGGACGCCAACGACGCCGACGCCGACAACAGCGGCGCACGCACATAAAAATGTCTCAAAAACTTGTTTTCTTTACGTTTCATGACGTTTCGTGACGTAATAGACTAGTTCTAAAAAATGTTTGTGGCAATCGCTATACTTAGCGATTAGCAAAAACGCGGGTATTGGTCCTGCAAGTTACGATACAGTAAAGCATCTGAAATTAGAATACACGTCTAAACTATGACCGCTTTAATACTACTCGGTTTTGTTTAGAATATATTTCCGAAGATTTAGAGACCATATTTCGGGGTAGCTTGCAGTATAACCCATTCAAAATCCATTGATAGGGAACAATTTTCGATTTCCTTAAGATTTAAGTAAGTTTTGTGACCAGCCAGTTATTCAATTTTAATATTATTTAAAAATTAAAGAAAATTTACCAGTTAGCCATAATATTTTTTCGAAAACTAATAGAAAAAGAATTAATAAAATTGTATATTCTCCCGGACAAACTCTGAATTTCACATACACAATTGTTCTCCAAAATGTTTAATTTTTTTAATTATGATATGCAGACACAAAACTTTCAACACACAATTTTTTGTGTGTCTGAAGTTTTTACAAACAAATAACCAAACCCCAATAATAGATCATTTTCGCATATTTTTTCTCCACATTTTTTTTTACAAAAACAATAACTTCTTTATTTCATTTACGAGTACCTTATGTGTACTATAAACTATAGCTTTTCTCTTCAAAGGATCTACTTATGCGTGGCTTACATTTACCTAACCACCTAACTACCCAATATTCTCAGCCACAAGAAATGTTCTTCCCTCTCCCCAAGCCGTTAATATGCTTTTTGTTTTATTTTCTTACCTCTAATTCCGTTATTTATTGCTTTTTACTTTGTAGTAAGTACACTCAAGTGAATATTAAACACATAAAGCTAAACCAAGCACAGAGTAAAACGGATAAAAATGAAAGAAATTGTCATAAAGAAGAAAAAGTAGCTTATCGACTTTTAAGAATGTATTAAAAACCATCTAGGGGGTGATTTGGAGCAATTTCGCAAAATACGTCGCCCAAAAAACAAGGGGAGATAAAAATATTAAAAAAAAATATCAAAACAGCGGCAATTGCATCAACCCGATGAATGCAAACTTAGAATAGAATGTGACCAATCTAAAAGAAAGGAGATCCTTTGGACTGCGCTAATTTAAATTCAGTCGGCTATTTTGTGTGGTTTTGGTTTTAAGCGAGACAAATCAGCCAACTATCAGATTTTCTCAATCCGGCAGATCCTGGAAAAAACCCAAGAATACCAACTCGATACACACCATCTCTTTATCGAATTTAAAGTCGCCTATGTTTTGAGTTGCGTAAGTTTTGAAAAATTAATTAAAATTAGAAACCAAAAAAATGCAAAAGTTAGTACCACGGATAATCATTATGGAAAAGCTACAAATAATGGAACGTTTCCGTTTTTTTTTTGGAACATTTAAAAAAACTAAATTTTTGTGTAAAAAATTAATGACAGTAGAAGAAATGAATTTTTTTTTGGGATACAATTGTACAAACGATTATATCTATCAAATGGCTATTTAAGTTTTTGGTAGTTTTGGAGTCGGGCGGCTAACTGACAGTTTTTTGTGTAGCTATATGTATATAAATAAAATGCACGAATGCACTTGCTGTTATAGATAAAGTTACTTTTTATGCTCAGCCTTTTTAGTTAAAAAATTGTAAATGCAGTTTTAGAAAAAAAAATTAAAAAAGCATACAATTTGATTTTCAAATGACTAAAACAGCTACTTAAATGAATTTAACCTCAAAACGAAATATGCAATCTGATTTTTTCTATAATGATACATTTTTAGAAAAAAAATTCGAAAATCGTTAGGGCCGTTTTCAAAAAAAAACTATTTTTTCTATATAAAATTTTATAAGGACTTTTATAAAAAAAAATTGGTAAGCCATTTTTAAGATATTATTTATCAACATCTAAAAAATAAGTTTTGAAAAAAAATATTGAGTAGTTTCCGAAAAAATGATTTTACAAAAAAAAAATTTCAAACTTTTTTTAAAAATCCAAAAAAACAATTCTTGAAACGGTTCGAGCCCAGTTCGGGCATCAGTTTTTCAAATAATTTGAACATATATCGAATTAGCACCACTAATAGAAGGAATCTGATGATCGGGTGTGGCAGCCTGTGAAATAGCTATAATTCCAGCCTATGAACTTTGTGGTAGCCCACACAGGTTGTTGTTGTTTCATTCAAACCTTTAATATTAAAATGACGGAACAAGCAGCATAACTGCAAGTATTGCAAGCTATACAAAAACCCACTTTTATTTGAAATTTTGTTTATTAAATATTATTACGGCAACTTAAAAGCATTCATGTAAAAAAATGGCTGAACTTGATTTAGTAATAAAACAGGAAATCAGAATAAAAAAAACGGTTCTATGGCAGGTTCCTTAATAACGGTTTTTGAAAAAATGGTTTTCCAAAAAAAATACCATAATTTTTTTAATCAAAATCGTAGGAAACATTTTTGAGAAAAATGAGCTTTTCTAAAACCGGTATATGACAGGTGAGGTTAGCACCGCCATAGCAGAAATAGCTGAAAAATCTAAGTATGCAGGAATTTGTTGCTAATTTGTTTTAGGTCAAGATAATTGGAATCTGCAAACGCCAAAAGTTGAGGATTACCTAAACTTAGATTAAGTTCGAAATTCAGCCATTTTGAATAAAATCTTCTTGAACATTTTGCACAAAAGCCAAAAATGTCACTTTTTTTAATTGTTCCAGTGAACAATGGTACTGATTTTCACAAAAAAATTAAGTTATCCAAAAACCGTTATACTTAATTCTCAAAATTTTTGGGAAAAATCAATGTATTACACTTTTTTGTAAAACAATTCTTGAAACGGTACGGAAAGTTTGGGATTACTAATGTAATTCGTATTTTTTGTTTGTGCTCTTAAATATGAAATTTGCATTAAGATTTAATTTTCGAAAATGTATGTTTTTTTTTTTTTGTTTTGCAAAAACTTTTAATATAATTGTTTCAACTGCAACTTCTCTTTTCCTTCCAATTTGTATTGTCTAGGACTCTTCATAACAAGGACAATTTTAAAACTGAAAACAAAATATTAATCAATCAATTTAGAGTAGATAATGTTCATGGTATATAATAATAGCTGTGTTTTTCCTCTACTCTTTCCCAGGCACAGGATCTTGTAAAAACAAAAGATACAAAATTGATTTCAAATTTTTTTTAATGTCCTCTCGAAATATGTATTCTCACTCCTTAATAAGCTCTATGTCCGGGATTGAATAACACTATGAAAACTCCCTATGTGTGTAAAGATAAATTTTTACGACCGAGTTAACGATATTTTTATAGGAATGGGACAAAATTTTATTATCTATCTATCCCGTAAGAGTAGAATAGCTTTAGTAAAAGTTTCTCTTTGGACGCGAAGTGATAGTATCATAAGATATTATGTTTGTGTTTTGTGCAAGTTTCGATCCCATCCGAATATGCTTTGGAGAGAGCATCTTCATTTTTGAACGGGATTGGTTTAGAAACCTAATAATTATTTACTGACCCAATGTATTGTTGTTTTTTTTTCTGTCCTTAAACTTCGTAACTTGAGTCCGTTCACTGTCAACTACCTTTTAAAATCTGGTGTTGTTGTTTTTCGTAAGTATTTTAAGTGAACGAACAATGTTTCCATATGCTTGCGGGTGTATATTCAAGGAAATGTTTATAATGAAAGTAAATGTGATACTTAAAAATAATTTATAAGCACTTCATTTGAATGTGTTGAAACTTGAAAGTACGGTCGAGTAAGAGGAAAGAATTTAAACAGTTCTTCATAATAAGTAAGGTAGGTTGTTTTGTGGAACCTTTGCAGTGTAATCTAAATCTTAAATGTTTGTCATAAATGGGTCAGGAATATTTTGAGGATAAAAGAGGATAAGTATTTATGTAGTTGGTCGGAAAATGTGATTACGTCTGGACATTAGTCAAGAAGCAGGTTTGTACCTATGTGTTAAATGTGTTCAATATTAAATAATACTGTTTTTGATATGCTGTTTGGAATCTATTGTTTGACATAAATGTTTACATTATATTAATTGTATATGTCAGGAAAGTCACATTTTCCAGTTTGTGGAAACAATCATTGCTGAGATTAACTTGTACAGCTCGTTTCAAAATAAAAGTCCTACGTCTGCTATGCAGAGTGTCCGGTAAACATTGGATAATCCTGAAATGGCGTAAAGCCCACTTTATGACTGCCCTAAAACACGAAATAAAAAGCCAGTATCTCAAAGGCTTCTCAAAATAAGTGCATTTTTTTGTCGACATCTGGAGCCAAGGCCAAAGTTGATGCCAGTCTCCAACAAGCTAGCCACTGGCAGGCGCACCGTTCGGCATATACATCGATCGTTATTGCTGTAGCAATCACAAATGGCCTCAAAAGGAAATCAACACAAAATATTTTCATGCGAAGGCAACTCGATCTCAAAAGAGAAGATCTAGAAACCAAGCAAGTCATAAGGGAAGCTAAGCAACCTCAGAGGGAAGAACTCATGCAAATATTCTTTAATAATGATTTGAAACAAAAATGGGCAAAAGATCAAGACATTGAGAATGAAAGTTGGAACTTATTCGTAGGCTAGGAGAAAAATAAAAAAATGAACATTCATTTATTTTTCAAAATAAGTCCTGTGGTCTATTCTCTGAGTGAATGTAGTTGAACCTTGTCTGTCCGTTGATTTCGACGGATAAGAGAATCATCCCATAAAAACTATCCATTACGGAATAGATCCTTATAGTCACATTAAACGTTTGCGTACAGATCAGATCGGCGGTAAGCTTTGATATCATGAAGTGAACTAGGTTAGCCACAGGTTATATTCATGAATTTCTTTTTGGCTTCCACGGCTGTTTGGAGAACTCAACTATAACCCTTCTTCACGTTATATCTAGTAGCATTAAGTATCAATTGTTGCAACTTAAATATTGATATGGGTACAATCTGTAGCCAAATAACTTCCGTTATTCTTCTTTTCTCCTCGAACAATCTTTTTTAATCTTCTGCAGCAGCTCCTTCTGGCTACATATAAACATTCTTAGCTGTCGTTCCTGATCAAACTGACAGATATAATTTTTACGTTCTTAAAACAAATAATTTTTACGGAATAAAACAAATATTCCCAGGAAGCACCACAAATCATAGTACCTAATGGTGAATATGTTGAAAATGATCACACCAATACGATAAACGACCTCGAAAATCATTTTGTGTCGAAGAGCAAACCAACTGTTCCAGTAGGTAGGTATATGGCCCTGTTTTTCAATCGAAAACATTTCCTCGAATTAAAATATAAAGAGGATAAAAACTCTCAAATTATGGAGTTCTTGATGGATGTGAAAAAAGTGTACCCACCAATGCATTGTCGATGGAGCTGAATGTGTCGGATATCCGATTACAACTTAAAGATTTTGATCCGCCCACCGTTGAAATTGAAAATCTGGAGGCTTTTATGCCATCTTAACAGCACGGGCTCATCACCCGCAACAAAGAACTTAATGACCTTGACAGAAATGAAACTACAGACGACGACTTTATTGACGAAACTAGAAAACGGAAGCTAATTTCAAAAATGAACGAACCGTTTCTTCCCATCTGTTAAATGGATGATGAAATGATTGCAATGGATTGATGGATTTCTTAATAACACCCATTTTTCTTTTGTTCAAATCAAACACTGAAATCAGCTGTCAGATTTTCGGACTTTAACTGCGGCAAGGAGCGCACTTTACGTCCGAAAAAAAACTGAAACCGAGCCGTCAGCCATTATGGGTGCGCCGTATGATTTGCGTGCGTTCGGTTATTTTGGTACGGTGCCGTACGCACCGTTCCTTCTATTATGCTTGAGCCTCAAGAAATAATTAACTCACTAACTCACTAATTCACTAAGTCACTAACTCACTAACTGGCTGACTGACTAACTGACTAACTGACTGGCTGATTGACTGACTTAGACTTGGAATGCAATGTAAGTCTACCTCCTCGTCGTGCATTCTGGGTAATGCTAAATGACTTACTGTACTATTACTTGAAAGAACTTGCAGGGGACACCATGCCACACATACCACACAATGATCTTGTAAGCCCTTTCCTTAAAATTTAATATCAAGTTAAAACGGTAAAACTGTAGTAGTTTTTTCGTAAACCTTTTTTTCTTTTATCATCATCTTTGCACTTTATTTCATTTTGGTTTTGGACCTTATTGCACTTCCAAGAGTGAAATAAAGCCCAAAATCGTTTTGGACTTTATTACATTGGACTTAATTTCATGGCACTAAAATTACTTAGCAGTTGTTTTGTGGATAAATGAATAAAATGAGCAGTTATGTGTATTTTTTGTGAATCTAACTCAAAAAGACTAGATTGAAGATGAAATCCTTAGGGTCTTATCCCAGAATCAGATTTTCCAACTACACTACACTTAAGATTTAGCATTTCTTGTGTGTCAACTGGATTACGCTACCGTACATGAAACTGAAAACAGGGAAAACGATTCAATCAAATTTGCTAAAAAATTCTGTTCCTTTCCTTTTGCGCTTCGTCTGTTAGCAAAACGCATTAAGGCTAAGTAAATACAAATGTAATCTATGTACGTTTATCCACTAGCACCAACACTATAGGTCTGCACTGCATACGAGGAATCCTTTTGGAATTGGATCATCAATTTGCTGTGACATTCACGCACACACACCCGCTCCAACACAAATTCTATACCTTCAAAATGCAAACGCCCTTGGTCCTTGGATAGCTTCAGCTCCACGACATCAGATAAAATATTGAATGCATTGAAGAGGCACACATCCAGTAATTCTGGTGCCCCACATTCTCATTCGATACGAACTCCTGCTCCATTGGTAATTCCACTGAGCAATTTTGTACTTTTGGTATATAAACCAAAAGCGAAAGACAGTGTAAAAGGTACCAAAGAAGCATCAGGTAAAACTTGCAAAAGGCTTGTAGAATCGAATCCTTAACCAGCACTGACAGTGCTCCACCATGTAGAGCAGCTACCAAAAAAAAAAAAACAAAAAAAAACCCTGAGACACATGCCAATGTAATTCGAATGCCTTACCCCATGAATACTAGATATATCTACCTGAGGCAGCGGATTTTTGGCTTGAGGATTATATTGACCGAGTTCTGATGGAGACGTGATTTTCGGGACAGACATACCTTTTTTTTCTGTTTTATTTTTCATTACTCGCAATCCGCGTATCCCCTATATAGTTTTTTTTTTTCCTGTGACGAGAATATCGAGAGTATGGTTTACCTTTCGAAGCACGGATTCTACTCCTTTCGAAAGAACGTACGATATCTCAATGGGACTGAGCAGCAATGAGCTCGAGAAATGCATCGCACAGACATAGGAACATGTATCTAGATACGTTCCCCTTTGCCATGGTTTTGTCAAAGTGCTCTGTGTATAGTATTCGAAACGTGCTGGGAGAACAAAATTTTCTGAATGTTTGCAGTTTTTCTTTAAAAACGTGGGTTGCCCAAAATATAGATATAGTATCTATAGGTAAACTTTTTGTTTTTGTATTTTGGGTAGTATAGGTATTGCCTGAAAATTCAGCCACCATCATAGTTTCCGTTGACTTCCTGTCACATGTGTCCTATGGGAAGAGGTGACAAAACCAAATGCAATAGGATATACGTTTTGGGTTGAAAGATTGCCTGGATTAAACCATCGGATGATAGAAGTAAGTACCTTAGCTGAATTCATGCGGGTGGACTCGAACAAACCGAGAATAAAAAAAAAACAGATTTGTGGCTTATGGGAACGAACAACATTTATATTTTAGAGCAAGAAAAAGGATGTGAATTACAGGCCAATTGGATAGATTGACATCTAATCGAAGTGTAATTTTGAAGTCCAAACATTGCAGGAGATGCACGTTTTGGGTATTTGTTTGGTCATTTACAGTTGAGTGAAACGATTTTAGATGATAACCATTGATATCTATGCTATATATAGTAAGAAGAGAAGGACGGATAGGAAATATGGACCCGTTTTAGAAAATGATTTACATACCTAGTAAACTTAAATTATTTTATGATATTTGATATGCATAAAAGGATACCTAAGACCCAAAACCCAAATTTGCATATTTTGAAAAGTTTTTTTAAAAACATATGGATCAATTTCCTCCTTAACACTTTTTAATGGTTTGAACAGAAGTCCTTTGCAGAAAAAAGACTTCACTCACAAAAAAAAAAACTTTACTTAAACAAAACACTATATATATAGTTATGTACTTATCAATAAAAAACAAAACATAAATTCATAAAAACAAACATGAAATAAAACCAACATTATATCTATAGCACTTATTTTTCAGTCTCTTACAGCCTAATTAATATAAAACGCGTTATTCCATCTTTATTCTACGAACTTAATAAACCATGGAATAAGAGTTAAGCCACAGATTAAAATTTCCCATTACTAGATATAAAATATTCGTGGTGGAATAGTAAAGTTACATAAATATAAAAAAGGAAAGATTAAAATTAAAACCATTAATTTGAGATTACAGATGTATAATTTTTTTAATTATTTTATTTAATTTTAAAAAACTTTGACTTTTGGATGCATTTCAGCTGATCTATCAGCCATCATCAGCAACACGAATGACAGCAAAAACTTTTTATTTACAAAGAATGACACTTCATACAATAACATTGTTTTCTTATTTCAAGATGACATACATAGTTAGTTAAGTTATACTGTCAAATAAATACATACAATAGTTTTAAAAAATTGAGAAGGTGGAAGTTATGTTTACCAAAAATCATTACACCAAGTTTCGCAAACTTCGGTTTTTTTCATGAGTGTTTTGACAGAAATTTGTGAAAACACACCTCCTTTTTCTTTCTTTATTCTTTTATGTATATCATATGGATGTCTTTGTTCAACCTTGTAAATTTAATGGTTTTAATTGTTTGTGTCTTTTGTGCTTTTTTTTATTTTAAAAATGGAAAATTTCAACAAAACGTAGAAAAGGTATGAGAACTGCAGTGCCAAATTTGTAAAAATAAAGCAAAGCATGTATACAATGTTTTTTGCATTTTTCAGAACCTACTAAAATCATTGTCATCGAAAAAATAAGCAGAATCGTAAATTTATCTGTGGGCATCAGCCAAAAGAAAAAAAATAATTCCGGACATTTGTTGCTTATTCCTTCACCAAACCACCTTCCTCGATGGTTTAGCTTAGTAAACGTCACTTAGCCGACATTTTATTTTATAAGTAACTTTTTGCACTAAGTCCGAGGATTAATGCCTAACCTTTTTCTATTCCGCGTTTTTTTTTTTTTATTTGGTTGTTAGAAACTATAAACACTAGCCCAAAGAATTTTCTCGAAATTTTAGTGATTATCAATAGTGATTATTTCTGTCTAAAATGGTCGGATTGAGGTAAGTTGAAATGCATTTGAAAGCCATATTCTTTAAGATTCCAAATCCTTTCACAAATTATATTTTTGAGCTATAATTATGTCGCAATCATGGGCACTTTTTTTTGTTAAATGAATAAAAAAATTCAGTAAGAAAATTTATTAAGCTTTAGTTTTGTTTTTGTTTGGTTTCCGTACGATTCTTTTTCGGTCAGATATCACTCTTCAAACGAAATATGGCTATTTTTTTTTTGTATGACAAGATAGTACAAAAAATTCAAGTCCAAATTTGAAAAATAGGCATCTTTACGTCTTTTTAGAAAATCTACCGCTATTAAATAACTGTAGTTGATGATAAAACTAATGTGAGGCTTAAGTATTGAAGCTTAATATACCTTTCATAATTCCGTAAATTTACAAGTTGATCCATCGAACCGTTTCTCTGTTAAGAATGATCAAACTTTTGAGACCGAAAAAACGAACATTTTTTTGCTTCTAAACATGACGTACTTATAATTTCTTAAAAAGTTGAAAAAAGGAATTATTCTGATATTTGTTCGCAGTTTTCCAATAGGTTTAGTTCAAATTTATGAAAAAACAATAAAAAAAATCAAAGTTCTTAAAAATAATTTTTTTAATAAAAATAAATTTATGAATCCATTTTTTTTTTTTACTTTGATTTTCGAGAATTTTAATTTTTTTTGTTGCTATTTATTAATACCTTATTCATTTTTTCAAGTTTTGTAGTGATTATACGTACATACGTTATGTTAAGAAGCAAAAAAAAAGTTTGTTTTATTCCTCTCAAAAGTTTGATCATTCACAACAAAGCATGGATCAACTTATAAATTTACAAAAAAAAAAAAAAAAAAACAAAAGTAAAGCTTACTAAATTTGCTAACTGAAATTTGTATTCCTTTAACCAAAAAAAAAATCTTTCCACTTTTTTTGACACAAAAAAAAAATTAAAAAAAAATTGGTCCCTCTGTACCTATTTCTTATGATTGCGACATAATTATAGCTCAAAAAATTAATTTTTCAAAAAATTTGGAAACTTAAAGAATAAAGCTTTCAAATGCATTTGAATTTATTTCAATCCGACCATTTTTAACAGAGAGTATATTTGAATTACAGTATATTGAAAATCACTAAAATTTTCAGAAAAAAATCTTGTTCCTTTAATTCTTTGGGCTAGTGCTAATGCACATATATTTATATTTGCTTCATTAACAAAAAAAGTATAAGAAAATATATAAAAAAGATTATTTCGAATGATCTTGTAAAACTCGATTATGGTTGGATGTTTAGTTTTATTATTGCACAAGAACATTTCCTAAATGTTTTGCTTTTTTAAAACTTTCCAGGTTTTCCTTGTGCCTGCGTTCTCTGTTAGGTTCTTTAAGATTTGTGTACGCATCTTTAGTTTCAAATGATATCATCAAGCCCACATCAAAATTTTGCATAATTTCCAAAATTGACGACTCAAGGGACTTTTTTTTTTCTAGTTGCTCCGGATCCTGTGTGTGGGTCATTTTGCTATTTTGATGATTGTTTTGAATCAGTTCTCATTTGCTCATGTGTCAAGCACGCTTATGGTGTGACTATTTCCACATTCTTTGGAAATGTGCTCCCACATAATGTATCTTTTTTGGCTCTGAACCTTTCTTTTTTGGACTTACTTTGTCTTTGTTTTCAATGCATATACTTAAAAGAGCGATTCCGTTTCGTCGAATTACCATTTTTACATGATCTACATATATAATAGGGCAAGTATTGGCTTCGTGTCAAAAAAAAAATCGAGGTTTTAATCAATACCAACATTACGATGATGGATAAACCATGCCGTCCGTCGGTCTGTGCGTCTGTTCGTCTGTGCGTCCATCTGTACAGAGAGCCACAGCCTAAACGGGTGGACGGATTTGCCTTCCAAATTTGGTTGGTATTTTTTTGTTTTTGAATATCTCGATTAGAACGAATACCTCCAATATAATGCTTTCAAGTTATGTTATGTTATAAGTGATTGTAACAAAACTGCATTTTTAGTTTTTCTCAAAAAATTCCATTAACGAAAATATGATGAACACACTTTTCGGGAATTTTTTCCATAATTTTTGTTTTTTCCGTATAAATCATTACTGGCTCATTTGATTACGTTCAAAACTTGTCACCAGATTGTACTCATCATTTTAAAAAGTCTAGTGTTTTAAGTTTTTGAATCGAACGAACTTGCTCCAAAGCTATCATATGTATTAACTTAGCTTGAAAATTTTAGCTTTTGGTTATCTGATATGTGTATTTATTGAGAAATGTGCACAAATAAGAAAAAATAAATAGTTTTTTTAACTCGCATCGAGATAAATAGTCGAGAAACATGTTGAATCGGAACGAAATCCATATACAAAAATGACATTTGTGCCAATTCGCAATGTTTCTCGACTACTTTTCTCTATGTGAGAGTTAAAGAACACTGGGGTCGATTCATCGCATACGAAAACGAGCGAACGTAAGCGTATTTCGTCCTGTGAACCTCGTAACTACATTTTTTTTTAAAGATTTTCCTTAACATTAGACAGTGCTGGAAAACTTTGAGTTAGGAAAATAAAAAAGTATGAATGGTGAAATAACCTCAATTAATATATTTTACAGTTAATTTGATTTCTTTTTATTCAATCCAATTATTCAATTTAAAGAAAAACTAAATTTTTTTAAAAAGCTAAACAAAATTTGCTTCGTAGACACGTGGTTCACGCAGAAACTGGACGATTTGCTCTTTATCTTTCTATATTCTTGTACAGATTATAGAGACATAACACGCAACGTCAAAACGTTTACCGTTTACGTTTGCTTGTTTTCGTATGCGGTGATTCGACCCCTGCTTTGGATCGGCTGGGAAGACCGTAAAATTCAGCAATATCTTCATAGATGGCTGTTACTGCCAGTTGCCACGCTGCCACCATGTATCCATAATTCATCTAATGGAAATATAATGTAAATCATTGATTTATATGATACACAAATAGTATTTTTACTTAATAATTCTTTTTTGAAGAACAATTTTATTCCCAAAATGTTTGCAAATAAATAATAGCCGTTTTCATTAAAGGAGAATACATCTAAACTGAATCGAAACTGTATTTTCCATAATGATTCTATATCACAAAACTACAACTACTTGTGTTACAAGTGAAATTTCTCAATTTTGTATAGAAAATTGTAAGATTTTACTTCTAATACTAGCACTTGTTAGTTTAGTGTTATAGGCCCCTGGAGGCAAACAAAAAATAAACTTGTATTGCTTAAGAACTAGAACTTTCATTAACATAATTTTATTTACAAAAGTAAAGTTTTAAAATTTTGGCCATCACTGTATTGTGACCTTTCGCTATAACGCCATTATGAATATCGTGTCCAGTGTTACTTTATCACAATTAACATAATTTTCAAAACCTTAAAAATGATTAAATTGAACTTTAACCAGCTAAGCTTTGTTTTTTTTTTTATGGACATTCCATTCCAGCAATAGTATTTTTCTAGTGGAATTCCTTTGCGTGAGTTCATTCAGTTAATTAAACTTTAAAACAGGAACCATGTTTTTCAACGAACAAACGAAAGGAGGACTTGGATTAAATTAAAATTTGTCGTCTACTCACAAAGAGTGAACTTCAAAATGGTTTAACTCCCATTTAAAGTTCACTAAATATAAAATGTCATGAATCTTAATTTTTAATGTTATTATTTAAAGCGTGCTATACTTATTTTGCGTGATATGTTACAGAGTTAAAAATAGGTTTGCCGTGAATAATCAGCGTATTGAAATGAAGACTTAATTGTGGATTGAGTTTGTTTTAATAACAATGCTTTCATTAATATAAAATAAGGATACTTATGATATAAAATTAACAAAAAACGAATAAAATACGTGTCTTATGAGTTCGCACATTGGTACTTATTTTTCCAAGGAAGTTGAAAGCCGTAGATAACTGCTTTTAACTTAATAATCGTACAATCGTACAAAATGCAGAAAATCGAGTAGTCTGGAGTATTGTTGGAGGTGGTAAGAATGACCCATAGGTATAAAATAATCAGAGTCCCCATATTCTACAAATTGTGTGTCTTTTGATCAATTAACTTAAAAATAATCAAAAAAGCATATGCATATGTATTTATTCAAGGTCATTTCCATGACTTGAGGATAAGGCCTGGTGGTGTGGATAAGAAGTAGAACTTTTTCAGTTTTTGTTTTTCCTGTGCATTCCGGAACCTTTAATTCTTAGGGAAAAAGCTCTTCATAGAAAATTACCTTTGGTACATTTATTTTCTTCAAATTAATTCACCCATTCGTGTTTTGTGCTAAGACGTATTTCAAATAGAAAATTCGAAAGTAAAAAAGAAAGTTTAGAAGATTACATTTATATCATTGTTTTGTGACATTATTTGTCGTGCTAGTCATCAACTTCTTAATTGACATAAGTACACGATCACCATTCGTACAATCACTCGCAGCGGATGCTAGCGTTTCTGCAAACACAAAGTCCTTCACAGCCTGTTTTACAGGCGCAGAAAAATTACTCAGTATTGAGCCCGGAGCTTAAAAATTAAAGGTACCCAGTGGAACGAGGCACTAGGCAGTCATTTCCACTCTTTGTCCATCGCCATTTAGTGGGTGTAAATTAGTTTTCCAAGTCAATGTACTTAGGTATAGTAAGGTTGAAGTAATTTTTGAATATGCAGCTCATTGAAGAACGATCTGTTTCAAATGAAAACATAAGTGCATGCTCTATCAAGCAATAAGTGTAAGCGAATGGTTGATATAAACCTGGAGATAAGCTCGAAATAAAGGTTGATGCACAGCTCTTGAGGCCGGTGGTAGCACTGCCAAAGTCTAAAATAAAGCTTCGGTTTGGCTGAAGCTATGATAAATTCTGAATGTCGTAAATCCACGAATATTAGTTTCTTCTGGTGCCTTGTATATCAACAGAAACAGCTTTTCTCTTGCCTCAGCTCTGCTCTTTACTTACTACTTACTTAGGTCCTCAGACCATGAAAAGCCCGTTGTGATCCCTTTAAGGGGCATAGGGCCTCCACTTCTCCTACGTGCCATCGTGTACGGTTTCTGGAAATATAACCTAGTTCTCACCAACTCTTCCCCAGCTGTGCAGATTCACTTTCGACTGTCCTGCGCCATGTGCTTCTGTGTCAACCCGACCCTCTACCTGCCTGTGTGAGTGGATTCCATTGCATCGCTTGGCTTGTTCTTTAAGCTTATAGCGTTATTTCTCCATATTTTATTTTGGACAGCATTCCCAAAGCAGTCTTTGCCTTTTTAACACGGCTGTCGACGTCTTGTTCGGTTCCGCCTTTGGTAGAGACCAAACTCCCAAGATATTGAAAGTCTTCTACTTCCTCTACCGGTTGTCCAGAAATATTGACTTGAACGGATGAGTTACTTCCGAGGCTGATCATTTTTATTTTTGCCGTGTTAATTTTCAGCCCCCTGCCATTTCAAAATGGCACCGTTTTAATACAGCCGGTTACCCCTAGTTGCAAACTATCCAATAGGCACGATTACGAATACTATGGATTAGGGGTAGCAATTTATTCTTGGTTGTCGGTCTAGGTATTGTTTATTTTTACAAATATTGGAATAATAAGTAATAAAATTTAAGAGAGTAAAACTCTTGAATGTTTTGTCATTTTTTTATATACGTGAACGTTATTTGTTTTTTTTTCACATTTTTAGTTTTGAAAAAGTTTACAAATGCTTCAGAAAGTCTTTGTTTTTTTTCAGGCAAAATATAAACTCACTTACAAATTACATTTCTTGCACGTTGCACCACGAGTTTTTCATCGTCACTATCACTACAACTATCAACCTTCTTTCTTTCATAATAAATAACTTTTAGGTAGGTATGTTGATTAACCAAGGACCACAAATCACAAAGCAGAACCACGTGGTATACCTACAAGTTTTTGCTGTGGAAACTCTTTTGTAAAGCCGAGTGCTGGTTGTGGAGGTTTCAAAGCCAGGGAACTACTATAAATTTAATTGGATGCATTGTGAAAGTTTAATTACCGTTGTCATGAATAACAAGATACAAGGGAGTGCACCTGATGATAGTACATATGGTATAACAAAAGAGGTATTCAGAAAAATATGACATGACAAAGTTGTTTGCATGGAAGCTGTATATTGACAACACGTATAGGTATTGTTAACTTTGAAATTTTTATTTCTATGGTGAACAAAGGTTGGGGCTTATAGTTTTTGCTTTTAGAATTTTTAGGGTGGGTGTGAATTATGAATATCTGGAATTGGATTTGAGCGATGATGGACATTTATAGTTAGGAGTTGTTTTTAGGAAAAAATTGATGACCAATATTTATATACAACAATTTATATGAACAATAATAATTTATACAATGCTACTTTGAAAAGTTTTAGTGGATATTGGTGACATGATGAGACAAAATTAAACCATATTTTTATTAATTTAAAAAAAGTCTTTTACAAAATTGAATTTAATCTTGAACAAAATCCGGGTCTTTAAATAAAACCACTTTCATAATTTATTTTACAAATACAAACTAAATTTTTATCTTTTTTGGTTTTTAAATTCATAAAAACACAAATAATACATAAAAACAAGATAGTATATCCATTTATGGTGAATTAAATTTAAGTATTTTTGTATTAATTTTGGTAGTTATTCTTCATGATCTTATTCTTCTTTCGATCAATTTAACCCCATGCGTTTACCAATGCAGTGACACAGGTTTCTGATTTTGTGCAAATCATTACCTTTTAGCATCCTTAATCCTCACCTTAACTACCCTATCCAATTGTCCTACCCCAAACTTCACTACAGGCATGATTTTTTTATTGCTCAGTGGGAGATGTTTTGGAAAACCGCCCCAATTCGTCGAGCTAGGATGAGCGAATTGAACGCATGCTGAAGCCCTTTTCCATCATATGAGGAAATACCCCTGCAGTATCCTAAACTCGCAACAAATTGCGTTCTTGGGCAATCAGTCTTTTTTGTATGGAAATCATTGTCTTGTGATTTTTTCGTTATTGATTTTTGAAACGGTATATTGATATTAATATTTTTTACAGTCAAACATCTTTAAGCTACATTTTGTTGACCCTTAAATACAAGAATGATTTGCGGTTTGGCAAATTAGAAGCTTACAGTTGATGATTGTTCGGCCAAGAGGAAGATGCCTCTCCAATATCTTCATGTCAGACAACATGGAATCAACATTTTCTAGATCTTAGACGTTGTCAGTAACTTTTCTATTCAAGTTGACACTTTCGACCGTATGCACAGTGGTTTCGGTTCTAGGGAGAGCTAGTAGCACAAATGGCATTTTTTCTTATTGATATAACTTCCATATAACAGCCAAATTATTGTCATTTTGGTTCAGTTACAGATATTAAAACAACGTTGTAACCCAATTAGCCGCGTTTCTCCTCTTGATTTAAAACAATTTCATTATTATAATGTTACACTGAGGTTGCATTCTTAACCAAAACGAGGTTGTTTTTATGTTGTTAAAATGTTAGCACTAGTTATTGCAATGTTATTGTTCTGTAGACATATTAATTCTCTTTTCGTCTAGGTATATTAGATTATTGAAACAATTCTGAAACTTAATGCAGCATTTTTTAAACATTATTAAAACTAAACTTACAAAGGTTGAACCTGAGGATGTTGAAAACAGTGCAAAAAATTTCTTAGCAAAAACATGTTTTAAGTTTTAAATAAGTTATTTAATAAACAAAGGGCATTACCTTTTTTTATTACATAAGGTTTGAAAAGTGTTTTATTAAGAGTCAATAAAACGATCGAAACAATGTCTTCCATATTACCTAAAAATACGATAATTAATTGTTTCCGAAGTAAAAAAGCAATGACGAATATCATTTTTATCAGGAACATTGATGTTTTACTTCGAAAAAAAACACGCGCCTACCAAATATGGAAAATTAAGAGAATTTTTGAATAATTAAGGCACATTAATTTTTGTCTGGGGACTGAAATAAAACAAAAACATTGTTGATAAACATTAATAACTGAAATATATGATTATTTCTTTTAAAATAAAGTGTCCCAAACAGTTGCAACATCAATAAAGTTGATTTAAATGTTTCGCCTTTAAAATTACATTTTTTCACTGGAGTAAAAATTTAAGTTAAAATGGCGCTTGTTATATCTTTCATGAATATAACATTATATGTCTTGTTATAACATATAAGTTGTTAATCCGTATTTGAATGAATTTCAAATATTTGTACAACAGAGAACCCAATTTTTACTTCAGCTACAATGTTGATGGATTTAAAAAACACAAAAAAATCTGAAATTTTCAGTGTTTTTTCTCCGGAAACAAGTGATTTTAGAGCAACTGGCTGACATTTGGAACGAAATATACTTTTTGCGTCAAAAAATAGTTCATTCCCGATCTGTCAAGCCATGAACTGTCAAATTCCATTGGAGTATGGCTACGATGTTGATGGATTAAAAAAACACCAAAAAATATGAAATTTTCAGTGTTGTTTTTTGCTCCGGAAACAGGTGATTTTAGAGCAACTGGCTGACATTTGGAACGAAATATACTTTTTGCGTCAAAAAATAGTTCATCCCCGATCTGTCAAGCCATGAACTGTCAAATTCTATTGGAGGACTGAAAGTAGTTATTCTTAGAGGTTCTTAAATCCTAAAAAGGGGTTCACATTGACTATGTAACTTACCGGAAGACTCCCTCGGCCAATATCAAAATCATTTGAAAACCATCCGACCGATTTCATTTTGATTGCTCGTCGTCCGGTAAGTTACTCAATGTGAACCTACCTATTCTTAACAATTTTGACAGAAAATGGGTTGACAAAAAGATGAGAAACCATTTTATGCCGTTGAATTAAAATTGCGTTCGATGTGTCAGCGAAATTATGTGATAACTAAGCGGCAACTCTGGAAAAATTATTTTGGTTCCCTCTTTCCAAAAAAAAAAATCATCTAAACATTACTACAACGCAACGTGAGCAAAGGTGCATGGACATAATAGTATCATAACGTAATTGTAACGTAACTGTAACATTTCGGTTTCAATAAAAGTGACAGCTGACAAAACGGTGAACAAGATTCAAGCAAAATAAACTTTGGAACGATTGCAGTGAGAAAGTGAAAAATATATGCTGCAAAATAAAAATGCCTTACGTTGTGCTGCCTCGTCAAAAACAATAAGCGCTAGAAAATACGATTGCAGTAAGTATTACAATCTGTCAAATATTCATTTATAATTGCAACAATATGTTTTTCTTTTTTATTATTTTTTATTTTTAGGAAACAAGTTTTGAAAGCCCACCAATTTTCAGTGATACAAACTTCGAGAAATTCACAGTCCCCATCATTGTAACAACTGAAGATTATACTACATCTACTTCTACATCATCTATACAACCGATTTATCTAGCCGAGGAGAATTATGAATCCACGGGGCTCAATAATCATCAGCAATGTCAAGGTGTTGATCACTTGGAAGTGATTTCAACATCCATCAATAATATCCAAAGGGACGTGGACGAGTTGAAACTTGTGGTGCCTGGTTTTGGGGAAATTTTGGCAAAATTTATGTCAAACACCAGCAGCGTAGACAAATGTATCACAGAATACTTAAAAAAAAGGTGTAAACCCAATGAAAACGAAGTGCTTCCAATAGAAGAGGAAGACTTCACGGACCTTGAATCCTTGAAAATAAAATCATATCATAAAATGGTTATTTTTGAGCAGCTGTTGGGAGACAAGTCTTACCAGCTTAGAATCATAAGATTTCTGAACACAAAGTTTAGAATGAATGGATATGAAAATGGACAAACAATTTTCACGATGGTCATCAGATTGTTGACTGAAACATCCCTTTTCCTCCCGTACTCGTGGAAAGGCATTAATCGCAAAGAATCCAAAAACATAAGCTTTGAGGTGAACCACAAAATGTTTATCGCATTTATGTGCAAAATTGTCCGAAACGCGGATAACACAAGAGTCGAATCTAATGTCAGCAAGATGTTTGAGAATTCACTTCGTTTTAAAAAAATCTACAATGAGAGCCCACAGTCCATAAAGATGCCATCGTCTCGAAGTCGGCCAAAATTAATAAAGCACAAACCTGAAATTAATGAAGTTGAACAAGAAAAAAGCAATCAAATGTGAACCCTATAATTTATTTTTAATGTATGTATGTATTTATTATTTTTTTAAGTACCTCTCATTGAAACAGAATGTGTTCCTTCTAATTTATTATTTACATACTGTATTTTTTTTTTTAATAAACTTTAATTGAAACCGATACTTATGTATTTAAAAACAAAAATTTATTTTGATGACATGATTAATAAATAAATGTTGTTGAATTTTAGCAAAAAGTAAAGAAAAACAATTCGATGAATGTAATTATTTATTATTGGTTGTTGTTATGGACTGGAGCAAAGGAATGAACACTTTTCGGCATTGTTTTCGACCCTTACCAGTTTGCAATATATATCAGATAGAGAAACAAAAATAGGTGAATATAATCGACAATCAGATTCATATATATTGAGCTCAGATCAACGAAGAGGATAATGAAAATAATCGCTGGTATTCACTAAGGGTGACCCATAAAAAAAAAGTTGTGAATTTTCAGAAAAAGTTTTTATAATGTACTTAACACATATTATTTTGAAAGATTTACTTAAAAACCATCTATTTTCGTTTTGCTTAGAGTTCATTGTAAATTTTGGCAATTTTACTTGCATAGATGCATTATGAGCTCGTAAGAATGAAATCAGTGATATGTCACGGTCCTCAATGATTGGAGTAGGATTATGATACTTTACTTCAAAGGGAACTTTAGCTTGAACAATTTTTGCGTTTAAAAAACCCGAGTTTTGAAGTTCGGCAATTCTTCGAGCTACTTGGTTTAAAGGTGTTCTACCCATTCGAAGTAATCTTCTTATTTTAAAAAGCTTAGATTCAAATGGATATGGAGAAAATGAGTCCAGTGGTCCAAATTTTCGAACATCGTTTAGTTTATCAAAAAAAAAAAAGTTTATCAAAAAGTCTTTGAACATTTCCTCTGCTACTTTCAAATTAACTTCGTTTTGGTCGTCTCATATTTATAACAACTGCACAATAAAAAAGTAAAATATGTTGGCTAATCTTTTGGTCATCAAAAAATTTCTTTACCACAAGGATGCTCAGATAAATAAAAAAGATCTATTAATTCGGTGCCCTTCCAATGTGCCAGGTCACTCAACCCACGAACTGGTCTGTCAAACTCCTTAGGCAGTTTGCATCTCTCAAGGAAGCATGACACTTGATTTGCTTGATGAACACTCCAACGCGCTTTATGGTTGTTTAAGTTTCCAGTTTTCCAGACATCAAAAATCGTTTTGTAATTCCTGAATAGGAAAGAGAATATAAGAATGGGATTTTTTTGTATTGATAATAATTTTATTACCTAAGTCTATTAAATGGAATCGGAAAGTCATCTATTATGTCGATCGGCAATTCTCTATAACAGTTCTGATTTTGCAATGATCTTTATATAAACCAGATCGAAATTTTTGATTTGTCCGTAGCACAGCGTTTATGTCAGTATAAATCATAGTTCTGGCTGTGTGCGAATATTTGCCTTTTATTTCACATTTTAAGTATCCATAATAGCCATTGCTTCCTATCACCCCTAAAAAAAATATGAATAATCTCTTTTTAATAAATACAAAATAATGAAAAAAAGTTTTGTTATTTTTCGAAGGACGCCTGTCGCGAATACCTTTAAAATACTTATCAGATATAAAGTTTGTAAGCAAGGACATACCTTTCAAATAATGACGGGCTGGTGTGTCGCAGATGAAGCAACGAATTTTTATTGAAACGATTTTTCCATTTACTTTAAGTCCTTTTTGTTTGTAAATTGATAGGAAATCATCAAAAAATATTTTCATAAACCAATTAACGTCCTTGGGTTTGCCTGTAAGGTATAGTTTATTTAAACTTTGGTTCTTCAAGATTGCTTTTATGTTTAAAGTCTTACCTTGCCCACAGTAAATTCTAACCACTATGGGAGGAATATCAGTTTTCTGATATATGTTCATCAGAATTGGCCAAAATTCAAATCTGGAACTTTTGAATAAAGGGAGTCCATCGTTGATGTTAATTTGTATCTTGATGTCCTTCTCCACTTTTCCCAAACAATTACGAAACGTCTTCTCTAATCCACAGTGCCAACAAGATCCGCCAAACCCGTCTACATCGATCTGACATTTGTCTCTGGGTGAAGCCATGATTGTTCTTGAATCTTTTGGCAGTGAAAGATTTGGAATATTTTTATTTATTAAAGTTAATAGCGAGTTCAAAGCATTCTGCTTGATCAAAAATTTGCGCTCAATTCCCTGAGGTCTTCGATTATAGACAATCGGTGTTCTTCTTTTTCGATTTCTGTGTTTAGTTCCTGAAAATTGGTTTCGTCTAGTTCTGTTTCCCAATTATCAGGCGCCGAATCAAGTTCAGGAACAAAATGAACTAGTTGGTCGTCATTAAAGGAACATTGAACAATTTCTTCGGGAACAATATTGTTTATTGTGGAAGTGTTAAATAAATTATTTTCTTCACTTTGAATTTCACTCAAAGGTTTCACATATTTTTGATTTGGAATAACTAAGCAAGGGGAAATTAGGGAATTTAGAAATTCTCTTCTTTTTTTCGGGAAATTACTTGGCTCTGGTTGTATTAGTGTTTCAAGTTTGTTGTTTTAAATAAGTGCTTGTTGTTAGTTTGGATTTGTTAATTTGTCCTTATTGTAAGTTTCATTATTATAGATTTATGTTCAAAAAAATGTCAAATTACATACATATAAAATGTTTTTTTTTCGTACCTACAAAAATTTTAAAAAAACTGAAACTTATTGAAAATATTTAAGGAAAAATAGAGCAATAATGAAAATGTTTCTTGAGTACAAAAAATTGCTGTTTTTTTATATTTGAATGAAAAAAACACAAGATATTGTTCTGAGCTTATTTGAATATCAATTCAAAATTGTTTTTTTTTTTTTCATAATGGTAGATTATTATAATATAATTGTCAAACAGTTTTCTGAAACTGTTTTTAATCAGTTATATTAACATTTCGGTTTGAACATACAAAAACAGATATTTAGAAAATGTAAAAAAAACCTTTAAACAACCTTCAACTAAGTAGCTTACTTACAACTATTTATCAACAAATAATATATTTGATGAAACAAGTTCAACAGTAATAAAATTCAATTATAACAATTTAAATCATAAAGTTGATAATATTTTCTGATTTACAAATTTGCAATAGAGTTGTAACCTGTATGTTTAAGATAGATCAATTATAACTCAAATACAATCAAATTTTTGTTATAAATTGTAATCAGTGCTACTAGGAAGGGCGTCAAAATTCAATAAGATCTGAACCACTCGACCGATATGAATGAAACTTGCAGGTACGATACAAGATTGATAAATAGATTCTGACACAAAGTTTCCACCCACTTATACGCCCACTTTACAAAAAAAACAGCTTCATAAATTTCAATTCGTATGGATGAAACCACCGTGATTTTCGGTCTATGCTCATAAAACAATGACTTTTGTAAGAAAAATTCGACAGTTTCATAAATAAGGGAATCTATTTCATAAGAAAAATAATGATTGAGAGTTACATAATACAAATACATATGATGGAAAACAGAATTGTTTTATTTAATTATTTTGGTTTTGTTATTAAAAAAAAAAATAAACAAATAAAATATGTAGTTATCTTAAGTTTATATTCAAAGAATATAAGAATTTCATGTTAAGAAAATCCTTTGCAAAATATAAAAATTTTAAAAAATCCAATCAAAAATAAATTAGTTCAAAAACCTATACTAATGAAGCTAAGCTGTATCGGAGAGTTAAAATATAATATCATTTGACAAGGTAGCATTTTGTTTTTAGGGAGTTTTCTTAAGCTAGCTATAAAAGGATCTAAGCTTATAAGAAGTCGATTCAGCAAATCCTGATTGATCGCAATTCTAGATATTTTTTTAGTGTGATTTAGTCTGAATAATTTTATATCCTTGTTTTTAGCTTGGGCTGCTTTTTCAGATAACTCGCCTATAGGCAAGAGAGCATTTTCTTTGACATCTGCTCCATGGATGAGTATTTTATGAACAGATGCTGGGAGATATTTCCTCTCAAGGGCATATTCTCTAAACTTTTCAACATCAATTTTATACCCTGAAGATAAAATTTTTAAAATACAAGCACATCTATCGATAAGGCTTCTTTCAATGCTATTTTGAAAGAACTTCTTTGATGTATTACCATCGTTAGATGTGCCACTACCCCCTGTTTTTGGCTGATCGACAATTAGTCCCAGTTTCTCTCTGAATAACGATTGATTTTTTTTTTTTATTTCTTGAAAGTGCTTCCTTTTCCTCCTTGGATCTAACTTGACACTTTTTTATATCAAGCCTGTACGATATAAATGGGTGCGTTCACATTGCAATCTTAAGCTATCCAGATACCTTTCTGTTGTTGTAATCCCATGTTAAATCACAGCTGATGGTGAACATAATGTTGACTGGAAAGAAAATCAAAAGAATCCTAAATATGTCTGTATACTCATCTATCTGACAGGAAATGTGAAAACAGCTGTTTGTTATTTGTTTTTTTTTCTGCGGTGAGGGTTTGTAGTCGCCTTCGTTAAAACAAAAAATAAAATAAAAAATAAAATGTTCGTTAGTATTGTTTTTAATAAAATCCAATATGATATCGAAGACTCTGAAGAAGTCATTAAGTTCCATATTAACCGGTAGGTTAGTCCAACATATTTTGTTTTTATCCAACTTATTTTCATTTTTTTGTAGCCAAAATTTTCATGTGGATGCAACAGGTAACACGAATGTTGTTTTTATTTATTTATTAATGGTTTTGTTTTATAGATTTTGAAGGTGTTATTTGCGAAGAAGCAGAGAGATATGTGCAGCAGAGGCAAATTTTGGTAAAGGTAAATTGTTGAGTTTTTTTTTTTCTTATCCCATTCAATTTGAATTTATATTAGTAAATTCAATGATGGAGGCTGCTACTGAAGCAGAAGGGTATTCTTCAAAACAACAACCAATGGAAAAGCAACAAGAAAAGGAATCGGTGGTGGAACACAAAACCGTGCTGTGGTTTTTGCATGAGTGCATTAAACGAAAAAAAGACTTAAGAAATCCCAAAATTCGCCGCAGAACTATTTTAATGAAGATACAAGAAGAACTCAAAAATCAGGCACAGGTACACTTTAAAATAACTTCGCTGGACACAACACTGAAAAATATGAAGTTGAGGTACCACAAAATAGTGGACAAAAACCGTTAGACCTCAACAGGGCGTGGGCGTATGCCATTGCCATATTTCAATTTAGTTGCCGAGATTTTTGAAGCAGAGGTAAAGGTGAATAACGCTCCAACCATAAGCTCTTTGAATGCCTCCTCATGTGATTTTTCAGTGGCGAATTCCACATCAGAAGATGTATTGCCCTATACATCGGCTGGTCCAGCTTTTCTTTTGGAAGCTCCGCGTTGTAGAAAGAATGCAGCCTTGAAGGAAAAGCTTCTGAATTTGGAAGGGAGAAGACTCGCAATATCAGAAGAAATTCTCAAAGAATTGCGAGCAATTACCAAATTAAGAAAAGAAAGGTAGGTACATAGTTAGAACTAGGTTTTTTTAACAATACCTAACTAATTGTTGCTATTTTTCAGGTCAGACAACCGACTGAAAGCTAAAGTTACGGGTATATTTAAGTGATATGCATTTTTGTTCCTTTCAATAAATGCCCTGAAAGGGTTTACCCTTTTTTTTAGTTCTACGTAAGTTTTTTTTTTGTTTCTGCAATTAAATTAAACCTTTTATTTGCAATTGAATGCCATTTTTGTTTATTAGGTCATAAGTTTTTTTTTTGAGAATATCATATAAATAAATAATTAGTGCTCAGTTTCTTTCAAAATAATTGAAAAGAAGTTTCCGTTTTTTGATTTTTCATCATTTTGTTGAAAAAAAACTAAATTTTGGTCCTGCTTGTTCCTGATGATAAAATTACTTCATCGTAATGGTTCTTACCTTTTTGGAATTCTTAAACCATCCACCCAAATCGTGCATCCACCTTTTTTGACCCCAGAAAAGAAATCTCTTAGAGACGAGCCAAAAGAAGTTTCAAATTAAATTTTTATTGGTAGATTTATGAATTAATTTACATACACAAATAATAATTATCACAATTCTTTAATGAAGCTAATTGTTAGTCTCTCTTCTTAAAATAGTGAAAGCAGAAAGTTTCTTTTATGGCATTGAATACCTCTTGCATGGGTTATATTATTGTTGCTTGAAGATGGGTCGCTTACGTTATCGTAATCCACTTCCACATCAGGATCAAAATACTCCTCATGACTCCGGATTTGGATATGGTTGTGCAATACTGCTTCAGTAACGATTTTGTTTGGCTCTGCCACATCCAAATACTTAAGGCGACGGAATCGGCACTTGAAAAAACACAAAAGTTCGTTCTATTGTGACCCTTGCGCTGCTAAGTCGAGTATTAAATTTCAAATGTGTATTTGATTTTCACTCAAGTGACCGTTATCTTTAAACGGTGTGACGAGATTTTTTTTCAAGGGGATACGCTGTGTCACCCACAAGGTGATATTCCCCGGAAACTAATCTATCTATTTCATTAGAAAGCGGGCTATTTTTAAACACCCTTGCATCATGCAATCGTCCCGGGGCTCCCACATGTATGTCGGTAAAAACAGCACGATGATCACATTTGGCTAAGAAGGTACGGTAAATAAGACCATTAAATTTACATTTGCCAAAGACATACCTTGCAAAATCACGGAATGAGTATTTTTCCGGTTGTATTTAGAAGTCGATTGGGTTTCTCAAAGGCTGTTTAATTTGTGTATGGCATCCATCCATAGCTCCGATTATTCCTGAGATATAGCCTCCCGATTTCTCTCGAATTGCCTGATTGATAAAGATATTTTATAATATAGGTACTTTAATTCCCTTATAACAGTAAATACTCACTTGAGAAATGGAATTATATTGGCTTCTAGATGGCCATTTGATGTAATCTACCGTTAGTGAACACAACAAATCAAGAACTTCACAAAAGGCCTTATGAGCTTAACTTTTCGCTATATTGAAACGATCTCCAGCAGACAAAAAAGCTTTGTTGTTTGCTCAGTATCCACAGAGTGAAAAAAACTTTTAGTTCCAGCCCCATAATACGCTTTTTGTTTCCCATTTTTTCCAAGAGATCCTTTAGTATAAAAAGTCAAAGTAATATAATTGCATCTTAATGTTTTCAATCTAAATTTACCGAGAAAGAGCTGCGACTCATTCGAAAATGGTCTCGAGACTCATCCAACGTATATCCTGATATGGTAACTTCATACAAGTTAGTAGTCCTCGTCGAAATATCGCTTAGGATGTCAGGGGAAATGTTTGGAGGACTAGAGCTCTGAAGAAGATCGTTCACAACAAATAATGCAACTCTTCTTATTTTTGTTTAAAATTAAATGTGAAAAATTAAACAATTTTAAAAAAACTATTTGGTAAATATGTAGATACCTAATATTTCGTCTTCTTCAGGTTCGGATGATATGTTCAAATCTTCCATTTTGTTTGTATTCTTATTTAATTTTGCTGAAGAAGATGATTTCACTTTTTTTAATTTTTTGTATTTGACGCTCATCTATTTTAATTTGACAGGTAACCTATCTGGTCTCGTTTGTTCGTTCACAAACGTATCGGATACTTAGGTATCTAGGATAGGCTATTCTATACGAATGTGAACTCACCCAATGAAAGAAACATTCAAAAAACCTAATGCAGGCATGAAGAGGCGACAAACCAAATTCGGTATTGACTTGGTTTTCCAAGCACTTGTCGATGTCATTCATTTCAGTAGGCTTAGCACCGCAAATGTAACATCTGGAAGAGCTTGCATCACTGAGTGCGGAACATACCTTGCCATACCTTACCATTGTCAGTTGCAAGGAATGTGAGATCGAAAGGTTAGAATCGTTGATGCCAATTGTAGTGGGTCTTAAAGAGGCAATTTTCTGTTTAAAATACTTTTCTTCTTCAATGGAGATGGCCGTGGTTTCTTTTTTGAATTGGATTCTTATTGGTCTGTATTATCTGGTTGAGGAATATATGCATGGTGACATTTTACACCTTTAAAAGGAAAAGTAAGCGGTGGCCTGTAACCTTACTTTATAATAATTTAGACTGAACACTGATAGCGTCGCGTCGCATAGAACGTTTGATTTCTGTAAGCTCAATTTTGCTATACGAGCAAGAAGAGGTCAGAAAATGGGAAAAAGTTTTTTGAAGGAATTGGCCTTAAAGCTTCGCAGACAATGAGATAGAAAACGGATAGCCAAGCCAACTCTCCACACTAATGTAAAATACTGCTATAAAACTTGCCAGCGGAAGTTCTGAAAAATAACTTAAAGCATGCTATGTTAAACTATGAAAATAGATAATAAAACTACAGCAGTCTGCGATATGTGCAATACTGCAGCACTATAGAAAGTATTTGAGTGCTATATATTTTTTCTTGAAGTCTAATGTGATTTTCCATGGTAATCAATTTTTTAATGAATTTTTCAGATCTAATAACAGAACTACAGTTTTATCAATAAAAACCCAAAAAATTAAACAATTATTATTACTTAAATACTTTTTCATTCGCCACGAACAATTTTTTTTGGTATTGAAACTCAAAAATACCGATAGAAAACCACATAAGTTTTCGTAAGTTCCCCTCACATCCTTGTTCACATCGTTTTACCGTTTGACAGATGCAAGAACATTAAGTTCCCTGAAAAGTTTAATTCCTTTAATAATTTTTTTTTTTTAAATTTCATACCTTTATGCTGAAATTTTTATTCACACACAAAAACAGACTATACCCTGCTAAAGTTCATGAAAGCCATTTTATTTAATTATTTTTCCGTTGAACCACTAGTAGGTAGTTGTGCCCATTAACACCTGCACATTTGAGATTTGAATTCTTATTGCCTTCGTGTCACAATCACAGAGTAACTATGCGAATGTACTAATCCTTTTTTCTATCTCCTCCATTACGAAGTGGCAAAAATTCCCTTCTACTTTTATATCTGTATGTGATGAGACATCCTCTGAATTAGACAATAAAAGTCTTGAAATAAAGTCAAAGGCAGGTTGAGAACATTGTTATCTCACTCATTTCAATGGAACTTTTTCAGAAGTCTTCATCGTTTGTTGGCTATTAAGGCTGTCTAGTTTATGCATATGGCCCGCAATTATTTTCGCACTAATGGGGATTCTTATTTCAAAGAGACTGTTTTAGGGATTTTTTTTTGTATACGATTGTATAGTATGCAAACTTGTGTGTGAGTGTGTCATGGTGTATGTATAAAAATGATGACAATTAACTGCCAGGGATGTATATCCGTACAGTTCACATTGTAGGGACTTAAAAAGAGATTTAACGATGATCCGAATCCCTCGTGCAGAATGATGCTTTGTAAAATCTGATAGAATGGATTTTTTGTTCGCACAAGGCACAGCCGATATGGAATAAGACTTTAATATTAAATTGCTTGGAAAGTTTAAGAGAACTCTTGGAATACAAAGGGAATCTTTTATTTTGAGTTTATATAGAATACGAGTACCTTAGTTGCTTTAAATTTAAAGATGAAGTTTTATAGAAAATATTTTTAAGTTAAAATAGATATTCTTTTTCACAATAATAATTTAAAATATTTCAAATAATATTTTTAAGTTGCATCCAGTGAAGATTGTGGATAACTTTTTGTTGTTTTGCAGTAATAGCAAAAGAATGTATAAAGTATGAACAAAGCAACCCATTGTTTGGAGGATTTTATCTTACTAGAAGAAACCAAAGCAATAAACTACACGTTGGTTCATATAATTTCTCAAAATAATCTGAGAAAATTGAAGGTTCTTGCTTTTCAAAAGATCTTATGTGAATTCTGTATAATGTACTTACTTACCTACACAGATTACTTGTGAGTGTGCCAAAATGCATATACATCTTCTTCAACCTACACTAGGGTAGTAATACCGGTGCCTATAGGAAACCCGCACATCATGAATTAATCTCTCAATCCTAACGATGTTTTCTAGAACACGTACCTAGGTACCCACAAAAATTGATGGAGGTAAAATAAAAAAAAGTACCTATATACCTCTAAAGTCTAAACCATTAATGGTTTTCTAAAACCCTCTTTTGTTGTTTGCTATGAACCCATCTACTATTCTCCTTACTCTTCCATCTTATCGAAGAACACCAAAAAAAAGCACACGGCCATCATCAACATATTCTCACAAAAAATAATGATTTATAATCCAAAAGGTTGTGTGAGAAGGTAAATACAATAATAATCCTGAATTGTACAGGAATCTCATGGGAAATTAGCATCGTACAACAACTAGAGATTCTGTCACACCTAACACAAGACCAATCTTCGAAAAACAACGTTAAACACATCATACCCTCTACTCTCTTTTATTGGAATTTAAATGTTGGACTCTCGTTTGCAGGCAATACTAGTACCTACATACTACACAACTGGCTGAAGTGTATTCGCTCAAAAAGACTGAGAGCACATACAATGGAACACTCAAGAGGTTGCATGAAAATGCTTATGAATGGATCGGTCGAAAATTTTCAAAAGACACTACTTGGCAGTATTGGAGAGCATGTAGTGTGGGAATTTTGAATCACTTAAGTCACTTTTAATACTTTCCCATACCGTTTACTTTACTACTCCTCCTGTATTGACCACATTAACACCTTCCATGTGTAAACAAATAATTTATTTGGTTTGTCTTATACAGGAGAAGCATTCTATATAAATTAATTACTGTTATTAAGGCAACTTACGATAGATGCAAATGTCACGTTCAGCAGGGAAGAAGGTTGTCAGATGAATTGAACGCGGAATGAATCAGGGCTCCATACTGTCGACAATACTATTCATGTAAACTAATAAGTGATATCGATGTGCACGCGTTGAACGAAAATTACACCAGAGGAAATTACGTCAGTTAATTTTTTGGAAAAAACGCCAAAACTTTTCTCATACCTTTCATGCCTTTTTTCCTAAGAAAACAGCTCAGACTTTTCTGGCAATCTTTTCATAATTTCAGTCTCTTTTTTTTCAAAAAAAATTCTGGCGTTTTTTCCAATGGAAAATAAATTTTGGAAAAAACACCAGAAATTAAATTTCTGGCGTTTTTTCCTTTTTTTTTTGAAAAAAAGACAAAAATACAGTTTATTTTAGTTTATTTGGAGTACACAACTAATAGTTAGTTAAGTTGTTGTTGTTGTTCAAACATTCAATGAAATTGACGGAATAAAGAATGGTCAAGTCTAATAAGCTGACATTCTAGTACGAACAGTACAATAATAACAATAATAATAAACTAATAGTTATGTTAGGCATTTTTTCATGTTTTAATAACATATTATTTGTTAAATTTTTTTGATAAACTTTGTTGGTAAATAAAAAAAAAAAGATAGAAAAAATATTAAGTTTTTGTAATTTTGAATTTCAGCTGTTTCAGAGACATGGAATCAAGGCGTGGGAAAATAAGACCAACAAATGTTTGTTTTATTTTAAAAGAAGACACTTTAAATATGATGAAGTAAAAAGAAACAAATAACAGTCACTCTCCCCGCGCCACCCATGCCGGGCACCGCGACCCGCTGCGACGGTGGCTGCGGTTGTGGCGCGGGGTGGGGCGTGAATTTCCAACTTGTATGAAATGTGAATAATGCATTAAAAATACATGATCCAGGAGTGGTAGCGGGAAATACCAAAGAAATACATATCTTCATCTGGCATGCGAAGAGAAACTGAAGCTTGATTCAAGGTAAGACCTTCCAAAATGCTGACCTCCAAAAAAAAATTTCCTAGCTTTGATACTTTAACCTTCTATTACAGAGACACACGCTTAATTGCAAGATCAGAGAAATATTAAATGAATTGGCCAAAAGAAGAACCGGTTTTCTGTGAATAATATTTCAACTTTAATTACATAATTATAGTAAAAAAGTTTCGCTAGTTTCATCATTTCGCACACGTATGCAGGATCATGGATGGCCATTAACTGAGATCAAGGATCAGGGAAGAAGCAAAAATCGTACAGCTGCAAATTAGCGCTGCAAAAACAAAAATGATGATGAGGAACTGATATGTTCAAATATATTCAGGACAACCGGTAGTGAAAGCAGATATCTTTAATAATAATAATAATAGAGTTTCTGGAACCATCTCGGCCTAAGTCAAGATTACCTATGCCTATATTGCAAGAGATTAGGCTCTGTCCATGTGTACTAGATTCTAAAATACTCAAAGTATGAGGTCAAAAACCTTTTAAAAGAAATATAATAATAATGTATTATTAATCAAAGTTTTTTTTTTAAATAGAATAAGTTTATTTTTAAAAATATTTATACTAAGGTCATTCTAAATATTTGGTATTTTTGCTACCGAAGGCTCGAGTAAAAAAGACATAAACAAAACAATCGTATCAGAAAGGCAAAGATTGCTATCCAAAATATCACGTGAAAGTATTTCATTGACAATAAGCGACGGATAAGCATTCCATAGATATCCAGTATGAATCCAATATGGAGAGACTAATGCAGAGACGATTTCACTGCAATCTGCAAGTTAAGCGATGGAGCTTAAACCTATCACACAGGTATAGGTAGAGGCGAAGAAAAAATTTGGCAAATTGACTAGATAAGTAAAATATTCCTATTTTTTTTTTTTTTTTTTTTTGAACCAATACATTTCCTTTAATAAAACAACATGTGATAAAAAAAGAAATTGAAAGAGCCATCAACCGACAAGTGTTTTTAAGGTGAATATTGGCCGGATCCGACAATTCCCAATGACTTTGTTAAACAAAATTCTTCGCATCATCGTAGTACTCTACATAAGCTCGTATATGCATATACACACAAAATATTGGTACCTACAGACAAGATTTCTGTGTTCGCACCAGAAAAACAAAAAAAAAAACAGTAAAAAAAATCCTTCTCCCGTATAAGTATAAACACATCAATGGAGTACGTTCATGTTTGTATATGTATCTTGTGAAAACAAAATTTTACGAATACACACATGCTGTCATTTGGTTTGTATCCTTGTTAAAAAAGAACAAACATACATAATAAACAAAAAACAATACGCTAGACGGCTGTCAAGGTAGAAAATTTATAGTCAATTCAAAATGAAATGTTTCGAATTTGTTTTTCATCTAAATACTAAAGCAAACTAAGTTTTTCATTTTTTGGTAATGGTGTGGAAATAGTGTCATTTTTATTCGATCAAATTTATTTATGAAGTTCTGTTTTATGCTCTTTAAGGAGCTAAAAGTGTTGTGTAAGTGAACAAATGGATTAAGATCATCTGCATCCACAATTGATTTTTGTTGATAAGAGCTATGGCACGAACTTGGATCAAAGCCCCAGTTTGAAATTAAACATAACTGAGAAAGTTCTTCTTCATTTCGTTGTAAAATTATTTCTCTTTTGACATCAGAAAAACGATTTCACCGTGATTTCATCATTTTCTTTATTTTGTTCTGAAGATCTTCAACAAGAAGTTTTTGTTTTTGATAGGTTTGAAACCCAATGATGCGTTGACCTTAACTTCGCTTTGATTCTTGATTGTAAACTCTAACAGTGCTAGGAAATGATTCGAACATAAACAAACAAAACAAATTAGTTTCTTTACAATTACCTATATTCATTCTGTAATAACAAAGTCTTTCAGTTTCAAAATGCACAAAAAAGTGGAGATCACTCAGGCAGCGATATTCCACGGATGTGAAGAAAGAAAAAATACTCTCCGGCAGTGGTGCGTCCCAAAATTCAGAATGGCGGGAATACCTATTCCAAAATTTTAGTTCTATACTACAGCAAATTAATTTGTTTTGTTTATTTTAAGAACATTGTCTAATGAAATACCCTACGATGCCCGAAGATAGCGAGGATAGTGTAGGTGGACTGCACTACACAGATAACACAGATAAGAAAAATTAAAACCAGATTCGACACTCTGTGTGAGAAATTTTAGACGATAGTCGAGAAAATGGAAGCCTAGATTTTTAGCCCATCTTCCACTGAAGAAGATAATTATATAGAGTTTATGCGATCCATAATCTTTTTTGATATAAGACTTGCCGCTCGAAATGCAATCACAATTTAAAAACGAAATGTTGGCAAGAATTACTCACCTTCTGTGCAAAAATCCTAAAAAAAAATATTTCAGGTGTATTTTAAGACAAAGTGTTTGACATCGATCGAACTCACACAATTTGGCATATTCCAAAGTGTTCAAAAGTCCTCACTAAAGTTTTATTATTTTTTTGGTTGTCATTTTAAAACACGATGAAAGCACATGCTCATATGGTAAGGCATGACGTTTTCGGAAACATGTTGAAGTTCGTTAGGTTTTGACATGCTTACATGCTAAGGACACTTACATGCGTTTGTGCCCTAAGAGATGCTAATTTGAAACAGAAAAAATTACAAAAAAGAATGCTATGGTGGTTTCATAGGCCTCCTCAATCCGTTATTGCCGAATTCTTCGATTAAAAGAAACTCCGGAAGAAGTTAGAAATGAAAAAGTTCATGCAGAAGGTGAAACAGGCACCGTATTTTGCAATGATAGATGGACACACTGCACAAATTGTTACAAATAGGTTCTTCTTTTAGTATTATTTGTACAATTTGCCAGGCACAGTCATTGAAAATGAGCGACATTTCAAAACTTCAGTGAAAACCAACAGGCGCTAACTCGCTTAGGTCATCATCAAAAACTTTATTTAAAGCTACTTCACAGTTTTTGAAACAAAATTTAAACCCGTCCAGCGTCCACCAATAAAATGCCTGACTCCATTTTGGCTAATGATCAGGTTTCAGCCTTTTCCTCATTTAATTAACAAAAATATTACAATAGTTGTTCTTGACACCATAATATGAAGAACTTTTATTTGTGTTGTGACCAATAGTAGCTCAATTCCCAATAAGAAATTGTAGTTGGAACCATAGAATCTATATCACCATGTTGCAGTCACAAATGGAATGAGTGAATAACCGTTTTGATCAATGTTTCCCATTTTCTATACCAAGCCTCTTTCCTTCTTCAATTTTCTCTTGCTTGAGCTAAGTAGACAATTGAGTATATATTATTAACAATCAAAAACCGCTTGTTTTATGAAAATCTTCGAAAAATTGCGAACGCTACACAGTTTGGCGAAAAAGCCCAACCTATTTCCACATGCGAAACCCCCATGTAAAGAAAGCATCATACCATTTCAATAAACATTTGCAATCCACATCTACAAATTCTTGTTTCAATATAATCTTGAAATAAGATAAATCATCAACCAAGCAAAAGTTTTTGTAAAGTATGATTTTCTAATCAGTTGAAAAACAATGAAAAACAAAAATAAGTAGACTTAACTGGAAATAATGTATAATTCGGAATCGTCTAGACTCTAGACGATAATCCTACTTCGATGTTCTACGTGAACTGATTTCTCAAATAAATTAGTTTTTGTTTCTTTTTTGATTATTGGTACTTTTTTTTCTCATATTTTAAGACTTAGAGAAACAACTCATATATTTTGTCAATATAACAGAGAAGGAGGACTTTTGTTTATAATACGCTTAAAAGCTTTAGAAATTGAATTATAATTAGTGAATAGAAAATAGATGTTTTTGGGGATATGTAAAAATCAGGGCTATATTTCCTGTCATCGTCAAACAGCTTGTGCATTGTGCAAATAGCTTTCTATTTAGTTTAATACTAAAAGGGGAATAAATTATTGCGTTGGCTTTTAAATTTTAATTAGTTACAAAGTCAAAGGTGCATAATGTATAGAGTGCCAACGCTAATTCTATCAACTAGAGGACTTTAGCAAACAAAACACGAATTATGAAGCTTGTTTCCATTACATATTTCAACAATGCAGTCATTTTAGCTGTTGAGTTAGTCAAAAAGGGAAAATATGAAATTTTCAGAGTTTATTTTTATGGAAGAGATAAATTTAGATAGAATTCGCTTAATTCCACGCACACATTTATTAGTTTTTGGTTTCTCGAAAACGGCTCAAACGATTTGAATTAAATTTCGCTGAACCGAGAGCTAAGAAAACATTATTGTTCCTTATCTTGATTTTTAATGTACCTATAATGTAGCCACCGAGAAATAAGTAAATTAATACTCTTCCTTTTTCGCCCGGAATCTTTGTTTTTTACTTGCGATATAGGTACTATATATCAAGTTATGCATTTGTACAAAAATATAAAATGCATGACTGGGTCGCACAGACTTGCCCAAAAGGTCAAAGTTGCTGTGGACGTTAAAGCTATCACGTTTTTAAAAATAAATAATTTTATAAGAAATACAAAATAAAATAAATTCATGACTAAAGTGCCATAACAACTTCTTAAACTGTTTTGAGCTCCAAACAAAGTATGCCATTTAATTTGATTAAGATAGATAAATTTTTAGACTACTATTTTGATTAAAAAATAATGGCCATTTTTTGTATAAGGTCTATATGGAAACTATTTTTTTTTTTTTTTAACCGTTATTAACATCACCCGCCATAGAACAGTTTTTTTCCAATTCTCATTTTCTCCTTCATGACTCAATCAATTTCAACCATTTTTTTTACATGAAAGCGTTTAAAAAATTTCGACAATTATTTTTTTGGGTTAAAAAAAAAAATTGAAATTTTTTTTTTGAAAAATTACAAAATTTAGTTTTTAGATGTTGATAAATAATATCTTAAAAATGGCGTACCAATTTGTTTTTATAAAAGTCCTTTCAAAATTTTATAGAGAAAAAAAAGTTTTTGTTTAAAAAACGGCTTTAACGATTTTCAAATTTTTTTTCTAAAAATGTATCATTATAGAAAAAATAAAATTGCATACCTTGTTTTGAGGTTAAATTCATTTAAGAAACTGTTTTAGTCATTTGAAAATCGAATTTTATTTTTTTGTCTAAAACTGCATTTACAATTTTTTAATTAAAACGGCTTAGCATATATAGTAACTTTATCTATATGAGCAAGCACGTGCGATCCAGTCGTGCAATTTATTTCTTCTATATTTTGAAATTTTGTGGATTTTTTCACCGGAGAAAGGTTTCTCATATATGTAGTTATGGGCTACTGTCAACAGATTTTCAGGAAACTAATATGAAAGCATGGAAAGGAAAAATATATATAAGATGGATTATAAATTTTAAAATTTCTAATATTTGTTTTTTTTTAAATTATTTTTCTCTTATTTGAATATAAGAAAATTATTTTGCTCATATAAGCTTTGCAGCAACTTTTTAGATGCTGTGAACATAAATATTTTTTGTTTGAATTTTTATTCCGCAGTTACTTCTAATCCAAGCATTCTGCCAATCGTTTCAGCGAATTTTTCTGCGCTTTTTTTCGTTTGTAAATAAATTCTGGATTATAATTCAATTCCAATCCAAAGTGTTTCGTTCTACATACGAGAAAACGTTGAGTTGGTGTAAAATTTCTGGATTTCATTTTGTTTTGGTGAAATTCTGCAAGCAGAAGCTCAAAACCAAATAAGAAACCTTTCCCCGATGAAAACAATCCACAAAACTTCAAAATAAAGAAGAAAAAAGTAGGCCTTAAGGTTTCTCCAAGGGTATTTGGTAAAACTCGACATGGTTTGTATATTAATTTTTGTTTTTGTTTCAGAATGCATTAGGTATTTGGTAATTTGTGTACTAACAGGTTTTGGTATCCGAAAAGAGGCATGTTGAGCAATTTAAAAACAGACATATTCACTTTAAGATTTTGTTACTGAGATAATTTCTTTATCAATTTCAAAAACATTAAAAGTAAGTTTAAGCAAATTTGATGGGGATTCAATAAACAGGTCCTCTGTAGAGTAAGGAAGTTGTTAAAACTTGACCCGAAAGTCCTCATTTAATAATCTATTAATATAGCTATGATGATGAGACAAAACAATTAATACAATAAAAAAAAATACCTCCCTTAATATGTTGACATATTAAGGGAGGTATTTTTTTATAAAGACTCATTCAGTTGAAAAAAAGGCAAGTGCCAGAATACCAAAGCTTAAATACGCAGATATTATGCAACTTTAAGGGAAGGAAATAAAAGTGACGTAGAAGACTGTGACGTAGAATAATTTAATAATTTTGATTTACTTTATTAAAGATAGTCAAAATCTTACAATTTTCATCAACACTTTTATAGCAGGAAGAGTTTGCCAATCAATGGGATTGTCTATTGTCTTAAAGTTTGACTTTCCAACCTCGTGTTTATCCATCATCTGTGAATCAGAGCGTTCTGTTACTAGAAAATGATTTTCGTCAGTTTACATAAACCCTGGTCTGGTATTGACTCAAGTCGTTTCAAGTATGGTTGTGTGAGATGTGCCTATTACTTTGCAGTTAACAAAAACTAAATAAATGTTGTCATAAAACTATTTAATGACCCATACCATTAGTCCTTCCTCTCAGCTGTAATGGCGATTTCAAACGATTATGTTGAGCATAATTACTTTGTTGTTATGTTGTCGTGACAAAATAGCTGAATCGAGAACAATTCTGTGGACAACAACCCAGAGAAAAAGGAATACTGGGCGCATAATAAAAACCAGCAACAGTAAGTTTGATAGAGTTATTTTTGTATTACTTTTGCACGAAAGCTTGACCAAAAAATATCTTTACAGATTCAATTCCGCTTGTTATGTTAGAAAAATAGGTTAGAACAGACCAAATATATTTTCCACAAACATAATAATGACACAACAACAACAACAACAACACAAAAAAATAGCAAAATCAAACTTGAAAAAGCCTGGAGATGGAACCAATTCCGAAACGCGTAGCTTTAATTTAATAATTTATTTATTTCAATTTATGTTTTAAAAATTGGGTTTTCAAATTAAGATCTTTTTCTATATTTTAAATGTTTAATATACTTTAGGAGATTGTTAAAACTTTTCGAATTACTTGCCTTAATGGTGATTTAAAGTCTGCTCACAAGCAATGAGCAAAAGAGTAAACAGAAGTCGGTTATCACTTGTCTGAAGCGTGTGTGGTTGTTATTAGTTTGTGTTTGCTTATACCTAAATTTTAAACGTATACTCCCCTTCTTTAGGAGTTTTTTTTTTTTAATTTTTTTTTTTTGTATTATTTTGAAAAAAAAATAATAAACAATACTTTTCAAAATCATAAGACGAACCTCTTGACAAATTTAGAAAGAAATCGGTTAAGCCAGTAATGATATAATGTATAAGTTAATATCTAAAAATTATGGAAAATTCCTCGAAAAACGTGTTTAAGTTTAATCGAAATCGTTACAGCCGTTTCTGAGAAAAATCTAATAACTTGAAACCTTTGTATGGCAGGTATTCGTTCTAATCGAGATATTCAAAAACCAAAAAAAAGCTTTCCTAGGAAATTACAAAAAAAAAGTATGTGTACCAAATATCAAGCAAATCCGTCAACCCGCTTAGGCTATGGCTCTCGGTAGAGATGAACGCACAGACGAACAGATGCACTGACCGACGACGGACGGCCACTTTTTTGGACTTCTCCATCATCGTAATGTTGGTTTTGATTAAAACCTTGATTTTTTTTTGTTGACACGAAACCAATGCTTGCCCTAAGAGCAAGTAAAAATACATTCGGAATTTCGAAATCAGCTGTCCAGTGTCGCTCAATGCTGGCAGATTTGTTTGAAGAAAAAATCCATTTTACTTCTGAAAAATAGCATTATTTTAATTTTGAAGAAATCTTATGCTGTTTTTCAATTACCAAATTAGAGTACATTTCTCCACTACAGTTATAGTACTATTTTTATATCGTTTTCTAAGTTTTATTTTATTTACTCGTTAGCGATGTTATTGACCTGCAAGCTCACTTGCCTATGCATTTGACACTTATTTAAGATTTTAAACTATTGATGTTAATTTTGGCAAGTTTTTTTTTTATTTTAAAAATTAAGATGCATTATGCTTTGTTATTAGAAAGATAGGGATGTTGAAAAATATGTGACAAAAATTTAATGATAAATATTAATTTCAGCAGCCTTTTTTTGTTGTTGTTTAGAATATATGTACAATGCATTTGCATAGTTTAGAGTTACCCTTAATTTAAGGAAAATTTTGTCTTGATTTGTTTTTTTTTTATTGAAAACCACAACCGAGTCGTTCTGAGACAACAGTACCAAGGACATGCTTCATTTAAATTGTGCATGATTATAGAGCTCATCTTATAATACACGGTTCTTTTCATTATGCATATTATATGTGAAGACATGATGAGCGCACATAAATACAACGGCAGGCAGCCGGATGTGGTGAACATTATATGGTACGAAGGATGTCCGCATAATTTTAGATGGGTGGAATTGATATGTATACTGTAAGATGCATGAGCGGTGAATGTCCTGCTGTGGACATGGGCAATAAATCATTGACAGCATGGAGAAATGTTATCCAAGTGGCCATAATTCATAAGGCAAACTGCTGGCGAGAACATGATGACGAAGATTATGATGCCGATGGTGATGGCGATGGCTTAGATTTGATAGAGACGAAACATTCATTGTGCGACCAACCAACGCAACGCAACGATGATGAAAGAATAACTTTGAAAAATCAAAATACCTACTTGTCGTGAACGTAAGATTCTTAGCAGTGATTGTATTATTATAGAGTGTATTGTCGAACAAGGTGTGGTTCTAGAATAATTGTTGAAGGGAAATGATTAACTAGTATTTTGTGAAGGCAATATATGTTGCTACGCACGTTCATGATTTGTCAATCTATTGAGCAATTAAATTTGAACTTGCACGATTTTTTTTCTTTGTAGGATCAACTTTTTGCTTATAAGCACTGATGAGAATCTTGCGAGTTTGAATAACGGCTATCTTACATCTTTCTCATCAAAAGTGGATATGTAATATATTCATTTGAGCAATTTGTAACCTTTGATTTGACATTGCAGCTTTTTTTTTTTATTTCATGACGGAAATAAATTCACTGAAGACTGTATGTGTTGTCTTCGCCTAGTTCTGAACTTTATTTAAATACACTATGAAGACCTTCTAACGTCGATTTCTCTTTAAATGTCGAGTCTTAGATTTGATAGAGACGTGTTGCTAGGTAATTTTAAAAATTTCTAGATTGCTGGGAATAGGAGTTCATTGATATAAATTTACTCCACCTCGACGAAATAAATTATAAAATATAGCATTTAAGAGGTAAAGACGCTTACAGCGGGTGGCGTGGCGTCTACCTCTATCGTGTTTTATGAAGCTTTGAGCTACAGGTCGAACCTGGTGAAGAACTCATATGGTCTACTCCAATGCATTCAGAATTGATCCAGAACCCTGCCCTCATATTAAAGGATTAAGTTTTCATACCTCCTATTGGGCTCTCCTAGGGGTTTCAACCGTGGCATACCGGCTTAGCTTCCAAAAGTGTCTCGATCATCTTCCCCCTCGAGGCTACTAGCGCTTTACTTCGAGTGGGGGGTTTTGGTCTAGGCGGGTTCAATTTCTGAAACTGACTCTTCTCCTGTTTTAGTTCTCGGGATCTGGGTCAGATACGGTTCTTAAGCATCTTCTGAATGATGTTATCCTGCTTGATTTCTCCAATACTGGCGATGGCGTGGCGTTTCCCATCTACAGCATTCTAAGACTGCGTGGTAGACGTAATCTGATGCCGCGTCTTCGTCCTGCAGGAAGGGCTTCTCGTACCTCCCAGTAGAGATGATATCATTGCTGCGATTAAACAACTAAAAAACACGAAGGTGGTAGGACTCGACGGTATTCCCACAGAGCTCTTACAAGCAGCAACAAAGACATAGAGACAGCTACTCATCAACTCACGGCTTGGAACTTTGAGTGCTTCCCAAAAAAGTGGAGCAAGGGAATGATCGTCAAGCCTACGAAAAAAGGAGACCTGATGCAGTCTGAAGTCTGGAGAGTAAAAATTGTGTTAGAGCAAAAAAGACACACTCGACGCCGAACAAGCACGTTTCCGCGCTAGATCTTCTAATCTAACACCTTGCGGATCATTATTGAGCAGTGCGTCGAATATCGATCACTTCTTCACCTGCTATTCATTGATTTCAAAAAAGCTTTCGATAGTATCAACAGAGATTTAACTTGGATTGTCTGACGGAGAAGAACCATTCCAGATAAGTTAATGGTTATTATTGAAGCAACTTACAATAGATGCAAATGTCACGTCCTGCATAAAGGAATGTTATCACATGAATTTCAAGTCCAATTTGGAGTCAGGACGGGGTTGCATACTATAGTAGATATTATTTCTGTTAGTGATAAGTGATCTGCTGCGAGCAGCCCTGTTGAACGGAAATGGAAGGATTCAATGGAGTCTGATATCCCAACAAAAACATCAAATCCCGTTAAATTTTTACAATAGTTCAATCAAATGTAGAATTTCATAGGAGAACGTGTCAAGAATCCATAGCCTAGTGCGGCTTGCAAAAATCTTGAGAAAAAGCAATACTTAACATTTAAAAAATAACCCCAAATTTAAATTTAATTTAGTTAATTTATTTTAGTTTTCATTTTACAATAGTTTTCGGTAATCATTGCCATAGTTAGTTTGAATTTAATCTCTTTAGGTCTAAGAACTCTATTATATTAAGTGACAGCCACTAACATATGACAACCTGGAACCCAGGTTTAAACAACTGCGACTTGGCAAAAATCTTAGAAAAAAAAATCGAAAGGGCTCAATACTTTGCCAAGCCCCAGGCCCTCATATGACATAAAACAACTCTGAGTGAGGATGAAGGCTAGGCTTAACCCCAAGGAACCATAAGATTAGAATTCACTAGGACCTACTGTATGGGGAGAAAATTAAACTTTGTGCAAATGAGAACAATCTTAGTCGCTCTGAGAGAAGTACAGGCTGTTCTACTAATATTCTGACTTCTCATTCTAAAATTACGGCGGCTAAAATGGTAAGACATGCACATAGACGCAGGAGCCGGACTAGTTCCTAAAGCCTACCTAGATTAAGTGCCAAATTAAGACCTTGTCTTAGATGCTGTGCATAAGAAGAAAATAGTGTGCGTAACTGGAACCAGCTTGCTAGCCTGATTAGTGAGACTTGCTGGTGTTGTCATTATTCCACCAGAATTGTAAGCTGCATCAACAAAATCATAGCTCTTAAGCGGCCCATACACACAACACTTGTGCACGCACCGGTGTTATAACATACACACTACACCAATCGAGACACCGACACAACAAATCAAAGAAGTTTGATTTTACGAACGCCGAGTCGGACACCAAAATCGGTGTGCACAACAGCCCATACACACAACACATTTCAGTACACCAACACCGGTGCGTGCACAAGTGTCGTGTGTATGGGCCGCTTTACTCAATGGACTGTTCTACCATGCGATGTTGTTCGACTTTTTTTATCTAAGGTGGGTGATTTGAATGCAGAATGTCCAGGCCTTAGCTCCAATTAAAGTGAAGATATTATGATAAAATTTCCATTTGCTACTATACAACTATTTTTTTTTTCCATGGACTTGAAGCCGTTGGAAGGTATATTGAATCAATAATTCCACAAGTTAAATTTTGATAATTCTAAGTCGTCTACCTTTTTTGCTGATGTGGTATGTGTATAGGTAGGTAAGGTATTCATTCATTATTTTTACCTTCTAGGCATCATACCTACATGTACTGTACATATTATATGCAACTGTTTCTGAAAGTGTAATCTATTTCAAAAGGACTGAGGCATACAATTTTAATGCTAAATGCATGCACCAAAATCTACGAAACTGTTTCCTGAGCAAATCTGCTTTGACTTCTGTGCAAACGGCAAATGTCCTTTATGAACATTTAATTGAAGTAAATGGAATCATCACTTTTAAAGGTACCTACATACATATATACCCATCCATATATCTATACAAATATATTTACAATACGTTTCGTTATCTACATCTACATACATACATACATGTGTACGTTATAAATAAATTTCGAAGTTTTACCATACACAAACCAAACATATTCATGTACGAGTAGGTACATGTCTCCATATAAATTTGTTGGCACTGATGGCTTATTGAATTCACTTTGGAGAGATTCTTTGATATGGCAAATTGAAAGGGGAATACTTTATGCTTCACCATGATACACTACACACAGATGTATACACACAGGATAATGTATAAACAAAATTATTCTAGTTGGTATATGTTTCAGGTTTTTACCTTGAGGCATATGGATGTGTTAAAAATTGAATTAAATAAATGATGGTTCAAGAATATTCTTCGTTTCTTACTTTTACCTAATATTGTTTTGGAGATCACACACAAGGACTTATTTGTTGGGGTTGCCGACTTCCAACTTAGTTAAAAAAATAAGATAATTTTTGAGTACTTATAGGTATATAATAGTTCAATCAACAAAGCGAAAACAAATCAGCAAAACTCCGCCAAACTGCATGAAAGAACCTACATTAAAAGTTATTTCATTTTATAACGAAAACTTTTATGATTTTTGTTAAGAATATCCTGTCGAGTATTAATCCGCAAGCCTGTCAATCCTTCAGTGGTGGGTGTGCTGATCTGCCTGGGGTCTCCAAGGGGTCAATTGGTGTGTGAAGTTTCGTCACCGACAGCGAAGTCAACTCGAGATTCATCCGGTTATACAACTGTGCAAATGGAATGCTGTTTTTATTTGTATATTTTCTATTTCTGATGTATATTGTATACATACGTAATATCACCATATTAAGCACTCGATTCCCCCACCTTAATATTCACAAGGGAACCTAGCGGCATCCAGATCAAGTAACCAAATTGATCATGTTGCGATAGACGCCAGGCATGCATCGAGTACCCTGAATGTCCAAACATTCCGAGGGGCCAACATAAACTCAGATAACTACCTAGTAGCATCTAGAGGTCGGATGCGGATATCCATGGAGCCCCAGCGAAGAGCGGATGTTATGAAAAAATTCGACGTCGTTGGCAAATTATTATCGCAAGCGACTGATAAGAGCTTTGCTGATCGCGTTTCTCTCAATCGCTTAGAAAACCCATCAACAGCACCAACTATAGACGAGCAGTTGAATCATTGCCAGCGATGAGGAGTGCTGCCAGACACACAGCCAAGGACGAGACAAATAAGTCGACGATGCAGGCAAGGACCAGAACTGCTGAGAGTGAAGCACGCCACGTCTATGTGCAAAAAAGAAGAGAAGAACACCGACTTCTTAGAAGGAAGAAGAGGGAGCAGGAGAAGCAGGCGGTCGAATCTATTGAGGGATGTTACGACAGGGGAGATGTCTGAAAGTTCTACTAGAGGTTGAAACGATCTACCCAAGGATATCAGCCCAAAATAGAAGACTGTCGTGATAAAAATTGTAACACCGTGCGGGAGACACGCAATCGATGTTAAGGATCTGGAAAGAATACTTTTCCAAACTGCTTAACGGCGGGGACAGCCAACATTCCGCTGTTATGCAGAACAACTCATTCAACGTGGACGATGATGACCAAAATATCCGCCCCCCGACCTAGAAAAAGTAAGAACATAGCGATATCCAAACTATAATCACATAAGGCTGCTGGATCGGATGGCCTACCAGCTGAACAATTTAAGGCAGCGGGAGATGACTTGATCAGGAGCATACATCAACTTATTTCTAGAATTTGGTCGAAGGAAAGTATGCCCAATGAATGGAAACTTGGTTTAGTGTGCCCAATCTACAAGAAAGGAGATACTCTGGACTGCGCCAACTACAAAGGTATTAGTCTCCTCAACATCGCATATAAAATTCTGTCGGCTTTTTTGTGTGTCCGCCTGGAACCATTTACTAACGACCTGATCGGGCCCTACCAGTGTGGTTGTAGGCGATCAGATTTTCACGCTCCTACAGGTTCTGGAAAAAAACCCAAAAATACCAAATCGATACACACCATCTCTTTATTGACTTTAAAGTCGGCTATGATAGCGTTAATAGGGACGATCTATACAGAACCATGTTACATCTCGACATCCCTGCCAAACTCGTCCGTTTGTGCGGGATGACTATGGAGGAACCTTGTTGCTCCGTCAAAATCGGTAAGAACATCACCGACCACTTTGATGTCGAAAAAGGTTTGAGACAGGGTGATGCGCTATCATTCAACCTTTTTAACATCGTGCTTGAAACAATTGTGCTCAGGTCAGAAGTGAACACCAGAGGCACGATTCGTCAAAAGTCGGTTCAACTCTTGGCTTATGCTAATGACATTGACATCATTGGAAGAACGAATCGAGCTGTCAGTGGAGCAAGTGTTCAAACGGAGGCGGCCAAGATGGGTTTGGCTGTTAATGAGACGAAAACAAAGCATATGCTGTCATCAAAAAAGAAATTATTTAAAATTGTTGCCTACCACATTTCAGGAAAAAACGGCAGAGCTGAGTAGTGGAAGGGTTTTCAAGCCAAACATTGAAATATATCAGTGTTAACCCTTCCCTACTTCGGGATCTGAATCGCGGTAGATTATCTCAACCTTACGCCAATTTCTAGATAAAAAGGGTATTTATGCAATGGCGAAAACTCTGATGAACCTCCTCGGAATTCAATATAAATTATATGGGGGGTCATTCCGTAATCCGATTATCGTGTCAACGATGGTCTTGCTTTTGTGTCGCTCTCCAAAAACTAAACGTTAGAGTTACGATAGCAAATCTGAGAGGATCAAGTTCACGACTATTGTTTCTCCGATTATCGTTTTAAAAATTACGACATGACCCTCTGCTTCCAGTACAATGTACATTGATTTTTGTACCTAAAAAACGCGACTAAAATAATTTAACACTTGTTTCATTTCTCATTTTGTCACTAAAACCTCCTCGGAATTAAATATATATTATCTGGGTTATCATTCCGTAATCCGATTATCGTGTCAACGATGATCTGGCGTTCTTGTCGCTCTCCAAAAACTAAACGTTAGAGTTACGATAGCAAATCTGAGAGGATCAAGTTCGCGACTATTGTTTCGCCGATTATCGTTTTAAAAATTACGACATGACCCTCTGCTTCCAGTACAATGTACATTGATTTTTGTACCTAAAAAACGCGACTAAAATAATTTAACACTTGTTTCATTTCTCATTTTGTCACTAAAAATTATAAACAATTGGAACGCAGAGACAATTACAAAAATTTCTATTGTTCCGGAACAGACACAAAAAAAAAAATAATTTGAATGGTTATTTGTCATAGCTCGATGACATTTCAACCACAGTTTGAGAGTGTCTGTTGATCTGAATAAATAAGAAAACATTGATAGTTTTATGCACGTAAATCAAATAAACGAGGATCATGTTTACGACTATCGTTTTGACAATTATCGTTCCAAAAATTACGGAATGCCCCTTCTGATTTTCAAGGCTTGCAAGTATTTTTCGCCGTTGCATGAATTACCCTAATAATAATAACTATTCAATTCAGTAAATCGTCTATCTATAAGACGTTATTGTTTGCATTTTAATTTTTAAAATCTGTTTTTCTTCTGGAACAATTCCTTAAAAAAAGAACTTCACCTTTAACACACATCAAATACCTACCATAATTTATATATGTGAACAAACCTTCAAAAGTTTAAATGTCAACACATTGTACTTTCGGTCAACTTTTGTTTACAAACTACAAGTGAATTTCTCATCGTGTTTACCTTATAAATATTGTTCAAGAGTTTGAATACTCCATCCTTTCCAACTTGGAAGGTAAACTATTTAAATTAATTAGTAATGCATTATAATGTAGATGATATTGTTGATGTTTATAGAAGCCTATATACGTGTGGTAAATTATTTTAAGTTACAGTTCGACCGCTTTCAAGAGTGAATAATTTGAAAAAAGTTAACACAAATAGTTTAGCCTTTAATATTGAAAATTCAATACATGTGTCGTAAGTTTTCCTTCAAACCAATCCAAGTTCTTGATTCACATTTTTCGGATCATTTTTTTTTTAAAGCTCGAGAGAATAAAAAAGGAAGGCACTTTACAACTTGATCGGGTTGAGCCAGAGGCTTACATTTTAAATCAAACAAATACTTTTCCTCAAAATCCTTGATGTCACGTTATGAGATATGCGAAAATTAAATCAGCTTTTCCCGCTGGCGATAAGTTGACAAATTTGAAAATTTTGTATTTATCTATGGTTCTTTATTTTTATCACTGAGGCAACAGGATCTCCATCTCATTAAAAAGTATAAATCAGTTTATATGTTGGGTTGAAACATTTTCATCTTGAAACTCTGTTCTATTCAGCAATAGATAATACTCGTACTTTCTGCTACACATCAACTTCCCAGAAAAACGAATCTTTTTAATCAACCTTTGATTTTTTTTTTCAAATCAGTTGATAACATTGCCCCAGTGTGGATAAAATCTAATTTAACGCATCAAAAAACAACAAATTCAAAGTGCAGTCACTGCGGAGGATTATATTATTTTTATGTTAAAATAAAAAAAAAAAAGAAACATCTTCTGAGGATTCCTTAAAAAAAAAAAAAAATACTCTGATAAGAATTTTGTGCTCTCAAGTGTAATTAATCCAGTTAATATGCGTTAAAAATTCTTTTTGTTCTGGTTCTGTGATGTTTGAATTTTGTTTTTGTTTACAAGAATTCCAGCTGAAAAATTAAGGTTGATATGAATATGAAATATGCATAACTTTTTACGAGAATTAATACATAAATACAAATAAATATTTTGCCATTTTTCTATGAAACTTTTTTTTCAGATATTTTTCAATTCATACAAATAATAGGAATATATTTTAATTAATTCAGCTGATAACAACAAATGGAATATAATATATTTCCACGAGTACCTACATGAATGATGTGTGCATTAGGGTAATAAAAAAAAACTTTTTTTCATTAGTTTTTCGATGGGCCACTTCTTAAATTTGTTACACATTTGTAATTCTGAGTATATAATGCAAATTTAACCTACATTTTTCAATTGTTTGTACGCATTTCCTTTTAAAAAGAACAGAACATATTTATTTGTTTGCATTAATCTATTTTAATTACAATTTAAAGAAAAATTACGTTCTACTTTCAATGATCTAAACAAAACTAAAGCAAAGGGAATATTATTTTGTCGTATTTATATTTCTTCATCAGATCAGTTTTGCGATAAATCCCGAAAAATAACATTGAGTTTCAGTAAAAATCAGCTTATAGTTTGCGTTTATCGAATTCCAGAGATTTTTGTATGATAGAACGAGGGTGTTGTTAAATAAATATGCAATATAAATAACCTTCTTGACCTCCAAATCATATCTAAAATGGATAAAAAATTGACGAAGCTAGATTTTTTTCAATGAATGAAAGTCGAAAAAACCGTTTTTTGCCCCTATCATCAGATTTTGGGGGTGTTACTGAATTTTTGCATACCGTTTTGTAATCAGTGCAACAAGCTCTACAAAACGTGATAGGTCTCCGCCCGCGTATATTATGTTACCCTGTTTTTGTCACATAGTGTAATAAGTAAAAAGAGGGGTCTATTTTCAGGCGTTCAGATGAAAGGGGAATTTTATCAAAAGCTGACTTAAAGGTAAAAACCATTGAATAGTGGTCAATGCACCTTGAAACAACGGACTTTCCACGTTTTTTCCGTTTAAATGCGCGGTATTCCGTGTATCCCGTTGAAAAAACACGGTTTTGACTTTAGTCATGTTGTAAAAGTTGTAATTTCATGGTAAATAATGGTTGGAGAATGTAACCAAGATTTTATTTTTGCGAATAATATATATCTTTCATTAAAATATAAAATAAATTTAATACTTTGATGGATATCTGATATTATCAATTTTAAAATCAATAAATTTTTCTTGCCCCAATTTGTTTTCCAAATTCAAGCTAATTTTCCCTGGAAATATGCGTTAAGCATACATTTTTTTATGATGTATTTAAAACGAACTAATAGTACTAATAGTACTTTTAAAACATGTGTACCTTAATAGTTTAATCCAATATTTTTTAAGGTCCAATCAGTAAAGACAGGTAATAAATAAAAAAGGATTTTTTTTTGGGGTTTTATCTGAATACGAGTTTTTGTCTCCAAATAAAAAACAAACAATTAGTAGAAAATATGTATATTGTTTTTTTTATGATCGGAAACAGATTTTGAAGGGTGTTGCACAATTTTTTATAACAGTATTTCCTGAAAACCTTAATAACTTTTTAATATAATTCATTTTTATTTCTTATATTTGATATTGTGCTTGTGTTATTATGTATTTCATTGATTATCTAGCTTAAGAACAAAAGAAAAACAAAAACAAATAAAACAATTTTTTTTATATAAGTCAATAAACAATGCAAATCCGAAAAAATGTCAATAATTTTTCTCCCAATTATTTTTTTTAGCCAAATTTTGTCGAGTTATCGAGATATTTCAATATCTTTTGGAATAGGTCTTGCTGCATTATCTGCTCTCGACTTCGGAACTGATTTTCGACTGGTATGACGGCTGCTGAAACTTGACTGCGACTTGTCGGAAGTGAGTACGGATTTTCGGATTTAAGACGAATTAGGTGTTGGAATATTAGCCATTTTTTTTTCGGTAACTCACAGATCAGGAAATGGTCAAGGCAGTCGCAGCCAACGTCCTAAACAGGCGTCTGAATAGTCAAGACCAAAAAACGCCAGATAGTTCGGTTCCAATTGTAACGATTACCTTAAAAGATACAAATACGAATTAGGTTGTGAAATAATACCGGCTGGGCTCCGAAGAGTTCCTGCAATTGTGATAGATAGGAACAACTATTCCGGGAATGCTCTGGGGTATGAACTAACACTTAACGCTTTTAACTGTATTGTATAGTATTTAGTAGTTAAACGATCTACAAAAGTATTAATGGGGACATGACTTTATATTACTGCGGTGAGACAGTACAGTCCACTAACGTTAATTTTGTCATAATTTTCTGTTTTTTTCTTTTGCTGTTATTGCATAAATAGTTGCAGTAAATAAAATCTTGTAATAAATTAAATATCCAACAAAAAAGTTCTTACAAGCCAATCTCTAATATTGCTGCTTATCGAGATTATAAGCTTTGAAATGATTCTTAATTTTATACTTGAAACTGCAGCAAAACTCATAGGAATTCATTTCTTGGTTAAACCCATTCTAATTCTTTTTAAATAATAATTATTAAATCTAGAGTTAACATCATTTAAACTATACAAGATGATTATGATTTTTGGCAACCTCTTTTCAAACCCATATTTGAATAATAATAATGCTAAGAATCAGCGACCCCGCTGTGTATCCATTTGTTTGTAATTTTATTAGCTTAGTCTAACTTAGTGCTTCGGCTTCCTATTCTTTCAAACGTAACCTATAAATAGAACTCGATTTTGACTTTGTTTACCGAATATTGTTATCTTGTATTTATTTAAAATGAACATCATGACTTTTCTTATCGTTGTTGCCTAAATACATTAAATGTCAACTTAGCCGAATTTGATTTATGTGTTTAGTTTGAATCCAACCCACGACACGGCCCACGCCCTAACAGCTTACCTTAAGACATTTAAACGCCTATCCTGTTTAAAATTATTATTTTTCACTCCCTATCCAGGATTGGAGAGTCAATTTTGTTCCACCTCTTAAATCTGAATCAAGAGTGGACAACTAATACATTATTCATAAAAGTCGCATAATTTTGTTTAAGTTTCTACCTTTCTCTTTCCCGCAGCTACGTCATATACCAGATACCAACTTTACATTTTAATTTGAACTTAATATAAAATAAATCAAAATCTAAAAATATTTCCCACACAATAAAAAATACATAGGACGTAGGCACATACATAAATGTATGTACGTAAGACTTTTGAGCTTTGCATTTTCTACGATAGAGCTCAACTTCTCCAATTTGGTGCTCTTAACAAACCTCAAGCACAGTTTTGTTTGTTTTTTTTTTTTTTTTTTTAAATAGCTTGTGTGCTGTGCCACTTTTGGCCAAATGAATGAAAAATATAGGAAGAAGAATGGAGGAAAATGATATTTTCATTTGGAAATCCAACAAAAAATACTTTTCAGGGTGTTCGTTCATTGATTAACAAATTAAAGAAGTTTTAGAGAACTTTACGGTTAAAAATTAAATTTTTACGGCGAATAATAAAGAATCATTTTATTATGGTTTGATTATTCCGGGAGTTGGTGAACGTTTTTATGATATAATAGACCGTGAAAAAACCATTTAATTTCTAAAAAAAAATGAACAAACTGGTCTGCAAAGAAAGTTTTTTTTTGTCCTTCATATATTTTTTTATTATGTAAGATTGGACTTTTATGAATCTTAATCTGGTTACATAAAAATTCTATAAAGAATATTTGTTTTTTAATTGATTTTTAAAAAATGTAATTGTTTTGTAGAAAAGATCTCTCTTAGATTCGGTTGACCTGGAATATGTATATTCGATTGAAATTTGGAGAGCTTATTCGACATAGCATAAGCTAGGACTTGAAACCATATTTGTTTTTATTCATTAGTTTATAGTCACATTTTAAACCGTTATTTTAACAAAATAACCATAAATTTCAAAATTCCGTAGTTTTTGGGATGTAAGCTGCAAGAAAAACCCTCTAATTTTAAAGGATAGTATAAAATTTCATTACTCTTGGCCAGTATGCCAAGTAAATTATGGTGTTAAGAAGTCAATAATCCGAGGAAAGTAATAAAAAGGATATTTTGTGCTTAGCACAAGAACTGATTTTTATGGATTTTTCAACAATTTTTTTGTGAAGAATCCACAAGTCGTTCAAAAAAATTGTGAAGACTTAAATTTAAATATATTGGATTATGCACCAACAAAAATAAAATTTTTAAATGATTTCTCATGTTTACCAGGATAAATTTAATTGGATAACTTCAGATTCGTGCTGAGCATCCCAAAAAACATGAAGTTAGGCATTGTCAATTTTTACTTTAATTAGACTAAAGAGGGTATTTTGAACAAATCACAAATTTCACTTTACAATGTTTATAAGTATTAGCATGTCTCGAAAACGTAACGTGCTACGGTAGTTTTGACTGCAGAGTCGGGTTCTACGTGCTTAAACCTTCAAAAAAGTATAGTTTGGTTTGAAGACCAGTGTCTTCAGCCTTGTCTAGTAGTAAAATAGCTGAGCAATATTATTATCAGCTATCGGCAACAAAAATTGAGCTGGATAAACTGCAAGCACCCACAAAGATGAAGATGAAGCGACTCAAAAAAGTATTCGTGTACCTAAATGAAGCAGTTGTTCAAGCAGTTGCGTGTTTATTTTTTTAAGTATCTACATTTGTAAATATATCGTCCCGTTTCTGCATGAAGCACGTATCTGCACAACTAATTTGGTATATATTTTTTTAAGAAATTTACGCTTTTCGCAAAATTGAATATTTGGATTGAATAAAAAGAAATTGAATTAACTGAAAAACAAATTGGGTCGTATTCAGAGATTGAAAATAAATTTATTGACCAATAAGATAATTACGTATTTTGTGTGGAAAAATTATGTTTTCGTCGGCTATTTTGGTCAAAGCCGTTACTATGAAAGACTTATTCTTTCTTAGTAACTGCTAAGAAAGATGTTATGAATATGTCCTATTAATTTCACAATTTATACTTTTTTTTCTTCTCTCATCATAATTGTCTAGAGGTGTTAAAATCTTTTAATAAAATTTAGTTACGAGGTTGACGTGGAAACTAGACGATGTGTGAACTCCCAAATAAAACATAGAGAATCACCTGAAAATTTTCTTGTGCCACCTGGGAACTCTATTCTTTCCTATTTCTTCCTCATAAAATAAGTCCTACTTACTAGTTTTTATAACAAACTTCGTGTTCCTTGCAAATCGTTATGTAGAATAAAGTTTACACACTAGTTTCATGAACACCCCTTTAAAATGTAATGTGGTAAACAGACCCAGCTGCTAATTGAAGTGGCAAAGACTTCGTCAAAAGTTTCCTAGTAAAACCATCAAATCGCAAGACTTTAGGTATTTTGAACTTAACCCACCGCACAACAACCGATTAATTTGACAAAATAAAAAAATACCAAAAAGGAACACCCTGTTAACTGTTTGTACATAAGTACAAACTTACCATTAATGGAATGAGTATCTCATTGGGGCTTGTGAGGGAAGGTTTTAAGTGACAAACTTTCATCCTCTCCCGACATTTTCCGGTCGCAGTTGTATTTAGTATACACAGTTCTTCTTTTTATTGCTTTTCAGGTTCAGGTTGTCTTTCTAACAACCGAAATTCCCATTTGAAAAGCGAAAATTGAACAGAACACCGACTAATGATCGCTTTGCATGTCATCATTAGTAGAGAATTTCGAATTTTCTATCTCACCCTCAAAAATTATTTTTTTTTTTTTGGAAGAGAAAACTTTCAGGGTGTATAGCTTCGCCTCAGGAATGGCATTTCAACAAAAAAAAAGAAGAAAAACAACAGAAACAGAGAGATATTCACGTACTCGTAGTTTGATTTCAAGTTATGTTGTTTAGTAAAACCACACAACGGTTTCCTTTGTTGTGTTTTTTGTTTTAAAATCGAGGGTAGCAAAAATTTACACTCTTGTCTAGGAAGGAGAATGCGGAACAAAGTGGACGTCCGTTGGCTAGCATGATAGAAGAAAGGGAAAACTTTTTCCATCAAAATTTTCGATTTTGTTACTTTTTTTTTTAAGGTATTAGAAGGAAGTAAAACGTATTGGAAAACAGTTCTTTAAGGTTGGTACGTGGAGACGTATTATAATGTAGGCAAAAATAATTATGCTATCTATGAAGGTATAAGATCTGTTCCAATTTTGTTTTCTTTAATATGAAAGATAAAATATAATTATCACTTTGTTTGGCAAATTTCCTATTTTATAATTTTGTTTCATTTTGTAAGGCAAACAATAAAATGTCAATTTTTGTGTAGTTTTTGCCAACTCAGGTAACCCCGCGCGTCGTTTCCTAGGAAGAAGACCTTTCGGTAAATAAACTATACTCTGTCAAACTAAAATTTGCAGGTATCAACTTGCTGGAAGAGTCTCTTCAGAAGTTGAAATAATCTGAAAGAGAAAGGAAAAAAACCGATAAAATCTGCTCAGCTTTAAAGCCGTCCACCATAAGCATGCTCCACTCTAGAGGGCTGAAACCGGACAGGAGAAAAACCATGAAAACACAGGAGAAAGACCATCAGAACTTCGACGCCAAAAGACCGCCGTCAAGTCAACGTCTTAAGGGTCTCGGAAAGAGAACGAAGTAGGCCTCACAAGCCACGGGGGTGAAGGTCAGACATCGAAGAGGAATGCTGACTGTGGCAATCAACCTCGAGAGAGAGAGGTACGTGACAGGTCAAAAGATAAGAACCCGAGAAAAATCTGAAGAAGGCCCTTAAGAAATCAAAAAAAAAAATGGCAAAATATCGCGGCCAAAGGAAAGCTAAACCTGAAGCTATTCTAATCAAGAGAAGGGAACGGAGGAGTTCAACGATATTCTTAGGGAAATCAAAAGCAAGGTAAATCCAGATGACACCGAAACCGTCATCATAAATGTTTAGAAAACGAAATCTGGACATGTAGGTACTTCTAGAACTCTAAACAAAAACCAAAGACAAAAAAGTTAAAAAAGACATAAGTCGAATGTCGAATCCGAAGAAGAGTTCCTAGAAGTTGAAATGTGCTTTAAATGTTTTCGATATGGCCACAAGCAAACGTCCTGTACCACCACGGACAGAAAATGCCAAGCACTCTGCATCATCTCTGAAGAGAAAAAACAGGGATGTGAAAATCCGTCGAAATGTTACCTCTGTGCCGATCTGAAAACAACACCATTCCTGGATCACGTGTAGGGCACAGGAAACTGCCGCATGTTTAGGAAAACACTTGAACAGGTGAAAAAGGTCTCCTCAAAGTGATGATAATTCTCCATGCGAATGTCCACAGGATAATTCTCCATGCGAATGTCCGCAGATAGCCTCCTGACAAAACTTGTCGCAGAATTGCAAGTTGAAATTGTCATGGTAAGCAAGCTAGCAATACCGCAACAGAGGACAGGAGTGGGGTATGCCAACTACAGACTCTCAAGGAAGGACTATTTGAACTATTTTAGATGGCCGCGAGACGTGGACTATACTTAACTCCAACCTTCAGAAGACCAGGACACAGGAGACTACCATATTCGAATTCGCAAAAATCAAGAATTGGACAGTATTCAAGGACTTGACAGGTAGCGACCACCAGTATATCTTCTTTGATCTGCAGTGTAACCAACGCCACCAACCACATGCTCCAAGGTGAAACTTAAACAGGCTTAACGCAGATCTTTTTAAGGCAGTGATCAAGAAAGGGCAGATTCTGTTCTCCAAGTACAAGGACCTGCCGAAAAAAAAGCTGAAGCCACGATGCAACTGATTTGGCTCGCTCGCGATTCCTTAATGCCCCCGAACGAGCGGTTACAACAGAAACAGGGAACAGACGTGATAACTGCGTTACGCCACGCCACCGCAGATTTTTTATTTTTACAACTTTGACGCGAAAGTCACCAGGGGTATAGGAAGAAGAAACGCTGAACCTATGGAGGACGCCTGAGCGGAGTTCAGAACCAAGAGAACCCAGCTTAAGAGGGCCATCAATTCGAGTAAAAGAAAGAAGTGGGAGGTGGGTGGTAACCCGAGAACATACAGACAGGATATTCCAGCTTTCGGTGAGGAGGATTTGAGCATAGCTGTGCAGTCCCTGTAAAATAGAAGAGACCCTGGTTCCGATGGAATCCCTACAGAAGTCCTGAAAGTAACCGACCAAATATGTCCCCAATTGCTGCTTAAATATGTTTAAAAGCTTCCTCGAAGAAGGCATCTTTCCCAAGAGCTGGAAGAAGGACGGTTGGTGCTCATTTGCAAAGACAAAAGAGATCGGAGTTCCCCATCCATTAGCATAAAGGCATCTATGCATGCTAGACACTGCGGGGAAGCTCTTGGAAAAGCTATTGAAACCACGGCTCACAGCAGCAGTACAAGCGTCTTGTAATCTTTTAGAGAGACAGTATGGAGCAATACTTGCGTGAGAAGAAATAATCGGTATAATATCTGAAGTGTGAATAAATTTGATGTCCAATTCAAATTTAGGGGTCTATCAAGGCTTAAACATTTCACCACACAACTCAGGCACAACACGAATGGGGGTATTGTATCCTTTTTCCTACCATTTTTGTCACTCTTTCTTTAAACAATTTTTTTGAGCATCCCCATAACCTAAAACATTTTATGTTGATTTTTGTGTAGATGTCCACTTTCATTAAAACGCAGCACTAAGATGAAGACGCCGAAGATCTGGAGGGAATGAGTGCCACTTGTTCGAAAAAAGTGATGTGACAAAATCCCAAACCGAACAACAAATGAAAAAAAAAACAAGTTCAGGATGAAGTAATGGATGTTTCCTGTTTAGCCGCCATATTCAAAACTGTTGACATAGGTTTAGAACGTTTTGTTGCCTACCGGGAACTCTAATCAAAACTCCTTCATTTCGTTTTTCTTGATTTTTCAAAACTTGGCTCTTAACCTAAGGTAACCATATGTTTTCCAATTATGCAGAACTATTTCTAAAACTCATCAGGAACTCTAGGACTCTTGATTTTTAGTTGAAATACATCATCAGAACTCTTTTTCTAAATATTTTTGTCAAATTTTGTTTGTTAAGACGAGTAAAAAAAACTAAAAAATATCTCCCCTAGAGTTTTTCAAGACAAAGCGATTACATTTTAGTTTTTTTACTTGTTTTAAATCGGACAAGTTTTACGGCTTTGGTGGCTGTATGAAAACTACAGCGGACAAATTGTCTGCAAAGTTCAGGATCATACCGAATTCCCTACTCTTGACTTTATTTGTACTTCCTTGATATGAGGGCCAGTCAGTACTCTAAATCCTTCAAAAAGTAGGTATACAGGCACTAGTTCCTTCCTGGGAAGAAATAGCAAATCAAGCCTGAACGAAACTATATTGCTAATAATTTACTTAAATTATGCAAGTTCCTTCATTGGTAAAATTTCAACCAAGTTCGTTGTGATTAATTAATTATTCCATTATTCCTATTTCGAAAGATTTAATCCTTTTATGACGCCAAACTTACATATTCGTTTGTTTTTCTTTATGATGATTGTTTCCATATGGTATCCAAACAAGTATTATTCCTACCATTTACCTCCATAGGAAATTTACTACTCGAATTGAAAATCCTATGATAATGAGTGGAGAGCATTAGTATTCTATACTCTCTATATCTTGAAATCAAGAGCTGGATGCTGATGCTCTTGCTTTATTAACAAAGAATGAAGCCCTGATTGGGTTCCTATAAAACATTTCATTTGTAAATTAGATTTTTGTTTTGTTTCCTAAAAGCATTGCCTTCTGCGAACGAAATTCTGCAAAGTGTTCTGCGTAGTCCTCTGTATTTCTCAGGCAGGATCCATTATTGTTTATCTTGCAATCCTGTTTCCTGCATTTAAACATCTGCGGGGAGTTTATGTACCACAAAATCCATCCGCCACGGTATGTAGGTACTCCACATGCAAATGTATCGCATCTCCTTCGAGGATATGAGGAACCCTGCAGAGCAGAGCCATCATCACCGAGCTTGGATCCTTTTCAACACAAAACAATGAAACCGCGCAGCCATGATACACACTTCCCATAATTCCCTCACATTCACTCCATCGTCATGGTAAGCAATAAATTTTCAGATAAAGTACAATGAAATAAAAAAATGAATGAATGAGTACAAAAAAATAAAACTCACATTGAAATAATCTTAACATTCAACCTTTTGTAAAGTTTACTATGTTTTTTTTCTTCTTTATTTCGCTATTTGCAACCTTACAGTTTTGTTGGCATAATTCGCTTCATTTCGCTAGTTTTTTTCGTAAGAGCATGTATTGGTTTCATATGCAAACTAAAAACAAATATTATTTACATAAGAAAATGTAAAAATCAAAAAAAGTTTATGATTAGAAAAGTCAACTGGTGATAGAAATTATGAAGTAAAAGACCAAATTTTCAAATTCAGATAAACATGTAACACATATTCCAAAAAGTCTTCGTATACGTAAAGAAAAAAATAAATTGCACGACTGGACGCACAAACTTGCTCTCACAGAGCCGTTTTTCTTAAATATATTTTTTCTATATAAAATTTTGCAAGGACTTTTGTAAAAAAAATGATACGCCATTTTTAAGATATTATTTATCAAAATCTTAAAACTAAATTTTGAAAAAAATATATAAAGTAGTTTTCAGAAAAATGATTTTTCAAAAAAAAAAATTGAAATTTTTGCTAAAAATCCAAAAAAATAATTTTCGAAATTTTTTTTACTAAACATTATTACAACTTAAAAGCTTCCATTTAAAAAATGGTTGAAATTCTATGGCAGGTACCATTAATAACGGTTTTTGAAAAAAATGGTTATCATTCAATGATAGACCAAAAGCAAAATCGTGGGAATTTTTTTTTTCTGAAACCAGTAAATCGACCCATCGGTTTAGGCTGTGGCTTCTGATACATGCAGGCAGACAGACAGAATTGTCGGATCCACTTTTTTCCCATTCTCTATCATTAGAATGTCATGTTTAATTGTTATCTCAACTTTTTTTTTACGAATTTGATATATGGTACCTACATATGTATATCGCAAGTAATAAACTTAATAATTAGTAGGACCTCGATTTCGAGTAATTGGATTTTTCTCGAAAACGACTCTAACGATTTCGATTAACTTGCTGAACGTTATGTTATAAGTGAGTGTAAGAATACTGCATATTTCGTTTTTCCCAACAAAATCTAATAACGGAAATAGGAAGAACACGTTTTTTGCAAAATTTGCCATAATTTTTGATTATTTCCTCATGTTTACATATATCCTTGCTGGATCAACCGATTTCTGTGAAAACTTGTCAATAAGTTCTTCTTATAATTTCCAAAAGTATCATGTATTTAATTTTTCAAAAAAAAAAAATTGAACAAAAAATATTGTTTGTTTAATAATTTTTTTTATTATTATATTGTATTTTTTATTATTATATTATTACTTTGAGAGTAAGTTCGGAAATTTCACCCAAAGATTTTCCCTCATTTCTTAAGCCTTATATAATATTGTTGTTGACAAATATTTGCTCAATTTCAGTTGCAATTTTTAATATATACATAGATATGTGAACATGAACCATCCAATGCCATAGAAAATGAGACCTATACTGAAATGTTTTGTTTACTATATTATTTTAAACACACGGCAGCGAGCGCTGCGTTATAAAATTCATAACGGTATCCTTCGTTCACATAAATTTTGTAAGCTGTTTTGCTGTTCTCAATTATCCACTATTAGATATAAGCAGATATAAAGTAAGTAAATAAATTATGTGTACGGAAACTTCTTGGATATGTGTATATTCTAGGCGCCACAAGCCACACAGCGAATGTCACAATCAATTTATTGTAAACCAAGTTTGGTGAACGTGTTATCTCACGAAATATTCCAGTCGCTTGGCCGCCTCGGTCGTGCGATTTGACGTCGTTAGACTATTTTCTGTGTTGCTACGTGAAGTCTATGGTCTATGCCAATAAGCCAGTGACGATTGATGAACTTTTTACGAATATCGAACGTGAAATTGCAGCAGTATCTGCCGATTTATGCTTGAAAACCGTCGAAAATTGGGTTCAGAGTCTGGACTTCTGCAAGCGTGCCCGAGGTGGCCATTTATTTATATACCTACTTAACATTGTTTTTTTAGTTTAAACTGCTTTTTTTGATTTTTAATAATTAATTTTGTAAGGACACTACTCGATTTTCATATTGTTTACAGTAAAAAAAATTTGAGGTTTTAATCAAAACCAACATTGATGCAGAATCCCAACAAAGTGGTTTTCGACATGCATGCCGTCCGTTGGTCTGTGCGTCCGTCTGTACACATCTCCACTGCCCAAACGCGTGGACGGATTTTTTTCAAATTTGGTAAAAATGATTTAAACGTAATTTCGAAAGTTTGTTTTATTTTTGAATATTTCGTCTAGAACTAATACCTCCCATTAAACGGTTTTGAGTAATTGGATTTTTTTTTTGCAAACGGATCTAACGAGTTAAAAAAAAGTTACTGCAAAAAAAAAATTTCATAAAAAAAAAAAAATATTTTCCAAATCGAACATTTTCTTCATCAAAAAAAAATGTTATTGGAAATATAAAATATTTGCATTGAAAAAAAATTTGTATTGCAAATGCAAAATTTTGTGAATTGGAAATAATATGTCAATCGAAAAAAATAACTTAAAAAGGGAGAATTGAAAATAAATATTTAAATATTATGCGCAAAATGGGTTGAAAAGTCTCAGAATATAAAAAAAAAAACAATGTAGAACGAAATTTCTGGACAAAATCCTTTTTAGATATACCTTTGTTATTTATAAATTGGTCGTACCCATTTATATGATTGATTTACAAATGGGTCATGGGTCGAACCCATTCATATGACCCATCTATAAATCACCAGTCAAATAAATGGGTACGACCCAAGTCAATACTTTTGTTTATTTTCTGCATAATGGTGCATCAGAAGCAAAAACACAGCTGTGCCATTAGATATCACTTTAAAATTCACATCATCCTTCAAGGCTGTCGAAATAGCTTTTGAAGTAAGAATAACCATGATGAATCTTAAGATATTCTCGTGAAGATATCTTTTTGTTAAGAACTTGATTTTGTCTTGGTTATTCGGATGGTTTTTACATCATGCTTTTGCATTTTTATACCTTTTTGTTCTTCTTAACTTTTTATTTCCAAAAAATAGAATTTTTTAAAACTCACTCCCCTTGTTATTATTTTCTCCTCAAAAAAATTTAATATACCTGAATTTTTGCATTGATACGTCATAGCGAAAAAGCCTCAGGATCTGAAAGTTATACCCGACATTTTCGTGTGTTGTTAAACTAGGAGCAAACCTCAAAAACGGCCTTTCACAAACGACCAAACCCCGAAATTCTGACTACAAGAATTGTAGTCGGGCATTGTTTTTAGCAGTATAAAACAGATTGATGGGGGCTATTTACGGTTATGTAATTTTATATGGTAAAGTAATGGTAATTACCATTTTTTTTAGCTCTATAGGAGTTTGTACATTTTATTTGCATAGAAATTTTGACTGGACTACGAGCTGTTTTTTACAACCAAGTCTAGATTTATTTTATGTGTAGTTTCGTAGAGTTCAAAAAAACAAAAACAAAAACATTATGACAGCTGACTACAAAAGTGGTGTGTATAATTCAACCATTCCAGAAATCCGTTGAAAAAAATTCATTTTTGAGATTGTTTTTGTTTGTTTTATTTTTTTTTTTTTTTCTCATTTAAACGCAAGTGTGGAAATTGTGATGATTTTTGTTTATTTCTTTATTGTTTTTCTGACGAATTGTTGCGATATTGCTTTTTTGTCTTTTGTTTTGCTTCATGCAGTGCAAACACCATGCTTCGATGGACTTATTGTTGCACGGAAAGGAAAGGCTAAAGAATATAATAACTTGGATTATTTTTACTTGCCTCTGGCTAAAAGTTCGTTCACAAATAATAAAAGGTAATCTGTAGTTTAATTAAAAATTACATTTTTGTTTGCATGAATGTTTTCAATAACATTTCTCAGGCCGCTTACTCACTTGTCGGTGCGTTATGATGCTCGGTATTTTATGCTTTACCGAAACTATACCGATTTCGCCGACATTTCCTCATTTGGTCTTAATATTTTCGGTAGGTACAAAATTATAAATATACATTGATTCGTGTCTTTTAGAAATTTCGTCCTCTGAAGAAGTTACAATTGCAAGCTATTCGTACATTCGTTTAAGTTGTGAATAAGTTAGTGCTGAAGAGAGGTCACCAATCGTATCGAGCGGTAAATACTGAAACAGTAACGCTTGCTCGTACCGAGGCTCGGTATAACGATTGCATACCTTACCGATACCGCACGTACCACACCAATTAAGAAGGACTAATTTAAATGTATGCGCTCAGTAACAAATCGGTACCGACTCGGTATACCGCGATACCTTACATCACAGGAAATTACATCCTCCTGGGCACAGGACACCTAAACATCTATTGACCTTTTGGGCCAATCAAAGTGTTTGCTCGTGGATGAAATGTTTGCATGAAGCAACTTTTCTATCCACGGAGAAATTGAAAAATTAAACTAGTGCCACTGGTTATTGGCCTAGTGTGAGTCGAAATTGTTGAAAGTAATGTCCTTACCCATAACCCAAAAGTCTCAATGAATCCCATTTGGGTTTTGCCAACATCTTAAAAAAAAACTGCAGCAATTGCAATTTTTAGTTAAGCTATTCTATTAAGCTGTTTGTCTTCGTGAATCTTGTGTTTGTTGAATCTTTTGAAATCAAAAACCAAGGCAATACGACTACCTACTCTAAGTGCCTATAATAGTCCTTTCCTATTTTTAGTTCCACAGGCGTTATTTTTCAGAAAACCCTCTTCCAATAGTAGTACTGCAATAAAATTTAACATGGATGTTTTATTTAGAATGAGAACGAAGAACCAAAAGAGTGCTCCGAAATTTTGGTTGAATGGGTGTTTATGTTTAAGGAAGAAGGGACGTTGTGCAACGAATACCAAACAGCGCAGTATACACAAAAGGGGGAGGGGTCATTGAGAAAATCGTATGTAGAGTCAGTATAATTCAAAAAAGTACCCTTTTAACAATGCTACGAATTTTTGGTTTTTTATTCTTGGTTCTAATGATTGCGCAATATGGCTCAAAAATGAGCCAAACCATACTATTGTAAAAATTTTGGAGTTTTCTTATTTTTTGCAAACAATATGAAATAAGAACTACAAATATTTGATTTTTTTTCAATAAGCTCCATCTATGAAGGAATCGATGGAACTAATTTAATTGTCAAAGTAGTCAATTAGGTTTTTCTCGGTTTTGCTTTGGTCTAGGCCATGTACGTGTTTCAGAAAAAATTAATTTGTAGAAAAAATTAATTAATTTTTTTATTAAATGGTTTCTGTTCCATACACTACATATAATTTAGCTAATCGAATATTGATTTAAATTGTTAAGATCGTTTTGATTTTATGAGCATTTTGGCAAATAGGCTAAAAATAAGATATATCTACCTGTATTTTACCACTATTAGCCAATAAGAAGAAAATTCCTGAAAGAAGTGTCATTTTATTTAATTTATTTTATTTATACCTGCCATTGTTTTTAGAAGGTCTTTTGGTAATCGTTGCATAACGTTCCTTCTCCCTTAAAAAAACACCCTTTCAATCATAATATTTGATGCACTCTTTTGGTTCTTGGTTTTAATTGTAACTAAAACGTCCATAATAAATTGTAATGCTATACTACTTTTGGAAGGCTCTTTTCTGAAAAGTTACCCCTGTTGCACTGAAATAATGAATAGCTTAACCTTCAAATGCAATATTGATGCAATTTTTCTTAAAGATAGTTGCTAAACCCCAAATGGGATTCGTTGGGACGTTGGCATTGTTGCCAACAATTTTCACCAGTAAAAATGTTGTAAAGTATTTTTTCCGGGCCAAAACCTAAATACCCTGGTCTACAGCCATAGGTGAGGTTCACGAAAGTTTTAAATCAACGTGGTTCATTTTTATATCACGGTTTGAGTGAGGAGACTTTGACCCAATTTTCTGCTCTACGGAGCGCCGAAGAATTGCCTTCACGTACATACATACTTTGAAACAAATCAATTCAAAAGATAAATAAAGTGCACGACTGGGTAGAACGTAATTGCTCTTATAGATAAAGTTACTATTTATGCTAAGCCTTTTTAATTACAAATTTGTAAATGCAATTTTAGAAACAAAAAAATAAAAAAGTATACAATTCGATTTTCAAATGCCTAAAACAGCTTCTTAAATGAATTTAACCTCAAAACAAAGTATGCAATTCTTTTATAATGATACATTTTTAGAAAAAAAAATTTGAAAATCGTTAGAGCCGTTTTAAAAAAAAACTATTTTTCCATATAAAATTTAGCAAGGACTTTTATAAAAAAAAAATGGTACGCCATTTTTAAGATATTATTTATCAACATCTAAAAACTTAAGTTTGAAAAAAAATATTGAATAGTTTTCGAAAAAATGATTTTTCAGAAAAAAAATTTTCAATTTTTTTTTTTAATCCAAAACAATAATTTTCGAAATTTTTACTAAATATTATTGCGGCAACTCAAAAGCATCCATGTAAAAAAAATGGTTGAAATTGATTGAGCCATGAAGGAGAAAATCAGAATTTAAAAAAACGGTTTTATGAACGGTTTTATGACAGGTACCGTTAATAACGGTTTTTGAAAAAAAATGGTTCTCATGTAAAGATACCCTTACCCAAAGAAATGACCATGATTTTTTTTAATCAAAATCGTAGGCACCGTTTTTGAGAAAAATGAGTTTTTCTAAAACAGGTATATGACAGGTACCTACCGTTATTCTTGGTCCAAAAAAAAATTCAAAAAACGTCTAGGGATAGTCTCTAAAAAACGCCACATACCAACTTTGAAGTAAATCGACGCATCCGTTTAGACTGCTCTGATACAGACGGACGGACAGACAGACAGACAGATAGAATTGTCGGACCCACTCTTTTCTCATTCTCTATCATCGTAATGTCATGTTTGATTGTTTTCTCAACTTTTTTTTTTGTACGAATGCATAACTTTATATATGTATGGTACCCATATCGCAAGTAAAAGCACGGAGTTAAAATGACTACAATATAGGTAGGTACTACATAAAGTAGAATGAAGATAAGCTTACCTATCTGAAGTTCTAAATGTATATTTTCATTATTAAATAAAAATCGAATCAATACATGTCAACTTCCATACAAGTAATAAATATGTACGTACCAATTAAAAGTAGGTAGGTACATTACATTACCCACACATATAAACATACATATCGTAGTTCTCGGTTTCGTAGATATTTTCTCGTACAAAATTCCTCAAGTTTATATTCTATATTCAACGTGCATTTGCATAGTGCATTTCAATTTTAAAAGAACTTAACATCCCAGAATAATATTCAAAAAATTTTCTTCTTTTTTTATTTTTTTTTTCTGAAAACTGTAGTTAAATAAATATTTTGGATATCGTGATTCTGGCAGTTTCCAGTCGAATGGTATGAACTTTATTATTTATATAGTGGCTTTTTGTGTTATTTATGATTCAAACGAAAAGAAAAAAAAAACTCTGTCTTTTGCTAAAACATTCATGCGAGTGAAACTTCAGTTTTGCTTCGCCCTTCGCCAGGACAACGTTGCACAAAAAACTGAAACATATTTCTCTCTTTTGACTTTGAAAGTGCACAGAACAAGCTTTCTGTTATATATATTTATTTTTTTTACTATGCATTCAAATTATTATTAACCGCACAAAAGGGCAGTGCGGTCGTTTCTGCCACATTTATGCTAAAAATGAACCAGCCCAGGGAGGAGGGAGGTTTATATACACCATGCATGATTCAATGGCTACAAGTTTCAAGGCAGAGTGATATTTTAAAAATAAAAAAAAAACTTGTAACAGAGTTCCATTGAATCGGAAATCAAATTGAATATACAGCTTTTATGAGATATTTTGTAATATGCAATCAATTCATCATGTACACATTTCAAGGTTATCGTTATTACTGAACCTTCTGAAGAGCGTGTTCAAAATTACTTTAAACGATGTGCCACATATCACTTTCGCAGGTATCAGATTGTTAATTACATGTGTGGTTTCGATTGGATATGCATGCGTTAAGGTTACACATACTCCATTCAAGCTTTCAACGCAGTAATTGTTTTTGTGACGTACATATCAGAATAAAGCCCTATACTATTAACACTTCGTACTTGTAGCTTGTAGGTAACATTATGTGTTGTTGGATCATTACATGGTTGGATTAAAATTACAGTTAAAATTGATTTACTCCTCACTTGTACGTATGTACAAGTATTGCTCATAGTAATGAGGGTATTGATGTATCCAATCCATGTATACTTGCACTATAAGGTACACTTTTCACCATTTACGGTCAATTTTGCTAGCAGTTTTTTGATAACAAGTCCCCTTGTGAATATTGAATCATACCAAACCTTACCAAATCGAATGAAGTTCCCAAGATTGATCTTGACGTGTCTTACTTCAGGCACTTATGATACGTGGGCTCGAGGAGATCATAGAACTCGTCTATGTTTAAATCATCCTTTCTTCGTAAACACAGATTCAACGTCACGCTCCATAAATTTTGCCTTGAGGCTGATTGTGACCAGGCGCTCGCTCACACTCTTAAATCCTAAGAGTTCTTGCCTAAGTGTTCCTTTCTTCGTAAACACAGATTCAACGTCACGCTCCATAAATTTTGCCTTGAGGCTGATTGTGACCAGGCGCTCGCTCACACTCTTAAATCCTAAGAGTTCTTGCCTAAGTGTTCCCCTTATTCTTCCGCTGCCACTTTGATGAAAGGGGAAGTGCCACAGTAACCATCAACAACCTTGTTCTCAAAGTAAAGCATTACAGCGAACATTCTTGTTTTAATTAATTACTATCAGCGTTTGTAAAACCTTGAAGAGAATTAATTAAAAATTAATTCCAGGAAAAATATATTTACTTCCAGTTATAGGGGACTAAGTACTTCAGTGGGATTCTAAAAAGAATCGACCCATCCACCATTGAATAAATATAGGTTTACGGACATTCTCTTGAAAGGTCATCCCTTTGGAGGACATAAACAAACGGAAGGCCTTGGTTTTATTGTGACGAGAAAAGAAAAATATAACACTACTTGACTTCACTTTGATCAGAAGTGCAAACAACAAAATTGTTTGTCATTGATAAAATAGGAAAAAACAACACACTACAAAAACAAACCTCTAACCACTATTGACACCGACAAAAAATAATAAAACAAGACGATGCCATCTCATATACCTAAGGTTAACATTGAACAGAAGACTTGCAGAAATTTGAACGTCTTCATTTGATAGTATTGGGTGTTTTATGGGTTTCATGGACAACTGAATCTCGTAGAAAAGTATAGAACGTGGCACAATTCAACTATAGAAAGGACACCATAAGGGATAAATACACGGAGGGAGCATACAAAATCCTAGTAGTTTGTTTACTCGAATAGTAGACACGAAGTCCGATAAAACAAATATTGTGGGTTGGCTCTTGTCGTCCTTCGTCCACAATGTTTTTTTTTTTTTATTTGAAAAGTCATATTAAGCGGGACTCGAATGGACTCTGTATTTCAACTCCAATCTTGCATGGCAGCGGTTATTTTGTTATTAAATTCTTTGTCTGTATACGGAAGGATGTTTTTTCTCGAAAACATTTTCAATTTTCTTGCCACCATAAAAATACACCGAAATTTGAACTATGACCAAGGATGGTCACAAGAAATCCTTAATGTGGTATCATTTTATTCGAAGACAGTATATCCTTATCATTTGGAATGTTTGAGCTATGTTAAAAAAATATGTAGGTGCTGGAACAGTAGTATCTAATAAAGTACGTGAAATCGTTGGAAATCTCTTTCAAAATACAGTAACTGGTTGATAAAAACTGAAGGTCGATTGTCTAGAAGCTCTTCCCAACCTGAGGCTAAACAGCCAATGAACGAAGAAGTTTTGAATATTGCAGCAAGTGGTCAAAGCGTTGGAGGATGACCGCCTTATGTGAAATAGATGATTTCGCTTTAATTAGCAGTTGAAATCCGTCAGTCCTACAAATTTAGCACTGATGAAATTGTCATCATCAATATTCGTTCCTAAGAGAATTTATACATTCCAAAAGATTGAAAAACGGGAATGGTCGTCAAGCTCCCAAAAAAAGGAGATTTTGTACAGTGTGAAAACTGAAGAGGGATTAGAGTGCTGCCTACGGTCCCCAAGATAACAATATGTATAAACATTGTCTAAGAGCAAATAAAACAATACTTAGAAGGCACATTCGATGAACTATACCCTGGATCCTCCTGTAGTGACCACATGAACAACACCTTACGTCAATCGTCAAACATCTTTCACCACTTCACCTGGTTGCAGAACAGTGGAATTGAAATCTGCACAGCTAGGGAAGATTTGGAGACAACTGAGTTATATTTCCAGAAACCGTACCCGATGGACTCCGACAAGGGGATGGTTTGGCCTGCCTCCTCTTCAACCTGGCGTTGGAGAAAGCAACAAGAGGGACCATCGTCAACAGGTCCAGCCAGATACTGGCTTACGCAGACGACATCGACATCATCGGAAGAACCGAACAAGCTGTACACGATTCATTCATCCAAATCGAGCAGGCGGCACAAAATCTGGGGCTGCACATTAGTGAAGGTAAAACAAAGTACATGGTGGCGTCGAATGCGAGAAGAACAGTTGGTCAAACAATCAAGGTAGCGGAGCACAAATTTCAAGTGGTGCAATCCTTTAAATACCTTGGGTCAACAGTAGCAGCCGATAACAACATAGAAGAAGAAATACGCGGGCGGTTTCTCAAATCCAACAGAGCCTACTACAGTCTGTCAAAGCTATTCAAATCCAGAAATCTAACCATAACTTCAAAACTGCTGCTGTACAGGACCATGGTCCTGCCAGTACTCATGTATGGATCCGAGACTTGGGTGCTTAGCAAAAGGCACTGTGACCTCTTAGCCGCGTTCGAGAGAAAAGTCTTACGGAGAATTGTTGGCCCCATATGTGAGGAAGGACGATTCCGGAGACGGTACAATCATGAGTTGTACGCAATCTACCTTGAAGCAGACATAGTGACAAAAATTAAGCTCGGTAGACTCCGGTGGGGAGGGCACCTAGCTCGTATGAGCGAAGAGGAACCTGCTCGGAAAGTCTTTTGCGGTACATTCTATGGTAGACGGCAGCGTGGTAGACCATGCTTGCGCTGGAGAGATGGCGTAGACCAGGACGCCCAAAGCCTTGGGGTGCGCAACTGGATGGCGTTGGCTCGAGACCGGGATAGGTGGAGAGACTTGTTGAAAGAGGCCAGGACCGGACCCCGGTTGTCGAGCCGATGATGATGATGTACCCGATGGCAAGTAGGAGTAGTGGTGACAATATGTCCCTTAAGTGGATCACCACGGACATAAAAAGTCTTAAAACCCTAGTAAATAAGTGCAGGCCTCTTCCGAAATGCTTTTGTAAGAGACACTTTATCCATCTTGTTCGTTTTATTACTATAACACCATCTTGAAAAAATAAATACGTGTGCTTCCTGCAGTTTTTGCTTTTACATATTCATTGAATCTATTTTTGCTCCTATTTTTGCTATATCATGAAAAAAAGCTGGATCACAAAAAAGGGGTGTCGCTCTTTCTTTGCTGAAAACGAAGCCACCGCGCAGAATAAATTAGACCACTCTTCAACTGGTGCTTGACCTACAGCCGTTCAATCAGGAGGGAGTAAGCGAAATCACCTTGATTCAGATTTCTGAGTTAAGGACAGCATACAAGAAAGAACCATCATGAATTTATTTATTTTTGTTTGTTGTCCAACAGAATTATTCGAGTAAAAAAATAATCACCCCTATTACAGAATCCCCGAATGCGTGCGGTAGGTTCGCACTTATTTCAGCTATATTTTCTATTGTAAGACTCGTAGGTAAGGAAGTATTTTAGTGGTAATGGTAAGAAAGTTCCTCGTAGTGACAATATAGTGTTGCGAATTCCATAATAGTCATGAATATCTCCATTTAACTCTTTTTTTAATTATTTTAGTACGCACGTTCCAAGTCCATTGAGACATTGGTTCACATTCGATTCATCTCAGAGAAAGCATGGCATTGCAGATTGCAGGTTATCTCAGAAACGTTCAGCTCCGATTTGTAGTAAAAGACAGAAACGTGTCTTTTCTGCATTTGCATTACTATGCGTGGAGGTTGGAGGTCATCATCTAATTTTGGGAATAGGATTTATCTGATAACAGGATCAACCTCACTCCTGAAATCCTGATCTGGTTCATCGATACAAAGTGTTTGTAACTATCAACAATGGTAAAAAATTAATGCATCGAAGCTCATACTGCCGACCACTTTAATTCTTTCATCCTCTTCTAGGACCTTGGAGACCACACAAACATACTTATGTGTAAACGTCCTCAAACATTCCTTGTATTTATTCTTTTAAACCATAAACGCCCACCCATTCCTTGTCTTCCCATTCTTAACCTTCATTCCAGACGGATTTATTACTTTTGATTGATGTCGTCTTCAATTTGATGAAGATGTCTAATTTTTCTCAGTGGTGTTTACTTTTCTTATTTTTTTTGGTTTGTAGTTTTTTTCGATGCCATCTTTTTCTTACCTAGGGTTCAGACAGGCGAGTAGAACTAGTAGCGTTTGTTTGTGTATCCTTACACAAACTAACCGACGAATAGCGTTACTAGCACGCTTTTTTCGCCAACGAGTTGGCTGCCAATTATTCTGCCAGTAATTTGAAGTTTTCGATTGTTTTTAAATCATTTGATTGTTTTTCTTTTGAAATATTTTTGTCGTCAGCTTGTTTTAAACGATTTCACACTCCATCAGTCGTTAGAAACTTTGCGTATTAGATTTGCTTTAACCATGATACACCCTTCTTTTTTATTCGGAAGACGGTGATGCGTTTTTGGGATCGAAAATATTTTCCAAGAAATCTTAAAAAAAGAGAAAATTAGATTTCAGATTTGAAAGTGAAGAAAGTAGAGATGATGGTGATGTTCAGGAGTGCACAGGACCTACCTACGCACGTGTAGATTATAAAAATAGCACTTTGTCGATGTTTTCACACATCAGTTCGGGTTTATCGGTCAAAAAAATTGGAAAACACACCAGTTCAATCTTTTGTTAGGGCCTCTTCAACGATGCTTACACTGATGTGGCTTTATAATGTTTGTTATAATTGACCTTTATTGCTGCGAATTTTGTTAAATTAGGAATAAGTACATTTAAAATCTTTTGGGAAAACGGGTGTTCTTCCATCCAGCCTTCTTTTGAAACCGTTTAAAGAGTTCCTGGAAACGAATCAGTAGAAGTCCAGTTTGCTTAAACCGCACAGCTCTTGAATACGATTAGCGTTGGTAGCTTTTCTCCACTATCAGGGAGCTAAGACATTTGTCGACTCTTCCAGAACCAGCTGAAACTCGACCAAATGGTATTTCCAATTGCCCTGAGGTAACTTGGGCCACTATCAAAGCCGCTTTCGTCAGCATTAAGAACAAAAGCTGCCTTGTCAGGGCCTTGCAGATTATATTCGTCGAAAACTTTTTTTAATTTGATTTAAAAATCGTGGATGATATCAGCTTTCCAGGCATCTTGACCAGCTTTTTGTAGATGTTCGGGTTTTTTCAATGGTATGTTGTGGTGCCTCGCCTCGCCATAAAACCTCGGTACCATTCGTCTTCTGGCCTTCAATATGAAAAGGGGTCACTAAGCACTGATATAAGTGCTTACGTAGGATTTCGATGATATTTTGAAAGCCAGAAATATGTTAAGTATTTTTTTTGTTTAATAAAGTAAATCGAAGACCGTTACTTCGATTTACTACTGAAAAAAAAACATTTCTGTGAACGTTGGCCTCATTTAAACCCTACCCTGCGGCAATGATTGGATTGATGAGATCTTTAGGAATAATATAAAGAACCCTAGTTCCAGAAAATATGCCACATATTAGCTCTTAAAACAAGTTTTTTATTGTAAAAAAAATATTCTTATTAGGATACTACCCCCCTTTTCATTGCTGACGTTTAACTGCACCCACACATGAATGGTTGAATTGATTCTTGTCTCCCAAGTGTATGTACATTTTTTGCTTCATTTCATTTTGTGTTTTTTTTTCCTTGAAATTTCATGTAAATGCCAAGAAACTGAGCACGGTAGGTATTGGAATTCTATTTTTAAAACCTTAAGTAATTCATTAACAGAACATAATTTGATCCTTCAATTTTAAAAATAACTTCTCAAATTAATGTCAGGATATATTCCGGTTTCCTTGGTTTTCCTCTTGTCAGCTAAGCTATTTAAAAATATCTTACCCTTTCGCCCAAGAAGTCATCAAAAAACGTTGACATCAGACTTTTTTTTAAACTTTTCCATCTGATGAAAAAAAAAAAATTGAAAGACAAAAAATACTTCTATAAATATCGAAACAATTAGCGAAAAATTACACTTTAAAACCAACTAGCACCCATCTCAAAATGACTTTTGACGAACAAAATCACTTCCAGCTCCAATCACATTTACCCTTAATGAACAAAATCTCAACTCTTATCATGATAGGAGCTGGTTGAAATGTAATTTCAACCCTCTACCCGCTTACAGTCTACTTTTATTGCAACACTTAACCCTTCCTTGTCTTCTTCCTTCCATCCTGAAGGTTCCTTCTTTTAAGTGAGTTCAAGAGTATTTAGTTACATTAAGACGATGTGTTTTCGAATCTTTGAATTAACTCTCATTGATGAGATAAGATGAGTTCCATCTTAAGAGAAAAAAAAGAGATAGCAATTGCCACACTAACTAATCTTGAACATCGTTAGATGAGGGGGGTTCCGAGGCGTTAGTCTGCAGGCAAATTATCCTTAAGTATATATTTATTTTTTTTCTTGCTTTGTATATAGTTGAAGAAACTATGGAACAGACAAGAGAACGAAAAAGCTATCCCATTCAATTAGATACCTACCCCGGACACTCTACCAACTATTTATGCTAATGGTCATTGTTCTGATTATTTGCCAAAGTGGCCGGAATTGTAGACAATGTTATATCTAGCGGCAGAGTTCTAATAAAGTACCTCTATATTCCGATATCGTCCTCATACTTTTGCTCATTCTAAAGACCTATGTACACACATAATACAGATATACACAACGCACAAGGGATTTTAACCAAAAGCTCTTTAGAGTCGTCGAGTAGTCCTACCATATACACTCGACACTTCAGCGTGTGTCCCGCTTTTGATCAATTCAACTGATTTTCATTCATTTATTCAGCTTGCAGTCTCTTTACAGAATAAAGAGAATTTCTACAGAATTATTGATGTTGAAAAATACAAACAAAGTTCGAAAGTATTTGTTGTGCCATGTCCAAGCGGTTGGCTCTGGAAAAATCGTGTAGGCACTGACCGGTGTCAACTCGTTGGCAGTTGGCAGTCACTAATCGCAAGTGTTGAATGAATTAATAGAAAAACTCTATAATACCCTTTACTAGTTTTCTAGGATAGGTGACCATTCTAGGTGGGTTACCATTCTACGTAACTAAATTAATTTCCGCTAATGAAACCTACGCCCTAGATAAGGACTAATAATAACAGATTGAAGATCTTTGGTCCCCCAAACGCCAGATTCATCCAAATAGAAAGAGAGTTCATGCCATATAAACTGCACATCTAAGGATTAACCAATGCCTCTACTTATGACGAAAAGGTGGTTTTTATAACCGCCTCCTGGGTGGCGCTTACAAAAATAAACCGCGCGGAGATATCATTGTGGTTATTGGAAACTTGAATTCCAATAAGAACGATGGGCATAGGTATCTATGTTGTTATCGGAAAACATATTGGGGGATAAAAGCTGAAGTGAACCAAGTCACAAAAATCGAATTTGGAGATATAACGAGTTAAAGTAAATATATGTACGCTACCATTGAATCTTATGGTCAATGTTTTTTTTAGAACAAAGAACAGTTTGAAAGGAAACACTTTTTAACCAAACTAATGACAGGCCCTTATAGAGCAAAGCCTTGAGCAGATTTTGGCACTAGATTTGGATTTTTTTTTTTTTTTGACTTGGTCCGTTACAGCTGTGAGACCTCAATATGGCGTTGACAGTTTCAATGACAATGGTAAACGTTTCGCGAATTTCTGCTATAGGTACTTGTAATTAGTGGCAGGTAGCACATTACGTGCCAAATCAGATAGCTTTCGACAGATTTGCAAGCAACCTTTAACCAGATAGCCCACTTTGCGACCAGCCGATGGAAGTTTTAGAACAGAGGGGATATGAAGATGGCCCGGAACCGCATCAACTAATAGTTGCAGCAAAATAAACAAACAAAAAAAAAACCCTCCTGGGCAGATAATAGAAAAAGGCGTAAGTAAATTTAGGCTGAAAACAAAACGTTTTACTTTTTGTAAAACGTGAAAACGGATTTTCTAGTGCCGTTTGTTTGCGGTGAAAAGTACAAAAATTGTTTTTGAAAGCAACATCTAAGGCCTCTGCAACATTTTTTGTACTTTTGACCTCAAACAAACGGCACTAGTAAGTGATCACATTTTGAACTTTTTGCAAAAAATCGCCTATGTAGTTATACCTTAAATTTGTAAATTAAAGAACGAAATGAATGAAATATAATTCGTACATTAATTTCTTAATTTTATACAGCTGAAAGATGCAATTTTTTTATGAAACGTCAAAATGCGGATGTATGAAAACAAAGCTGACATTCGTATAAAAAAAATTAGTTTTTCCTATGAAGTACTGTGAAAAATAAACAAATTAACTGGTAAATAATTGTAAAAAAAAATAACACCTTCAATTCATTTAAGCAAATAAAATTGTGCTAAATTGTTATACCACATGAGTTTTTTGATTATAAGCCCATAAAAAGCCAAAGCCAGAACGATACAACTACCCTAAAAAAAATGCTCAAAAAATACCCTTAAAACATGTGCCATACCTATATATTTTGCCAAAATATTTGTTCCTTAATTTTATTAATCATCATCTCCCTGTTAAATCTCGAAAACTATAACTCGCGTACACGTGATTTCTTGTGATTTTTGAGATAAGTTAAAGAATGTTAAGGCACACATTTTGATAAAAAAAATTTCCCGGTTAGCAGTCATTCCGAGGTATTTCAATGATGCTTTTGGTGCTCATCCCGCAATTTCCACTACCCTTCATAGAACACCTTTTTACCCTATATTTATAAATATATTTGTATAGGCTATTTTAGTTCTTGGTTAACATGGTTAGCACAACATTCATGCCAAATTTTATCTTTGTACCGTCACTTTTAAAGGAATTTGGCGATAAGTTAACTGTTGTACTGACAATACAAGACGCTTTATGAAAAAAGCTATACTTTGTCATAGTAGTCCGATTACCTTTGTCTCGTTGAATTCAGCATTAACGAAACGTTTTTTCTTTAATTTTATAAACCTTCAACTTCCGGTTTAACTTTGAAAATCTTGACTTGCAGACATGTGATTCATTTTGACTTTTGAGGTAAGTTATAGAATGGCAAAACAAAGATATTGAAAAAAAAATTTGCCCGTTAGCATCCATTCCGCAGTTGAATCCTTATTTTACTGGACTATGATTATTAATTTGGTTTGATGTTTTAGATAAAAATAAACATAACCAGTAAGATTGAGTATGTGCAAAGTCATGAACAAGTGAATATTTCAGCGCAACCGGTAGAGAAAGTTGATAACTTATATGTGTCCAAAATATGGAGGAACAATTTTTTCAGCTTAGGGATCGACTATGCCGCTTCAATGCTGAATCTATGGTTTTCTACGGCTGCAGTACGTGGAAAGTCACACCCACTGACATAGTAAAACCTCATACTGTAAGGAGGCGTCAGTGGCTTTGATTAGGATTGGTCACACGCTTAAGAGGCATCTAGTAAAAACCCCTTACCCCGTCAGTTAAAAAAGCGATTTGGCCGAGGCAAATGGCGCAGGATATTCGAAAAGGATTCTGCACACTTTCTGCAAAAATTCGAAGAGAACTGAGGTATATTTCCAGGCCCTATGCACTTTAATTTAATAAAGTAATTTAAAAAGTTTATAATAAATAAATAACATGCTGGTTTTTCTATGAACGGCTCTGATACAGTTTGATTGAAGAAGCTGATCTTTTACCCATACTAAAGTTGTTCATAAGATCTATTTAAGATGGTGCCTTCCGGAATCCTAAGCTTACCAACCATCATGTAGAGCTGCTGCCGATATATGCGGTTATGCTTATAAAAAGTGGTAAGTCTCTATTTAAAATATGTTTGGCTTAGCTGAATTCGCCGAAGTGTGAATATTTCTTCCAGATTTCTGTAAGTTCATTCTTGCAGCTTCTGCGAATACTTCTTGAATATTTGTTGAACTCTTATGACGTTTCTAACGGTTTCACTCAAGAATCATTCATTTTGCAAACAAATACAGCAGGTAAAACCGCTTCCACTCAATTTTATTCTTTTTTTTTTGTGTTTGTGTGAGTGAAATGTCAAATGACACAGCGTGTCATGTGCTACCTTTTCTTACAAAAAATTTGCCGTGCAATAGGAAAAACGCAAATTTCTATTGTGTCCACATTGAAATTTGTTGTGCCATCCAATAGTGGACGAGGAAATTTCAGTGCTTCTTGAGTGGATTCTGATTTGAATTCGAGAACCGAATTTTACTTCTCAGAATCGTCCGAACCCGAACTGTAATTTTTGTGTCAGTAAAACAGTTTTAGAAAACAGATGCTTCCGTACTCTTCGAATCGAAAACTACAATAGACAACGCAATGGATATCTGCCAACAGTTTGTTCTGCTGGCGAAATTTCGTCTTATTCAAATAAGAACCACATGAAGTGACTACGTCACCATTCACTTGGATCAAATCAAAAGCCAGGCAAACAGACAGACAGATAGATATACAATCTGCCAGGACATCGCATCGTCCTAGCGATAATAAACGTACCCTACTCTGCATAGAACCTCGGTGAGTGAAGTTTGTGTTATCTTAAAGCCATGGGATTTTACGAGCTCTCAGCCGTTCATCTCCACCCTAAATGGGGCAGTATATGGATAGAAATTAAGGATAACCATGGCCATGGTAGAATAGGACTCCGGTGCGGTGCGATGGTGTGGAGGTTGTTGCCTAGCCGGTTGTTGCTGGAAGAACGCGCCGAGAACAATCGTTTGAATGCAAATTATATTAACTTGGGATAAGTGGGAGATTATTAGCGTTGTTCAGGCAGCTATTCGTGTTCCGCCTTCAGCCGTCCACCATCGCATCGTCATCTACCTCCGCCGCCGCCGCGCCACATCGCCACTGGCCACCACCGACCGTCTTGATTCTCTCAACACGAAGTTAGTCAAGGAAAGTTTTCTAGTTAAAGAGTATCTAGGTATTTATTTTTTTCCGGATTTAATTTTTTTGTTTAACTTTATTCGTTGTATCTGTACCTTTTGGAAGAGACAGAGGAAAGTCTACAAACAAAGTATAAATTGGATTAAGCTACAAAACAAAAAAGTTGTTGATTTGTTTGGGTGCGAGTTCTGGCTTATAATATTGGATGGTGGATGGCTCTGATGCTCGCTTGTTGTGTTTGACAACCATGTTTTTTTGGCACCTGGATCCTGGATACAATTTTAATTCAAAATTTGATCCTGTATCCTGATGTTATCAAAATAATAAGCTTGTTTCATGTATCATATCAGTGGAAGCTATGAAGCGTATCCATTTCATAATGGAAAACGCGAGGAGTTTTTTTTTTTTTTTTTTTTTTTTTATTTTTATTCAGTTTGAGTGGTTGTTATGTTGCTGCTGGCTACGGGGGGATTATTTTTTCATCAATTTCTTACCAACGTAAATATTGGATTTGCTTCTATGGAAGTTCGATTAAGGAAAATAGATTTATCTGAAAAGAATGAAAATATTTCATAGAGCAAAAGATTGAAGCACGACGACGACACGGTTTGGAGAACTATGTATGCAACAAACAATAGAAACGACCCCACAGCTTGTAGAGTTTCTTGACGAAAAAAGATGATTGAGATATTTGGAAAAATATTTCATCAAAGATTTTTTTCTTACATGCTTTAAAATAAAGGCTATAAAGTAAACATGATAATTTTCGTGTAGTCATATTTTAAAGACCCGAATTAAACTGAACTGGAGTCAAGAGAATAAGATAAATTTCTTATCAACAAAACTGTGAATAATAAATAAGGTGCAATGAACATAATAGGTAGATATTGTTTCGAATGTACGAGCGAACACGCCCATACGAAATGGCACATGTAGGTCTTTGGTTATGATTAATGACTAAAGCTCTGAACGCTTTCATTAAAACTTTGAACTTTCGAACTTCGAACGGAACGAATTGGAACGGAACGGAATCTGTCTATATCTGTCTCTATCTATCTGTGTGTGTTTGTTTCTTTTCCTTAACGAAACTGGAGATCTCTGGAACCTTGGAGAAGAAATGAGAGGAGTATAAATACGAGGTCGGAGAAGAATATCAGGATAGTTAAATTTTAACAGTGATAAGGTTGTGAAATTCTAATTTCGAGATGTAATTTCTGGTAAATTGTAAAAAATAATAGTTAAACAGTAAGTTACAGATAAAAGTGTTTGTTTATTTGAGAGTAAATAAAAGTAATTTAGTGAAAGCGGAAATAAGTTTTATTTGAACCCAGAAAAATATTACAATATGCTATATTTCCGACACGTCACGATCCCCTTGTCCTGGTGGCTTAAATTTAAAAGAGTCTAACTGCATTAAACTCATGTACAATCACCTCCAAGCTAGTATTGGAGTGTATAGAAAAACTTAACGAGCTTTGAAAGCTTAACAAAGACCCTATCCACTGGGTACTTTAGCACGTAGAGGTCCAGGGAGGAGGTGAACTCCCTAGCAAAAGCAGGAGCAATGGCTGATCTAAAACTAAATAAAACAAGACTAGGAGACCAGAAGAATAAAAGACTGGGCAAAACTACCTACACTGAGGCAGTCCGAAATTTTTCTCGAAACTACAACCAAGAGCGTTTCAAGACCTGTATCAGTTTGAAGAGTAGATGAAGTCATCTCAGCAGTCTGGGTCCAGTAAATAATGCCACATGCTGATTCTGCAATTGAAACGAAGAAACCCCAGACCACATTCTGGGTAGTTGTGGTGCACTAATGCATCAAAGATTTATAAACCTGGGGATGCCACCAGGCAGTAGAAGGACAATTACTGTCGTTTTCTATTGGAAATCCAAAAGAGTCTGGATTCATTCGGACGTCTTCTGAAACTGTTTTATTGTGTATCTATTTATCTGTCATTTTTGCGCCAGTAAAACATTTTCAAAAGAATTCTGGATGATTCAGGACTTTTCTGGATTTCCAATTGAAAACGACACATGAAAATACTCCAAATACCGGAGTTTCTGAAGGGAATTAGCTTAGAGAAGGAGGAACTAACTGATCCAGTTTAAATGGGGGACACAATGGATCTTATATTAATTTATAGTTTGAGAGCTGCTGAACGTTTTGGTAACGTCATCCTGGCAAGGCCAATTTAAAATAAGCCCAAACCACCAGGAATGAATCCAAACATTTTCGTCTCAGAAATCTTCGCAAAATTCATGAAGTAGTTAACGCCATCGTTGATAAACCAATTTTATAACCGGGAAATTTTAGAACCATTCAAGATAAAAAGATTTAATATGCATAAGTTTTCGATAGCTCCCTACGTTCAAGACACACACGCCACACATGCAATGTGAGAGTAATGGTGAATACAAAATTAACTGAGCAACAATAGTTTCTCTACAAATTCTATTTAAACTGCTGAGTTCGGAAAACTTGCTTTTGAATTTTGATTATTGAAGAAGTCCCTATTATGAAAAGGTCACTTATTTAAAAAAGTCGTCGCTTGGTCGCAGACTCAAAACAGGTCTCAAAAAGCGAAGTAAAGTCTCTCAGCGGAATCACTGATTACCTGTCACTTCTTTTCAAGACCTCTTGCAGTTCAAGTGTTTTTTTTTTTAATCGTGCTTTTTCACTAGCAAAAAGTTATGGAGTGCTTTATTGGTTTATTATTAAAAATAGATTGCCATAAACTTACTTATTCGAAATCATCAAAACTAATCAATGAAAATAATATTAGTGAAAGTGATTAATATTTGCTAAGAATCCAAGTGATATTTTTAACAAACGGATGTACATAATCATTATTTGAAATACACTAATTTTTTCTTTTTTTGTTCGGAAGAAAGTGCTGTGATCCGTTAAATGTTCGCAAGAATCACGATTTACAATACCTTGAATTAATATCAGCCCTATTCTGAATGAAAACTAACGGGGAAATGTTTTTGGGAGAAGAGCTCACAATCGAAAAGTTGCAACCAATTTTGTTATTTTTTCACTTTTACGTTATTCTGAACACAAGGGGAACAAATAACAAGCGAAAACATAATGAAATTCCGGGAATATTTCGATTTGGAGCCCTTCTCCCGAAACCATTTCCCCGGGAGTTTTCATTCAGAATACGGCTGTATAAGAATTAAAAAAATAAGTACAAGGCCGCAAAAACATTTCGTGAAAAGCATGAAATTTTTCAAAATAAAATCATAATTTGGATGAAGTGATTCAAATTATTCAAGGTATAAAAAAAGCAAAAAAAACTCAGAGAAAAATTTTGAGTTTTATCCAAAGTAAAAAAAAAGAAAGCGATCGTAAGTTAACAAACCAGTTTGTTTAAGATGATGAAATGAGCAGATAAATGCCCAGGCCAAAGAAACTGCATAGTGCATAGCTGTTCGTGGCAGTTTTACAACAAAATCGAAACAACAAAAACGTCTGTACCTACAATTTCAAAGAATTGTGTATTGAATTTAAAAATATGTATCCATATTTCGCCGCAGGATTTTCATCCTTTGTTAAACTGTGTCTTAGCTAAGGCAAATGGTACCCACACAATGAGATATTTGATAAGTTCAACTATAATATGCATTGTTTGTGATGATTGAAGTGAAAAGTGTAAGTGTTTGCTACCTGATTGCAAGCAGAGCAGACACTGACACAGGGAGAAACAATAGGTGCATGTGCAATTCTTCCAACTGCTTCTGGTAAAAAAATCTTCTGCATAGAGGTCTTTCTCTTTGATCCGGCGCGGGCCATAAAAGGTATGGTTAACAAACAGGTCAATTATAAAATTCGAATTGTGTCGTATTTGGAGCTAGTAAGTCTCAATTTAAGCATTTGCTTCAAGACGGGGATTATTTTGATCTGCCTGTTCAGTTCATTAATAGCGTTTTACTCATACTAGCGAAATAGTTTGCTACAAGAAATTGTCATTGAAGTTAGAAAATGACGATACGATTCATTTTGAATTTTATAATAGGGGGAATGAATGACAACCGCCTCCGTGCTCTGATAGATATCAACATACATACATACAAATCTCTATTGATGTTGAAAAAGGTAATAATCTGATTTAAAAAAAAAACCCACTGAATCAGGAATGAAATTAGTGGTTTAATATTTTCTTCTAAAATTCAGAGGTCTTCTGAGGCAAAACTTGCAGTTTTGTCACAATTTTTTTTAAAAGCTATTTCGCACAAAAGCCGAAGAACTTACTTATATTGTTTCTAATTCAAAATCAGGCTGTGTGACAAAACGGTCAAGGCCTTTAGGGCCTTATTTCGTGTCTATTCGAAAAAAAACTCTATTCGACTTCTTTCATTGAACTTCAAATTGGTATTGTGAAATAAAATAGAATGAATTGACCCAAATTAATAGGAAACTTCATTCAAATGTCAAACTATGAACAATTAACAAAAAAATGATAATAGAAAAGTATCTATAGTAACCGAAACTCGCAATACCGATAATAGATTTATTTCTATTCGACTTCAATTCTACTCTGAATATAGACACTCGCAATAAGGACCCTAATTTGACATCAATATCATTCCTTAACTCGATGAGTACACTTATCCACAGGTTACCTTTTGTCGAATTTTTCTATTTTGTTGCTTATTTTGAACAAACTTAAGTGTTAATTTTGTGCAGAAACTTTCAACCAACTGCCTCTAGAGGATTCTAACCGCCTTAAGTTCTACACCTACGTGATTTTGGGTTCAAAAATAATTACAATTTCTACGCTCGGGTGGTTTGGTCAAGATTTTGAACTCGAAACTGCTATTTTAAAGTGCATAGCTTAAGTTATTGAAAAAAAAAAAAATAAACAAAAACCATACTTTTTTCCGTTCGGCAATTTATCAAATTCCTTAGAAAAAAATTTTTTTAACGCTATTTATTCACTTCCACCACATAACAGTCAATTTAAAACCATGATGGCCGCAAAAAAAACCTCTACTGCCCCTACAAATTTAAATTAAAGCCTCATAAACTCAACACCCACTCATAGGGATAGCCGGATAGGACCAATGGAATGATTCATAGTTTGGATAAAAAATTAATCGTATACCGGATTATAAAAAAATGTTGCAGTACATTTTTTCCACCTCCTGGCTATGAATTCATGCATGAAAATTTTTATGGAATACTGTAGTACTGGCCCACAACAACCAACAAGGATTAGAAATAGCATAATGTTTGTGTGTGGGTTTGAGTTGAGGGTATAGCTAAGTACTATTTTTTACCCCCCCCCCCCCCCCCCCTACAAAAGGTGCACAGCTAATAAATGAACGCTCAGACGAGTGCTAGTGTCCTCGTCGCTGGAATACAACAAATGATGACTTATGCCAGGATTAATGGTTTCTACACGACTGCACCTTTCTGATACAAGGATTAGTTGGCCATTTGTCATGGTTTTATCACACGGTGACACATTGTTGGCGTAAACATTCTCTTCGGGTGTTCCGGTGGTCGATGGTCCTTGAAACATTTGGGCTGTTCTGAAATTAACAATTTTCCATCCTGTATCGAATTTGTTCAAATCAGCATTGAACGATGACCATTATTTGTCCTACTTAACATCATTAATCGAGTTATGGTCCGAGGATTCTAGGTTTTTGTATTAGTAGGTATGTTTTGTTATTGGGGGGAAGAAACAACATAAATATTTATCTACAATATGGTTGGCTTCAGATTATGCATCATTAGCATTACCCTTTCATTATATTCTTAAGAATTTAGAATTTTAAGCAATAAAACTTACCTTATAAGCAAAACTTACCGGTGTAAGCAAAACTTAAAGCATTTCTTCTCATAAAGTCCATTCTCTGCTGCAGCGAAATAAAAAATTCTATATCAACAAAAATCAAAAAACCAGATCTACATATAACCAAAAATGTGCTTATGAATTTCGTTTGGTATAACGCAGTTGGATAGCGAATAGCGAATAGCGAATAGCTATTCGCTATTCTCCATACATTTTTCACACACTTTTTACTGTCTGAAAAATTAGTTTTGCCCAAAATAAATGCATTTTAAATTTAATAAGTACAACATTTTTTTTCCAGAATTATTCTATTCTATTCTATCATCATTAAATGTTAAAAAAAAACAAGCTTTTCAGACATTTGTATGTGCGTGTGTCGTTGTCGTCATGTCGTCGGCGTTGGCGTTCGAAATTTTTAAACACGTTAACATTTTTTGTTAGAATTAAGTTTAGATAAACTTAGGTTAAGTTCAATATTTAGCCATTTCCGAAAAAACATTCGGTCTTTTTAGACAACAACCTGTTAAAAATGTCACTTTTGTATGGAAAGTAGATACATACCACAAATTTGGATTACCAACGTACATAGTTAAATTTTTTTCTTATATGATTTTAGACGATTTCTCGTGTTTTATTTTATTCGTTTGGTATTTACGTACTTTTTGTTTGACAGAATATTCCTTGATAATTTCCAAACGAAATTGTTGACGTGGGGATGGAAACTACAAACAAATTTCGTTTCGCTTTAAATGCCTGCCAGGCTTAAAGAATTTCATATAAAAAACGCAAATTAAACAAATATTCGGAGACAGAAAGAAACAGCAAACCTTAACATTAATTAAGTAACTTAAAATAAAATGATTTTATTCGTCATAAAAATAAAAGACTGCAACAATTTTTTATTGCTCATCAAAAATGTCAACAAGATCACATTTTGTGGCAAAGGACTTGGTTTTTTTTTGTGTAACAATGTTACCTGTATCCCCAACTTTTTTCCACTGAATATAGTATTTTTGAGATTCTCTTTGGTTTGTAGTTGTTTGCAGTAAAATCAATTTGTTTCTAAATTGAGCCTTTTTCAAGAAAAAAATCCCAAAGTTTTCTTTAAACCTGATTGTTTTTTTTTTGTATATGGAATTTTAGTCCCCAGCTCCCAAATATTAATCTCATTATGACAAACAACACTAACTCCTCATCATCTGCCTCAAATATTTGTTTAATTCTGCTTTCCCTTAAAATTCGGGAGTCATGCTGCCCCTTCAGCGGCAAACACTATCAGTTATTTTTTTGGGATCCACCCTCAAACTGCTTGGGTATTCGGCGATATGTACCCTTTTCTTTATAATATAATAAAGTATGAATGTACTGCTCTGATGGGCCACCATCCTTCGGAATCCATAAGTGAACAGTAAATTGCCCCAAAACATTTGGAAAGAACTTGTTTGTAGCTCTGACCTCTTAGTTGATCTAAAAATGAAATTGCCATTTTTACGAGACACCTTTTGAAAGCCAATTTTCTTGCCACTGGCTTACAAATTTGACAAAGCATAGGTTGTCTGAATCCGTGGATGTCTTCTCCGTCATCCAAAATCTATAAAAATCTATAAACAAAACATAAAATTCACACTTTAGTTCTGTTTTAGATCTTTAAATACAAGGTTTCAGCTGATATTCGTTGCAATATTCATGAATCACTAACTTGAGATTTCGTCACTATAATGTCCTTATGTTTTAACCTATAAACGCATTTAGCTTATTATGCTCTATGCAGCATCGCATAAGTTTTATAAATATATATATATATATTATATATAAATATATTTTGTTGGAAAAAAACACAAAAACCCAAATTTGACCATTATTTGTTTTTTAATAATACATTTTTGTTTAACTGAAGTAGAAGAGCGGCTCGGCTGTCTTGGGAATCGAAGACGTGCGTCCCGAGTCGCTTCATATTAAGTTTGGCGAATTGTAACACTAAGTCTTTGATATGATATGAAAGAGTATCATCAAATTTATTCCGGCTTGATCAGGTATTCCACATAAGAACCGTAAGGACTACCGCCTAGTATTTCGACTGATAGTGTAGGCATGTATGTATTAATTTGTCAAAGATGTTGAAACCACCTCCTTGGATTTATAATCTTGGGTTTTCTAGACCGCATATTTATTTCTGGTTTGTAATGTACCTTTAACAGCAAAACCTCTACTTGTTTTAAGAAGTTAAGTATACCAATATATTAGAATTAAATAAAAGCTGCGTTTTTGGTTGGCAAAAATATGGCCCTAAATCTGCTCGGCAAAAAAGTCCCGTATTGAACCCTCCAAGTGGGTTTGCTATATTGCTATTGTCTTTTTTCGAATGGTTTCTCTTGTTGCTAGCTTTTAATAGAAGTCATTCAACATTTTATCAGCTTAGAGCACAAGAACAAAATTCCATACTTGGTTTAAAAAAAGTGAAAACTGATTTTATCCCATTTTTATCTAATATCTTTTAGATTTATAGCTTGTCACTTTTTAAGCATTTCAGAATGACAACTTTAATAAAATATGTATGCAGTGTTGGCTGCGAGCAACTCCTCCGGTAAAAGCATCTAGCTTTTTGCTTATATGGCAAAATTAAGAACGGGCGAAAGTAATCGTAGGCTTTCATCTTTGCTTAACATATCCTGCAGGACTCTGCAACGACACTTGTCTTCTGCTAGGAGTAGTCTATTAAGTCATCTTCTACCCTGCTATTTGGGTTTGGAGCATATAAGTGTTCGAAACTTGGCTAGAAGGAATAGGATTATTTGGCAACATTAAATTATCCTTGAATTACCCCTGCCCTTATGCTGCAGCTGATTCCAATTTATCAATAATGAACAGGCTCTTCCAAAGTGAAAACGGGCCGATGGGCAGTTTTTTAATGAGGAATGATGTCTTTATTCTAGATAGAGGCTTCAGAGATTCTATTTCACACCTAGAATCTCATGGGTACAAAGCACATATGCCTCAATCTCTTATTAAAGGACACCACCAACTAACAACACATCAAGGAAATAAATCGCGACGTATAACAATGTGTAGATGGGTTCTAGTTGTAGAAGTACTGAATAGTCCATTTAAAAGAGATTTCAAGATATTCCGTTAGGACTTCTTCAATCTTGCTATTCCTCACCTGATAACCGATTTGAGGATAGCAATAAGTCAATAAGTTGCATCCATTGATTAATGACAATGATGATGCTCAGGAGCTTCTTTCAATCGCATTAGACAGATTGAATACCTATAATTATCTAGGTGATTTTGTTGTGGAAAATTACTTTAATCGAAGAAGAGCAGCTTTTTAAAATATTTATAGAGACATGCCAAACCTAACCAACTTTCCTGTGCTTAGTTTGCATGAACTTAGAAAAATCTCCGCTGGTGAATTATCAAATAAAACAAGTTCGTTCATACTGCGGCGAACATCTGAAGCAAAATGGAAAATACCAGATAGACGTATGCCCAAACACAAATAGAATTAAAACAGGATACCAGGGCTGGAAACAATTTCTTACTGACAGGTCGTATAAAATCTCGACACATAAGTTCTAAAGTCTATTATATGTACGTAAATTCTCATCGATAATGAGGTAGGTCCTTTTGAAGGAATTGATCGCATAAAAGCCTATTGCTGTAGTTGTCTAGTTGGAATGACAAATATTGGATGTTGTGCCCACGAGCATTTTGTGGTATTCTGGCTAGGCAAAGATCCAAATACCACCCGGGCTTATTTTTGAAATTTTTTTAAAAGATGATGAAGAAGAAAGAGTTCTAAGCATATTTAAAGCATATATGAATAAAAATATACTTCACCACACCCAACAAAAAAAACATGTTTTCATAACGACATTAAAATTGGCCTTATGTGAACATAGGGTAAAATTTTTTACAACGGCCTCTGCCTGTTGACTCAAAATAAAAAAAAAAAATAACATATGAATCGGACTTGTGGGATGTGGAATGGTGGATGCTATGTTTCTTTTTTAATAAGTGGGGGATTGTTAAATACCACATTGACGTTTGGCAAGTAGGATAAGGGATAGCGGAAAAACATAGAAACAGAAATAAAAAAAAATGCTCGGACAAGGTTGTCAAATAGAAATCCATGTGACAAAAATATCCAAATGTCAAATTGATATCCCCGAGTGAGCACGAACTTGAGCTCCGGTTATACCACTAGTTTTTTTGTTAAAGTAAAGTTTAAATAAAAAGTAAGATCCATTTTTTTTTGGTTAAATTATTTTTTTAATTATTATTTTGTTTTGTGTGTTAAAAGTTTTATGTCAGAGTAAATAGTATTAATAAAATAGTTTTTGTTGTGTTTCAAGATACTTAAAATATTATAACGTTGGGAATCATTTGAGGAAAAAATATTTATTTAAACAAAGAAATTGGTGCGAGGTGAGTTTTTATGAGAAAATTTTCTATACCAAGATTGGTGCTGAAAGTGATTATTTTATGTAGGCTACTGTATCGTCACATTTGCGAGTTTTGGCGGTTCCAGCGGAGCACTGGGCAGCCACACACGTTTTTGGACTGGTACCTTCTTTCTGGTCTAGAACCTAACTTCCTGGTCATTGGTGCTTCGTTTTTTTTATGGACTAATTTTGTGCCAGTATTAATTAAAGGAAAATTTCCGTTCTGAGCTGAGTGAGAACATCCAAAAGGATTCCTAAATTTGTGTCCCGCCGTTGCACATAGGTCAATTTTTCACATTTATGCGGCCAAAAACAATTATTCACTTATATTGTTTCTATTAAGTTTTATATGACGAATAAAAATGTAATTTTAATAAAAAACTATTTTGAAGTAAATTTAGAAATATTTTGATGTTTTTTTAATTTATTATAATAACTTTTATTTATTATTATTTATTTAAAAAAAAAAAATTTTTTAACTTCATTTTTTTTACTTTTTTAACAATTTTTCAGCTCATAAAAAATAATAAAAATAATAATTATTTTAACTTAATTCATAATATAAAAGTTTAAGTGACCTCTACTCCAAGATGCGTTTCGCCCAGGTACAACAATGGGCTCATCAGTTAGAAAATGAAATTAATTCATTCACTCCACTTAAAATTAAAAATAAAAATAATTTGTATTATTTATTATTTTTTCTCTTCATTTTTATTCTATCAACCAGACCACGGGTTTTTAACATCATTTTCTAGGTGTCTGAATTTAAACAAATTCCCCTAGAATATTAAAATTCACAGTTGATATATGCTGTAATTTTAATATGAGTCGGTAAACATCGACCAAATCTTTTGCGTATTAGAAAGGGTACAACAACATCTAACTGATGAGCCCATTGTTGTACCTGGGCGAAACGCATTTTGGAGTAGAGGTCACTTAAACTTTTAAAATGAATTTAATTCATTCACTCCACTTAAAATTAAAAATAAAAATAATTTGTATTATTTATTATTTTTTCTCTTCATTTTTATTAATTCATAATATTTCATTAACAGATTCGTCTTGTGGTTCAATGTCTGAATCGGGTTCGGTGTTAGAATCTGCTGGCACGAGCATATTTCTTGATTCAGGGCAAAATGAACTTGAAAAGGTTCACTTTTTTGGCCTAAGGCTGCTGATGAGTAGATCGGAACTGAGTAATAATCTGTTATATACATCCAAATTACACCGTTTTCTTGAAAATTTCCTTGCAAAATTTTCGCGATATAAGCAAAATGTTTAGTGCGGGCCTCTGCAGCTTCTTCTAATAATTGGCCTATTGGCAACAATGAGTTTTCGATTATGATTGTGTATCAATTTCTTGTGCATTGTCATAGTCATCCAATTATAAAAGTAAAGCTGACCTGTATCTTTGGCATATTGGTCACATTTTTGTGAATCAATTTTGTGTCCACTTGAAATGGTTTCTTATATGACTTTTAATCTATATATCAATTCAAAATTTATACCGGTTATGTCTGCAGCCAACTAGGGATTTTGAAAAAACCTTCTACTAGTGTTGCCATCATTGGTATTCCCAAAGTTTGATTTCGGCATGTCTACCAATAGTCCAGTTTCAGTCGGAAACCTTTGTTGAATGTGGCGCTTAGTTTGTTCTTCCAGTTCTATTTCTTCTTTAGTCCTAGTTTTTCTATATTTTTTAACAGGTAGTTTGTATTTTTCCTTCAAAGTGGATTTAAATAAGGAAATCTATGTTTCAAACTTTTTTTATCATCCACAGTACTGCCATAGTTTCACAAAAAGCGATTTTCTAAATAATTTATTTTCGCTTCAAAATCCGGTAAATTTTGTTTTTTCATAAGCTCATAGAGGTACCTCCGACTAACAATTTTCACTCCTGATGTGCTTGGAGCTCCTATAGCAAGAATAAGTAATGATTGCTTCACTATTGAGAATTTTAATTTTTTTGACCAAAAAATCTGTGCTGTTAAAAATGTCAATATTTTTGTCATCTGCAGTCTACTGCAGCCAAATTTTATCACATGTGTAGATGAAAAGGTTATACTTCACAACTCAAAAAGAATTATCATCCGGACTGAGGCGGAAATATAACAAATTCAATTTTGAAAAGTAAAATATGGTACAAATATAGAAAAAAAATACCCAAAGTTTAACAGTACTAAATTTTTAGAGTCATGCATTTCTGCGGAGCAAATTCTAATAAAAATAAGAAATCATACCTGAGTTATCGAAATCCATCACTATATTATTAATAACACACACAGAAATAGAAATATTGAACCTACACCTTTATTTTTCCTGTAAACTATATCGTAAGAAAAACGTGTACTGCGGTTAGAGATCAAGTTACAATTACACGTGTTTGCAAACGGTGTGCTTTTGGGGGGTAAAAAGAGTAAAATTAAAAACTGGGAGTATTCTCCTAACGATCGCCAAGCTGTTTTTTTTTGTTTACCGTTATTTTAAAAAATCGACTTTTGGCCGCATAAAAGCTATATATTGACCTATGTGCGTTGTGAAAGCCCCACTGACAAACAGGTGGGGCGGTGAAAACGTGCTTCGGGGAGCGCATCTTGGTGAAAACGTACCCAACCTCCATTGGATGAAAAGTTTCTCCAGAACATCCTCCCAATGGTACCAGGTGACCCTATAAGAATTCTATAACAATTATATATTAAGCGATTGTCAGTTTGATTGCTCCTTTTTTTTGTTCGTTTTCTAAATCCACCTCCATAGAGCTCTTAGGAAGTAGGGAATGGTTTTAGTTATCGTAGTCCTGCGAATTAGGAGAACTACTATTCGGAGTTTATTGAAAGTCCTTTGGAGAAATTTTTTTCATATTGTTTTTGTTGCCTATTTTTTTCAGCTGTCAAAGGAAAAGAAATTGTTCATTTAGTTAATTTTGCGAAAATCAATAAGTTTTTATTTGTTTATTTATTCCTAATATACTCAATGCAATTTTTGAATGTTTAATTTATTTATAACACATTTAATAAAACTTCACACGTCTCATATGGATGAAATGTTGTTTTTCCTTGATTTCCTACGAGAAATCATGAGTCTCTAAGGAACAAATTTTAAGGGGTGCCGATGGAGGACTAAAGTAGTCGGTGCATAGATAGAGTGACCTGAACGGTATTGGTCCGTTTTTGGGAAGTTCGAAGGCCTCGCTGCGATAACATCAGCAGCACCCTCGTGTGGTAACCGTCCGTCCGCAGTTTTTTCTCTTTTTTTAATTTTTTTTTCAGGCCTGATCTGTGTTTTGGCTGTTGGTTAGGTCTAATTCCGGGAGCAAGACCCCCCCCCCCCCCCCCACATCCGGCGAGTTAAGCTGAGCGTAGCAAGCTGGCCACGTTCTCGGGATTAGACATTCTCTCCCCCATTCTTCTCTACCTTTTTTTCCTGCCCTGGTAATGCAGTTCAACTGCTTTGCCGACTCTTCCTCATCCTACATTACTTCCTCTCCACTGACCAGCAACAATATACTCGAACGGAAATTGAATCTATTTAATTAATATTTTACTTTTCTTTGTTTTTTTCGACGTTTCTTTGTTTTGTGAAATATGTATTATTCATTGTTTTAAAGCTACAAAAACAGCCTTGAAACTCAAGACCCTGACTTCCGATTTAAAAAAAAAAATAACTTCACAGTTCAGATCAATAGTCTTATTAATGTACGCTCATGGCCCAAAAACGCCAACAAACGAGTTTAAGCTTTGTGATAGAGTCCCTACTACCCTTGTTTTGTAATATCGTGAATTAATAATATTTTTCTAATATTCCTCAGGTATAAGCCATTCGACGTATTTCGTTTTCATGTACATCAATTTTTCAAATATAATTTGCGGACATATATAAAATTTATAAATTCTCATATCAAACCTAATATCGTGTCAGATGTTTCTAAATCCATAACTTTTTATTTATAAAATTTAAAGCAATAAGCAAAAATACAAGATGAAACCGCAATAACTTTAAGATGAAACATATATTCCCATCTGCGACTAACTAATAAAGTTTCAACCATATGATGTGTACAGCACATCACCAGGACCAAAGTCCTATATATTTTGGGATGAGATGGGGAACAGACAGACAATGATGATAGCACACAATGACAATGATGCCTTCATCCTGACAAAGATGGTGGTGAACAGACAATGTGAGGAATTTTTGCCGCAAGCATATGCGATGAAGACATTTTGGACATTGAAAAGCTCCACCAGAGACATCGTCCTTCAAGAAAACACAAACATCCAAGATGCAAAGTGGTGTGTTGCAGTTTTGAGGCAAGCATAACAACTCCACAAGGAGAGATTGAAACATTATTATTAATTAAACTTCGCACCAGTAGTTCGTAGTTGTTCATACTACAATGAAGTTTGATTATGCTTATTTTATGACCGACTTCAGTAACTACTGATACAGTTGAGGCCGGATATACAAAGTATAGTTTGTATAATCCAGCATAGGGGAAGGGATTTAAAGTAATTTATAATTATTGCGGGTCGTTTGTGTGTGTGCTTCTGTACACTACATAAATTTACCAAAAAATATGTTTTCCCTCATAATAAATATGAAATCCACAAGAAACTTTATTTTGCAAAAAAAAATTAATTTTAATTAATTTGCGTGCCTCGCAATAAATGGCTTCCAACTGAGAGCATAATAGAACAAAAAAATAAATTCCACGACTGGATCGCACTTACTTGCTCTTATAGATAAAGATACTATGCTAAGCCTTTTTAATAATAAAACAAAATTTAAATGAAGTTTTAGACAAGAAATTAAAAAAGCATAAAATCCGATTTTCAAACGACTAAAACAGCTTCTTAAATGAATTTAACCTCAAAACGAAGTATGAAATCTGAATTCTTTTACAATGATACATTTTTAGAAAAAAAAAACATTTGAAAATCGTTATAGCCGTTTTTTAAAATAAATATTTTTTTTATATAAAATTTTCCAAGGACTTTTAGAAAAAAAAAAATTGGTATGCCATTTTAAAGATATTATTTTGAAAAAAAATATTGAGCAGTTTTGGAAAAAATGATTTTTCAAAACAAAAATTTAATTTTTTTTTTAATCCAAACAAATAAATTTCGATATTTTTTTTACTAAACATTATTACGACAACTTAAGAGCTTTCATGTAAAAAAATGGTTGCAATTGATTGGAGAAAGTCAGAATTTATAAAAACGGTGCTATGGCAGGTACAGTTAATACCGTATTTTGAAAAAAAATGGTTTTCATTTAAAGTTCGACTTTATCCAAAAAAAATACCACGATATTTGTATTCAAAATCGTAAAAACCATATTTGAGTAAATGAGTTTTTTTTTAATTTTTTGTTCAAAAAAAAAATAATTCAAAAAACGTCTAGGGATAGTCTCCAAAAAACGCCACATACCAAGTTTGAAGTAAATCGACCCATCCCTTTAGGCTGTGGCTTCTGATACATACAACAGGCAAACATAATTGTAGGACCCACTTTTTTCTCATTCGCTATCATCGCAATGTTATGTTTGATTGCTAAGGCTATGCTAAGGGATTGCTAAGGCAGTTGCAGTTACAGTTGAAGTCGAAGAACTTATTGAAACTAAAGGTATCTATTAAGAAATTCAAACAATGTAACCTTTACAAAGCACGAAACCAAGAAACCGAAAAAACACAATAAGCTTTGTAAATACGAAGTGGTAGGTACTTCTTTCAGGAGATCCAAACCAATTTTTCTCAATCACTATCTACAAGCTTATCATTAATATTACATTTGTGAAGAACAGGCGAAATTCAACGGCAACGAAGGTCTGATAATTCAGTCTGCTATTTTTGATCCTAGAACCGTTTCAGAAATAGCATAACATGGTATTCCTAAGGAATCCTTAAAGGCAATCACATCGATATCCGGGACGGACTGAGTTGTGTACTCTCCAGGGAACTTCAATCTTTTTAAAAATATTTAATCACATTTCTAAAACAATGTGGGACGAAAACTTCCCCTTCCCAACCAGGAAGCAACAGAAAAAAGATTACAGTTCTGGGAAAGAAGAAGAAAATGACGGAGATCAGCAAGTGACCCGCGAAAACGTACAAGTCATCGACGCAAGATTAGGAATATCAAACGCACGCTCTTGCCACCTTGTGGGTACCATCACTGGTAATGCCGTTGTAGCCCGTTTTCTTTCTGGCGAAGCTGTTTGAAAAAGATTGGGTTCCAACGTAAGCTGTGTTTGATTGCAATTGTTAAGCGTTTGATAGTTGTAAACCCATTTATTGGATTGCTGATAAACGACGCACGTTTGGCTTTGGTTATCAGCAAAAGGTGTTTCATTTCAAGATTTAAAGCGGTTAACTGACCACGAAAAACGCTTGGCTGGCATCGAAAGCCTACTGTTTGCTGGTTTCATCTCCGGCGAAATCCATTTGTATACCACTAAACACTATTACATTGCCAGTGGAAATGCGTTTTACTGCAATACATTATGTTGCTTTGATTGATTGCCTCGAGATTACCTTATCAATTAAATTTACTTCCATTCCATGTAATCTACTTATGAAAATAAATTTAAACACAACTATTGCCATAAGATGCTCTTTTGTTTATGTTGAACTTAAATCAAATGCACTAATTTCAACTAATTACATATTTACCAGCTATTTCTTAGTAAAACAACAATCCTTGACAGATGTATACCTATTCAATCAAAATATTTGATAAAATGCCTTATCTCTTTGCAGCAGACCGTAATGCACATTTAACTATTAAGTACATTCAAATTCAACATAAAATGATTTCTGCACATTTTCAAAAAACACCCACAGCAGCAATACAAAAGTAGGCCTAAACCACCCTCCGTATCTTCTATCTAAACACGTAATTCCTTAAGCTCGGCAAATATTATAGTTAATTGGATATTTCATTAATGTGAATTATGATTATTATATGAAATGCATATAGCTAGCTATACAAAGCAAATAATTGAATTCGGCAACAACAAATTAACACCACACCAGCAGACAAAGCACCTTTAGTACCTGAGTTCTGCTGTACGGTTAGGGTGGGTGCTGGGTTGAGGAGGTTGACTGCAGTGGTTTATACTGTAAATGATGATTATTTTTTTATGAAGCATAAAATTCACACACTGTCGGCTGCTTTCATGTGGGGAAGTACACATTATTGAGGTCACTGAAAGTGTATGGCTTTATTTTGACAAACTTTTGTCCTTCTGATGAGTAAACAGTAATAGGTATGTTTTAATACAATCGTCCATTTACTGCAGTACATAAATCCTGTTTAAACTTAAATTGAGTTCAGATTTTTAAAGCATACTTTTCTGCTGATAGTTTCCCGATTGACAGCTGTTACTGTTCTCAATCCAAAATTAAACAAGTTAGAACTTTAAAATTTCCAAAATGCAGCATCCTATCAAATGTGCAATCCTTTCTAGTGTGCAGCATAGAAATTCAATAAAATTCGAGACCTTCATTCAATTCCATATAGTAATGAAAATGTAAGTTATCAAATCACATAATGTCTTTCACTTCACTTATCTTCAAGAGCTGTAAGAATGGCTGTCGCAAATATTAGCTTCTTCTAAAACTTTTCATCAGCAAGAAACTGTAGGTACACGAATCCATTCATTTTTCTTCCAAACACATGTTCGCTCTAAACTATACACACATCCTTTTGCCTTAAATTTTGCTGACGATGACATAGTAATAGTACTTACGAAGAAAAAAAAAAAAAAAAAAACAGATGATGCCTCAGATCTTCGAAATGTAATTTCCTTTTCATACTGTTCTCTTGAAATAGAGTATTATCTCATATAAAAGCATTATAGGGTGATTCATTCCAAAAAGTGTCATTGAATAAGTAGAAACAGGAACAATTATTATGCAAGACAATTGAAAAAAAATATCCCTGACTCGGAGAAAATATTTTTAACAGCTTTAGCTTTTTTATTTGTATTAATTGTTGCCCTGTATTTTTGTTTGCAACACAGGCCAACACTGTTTAGCTTCGGAGATGCAGTAGATTAAATTCCCTGCATTATGTCATATAAAATGTACTGCACTGATTCTAAACTTGGCAGCACTTTTAGTTATATGATACACAATCGTCTGCTAGATCTTCAGAAAGGTACCTGTTATGTTTTCAGCCATTTTTTAATAAGCTCGCAAAGCTAATCTTCTATTTCAAGCGAAATAATTTTCAAGTAATTCTAAAATTACGATTTCTCGAAAAGGAAGTAACGGTTTTTTTAAATTTTAATTGAATGAACGGTAATTTCAGATTCCATAACGTTTTTGACGGATGCAAATGTTACGATCTGCATAAAGGAAGGTTGTCCGATGAATTTTAAGTCCAATGTCAAGTCAGGCCGGGTTGCACACCATCATCAATACTATTCTTATTAGTGATTACAAGCGATGTGCTGCGCGCTGTTAATTGGAAATGGAGGAATTCAATGGACTGTGACATCTCTAACTAAAACATCTGGACTACGTGGATAACGTATGACTTCTCTCCCATAGGATCAGGCATGTGCATCAAATGACAACAAGGATGAACGATTTAAGGGAGGAGCAGAAACCGTGTGGTGGAAAATTTAGGTACACGGCAAAAACAAACAAAGAACAGCCTCGGAAGAAACTCCTGTTCCGCTCCAAAATTGATCCCTATCTACTGCCATAAGAAAGCTGCAAACGTTCGTAATTAGTTGTCTACGAAACATCTTGAGGATTTTCTGGCCTGATAGTATATCACACGTAATGTCACCAACGTTAAAATCACCGAGTATAATGGGAAACTGGTTAGTTATTAATTCATTAACCATATAATTAATGTTTATAATATGATTTGATTAAACTTCGATTGAACTTTTAGGTCGAATATAACTAGCGATGAAAAATAAATTCATCGAGATAGAAGAGCATTTAGAACTCACGCAAACACAAAGTTGTTCTACTTCCTCTGAGTCATTAAACATGCTACATTGTTTACTATTGAAACTAATGAAGTAAAATCGTCTGTCTAATAAAGAAACCTGCATTTCATGCAATTTTACAAGCATTTTAATTGCATCATCTTCAAGCCAGAGAAAATAGTAGATAGTAACGCCTGCTTAGAAACTGCATTGAATAATGCTTCAATGGATGAGATACATTTTTTACACAGTAGGTATATAAGTGCATTTGTTGCGCTCAGAACTGTGAAATTCATAAAATATTATAAAAATTGAAGTATTTTTACTTATATGTCTGAAAAGGCTTCAAAATTTTACATGAAATGAATCATATAAATAGAAAAAGAAAATAGAAAGAAAAATTGTATTTTTACAGTTAAATGTCAAGAAAATACGATCAAAAGATAAAAAATTACTTACGTACATAAGTACATAGATACGTGATTCGGAAAAGCATTTTTCGTCTACCCAACCCATTCTATTTTTTGTTGTTGCAGAGTTTTTTAGGACTTCATTTTGCCAACAAATAAAGTCAAAGTTGGTGCACTTTTACTGGCAGTCAACAATTATGAATTTTAAATTAACTACAGAGACTCAAAGTTAGAGCAACGCGAAACGAAAGTTCCCGGTTTCGAGGCTGTAAAGCAACCATAATTTGAAAAAAAAAAAATAAAACAAATAATATATTTTAATGCCTCAACAGTCCACACTTAAGGGTTGATTTCAAAAAGGATTATGTTTCGAATACAAAAACAGTGTTTCTAATTTTTTGAGGAAACTATAAAATGTCTCCAAGGACTTAATTTTAGGGGAGAAAAATATAAATTCAATAAATAAAGTTTAGGTTTTCTGTGTATCATAGTGATTTAGATTTTTTCAATGTCATGCGCATTTATGACTTTTTTTTTAATTTTAGACACAGTCAGTCAATTTAATTCTGAAATATGAATATTATTATCCATCAAGTAATTTTATTCAACAAACAAACTGTATTTCTATTATAAGAAAACACCCTGTTGTGAATACAGATAGCTTTCATCAAACGGCATTCCCAATTTTAATAGAAACATTTGAAACATAGTATTTTTAGTTTAGTTTTAAGTCCTTAGTGTAGATTTGTAGATCATAGGTAGGTATATAGAAACTTGAGGGAATACCTTTTGTATCTTTTCACATTTTACAATTTTGCAGCTCTATCAGTTTTAAAATAAATTCCTTTAGTTGGTATTACTTTGGCTCAAAACGGCATCGCACTGCAGTAACACACTTTTCTCTAAAGTAATTTGAAAATAAAATTAAATGTGGCCCAGGCGAATGAATCACACACATCCATATGAAAAAATTTAGCAGAATTGCATTTGTATACCTAAATGAAAACAGAAAACACTTTTTTTAATTTGAACTTTTGTTTATAATAACAAAAAAAAAATTTAAACCAACTTAATTTCTGAATTTATTAAATAATGCAAAGGTTAGTAAATAAAGAGAAGGTGCTCAAGTAGTTAGTCAATTACTAAATTATTTTAAAGCAAAAAATTTATTCCTTAATTTTGAAAATTTATTTTGATATTTACAGTACCGTCTTGATGGGCCTCACTTGGATTTCAGTTATGGGGTTCACATAAGAGAGCAAGATCGACAACATGCTCTCGAGCAGGGCTCGACAAATATCAAATAGTTTTCATTATTAATCAATAAAATCGGAAAAGTTTGCCCAGCCAGGCTATGCTAAGAATAAAGGTTTAATAATATATGGTACTGAAATTATTTTAATTTTTTTAATTTTATTGATTTAATTTAAGTGGAGTTGTTAAATTAACAAACAATTTTATGAGGACTAATAAATAAAAAATTATAATTTTTTAATTATTAGTATACAGACAATTTTTAGTAATTTATTAATTTATAACGTTCTTTATGTTAATTTACTAAAATAGTGCCAGGTTTTCTGTTTAAAAATTAAAAAAAAAAAACAACAACATTTAAATATAATTTAAAATAACGAAAAAATCTTCTCAAAAAACCCTGAAAAAGTTGTGAATAACGATGAAACGTTGGGTAAAAGATGAAATAATTTTCTTTTATTTACATTAAAAATTAAATTGACCAAAAAACCTGATACAAAATAAACTTAAATTATATACAAAATAATTAGTCGCATAATAAGATTTCAAGAGATTCAATTTAAGATTTTTTCCGAATAAAAAACTGAATCTGCAAAAACTGCTGCCTATTTCAAATATAATTAGTTATTCATTTTTGTATCTTTAACCGTAGACCTACGTTAAGAAAAAACGACTAATCTTACGTTAACGGGCCGTTTTCGACCCTCATATATTTATTAAGAGAATAAAAACAATAGTTAATACTTTTTACAAAAAATGATTCCTTTTATTCATATTTATTCATAAGTTCTCATTTGTTATCTACTATGTAAAAAAATATTATTATTATCAGTATTAAGGTAGATTTATACCATAACTCTGTAAAATGTAAAAAATATTTCTGCTACAATAAAAATACAATACAATACAATATTAATTAGTTCAAAAGCAAATATGTACACCTAAAAGTTTTCAATACATTTTACACATACATTACGGTTGTGTTTGTCCTTACAGACGATTTTATCAGCATTATCGACTCCACCATTTGTTTTGTTGTAAAATTGGATTATCTCTGACATCTTCTTTGGTTCCAGGCCAACATCAGCGGTGGAATGCATTGTGCTTTGGACGATGCTACACTTGTTCTTTTTACTCGACACTTATGATGTGGTTTGAGTAAATGCAAATGTGGATTAAAATAGAGGTTGTTTTTTTTCAAGTAAAGGCTTTGGTAGTATACTCCTTTTATTCTTCCAACCATAGACAAATTCTTTTGTAGCAGTTTTTGGTCCAATTCATAGGACGTAAAAAAGTCGTCCATAGTGATGTTGTATCCCTTCAATCCTTCTACTAAATCGAGGACATTACGCTCACCTTGATTGCGTTCAGCAACACCTTCAACTTCTCTTCCTAATTATGGCTGAATTTTCCATACGTAAGAAGTTTCGGCACAAGTACACATCGAAAACTTCAACCCGTACTTTTCAGGCTTATTTGGCATATATTGCCTGAATGAGCATCGACCATGAAAACCAAGAAGTTTTGTAATACATTGGAATGTCTCTTTGGACATTATTGCTCGGAATATTGGCCGACCAAAATCTGAGTCAAAGATATCTTAAATTCGTTCCGTTTTAGATCTGAGAAAAACCACATGTGTTCGAAAAGAGCCGACAAAAATTGAAAAAAAAAAACTTACTTGTACTCACCCGCGAGTATCAAAACACCGAAATACGCTTGTAGCTTGTTCTTGTCTATTTCTTTATGTTTGTCTCCAAATTTTGAGCGGCCATAATTATGTGTGTTTTCAATAATTATTTTCTCGATTCGAATCGGAAAAAACAATAAAAATTAATCCATCAGAACATCGATGCGTGCAATAGCGTAACGGTTTCCTTGAAATTATGTTTTCGGATCGAGCGAGTGCGACTGGAAGCATGAACTTTAGCAAAAATGAACCGTGCAAGTGACACAATTGTAACATACCTGATGAGTTGAGCTCCAAATTATGTCGTTTTTAGAGACAAACTGGGAACTGGCACCCCAAGAATCTACAGGTGTTTCTTCACCTTCATTCTCTGATTCAGATAAATAGTGCTCTTCATTGCTAGCACTTCCAACTTCAGGAACAAAATCTTCATCACTACCCGCGGAAAAATCGTTCATCGTTAACTTAACTTTAAAACCTAAAACAACTTCAATTCGATGCATAAAGGTGCATGGAAAGAAGTCATGAAAAAACAGCCAAATATTAAAAGTAGTTATTTTAATATTTTCGATAACGCAAATGAAGTGGGTCGAACGTAGGCCTGCGGTTAATTTTATTTATTATTTTTGTCCTTCGTTTAATTTTTCTTACTTTTCACACAGAAAAAATGACTAATGTACTCGTAAGATTAACATGAAAAAATGTTGTTTTAAGCTTATTTGCTGTTTTACTTTAAATGTTTATTTATCATTTTTTTCATTCTAAAACGTCATTTTTAGCGACCTTTCAACACGAAAACATGTTCAATTAACGCGAAACGGTATGAAACGGTATATATATTTTTGATAATTTGACACTGTTATTTTTCTGTGTGCAAACATAAATCTGAAAAAAGTCTTAGACGCTTATGAAAGTATTTACTTACATGCCCAAAAAAAAAAACATAATGATGAATACAATGGAAGCTCCAAAACAGTCATCTCTTTTCAACATACTGAATATTGTATGTATTACTAACCTATCTAACAAAATTCCAAAATGTCAAAAGAAATGTAATTACAAGAACTGGTCTAGTGCAAGTAAAATATTGTTGATGCCAAGCAAAAATATCGAAATGTGTTGAAATTAAATTAATTTCTTTTATTTTATAAGATCAAGATTTTTTAAATAAAGAGAATTTCAACCAGTTTAACTTTACACATGGTATTTGCCTTGAAAGTATTTAAAACAGTTATCTTAGATATCTAAGCTGTAGGCATCTTCAACACCCAAAAATGTTGAATTTATTGAAGCCCTCTATGATGTGCGAGGGTCGCGTGTGAACACCATCACACCAATTACAACAGAATAACTTTATGAAACTTCCTTGATCAAGTGCCAAAAATACCAACAGCATCCCTAAGGACACCCCCAAAGTCTATTCAAAGTCTTTCCTTAAAACATGGCTATCGAGTTACACTGTCGAAGACCACAAAATTAAATTTTCAGGCCAAAAGTTCGTTCCTTAACAAGCACAGCACGAAGGGTGACTACATATAAATGTAGACAACATTGTACAAACCCATTTGGAAGATGTGGTGGTTTATCTATTCCGTGGTTTAGTTCAAAGACCCGAGTTAACTTATTTTATAAAAGAAAACAAAAAAAAACTAAGGAAATCATGAGCCAAAAATTCCAAAGGGGCCACTTCTTAATACAATATGAAATTGAATTACCAAAGAAAAACATACAAATTGTATTTAATGGCTCAAACAATCAAGTTGTATAAAGTAAACTATGTAGTACCTACATTTCCTTGGAATGGGCTTGGATTTATTTATTAGATTTACAACCCCAAAAGTTTATTTAAACTTAGGAATTTAAATTCATTGGTTTTGGTTAAATTATGATATCAAATAAAAGCCTGCTTGCTGGATTCTCAGTTGAGCAAAGTGGTATTTTCTGTAAATATCTGAATTTTTTTCTTTTCTTTGTTTCGTTATTTTGTTTTGTTGATTGCAGTAATTTTTTGTGTTCAAGTAAATACCTAAATATTTGAATTATGTTATTAACAGCTGGCAGTGTTTGTAGTTTAAAAAAGGAATCAAATGTAATTTTTTAACTTCAGATCGTCTTTACAAATTCTACTGTTTCACGTATTAACGAGTTGCTGATGTCCCATAATAACACTGTGCTACAGTGAAAAATTAATTCTGAAATGACCTATCAGAGGTTGTAGGTATAACTAAGGAGATAACATTATGATACTCTAAAACCTTCATACACCCTCAAGATCTCAACTTATTGCCAAAAAACTGTTTTTGAATTTTGCTGTGTTTCAAAAATTGTGTACTAGGTAATTTTTTTATCGAATATAAGATTTGTTAACAGTTTTGAAAAGAAAAAACATGCACTTTTTAAAAATATGCACTTTTGCAGTTACACTTCAAAACTTCTTGTAGATTTTTGGATTAAAACACAAAAATACATATTTTTTCCTATTTTGTATGCATTGGAGACCGTTTTAAGCAATATTCTAATTAAAAAAATTGTATTTGTAACTATACTATGTCAATTTTTATTTTTAGAACAAAATACATGTTCTTTACCTAGTAGTTCAAGCGGCGACTGTCGGATTACTTAGCTCATAAGAGGTTATATAGATTTAAATTGGTGTCAAATGAAAGATAAGTTCATACTGAAAATAAAAACATAGGGTTGCCACTCTTAAAAAGGGTGCATCAACGTGGCAACCCTGTTTGAGCAAAAAAAAGTTTATTGAAAAGGGAAATATTAGTTATGCCAAACAAAAGTTAAAAATAGGTATAAAATAAAAAAAAAAAATGTTTAAGAGCGTAAAGCAACCCTGTTCAAATAAAAAAAACACACCCAAATAATTTTTATTTAAACAAAAAAGTATCAATTTTTGTAGAGTTAAATGCTAAAATATACATTCGCCCAAACTCTTCTCTTTCTACAAACAATGTAGGGTGTCATCTCTTAAATGGAGGTTAAGAACACCGCACCCTAATTGAATGCAAAAAATAATAATGTTTTGAGTTAAAATGCACCATATATGTCAATTAATAACTGCTACCATTGGAGTGCATTACAATTTTGACCTTACTTCTCAGGAATACTCTTTCCTTGACAGAATCCTGTCGATTTTTTGGGTAGCGTACAGTTCCGTATTATGCGCTACCAACCACTGCCTGCCATCATGTAGCCAATAGCACTTAAAAATGACATAAGTAAATGAAATCTTCCAAGTTTTACAATTACTTTACTCAGGACAGATGATTAGTATGCTGCTAAAACTATATCACTGGCCTTCCATTCCAAAACACTTGGCTGGATTTGTTTGATTCTTGGACAGGAAGACAAACCGAGGTATTGATGGTTCTAAGGTTACTCTATAGACTTTTATCTAAAGTTTTTGTGTATGGTCTTTTTTGATCTGTATTTTTTTATGCGAACTAAACAAATTTCATATTTTCTCCCGGAAGGGAGAAATAAATTCTCGGAGCTGTGGATGCTGAGATGCTTGCGTAAAAAATGCATTGTTTGACATTTGCTTATACTGAGTTCTAGGAAGTTTTTGCTGCACCATATACCTAAGGAATAAATTTATCTAAGTCATTTTGGTGGGAAAGAGAATCAAAGGAGTACATAGAGGTAGTTTTCATAATTTTCATATCATCCGCATACAATAGAAAAATCTACAGAGTACTGAGCTCCTAAAAAACATTTTTTTTTTTCTTTTTTTAGATCAGACACATCTGAGCGCTCAACTTTGTTTCATTTTTGGGTCAGAACTTGGTCAGAGCACGCTCTACGTCCAGATCATACGCTACTCAGAGCTTATTCCATGAGCTCATGCTCTGCTTGGTACTCGGGTCAGATCAAAAAAAGAAAAACGCATAATGACAAAGCCGACAGAGAGGACAAATAATAGTGGACCAAGATGACTACCATGTAGCACGCCTGACGTTGCTAAAATGGGCTCAGATATTGCGAATCTGAAAACTACCATGTACTGGCGGTTGACCAGGTACGATTTAACGTCTAACACTAACTTATGAGATAAATGTTTTTTTTTTTAATCTTAACTAAAAAATGGTTATTTAATGAGAGATTTTATCAACCACTTTATTTTATTCAGTAGTAGACGAAAAATGAATGTATCCACAAGCTAGATCTTAAAGTGACGAATACTTGCAAGCAATATTTAAGTAAAGTTCAACTTTCATATAACAATTGTTACTTTGCGTTACCCTTTGCCTGCACTTAAAATTAATGATTGCAAGAAATGCGTTTCGCAGCCACTATTTCTTGTGGAGTCCCCTTAGGAACATTTGTATGCATTCTTTTTATTTCCAGATTTTTTTTTTTAATTTTTTTCTTGTCTCAGTAGAAATATAAAAAGAAATGCATTTTGACGTTTCCCTAAAAAACGAACTTCACCGCATACAAATTTGTCACAAGACGTCGAGTTTGAATTGGCTACTAATTTGAACAAAACAGTCAAAAATTATTATTAAAAAAGTAAAAATCTGCTCTAGTAAGTATTTTGATTACTTTTTTGTGCATTTTTAATCGATTTTGATAACGTGATTTCTTTGGCGAGATCATGGCGCAGAAAAATATTTAACGAAATAATTTCAGAAATAAATATCTAATGGAAGCACAGCCTTATGATCACTGAGTTTCTAAAGGGGCAGCTGTTTTTTTAAGAAAATTTCTTTAAGTATCTCGAAAAAGATTTAATTTCTATAAATTGTATATTTTTTATTTTCTATTTTTTTTTTGTTTAATTTAGAATTTTTTATTAGTAAAAATCGTTTTATTGTAGTGCTCGTTTGTGAAGTTTCAATTGGACAGTTGTGTTTTCTACTTTACATTATTTAATCGAAGGTTTATCTATTTAGGCTGAGCATCAGAGCATCGATATAATTATATTATAAAGCAAAAGAAATTTGTTATTCCTTGAATTGCTCCAAATATTTTCGATTTCGTTGAATCTGTGTAACAACTGTCAAACCACGATCAATGTACAATGTACTCCATATCGATTTCGACCTACAATATTGGAGTGGTATTAGTTCAATGTGATCCTATGTATATTCCTTAAAATAAATTTGTCAGATTTATTAATTTCGATGTGAGAGGAACTGGTTCAGAAGTGATTTGATCGCAACTTCGTGTATCTGTGTTGAATTGAAGATGACTCAATTCTTGCAATTTTCGTTTAAATTCGGATTTAAATTATGTCATTATTTATTTGCAAATTTTCATCAGGTAGGTACTAGATTATAAGAAAACTGATCCTTAAGTTTAACAAAATGTTGATCATATTTCACTACGGAAACTATCGATTAACTATCGATACTTTCGGGTGGGGAAGGGAAAAGACCATCGACTTCTTTTCTTCTTCTTTTTGTTTACTAAAATTAGCAAAATTCACCTTCTTTTGAAGTCCACACTAAATATAACCGAACTGAAGTCAAAAACAACACACAAGAACCCCCAGAAAAGAGATAAAACACTATCAAAGTTTCTTTTCAAGAATGATGGTACATGCAGATGAAGATTTCGATGAAAAAGATGATACGACTGCCCTTACATTTATTGAAATGACATTTTTCTCACTCAAAGCCAGATGAAATTTGGCAACGATGCATAAAGTGCAATCATTGGGCTCACGCCTCCAAGGAGCACAAAAAATTTCCATTGTGAAATATGTTTTTTAATTTCGAAGGTATATGTTTTTTTATTATTAAATTTTTATTTATTTTTCTTCCCCTTTATTTTTATATTTTTTCTTTTAAGTTAATGTTATGAAAATCTTTAACTTTTTGTTTGTAAATTTAAATATGTAATCAGTCACTGAGGGTAATGGTACTGTTGAAAGTCTGATATTTAGCTTATAGCTGCGTCATTGTGAGTCTGAAGATATTTTAGCGCGACTTCTCTCGAAAAGCGCACACGGCACGTTCAATCACTTTCACACTATACGCCTTTTTATATCTCTCACGTCAAGAAACCTACCAAATCAAATTAAAACATACCAAAACCTACTTAAGGTGAAAAAAACTACACGGCTTTTTCTAAGCAAACTAATGCACCACAAAAACTATCAACATAACAATTTATTGGAAGCGGTTGAGTTGACATTTTGAAGGGGTCGAATAGGACGTTTGTCACTTGTTTATTATCAAACAATTTGTTTAAGTGATCATTTATCACATCCAAGCCATGATTGGCCAGATTCTGTGGCGGAGCCCAGAATCTGGATGTTTCAGCAGTTGCATGACTGCTCTACAGTTTTACATTTTGATGATAAACACACACACAAACCAGAAAGCCATATGTGTTGAATAATCACCAGCGAGAATGCACTCTTTTGGTCTTTCGGTGAGAATTTGCGTAGAACTATCTGATGATTTGGGTACCTATTAATCTTTGAACTTCTAATAAATGTCACTTATATTGCAGCTGATTCTCAAAAAAATTATTTTTCTTTCATCATTAATTTTTACTTCTACAAAATATTCGTTTCCCTGGTATTACAACAGCTGGTATTTTAACTAAGTTTTCAGTGTGGTGGGATAAATAGTTCACGTCCATTGGTAGGCCAATTGAAGTGTTATCGGTTTAAAATGCCAGAACTGTGTCAAAATATTTTATATTCATTCCAATACAAAATATGCGCACAAATGATTACAGATTCAAAATCGATTAATTTTAGATCGATGCGACCACCTTTTTAGATCGAGAGCCCACAGCAGATTTTGGGTGTGAGTAGCATAAAATGATTGGTATTTTTGGAAAGGGCTTTGGATTGTATGTATGAGATGTTGAGTTCTTGCAGTTCGTGGCTGGGGCATTTAGAAGTTACAGTGCAATGAAAATGCAATTTTCTAAATAACAATGAAATAACTTTGAGACCGTCAAAAATTTGTGCCACCAAGATAGACGCTCCACCTGCACGAACTCGAGATCTCATACATACTATCAAAAACCTTTCCAAAAATATCAATAATTTTATGCTATCACTCTCGCCCAAAATCTGCTGTGGGCTCTTATGGCCGATTTCATAAAAGACATTTAAATATTTAAACCGTCATTTAGCCTTAAAATGGGGATTTTTGGTTTCACCAACTACTTCTACAGATTTTTTTTAGAATAATAGATTGGTCATCATCTTCGGATGATGAAGAACAACATGAGAATCAACGCCCAAGAGTATTCCGCGTCCACAGGAATCCATTCTCGGAATATGATGACACTGATTTCATAATGAGATTCCGACTTTTCAAGCAATGTGTGGAGCGGCTGTTACATTTGTTTGGTTGCCATTTGGAATCGAAAACCAACCGAAATAAGCCCGTGAGTGCATTAAATCAAATTCTCATCACATGAAGTGTGGATGGACTTTTCCTTTCTGGAGAAAGTGTTATGTTATCGTCTTCTTCTAGGTACTCCACATCCGAATAAGTTTTTCTTTCAGAAGCTTTAAAATCTGGAAAGTCTGAGCTGGAATCATAACAATTGTCTTCTGCAGTGAACTGAATGCCCCCCATTCCAGCAATTTTTTCATCGAGACAAGTGATTGTCGAAGTTGTTACTCCACCACCAGTTTTGTACATTTCAACCTCTTAAGAATTAAAATAACATCAATGACTTGTGTTTGTAATTTATTATGTGAACTTACTTTATGAGTTGACATTTTCTTCTTTGTCTTGTGTTTTAAGGATTCGTATGTGCTTCCTAATTGCTGAGACGTTCTTTCACCTTAGGTTGCAACTGTGGAGTTATATGTATCAGCAATTCTTTCCCATGCAATTTTTTTTTGGCCACAGTGATTTCATCAATTCTATGCTTTTGAAGTTTAGCACAACATTAATAAGCATATTTTTTTCCATTTCTGTGTAACTTTTGCCTCCTTCTCGCTTTTTAACATTGTTGGAACCAGGGCTACCTTCGTAAATTTTCAAAAAGAGGCCCAAAAAGAGGATTTTAATAAAAAAAGAGGCCCCAATCAAAAAGTGTCAAAATATAATAAAAATAACACGACAGTCACTCGAAATACATCATACAGCTTGAGCAACCAAAAAATGTCGACATTTTGAAATAAACATAAAATGTTTTACCGGAAATTTCTTTGAGAGAGAATACTGAAGTTACTTAAGCAGTTAAAAATGTATTAAATTTGATTAAAATCAACTTAATGAAATCAAACTCAGCGTCCTCAGCAGTAACGATAACCTTAATGTTTTTTTTTTTTTTTGAAGGATCAATGAAAGCTCGCTCGATAATATGTTTATTTCACTCTTACTCATTACTGTGTAACTTATATATTCTAACGGCTTACGGCTCAACGCTAGCAGATTGAACATTTTCCAAAAATGAATGCGTTCAGTAGAGAATTTTTTTTATTGAAGAATGTATTCAGCGCGGACAAAAAATTAAAAAGAAAAGTTTGTAAAAGAAAATGATTTTAAAAAAGAGGAAAAAGAGGAGCAAAAATATCAAAAAGAGGGATTTTTGGACAATTTTCAAAAAGTGGAGGGAAAGTGGATCGGGTGTAAAAAAGATTAAAAACGCCTCTTTAGAGGCGCAAAGGTAGCCCTGGTTGGAACTCATTTTCAATTTATTTAACTTGAATGGCAAATAAATGTTTATTATTTTACTTTTGGCCGGCCGAAGGTTTTGTATTTCGGAAGAGAAGTTCACTGGTTTACCGTTCATTTTTGATTTTTTGACATTTTGTATTTATGAATAATGTTGTTTCACTTTTTCTTGCATACTTTATATGTAAGAGGAGCAAAACATATCTTTATTGTACAGGGATGTGAGCAAACTCAATTTTAACTAAAAAATCCCAAAAATTTCCCTTTTCTACTTTGGTGAAACTGAAAAAATTTAGTGGTCTGTTATAATTTAAAAGGATTTTAGATAAAAGCAATTTTTGTGAATGTTTATGAAATTGACCATTAGTCTATTTGCCTTGATTTTGATCCCCAGAAAAATGTGTTGATGTGGTCAATATAAGAGTACCTACTGCTGAAACCTGTTTGTTTAGTGTACGCAAATAACCAGAAATTACTGTTGTTATTTTGGCGTTCATCTTTTAATGATGCAATTGGAAATTCTACTAAATATAAATGAAACTTGACTGCTAAAATAATGTGACAACTGATTTATTTATACCCAGACACTGCAAACAAAAACAACAAAAATCTTGTTTGCCTGGCACTTCTCTAAAGTAGCTATAATAGACTTTGTAATGCAACATCTCATAAAACACAAAAACACTTTTAAGTGTGCAAGAATTTGTAAAGTAACCAAAATGTCGACACAAAAGAACAAGCCAGCACGGCAAAGGCAATGACCAAGTTGTGTTGAAGAAAATTTGTATGTACCTTGCAAATGGCTCCCAAAAAACCATTATCTCAGCTCCTTTTAAGACTTCCTTTAGAAAAACCAACAAAAGTCTATATACTTTACTTTAACAAACTACTACAGGATATGAATAAAAGACTATTGCTCCTTGCAGCTGGTGTATATATATTTATAAAATAAAAATACACACTTCTAGCTGTGGGTCTTGCAGTTGTTTGTTATTTTCTTCGAAAGGAGCACTTTCTATCTGCCTAGATGCAATTTTACAAGTTCATTAAGTATAAAAGTTAAGATTTGTGGCCATGTCATACTTGGTGAGTTGTTGAAGAATGTAGTACAAATCAGTTTCTTCAAGTTCTTAAGAGGGAGTCTTGTCCACTAAATTGCTTAAGCAAAATATAACTCAATTTTAACTATATTATATTCCGCCTCTATACAAGGACACTGCCACCAGGATTTACCTTAAGCAAACACAATAAAAATAATTTTGAGGGTGCTTCGAAAATGTATACACAAAAAGTGTTGATATTGGATATTTTATTCCAAGTGAACAGTGCCATAAGTTCATCGGTTTTATGTTGTTTTTTTTTTTTTTTTTTTTTTTGTAGGTAAGCACTTGTATCTGTGTACGTGTGTATATGTTTGTGTTAAGTAGTCAGGTTCAGGAGTCAGAAAATGCATGGAATGAATGAATAAGTGTAAAGCCTCGTACACATAAAAAAGGTTATAGGTAGATGTGGTTATAGGAAACAGGCAAACAGGAATGCGAATGTGGAATTAATTTAAAGGTGCTGGCTTAACTCGATGAAATAACAGAAAGTTTGAGTCGGGTGGAGCGTATTACATCCGTTTCGAGTTACGTAAAAAAAACTTTTGCGGTATGTCTCAAAATAATTATTTGTGATATACATATTTATGTATCAGGGTGCAGTGCCAAAAATGCTATATACTTGGCTGGGCACTACCGTTTCCTTTGATGAATGTAGATGTAGATGTTACATTGAGGTTTTACTCAATGGTGTGTCCAATGTTTTTGCCAACATAATTCACAAAAATTAAGTTTCAATTACTAATGTTCATACTTTACCTACAGATAGCACTTACAATCCAGAATGGACTTCACCCTCAATTAACATACCTCTCCAACCAGCTCTGTCCCTAGCCAGCCGCCTCCAGTTAAGCACGCAAAGTTGGTTGCGGTCAATCTCAATTTGCGTGTGCGCCACCTGATACCTTTTCTTCCTCTGCTGCGTACACCAACAGGGTTGATGCCCATAATGCTCCATGTGTTCAGTCATCACAGCCGCTGTAAGTTCTGCTTCTGGCCGGATTAACGTAGCTAAACAGTTTACAGCCCGTAAAGCTGTTCGTTGAATCTTCTTATCCATACTGCTTCGATACACACAGGACTAAAAATCAAAGAATCTTTCTCTCAAAGCAACAAGACAAATTTTCATCGCTTTTAATAATAATAATTTAACTCAAGGTCTTACAGGCATAGGTAGGTAACCTGTAAGACCTTGGGTCTTCTAAATGCGACTTGCACGGCAATAGTAAGAAGGAATAGAAAGATATCAGAGACATTTTAGTGATACAGTAGATTTTAGAATAAGATGGTTATCTTCTCATAAAATCCCATAGGTGGCATCAAACCAAAGCTGGGGAATAAAGAAAATAACCGCTGTCCAATTTTTGGTTTTATTAAAACTATTGTGAAAATAGTGTAATGTTACAAAATTGTTTTGATTTGAAGCACTAAGCCTTCAAAAAAGATTTAATAATAATGACCCTGAAAGAAGCAGACAGCCGACAAAAATATATTTTGGCAAGGGATATCTCTGAAACAAGAAAAGGAAATGGATTTTTTAAAATGGGGAATTGTTGGCGGTTTGATTCTGCGCATGTGTCATTATCAAAAAAAAAGTTATTAAAAATTAAAAAACAAAAGTGCACATATTTGTTTTGCCAAAATCTACATGTTCTAATTTTTAGATTATTAATTTTTCCTTTACAGTCAAACCCGCTTAAGAGAAACTGCAAAATGTCACAGTCCCTCTTTCACTTAAGCGGGGTTTTCACTTAAAAGGACCCCGCTTAAGTGAAAAAAGTTTCACTTAAGCAAAGTCCGGATAAGTGAAAAAAAATTTCACTTAAGCGGATTTAAAAATTCCATTAAGTGAAGATTTAACGCTAGAGCAAGTCGTTTGTATGTAAATAAACGTTTGTGACAAACAAAAATTGAAATGTCATTTTCGTGGTGAATATGTGGTGAAGGTGGAAAATAAAGATGAAATGACAGCGTTCAGCAAATTCTTGGTCTGTTCGATTAATTTTTTTTTTTTTCACTAAAGCGAGTTTTTTTTCAATGAAATATATTTAATTTAACTGAAATATGTTTCAGCTATCCGGGTTTTTCACTTATGCGAGTTTCGCTTAAGCGGAGTGTTTTAAAGGTAATTGGTCGAAAAATACTCGGGGAGAAAAAAAGTGTTTCAGATAAGCGGGTTTTTCTCTTAAGCGGGTTTCTCTTAAGCGGGTTTTACGTATTTAATTTTAAATTTCAAAATATGTAATTTTAAAATTCTTCTTCACTTACAACCGATTCAGTATCGGAAGATACAGAAGTTTTACTTAGCAAGATGTATATGTGTAAGTCTTCTTTTCGGTTTCCTTTTTTTGCAAAGATGTTACTTATTTTTTATTGATGAATATTTTATTTTTTATATCTTTTTTCAATTGATCAACAAAGTTGTACCTCAGCCACTTCGTCAATATTGTTAACGATTTTGATCAATGCTTTTTGCACTTTTTGTTCATCAAATTTCATTTTCACTTCCACTTTATTTATATTCATTAATTAAAATATAACCCTCCCAGAATTTTTTTGTTATAAAAAGATAGAAAAAAATTGTGAGAGAACTTAGTAATTTTTGTATAAAGTAAATGTTTTATTAAATACTAACACAATATTTTTAATAAACAAATAAAATACTTATAACATTAAAAAAAATTAATTTTATATGAAATTTAACAATATTTTAAGCATTATGTGCTATGAGTAGATTTGTTATTAAAAGGATGGGAAGGATGATTTAAGAGGGTTGACAAAGGTGACCTAAGGAAGGAGCCATGTAAAGGGGTCGCTCTGGCGAGTGAAGCAACCATGGTAGGTAGGGTTGAGGCAACATACTCGTGCATCTCAAACATCTAAGATGCTAAAACTGGCAATATTTTTTTTATTAATGAGCAAATGGTTCAAGAACCCACCAAAGAGTTGGTCCAAGGGGTAACAAAATGCCAGTTGGAACCATTAGAGGCAGACAGCACGTTACAGTTCAAGTGTTCAAAGTGTAGGTTCTCCATGGCTTTTTGGATTTCTTGCTGATGTTAGTTGACGCTAACTGCTGGCTTTTTTTAATGATTTTGGAGGATATTGCACTGATTCAACTAGCTTAATCATATTACCAACATGTTATAGGTGAAGTTGAGGATTGGCTAGATCAAGAGTACGGTAACCGTTCGAAAGGAAAAAATGTAACTGTTCATTGGCCTACATCATATTTCCGACCTTATTTGTACGGAGGAAAATTAAAGACATTATTATTTTCACTGAAATATCAACTCTGGTTGAACTAGAAGAGCGTATTCTTAATGCATAAACAAAAGTGAGAAAGTATGAAGTACAAATAAAGGTCTTCACTTAAAGTTTTCATAAAAGAGTTTGGCTTTGTTTTATTTTTTGAAGAGATTTTTTTAATTAATATTTGGACAGTCATTTTGGAGTGCTAATTCACCGGTTTTTTATAGTAAGCTTTATTTCGCTATAAACAGTTTTTACAGTAAAAATTGACAAAAGAACGCTCTCCAATACCATGCTCAAACATTATTTTCTCATCGAAAGCGTAGGTTGATGGGTAAATGTACGTAGGTACCTATACTTCCTCGAGGATAAATCTCAAACCTTTAAAATAACGTTGAGACTAATTTTGTGTTACGATAAATAAATAGTTTTCGTTTAAATTACAATTAACTTAGCATAAAAAGCTCATAGCCTGGATGAGTGCTCTTGAAATTCAAGTCGTGCATGAATCCAAAGCAGAAGGCAAAGCGAAGCATATTACAACGACTATCCTACGCGACATGGTCGACTAAGTTGATGGCATTCTATGGAAGAAGAAGAAGAAGTGGCACCGGAACCCAAACCAGACTAAACGGATTAAGTTTTAATGTCTTTTTGAAAATTGTTAAAGTGGATATTTTGCCAAAAGGCATTCCTATTCGTATATTCGCACAACCTTTTCCTCTGCGCTCCATCTTCATGCCCTCGTATTCATTTTGTTTTTTGTTTTTGTTTTTTTTTTTTGTTTTTGCTAGTTTCTTGGATACAATTTATGCAAAACATGTGCGATGCAAAAGAGCCAAAGCCAAGGCATAACATAACTGGCAGAAGCAAAAGCTAAAGCATGAGTAGGAACAGAATCAGAATCAGGATTGTGGACTGTTGCTGTTTAGATTATGTCCCCCTACTGGCGTCGAAAATTATAACGAGACTACTTAATTAGATGAAATGAATTCAAGCAAACTTTGTATCTGGTTATTTGTGAAAAGTTTTTGGCCATAATGGAGAAATAAGAAGACATAGTTTATTTACTTCAGTGAACCAGTTTATTTGCATGAAAAAATTATTATGCTGAAGTGTGCTTAATTTATTTTTTTTTTCTTATACAAGGATAATAATTTTGTGGCTTTTGAAGTAAGGGATGGAGAAAAGAGTTAGGAATGTTCATAATTATTTTGAAAAGTTGCCTTAAGACGATTGGTAAATGGGCATTCTATTTGATGTTATAGTAAATTTTTCACCAAGCAGTGAAGAAAGAAAATCATAAATTCAATTCAATTCAGAGGTGTAGAGAAAGAAGCGATTATATTTCTAAAAAAAAACTATAAAAATGAAACAATTGACATTTGGAAACAGGCTGGTTCTTTTCTAGGAAAATTTCGGGAAATTGCAGTAGACAGTTTTTTAAATAGCTGTAATCTCTGATATTGGGCCATAAATGTTTTCTTATAGGAAGAACTTTCCATTTCGGAAAATCATAGTTTTATTTTTTCATCGTTGCAACTCGACCAAAAAAAGTGTATTTTTGCTTTGCCATTGTTCCTCGCATGATTAAACTTTTATCATTTTCTTGATCTGTGGATTTGTGGATGGATTTGTCTAGCTGTTTGATCCAAAAAATTCAACTTTTAAATGTGAGCAATATTGTGGGTCTCCAAAATTGGATATCTCGAAGAAAATTGGTTGATCAAGGCTTAGAATAATGAGTCCGAAGTTAAAGTATGTATTCAATCAGAAATAGTACTGAGACACAGCTTGAACCAAATTAACTCCCTTGCAAGACAAACGTTACAGCTCTAAGGTATTTGGTTGAAAGGCATGGCTGGTGTTTTCTAAAAGCCTTGATCCCTTTTCGCTTAACATTCTAACCAGTAGCCAATACATCAGGATGAGAATGTTTAGAGACTTAAACCAGATCTTTAATTTATCCCTGCAAGTCCTGTTTTAAAGGTTAAAAAAAATCGCATCGACTCATTCTAACTATTTTTCTGAAACTGAACTTTTCAGTCAACCTTGCTTCGTATCTATACATCTTGATTATATTAGCTTAAATTATATAAATTTATTTGTCTTTCTTGACAAACAAGAGTATCATAAAGAAGATTAACTTCTCTCTTTGTATCTAATATACCTTCAACATTCTATATACATACTTAAGTCAATTTCAATTCTGAAATTTAAATCTTCTAATTAAATTATCCAAACAAGTTTTATCGCATTAAAGTAAAAGTCATTACCAAACAAACTTTTCTACCTAATCAACGAGTAAAATGGAATTCAAAAAAGCCCACCCCAGAAAGAAGGTCCTTTTTTTTGTAAACGATGATGATAAATCAAACTCTCCACACAGTTGAACGAAAAACGAATAAAGACTCTGATAATTTTATTCAACTTTTAAATAATCTTGGAGGCTATCTCTGTATGAATGCTATAGAGTAACAATAATTCATATTAATTGCCAATGTTGAATGTTAAAAAAAGAAAAGCCAATTCGAAAGTTTTTGGTTCCAACTCACAGGGAATTAAGCGACAACCCGGTTGTGTATATTTAACCTGAATCATTGAATTAATTTCAAAAGTTCAAGGATTATGTTTTTTCTTCGTAAAGGAGCTTTTGAAACAATTTAAATCAATAATTATTTTGAGCTTCAAATTCCTTTGTATAGTTGCTTATCTCCAGACATACAGTTTGAAGTGTTCCCGCTTCCGGCAAAGCGTCTTCTTTAAATTGAACGACGTGTTCACTCCATGTCAAAACTGACCCTAACTTAAAAAAGTAGTTAACAATTTGAGTTAATACTGCAGAATCGCTATGTTACCGTTTCTCTCAAAAGTTATAGATAAAATTATAAGCACACAGATACACATATTTATTCAATCATACACTTTTAAGTGACAATGAGATCAGTCTTTATCAATTGTGACAGCAGGCATAATAAATTTTTATTATTTTTACATTTTCTAATGAACAAAAATTCAGTAAATGACTCAAAGAACATAATTTTGATAGACCGGATTTTTTGAACATACAATTTTGATTTTTAATAAATATTTTAATATTTAATACATCTTTGAATATAGTGACAGGTTTTAAAATGCATCGTTAAGAAGGTAAGCCTTTAATTGATCCCGCAACTTATATGCATCTTGATGCATTGTTGGAAACAAATTTCCTTGGCCTTTGTAATGGATCAATTTCAGTTCGTCACAGACCGTTGACAAGTATTTCGCCTTGGTACCTGTCAACATACATTCTGGTGGAATACAACTGTCATCATGCATTTTTGTATGAAGTAATGCAATAAAACCGCTGCTTTTACTATTCTTCCGGCTCATTTAGTGGGCTCAAACGTGTCTACCAAAGGCGTAACGGAACAAGACGTCGACAGCCGAATTAAAAAAGGCAAATGCTGTCCAAAATATTTAGAAATAATGCTATAAGCTTAAAGACAAAGCTGAGACTGTTCCGCTCCAATGTTGAATCTGTGCTTCTGTATGGATGCAGCACTTGGAAAATCTTAGCAACTGTCACAAGTAAGCTGTAATCCTTCGTGAATAGGTGTCTACGAAACATCTTAAGGATTTTTTGGCCCAACCGAATTTCTAATGAAGAACTTCAACGGAGAACGGGTCAAGAATCCATAGACATTACTATACACAGACGTAAGTGACAGTGGATTGGTCATACGCTTCGAAAAGGCAACGTTTGCATTGCTGGCCAAACGATGCAATGGAACCCACTCACACAGGCAGGTAGAGGGTCGCCTCGGCTGAGAAGCACATGGCACAGGACAGTCGAAAGGGAAACTGCACTTCTGGAGAAGAGTTGGAGAGAACTACGATATATTTCCAGAAACCGTAGACGCTGGCTCCTTAAGGGGAACACAACGGACTCATCAAGTGCTGATGGTCTAAGTAATTAAGTCAAAAGAATTCTCTACCGTGACTCCAAAATCCCAAAGGCATTTTCAATTACACGCCTGGCTCTTGAAAGGTGTTTGTTTTATTTTTCCGGTCGAATGGTACCTAAGTGATCTCTTAATATCTCAAAAGAATTAATAACTTAATGTAAAAAATGTGTGACTTGTACCTGGAAATTTCACATTCGAATTTGGTAGAATATTATCTTTCGGCACTCGCAAATTTCACTAAACAATTTCCATCACTTTGGGAGCCAAATGCTCTAAGGTCAGTTCCAGTGAAAGTGTAATTAGCATCACAAATACCCAATAAAACTATTGAATAATAAGTCCCTTGTAGGTGTAGAACAAGGATCCGGAATTCGCGGGGCAAGTTTATTGATATGTTTGCCATCAATTGCTCCCAAGCAGTTTAGCATATTTCCGACTGGTTTGGACTGACAAGTTTTGCAAGTTTCACATTCACTATTCTCTTTACACTTGTCAGCTCCATTTTGAAAGCCATTGAATACAATTACTTACTAAATGATATATTTCTATGAAATATCTTTAAAGACTTTAACTTAGCATAAAGGTCTTTGACATACCAAAAGAAATATATATAAAAAATACACTAAGGTCATATAAAGCGTACGCTTTGCTGGTATGACTCGTCTGTTTGAGTGCTTCGTCAAATCTTTCTTTAACAGATTGAAAAGCAAATCGAACACGTCCCTGCAAGTTTGGATTGCTTTGGATCATCGTTGTACATTTTATTAAAATTGAAATTATTTTTTTTTTTTTTACGTTGCTCGCAAACTTATTTGGGATGCATAAGTAACTTCATCTGTTCTAAAGCTTACAGTAAGTTTTCGTTTTGTTTGCTCACAATCAGACATGTGATTACGATGATAGACAAAATGGGATCAAAAGTTTATGAAGTTAACTTTCCAAAAGCAGTAAAGCAGTTTTAATCTAAGAAAAAATGAAATGAGACTGTCCCGAAGAATAGTTTTGGCCGCCATTTCTCAAATGAGTTACACCGCTGCCGCCGGAGAGAAACGAGGTGCCAAAGTAAAAATTCGAAAAGAGCACCCACAAAACTATAAAATAGGCCATTAAAAAACTCCACCAAAACTTTCCAGCTAACCCCCATTTTTTCGACCAAATGATCGCAATAATAAGTGAGGAAATTCACATGTGTCTATAAAACATTGAAAACGTTTTAAAATTTTATAATTGCAACAATTTTCTATTTTTAAATCCATCAAACCTTTACACTCTTGAAAAAATCTGCTTTTAAGAATAGCCTCTATGTATTCAAAGTCCTTCTTTAGGTATATTAATAATTTTACTTTAAATAATGGTAAGGTGCTGCCTGCTGCCATATTAAAATTTGTATGCATGAAATGCGCTCTACTTTTATGGATTTAATTTTAAATATTTTATTCGTATACAAACATACAATCATACATATTTAATTAAATTCCCTTATTCACTGTCTCAAACGTAAAAGTTTTGTTTTCTTTCGGTAAATATAAAAGCATCATCATACCGGACGCGGACATTAAATTAAATACAAAAAAAAAAAAAAAATATGAGCTGAATTTCTATAAAAGTGTCACACCAGTCAATCCTCTTATCACTCGAAGTTGGCATGACAGTTAAAATAAAAAAGAAAACTATACATATATGAAATTTCCATGCGAACAGTGAAAGTCACGAGTCACCAAGTTGTCCGGAAAATGCTAAAGACGAATCCAATATTTAATATTCCACTCACAGCCACACAGAGTATACTACTGGCAGATACGAAAACGGGTCATCATGTGGTCAAGTCAGGCATCAAGGCTTTGGTGTGCTGAGCACACTATCAAATTGTCATTTTGCCCTTTTTATTTTGGCACATATATAATTTTTTTTTGTTTTCTCTAGCATTTGTATAGGTATCATGACTATGATATTTTCGACTTATTATGGAAAGTTGAATGTGTACCAGAATCTTTATAAAAACTATCTTCGTATCATCGCCATCACTATTCTGTGGGAAAACTAATGGATTTGACCAAACATTGCTTCGTGCCATAGCAATGTTGGTTTCTTTACAATCTACCTAGCCACATATACATTTGGTAGGTATACTACACGGTCAACAAGTCCAGTTTACGACGACCACGACGACTTTATATGAACCTATGTATAGGAAAAAGGCTAAGCGAAACGTTTTAATATTCAAAACAAAGCGAATTCATCCGGGATAAAGGATGTTATCCGACCTTAAGTAGCTTTCTGCCAAGCTAACATGACCTGCGACTTAACCAGACCACAGCAGCAAAAAAGCTTTGTGTTAGATATCCTATTCTGCTGATGTGTTTGAAGGGGTTCTCATTATTATATCCCTTCATGCTATTTAGTTCCATTCGAGTGAGTTGCTCCGTTAATGTGTTTGTTCGTTTAGGGATTTGAGTTTTTTTTTTCTTTCTTTCTTGAATTTTTTTATTTTTACTAATATTAGATGAAATTCAGAAGAAAATATTTGTTCTTTTTTCTTGTCTTCGTCGAAGGATTAAGTAATTTAGTGTTTGTGTGTTCAAGAACGTGACACGACTTGACAATAATTAAAACTGAGGCTAGGGATTTGCATAAATTATTTATTGCTGTCACTTTGAAAAGGATTACATAGGTAAAGGAAAGGTAGCTATATGTTTTATTCGGGAAGGTACTTTAAACGGTTGAATTCCTTGATTTCACAGAATAGGTTTTGATTTTTAAATGATGAGATTTAGTGAGTGAGAATAATTGTTGGTTTGCTTGACGAAGTGTGCAGAAATCGCCTAAATGAGATGCAAATCACTTACAACTACTTAAATATCCGTAGAATGTCCAATGAATGTAAAATCGGAAGATGCACTGGAACTGCACCCACTGCAGACGTAATAAGTCTTCTGAATCTCGTATATTCAATTCTGTCGAGAAAAGTTTGATACATTGAGACAGTGTTATGCGCTATCATAAAACTTCTTTAACATCGTACTTGAAGCAGTTTTGTGCAACTAAGAAGTGAGCCGATGTGACACGACCGTGATTTTTGACACGAAAATTTCTTTGTGGCACGTTGGTAAAAAAAATTTTAATATGGCGTGTTTTTTTATTAAAGTGCAAATGTCGATTTTATTTTGTTTACATTTTTTATTATGGAATTTCCCTTCAAGCCACCATGGCACCATGTAATGTTTATTTTCTTTTTTTGCTTATTTATTAAAAAATCGGCCTATTTAAGCATGGACACCAATGGACCGGACTGATGAGTCTACGGCTCTTCGCATTCAGCTTCGATGAATAACGTGACACAAGAAAAGAACGAGCTCAACCTGTGCCAAGGCACGCACTATGTTATGATTGCACAAGTGGGTAGTTTGAATTCGGAAGTGAATGAAAATTCATGTCACCAGACAAAATTTTCTTTCCAAATGACAACCCCGAAAAAATTCCACATTTACTTTGGCTTTTGCTACCGTTAGCTGCTACATCTACCGCAACGAAAGTGTGATTAGCATCACAAGCTGTGAAAATCACTATAAAACGATGCCCTTTGTAGTTACAATACTCTCCTCCAGCTCATTTAACAGTTCGTACAGTTAGACTGTGTACTAAACAAAATTGGATCAAAATTTTATGGTTAACCTTCTAAAAGCAGTTTTAATCTTAAAAAAAATTTTGAAGTGGGATGCCCGTATGATACTTATTCTTTTTTTTCTTATTTTTAATACTTTAAATCAGTTTCGTGTGAAAAAGACAGTAAGTTTTTTTAATCGAAACAAATACAGTCTGCGTACTCATAATATCAATAGGCAATCAATAAAAAGAATAAAAATCAAAACAACCAAATACATTTTAAAATGTCGAAATTGTGTTGGGAAGAAACTTTTAAATTTATTAAATTTATTAAATATAACGTGAAATATCTGTAGTTAAAGACCTTATTTATAAAATAAATAAATAAAAAAAAAAAACATTTTGTATTGAAAGTGACAAATGATATGAAGTGCCAAGTTTTAGAGGAGGAAAAAGTAAAATTATTTTCATTTTTTAGTAGATTTTTAGTACTTATTTTCTGACATTTTGGGCTTTTTGTTTATATTCCTTACACACTCACTTTTGATGTGATTTTAAATTTAAAACATGCCGTACTGCTCTGTTTCCTTTCTTAAAATATTAAAAATAAAAAAAAAATATCATACGGGCTTTAGAACAGTTTTTGGCCGCAATTTTTTAAATGGTTAGTTACGCCGAAGAGATACGAGGTGGCAAAGTAAAAATTCGGAAAAAGCACCCCAAAACTAAAAAAATAGGCCATTAAAAAAAACTCCACTAAAACTTTACAGGTAAAACTACCAAATGACTGGAATATTATCGCTTGTACTAAACGAAATATATAAATTTTAGACATTTTTTAACCATATTAAGAAACTCCTCAGTTCAATGAAATTTTTTTTAAAAGCTGGTTTAATACAAAATTTTGAAATATATGTTTTAATTTCAATATTAAAATTTAAATTTGTAAGAAATGAAATGAACTAAAAGTAAGCTTATAAGCTTCAATGGAAGGAGTTCTTAAAAGTCATCAAAAGTTATTCTTCTCGTTTTAGGTACTCACATTAAATATGATTTTGTGGTAGACTCGATTAAAAATTATGTCTGTGGCTTTTTCTCCAATTTGGATATTCACAGTTAATTAGTTTAATCATTAATTCATAGCATTCAGCATCACAAAATAATATCTGAAATTTAAGTGCTATGATAAATGTTGTCATTAATGTTTTCGGTTAAATTATAAATTTAATATGCCAAGCTTTTATTGTAACTATTCATTTGGTTATTATTTTTTGTCCCGTTACTTTAAAATAAAATAATATAAAATCATTTTGTAGGGATTTCTTATTATAGTAGGTAGGCTTCAAAATATGTACATATATTCATCAATTTCAAACAATTGACAATTTCAATGAAATGCTTTTCATTACAAACTTTACGTGAATAAATTGCCTAATGAAATATTCATCGTTCAAATAGCACAGTTAATTTAATAAAGTACTTAATCAAATCGACCTGACAATTGCTTCCAATTATAATCCTTCCCCCTTAAATCCAAGGACATAGCATACCTACCTACCTACTACCATGGAAATGGAAAGTAATATCCCTCATCATTTGGCAAACTCGTAAAAATTAGGTACTTCTATGATATTGATGCTATTACAGAATATAATTAAAGGATATGTATTGTTGATGTTGCTACCGCCGCCGCCGCCGCCATTACCCTACCCATAAGCCCACTACCCACTAAAAGCCTCTTTCGGAAGACAGAAACAGGAGACTGATAAACATGAGTGAAATACAAAACAAACACTCGAAAACATTATCTCAATCATCTTCACTGTTACCAGTCACATCCTCGATTATTTCCTGAAGTAATATTTTAACTTTTGATTGTTAAAATCTGTAGATGGAAGGAAGGAAGGAAGAAGGCCTATATGTCGTCAGATACAAATATTAAAGGTGTGTATATATATTTTTCATGTACAATAAACATAATCACTATTATATATATGTATTTGTGCATACTTGTACAGTGTACATATGAGCTTAATGTGAGATTTATTTTTGTTCTCTGTCTCAAGGCACATATCACTGCCGAACGTTGCTTTAATAATAAATCCTGAGATAGGTACGAGTATCTGTGAAGATAGGTGTTGAAGTTTTATTTTTATTTCAAAATACATGAGAAAAACCAAAAAAAACAATCTCTAAAGTGTGTATGAATGTTTGCGGTATATGCTATTATCTTACACTAGGGGTATCCATATAAATGTTAGTTGTGAACAGTGTGTTGAGCAACAAACGAAATATTTCATACGGTGAAAAACATTTCCTATTTCGTGGAATTCCTAAAATGTAGCAGTATTTCCGTAAATGTGATTTTTTGACGTTTGAACCCTTGGAACATTTTGAACTAGCCATTTGTTGTCCAACCAGCCACAAAGTTGGTTGTGGTCGTCCACTACTTTATCCACGCCATCTTAACTCAGCCCTTCTTCTGTCACGTTGTACACATGGGTTGTATGCTGAAAATGAAACTTCAAAATTGAAGTAAAAGATTTTGTTTAAGATTCCAGAGTGGAATTTAATGAATTTTATTATGTCGCAAGGAAAAAAAAATGTCTGGGAAACCGTGCAAAGCCGGATGATAACCCAGAATCAATTCAATTAATTAAAAGTTATTAAGGAACAGCAGAGGGCTGATTCTCAAAGTAATAAAACAAGGTATGTAATTATGAGACCAATATAAAACAATGTTTTGTGCCACAAGGACACAAAGCAAAACCACTTTGGGAAAAATCCCGAAACACAAGTACAACTACCCAACGGTCGCCAGTCCCGCAATATCGTAAGAAACAAAAGACGAATAGCGAAGGCCTATTCGGTTGAAATTTTTGCCCTTTTATGGCCATTCACAAATGTCGAATTATAATTAAAATTGATCACTCACAATTTTAAACCAATATACTTATCTTGACACAGAATAATACCTCTTCTTTAACCAATTCTCACAGGGTAGTTTCACGATCTCCTCCGGATCAAACGCTCTCCTCAGAAAATTTACCACTCAACTCAAATAACTCCCAACTGAGTTCTCAATCTAATTTTCGTCTTCTTAATTTTCTTAATAAGAGGAAAATTTAAAAATTGTTTAACAAAAATCGCCAAGTTAAAGTTTTCAAAAAGTTACTTGCAAAAAGGCGGCTTGGATCGTTCATCATACCACGATCATATAGCCATCCTACTCTGATCTTATGCAAGGAGGCGTTCGGTCTCGGTCTCACTGTAGCAACTAACTTTAGGGTAAGGTGTGCGCCAAAGTCGAACAAACAATCGCATGCGATCTCATGCGTTGATGATATTCTCACTAACAGCAGCTCAATGGACGAGTTCAGCCCCAATCCGTCAATTACAAAATAAAAGAATGAAGCGAATAACTATTTCAACTACGGAAAGTCCCCAGCCCATACCGGCCAAACTATACTCTGGAGGAAAACATTTTCACAGGTCGGAATCACCACCATTCTCGAAATAAAATCGAGAGATATGATTCGATGTCAAGCGCGAAAGTTAACTAACCGAAAAACAGTAGACCTTCGCGCAGAATTAGGGGAAAGGATGTACATCGCAAAGTGGTTTTACTTTTATGTACAGACACTTATGTTGGACACTCGGCCATGCTAAATTTACTTTGGTGAATTATAATTCACATCCTCGTTGGACATGGGTAAATGCTTCATGTCTTTTAACCCTCTTTGATTATTCCTCGATTTGTATTAATTGCGGACCGCCCGCCCAACAATACATTTAAGTTTGTGTGAACCATCAATCACACCATGATTCATCGGGGATCTATTTTTGTTGCATTTCCAAGATACTCAAAGAGCAAGCTTCTGGCTGATGGTCCAGGTATCTTATCAACTCTTCAAGCATTTTGGAGCCGCTAAAGAAAGGGGGTTGGTAAAAAGGGTTAAGGAATACAGAATGGGTCGATGAAATTTGTTCTGGTAGAGTGATTTTATTTGCGCTTTCAGGTGTTGAGGAGCAAGGTAAGAAAAAAGCAAAAAAATAAACATTGGGCAATGATTGCCACTTACAAAAAAATGTTGTAGTAATATTTTAATATGAAATATTATTTCGACTTTGTTTTTGATATAAATATAAATATGAAATAATTCTCAATATAAAAATAAATAATTATATGGTTGTAACTATTATGTTTGTAAGTTTCATTAAATTGTAAATAAGGGCTTTAGAAAATAATTATTTGGAATTATCATTATTTGAATTCAGTTGAAATTTTCAATTCAAAGAGTGAGTATTATTTGTTGTGTTTGAATCATCCATAAAATAAGACTTGAATTTATGTTTTTCTAAAAAAATAACAAAAAATATGCAATTATTGTGCTTAAAAGCTTAAAAGTTAAGCTGTAAAATTAGTTTTCAATATATTTTTATTGTCTTTTCTAATACAAAACAATTGTATCAAATTTCATACGGTGCAAACTGGCGAGGCATTTTCTAATGTGGTAACCACGACTGACGTTTCGTATGGCAAAATACTACGGTATTTTCCGTTGAAACAAGGACATTTACTTAGCACATATGTATATAGTGTAAAACAGTATGAAAACCGTTATATAGACTTTATTAAATGAGAAAATCTGTGTTTTGTTGTGATTCACTTATGCTTCTTTCTTGCCATTTTTATCTCTAGTTTTAACTACTTAAAGTTGAAATTCGTGTGCTAATAGTGGTCTAATTGTGTTGTGTAGTTTTTTTTTTAAACTATTCAGTAAAAAAGGAGATTTTGTGTGGGTTTAAAGTGTTTGGTTCTATCAGTTTTTTTTTAATGCTATAGAATCGATTTTTTTAACACATTTATATTATTAATACATTTGCTTTCAGTCATATCTAAAGTTCTTTATTATTAATTTGCTTTCTTCTTCTGAGTCTTTTTTTCTTTGTCTATTGTCTAAGGTGCTAGATTATTTATTTGCTTTCTTCTTTTGCTTCTGTTATTATTTTAGGTATTTTCTTATTCATTTGTTGTTTTTATTTATTTGCTTATAAACTATCATTTGTGCATATAATTTCATACAAATTTCTTTTTTTAACTGCCTACATATATTCTTTGAATTGATTATATTTCTTTTTTTAATTTAAATTCTTGAATTTAATTATTTTTTTCAACAAAAATACCTACATATTAATTTTATTTATTTGCTCTGAACTTTTCTACTGTTTAACCCATTTGCATATTATTTATTTCCTTGCTTTTTGATCTATATTTTATAAGCTTTCTCTATATCATTTACATAATAATATTATAATAATATTAAAACTATAAATATAATATATATTTAAAATTTAATTTTTATTAATAACATAAGATAACAAAAAATAATAAAATACCACATAAAACATAACACATAACACATAATATAAGACAACATAACATAACACAACATAATATTCATCATGGTTCGTTGTTGCTACGCGAACTGCTGCGAAGTGCAAAGGCGGCTAGGGCCTGTATCTTTTTTCCAACTCCCTACTGATCACAGAAGGTCAGTTTGGATTAAGTATGAAAGAGTTCCACATAAAGGATGTTCCCTTTATATCTTACATGTGTGAAAATCACTTCTATGCGAAAGATATAAACATACTCTTCGCACGAAAATGCCTTAATAAGTATGCCCTGCCTATGACTTCTGAGTCAGTTTGCATTTGCACTGATGTCTCCAATGATACCTCGTGCCTACGTTTAATGGAAACATTTAGAACCCGAAAGCAACCGACTGCAACAAGTGTGACACATGCTCCTCGACCTCAGCGTCCAACTTCACCTCCACCAGCACCCACGACAACACCCATTCCCTGAAGCCCAATTTTATATCTGATAAATTTGGCCTGTTCTTCCAGCAAGATGTATGGCAGAGATTATTCTTTGCCACATGTTCCTTTTTCCTCTCATATATCTCCCTTCCAATTCCCTTTTCCTGGAAGGTACTCGTACAAAGCGATGCGAAAAATAAGTCGAGCACGCATAATTCCAAGAAGAATTTTTCGAACCCCATGGAAATATCGGAATGATCCAGACTATAAATTACGTTGTGATCTGGGCATCAAAATGGAAGGTTATAGCAAAGAGGTCCCAACATTTTCATAAACAAAACACTATGTGGGGACTTAAAGAAAGAGATTTGTTCTTAAAAATCTTCGTTTTTGATTAATATTGGTTTTAAAATGCCAGCTGTAAGCACTATTTACCGATGGCATTCGGAAATACGCCTTCTAACTGGATTTTCTCAATATGTTCAGGATTTGCTCATAGAAAAAGCAAAAGGCATAATGCCAATGGAAAAAAAGTGTACTGCTCTTTGACGAAATGTCAATTAAGAAAGAGGTCGAATATTAAGGATGATATATGGACTCAACGACTTTGGAGAATTGGGAAGGAGCAACATATTGACAACAAAGGCAATGGTTTTCATACTGAGAGGCCTTAACAAGAATTGGAAGCAGACCATCGCCTACTACATAGGTTCACCAAATGGAATTGCGGTATCACAGATGATCAAAATAATTATTACAAGAATAATAAAGTCTGGATTTACCATTGTTGCTACATGCTGTGACCAGGGAGCATCAAACCTGAGCGCCTAAAGGATACTTTTATCCCCCCATGAAATGGAGAACGAATATTTGGCGGAAATAGAAACAGAGGATTTTTCTTCTGTATGACTATCCCCACCGACTACTTTACAAGCTAACGTTGAAGCACATAGATCCTTAACCGTTTGATAAACTATCTGTCAAGCTAGCCACGCAGGTATTCAGCAATACTGTTTCCTCGGGAATATTTAATGCAATAAGGGTAAACTGCTTTGAATCCGAGGAAGAGAGGGTTATTGCAAATTCCACGGCTGAATTCTTTCACAGAATGAATAACTTGTTTGATAGTTTGAATGCTGCACTCAAGAAATCCAAACAGCCAAGTGTTATCAGATACGACTGATACCTTGGAGTCGTTTAAAAGCGCAAGAGCATGGATATAGACATGGAGAATACAATAAACGCACAATATAAATAACCCATCTTGGAATCGAACAAATGTGGGAATACCAAAAGAACAAGGACCAGGAGCAGGAGCAGAAACACTTTTTATTCTCGCATTTGAATACGGATGCTGCTGAAAATGTCTTTTCAATTATAAGATCAAACAGAGGTTCTTACGAACAAAATCCTTCAGCTTGGAGATTTATTCGAAATATCAAGCAAATCATCGTCCAGCATCTAAATTCAGCTGCACATTCTGGATATGAAGATGATGCAGCAGAACCACTATTGAAAAGAGTGGAATTAAAAAGAGAACAGGCACCCAAAAAAGACTTCGAAAGTGAGAACCAGTTGGCAGAAAAACTTTCCATACAAAGTATTGAGAAAACCCTGATTTTGGATGAAGACAACAACTTATATCATTTGGGACTCGATCAAGACAAATTAGATAAGGATATATACTATTTAGATGATGACTTTTTCTTGAAAGAAAGAAGAAGACTCGTTGACCTGGACAACAACTATTCTGCGAAGGATGTTGCCACTTGTTCTAAAAAACTGCAAGATACAGGTGGAGGATATTTAGCTTGATTTACAGCAAAGAAGCTTAAAAATAAGTTCAATAATTGCGAAGTTTGCATCCGGTACTTCATCGACGAGAAAGAAATGGAAAGGAAAGTACTTCGCTGCTTGAACTAAGAGCCTATGGCACAATTGCTACAACATGCAAAATCTAACTATTCCTTCAACACTGTTTGAAGCAACAGTTAGGAAAGCAGAAGAAATTTTCAAGGCAGTCCTGCTGGAACATCAAACAAAGGAAAAGATAGTTCAAACATGGATGTTTGATCTGAAATAAATAGAACTTTGCCAAGCTGCAACCCACCAGAAAACACGGAACCGCAACCTAAGAAGAAAAAATGTGCAAAACAACAACAGAAGACACTGGAACATAAGGAAATAATCACAAGGTTTATACTTATTGGGTTAATTATTTTTACCCTAAAAAATAAAAACAAGGAAATCCAAGCAAATGCCAAGAAAAAAAACGCTTTAACTTAAAATAGCTTAACATTGTAATATCGTAGAAATAAATAAAATGTGCTCAGAATTGATGTATAATTTTGGATTTATTGTATTATATATTTTATTTTTTTTTTTATATTAATATTATATGTTCTGGTTTTTATAAATATTATTTATATATCATTTTAAATGCTTTATTTTTAGTAGGTAATTGTTTTTATGAATTATTTAATCAGCAATTTAAAATATTTTTTTTTAATTATTTATTTATTTTTAAGAAAACGACTGGGTGATGTGGAAAAGAATACATTTTTTTTTAATCTGTAGTTACATCCCAGATGTCACCCACTACCAATAACCCGTTATTCCCCACACGCCCCTTGCCTAACGGCACATCCAACATTCCTTAACAAGTTCCCACCATTTTTGCTAACATTGCAAAACGTGTACCAAACGAGTACACCCCCTTTCCCCTTCTGCCAAATTTTAACTACAAAGCAAATATAATCATATTTCATTCTTCAAATGAAATATGATAAACACAGTTGCATTCCCACGGGAAGCATTTTATTATTTTTATTATGTTACCTGCTAAACAAATTATGAACAAGTAAGTCAGTCTTAAATCAACAATCTAAGAAAGAGGTGCAGCCTTGCTATGGACAGCGGCCTCCTATTAGAATATAAATAATGTAAGAAATTTAATTAATAAAATAAATAAAAATATAAATAAAAAAAAAGAAAGAAAAAAAACAAATTAATGTTTTTTTTTTAATCAAACCGCTCGGGCGAGCACGTAATTCTGTTCTTTAATTTTCTTATCAAATAAAATTGCTTTAGTACCTAAATAGCGTTTTTTAAAGTAAATTTATACCTAAAAACTTAAAAATGTTTGTAATTAATATTCAATACTAAAAGGTCCTGGATAAAGGTACCCATATAGCAAAATTTTGATAACAAAATTTTATCGATTAGTATAAGAACAGTAGTTACCTACAAGTCCAATTACTTAGATTTAAGAACAAACAAATACCTAACCATAAAAGAGTTTTATAGAAAAACTATCAACTTTTTTGAAGAATTAATATTATTTATTAATTAACTAACCCACTTTCAAATTATATACATTATTTAAAAAAAATAATAAATGTTAGTTTTTGAGTTTTATATATACCTATTTGTTTTTTTCTATAAAATAAACCCTTGGACTTGTACTGTTTTTACACTAACATAAATTTCTAGCATAAATTACCTAAAATAAATGTAAAAAATGAAAAAAGATTCAACATGAAACATTGCAACCTTGCTTTCACAAAAAAGTTCCAAATTGAAACAAATTTGCAAGTCTTTTAGTTAGAATACATAATCATTACAGTTATATTCGTATACATGCATATCTGCACCAAACCAATTCTCCTTCATGCTTAGTGTTTTTTTGTTTCGCCATATATTCGTTTATGTCATTTATTTTTCTATTTATATAATAAGTGTCATAATGCAGAACCAGTGTTTATAGTTTCCATTCTTACTCCCTTTATTGTTTTCAAAAACAATTTATAGCATCCTTTCTTTCCTACACGTCATGTCGGCATCCTTTTTTTTGGTCTCCAAAATGAAAAGAATGAGCGAAACCAAGCTGGAAGACAAGCTGAAAAATTCGTTGGATTTTTCTATGAGCAAATTTTTCACAACATACTGTATAACATATTTATGTAAACCATCAGCAGATATGAACTTTAATGTAAATGCGAAACGTTCTGAAAATATAACCCACATCTAGATAGATTAAAGTACTTACCTACTTGTGAAAGTACCTTGAGTTTTCATCTGGCACTTTTATTCTAGATATACCGTGTCGCGACGTAATCCATCAATGAGAACTGAGAAATGGAGAAAACAAAACCTAACGCAAATAGGTATATTCTTGCAAAACAAAACGGAAAATCAAGATCTTAACGTTTTGATTGAATTTTGTTTGTGTGGATGGCTTACCAAAGGATTTAGAAGGATTTGAATCTGAAATCCTTATATTCACATATAACATGGAATAGGTAAACAGATAGTGATAGGAATTATGTAACTAGATATTATTAGAATACCTACGTCGAGGTAGATTCATATAATCTGAAAAGGAGGGTTGTAAATGTATGGAGACGAAGATTGCTTTGTTTTCATTTTTTTTCTTTTTCTTTTCTTTACACACGCATAAGTACCTATAAGTGATACATTTTTCAACGATGATGATCTCTTAAACATTGGCATTGGCTTTTGTTTGATGAAAAACTACAGTTAACAACTTAATATTTTTCAGTCAAATATGCTATTCGGCAGAGACAGGATAGGGTACAATGCAAAACTATAAACCTAGGTACTCTAAAAATTGCAGGATTGACATGGTTATGTGGGGCATCTTTATTGAGTATTGAAAGGAGATGGTGCCGCGTTAGGTACAGCTGCTATTGAACAAATCTTGGCAATCAACATCATTTTTGTTTTTTTTTAGTACCTATTTGCCTCACAGCTTATCGTCTTCTACCAACAAAACTGTAAATGCGTAGGTACCTACTTTTTAGGTCAGGTGATTTAGAAAACTTCAAAAATTAATAAATGATTATGAAGAATGGAACACTAACTCCTGAACTATTTGTGTTTTCTTCATTTAATCTAACATCACGCATTAAATTTTTGGAATAAGGGGTTTAAATTTCATAATTCGATTTGGGTTTAATAAAATCAGGCTTTATAGTGAAATCCCTGTGCAAGGGTCGGACTGGCCATATAGCCAGGGTGGCGAATGCCACCCGGGCCCTCAGCTAAAATATCAGCGAAAAATATTTATAAATGAAAAAAAAATTAGAAATTCAATAGTACCAAGCGCCAGCAATAGTAATGTTGATATGAATAAATAAGTAATTTAAGAGGTCGATTCATCAAGATTTGACCAAGAGCTGACTTTAAATACATTTATTCTAAATAACTCATCAAATCTGTTGATGTTTGTACATAATCAATCAACAGATGTGTACATTTATTCACATAAGCACGATGCCAGTCAACCCAGCACAGGCACCAAAGTTGGTTATAACAAAATTTATTCTAATATAGTCTTCAAAGAGGGCCAAATGAGTTTATTTAACATTAACCATCAATAGGACCCCTCAACCAAGCGTTGCTTCAAAGCAGGCTATTAACTGAACTTTAGGCATCAAAAAGGCCAGTCAACCCAGTAAGGGCCCCATTAAATAAATTTATTCCAAATTGGCAATCAATGGGGTCCATCAACCTAGTCCTTGCCCCATAGCATACTTTAAATAAAGTAAAAGCTGACTTTGAAGAAATTTATTCTACATTAACTACCGATGGGCCCCGTCAATACTTACATTAAATAAATTAATCTTACATAAGATATCAATGGACACCATCAATCCAAAGTGGGCTCGAAAACTGACTTTAAATAAATTAAATCAATACTAATCATCGATGTGCCCCGTCAAAGTGCGGGCCCCAAAGCTGACTTTAAATATTTATTCTACATTAACTATCGATGGGCCCCATCAACCCAGTGCGGGCCACCAAGCTGACTTCAAATAAAAAAGTTCTATAGTAATTATCAACGCAATGCGGATCCATCATGAGCTGACTGACTTTAATTAAATTAATTTAGTAAATTTAGCGTGCCCCAAAGCTGCCTTTGAATATATTTATTTCACATTAGATATGAATAGGCCTCGTCAACCCAGTGCGGGCCCCAGAGCTGAATTTAAATAAATAAGTTCTCCATTAATTATTATCGATGGGCCCCGTCAATCCAATGCGGGCCCTGAAGCTAACTTTAATTAAATTAGTGCTATATTAACTGTCGAGGGGCCCCGTCAATCCAGTGCGGGCTGGGGCTCTGATCCTTCGGGGCTCCGTAACTCAGTACGGGCCCCGAAGCTGACTTTAAATAACTAAGTGCTATATTATCTATCGAGGGGCCCCGTAACCCAGTACGGGCCCCGAAGCTGACTTTGAATTAATTAATGCTATATTATCTATCGAGGGGCCCCGTCAACCCAGTGCGGGCCCCGATCCTGACATTAATTAAATTAATGCTATATTATCTATCGAGGGACCCCGTACACCTAGCACGGGCAGGGCGATATATGGGTCTTCAAGCAAAACTCAAAGAAGAGGTGCCGAAATTGATTTTTACTCATTGTTATGCCCATGTTCTAAATTTGGTGCTGGGAGGTGCCACATCAAGTTGTACAGAAGCTAAAAACTTATTTGGGCTGTTGGAAACAACAAGCGTTTTTGTGCATGAAAAGTTAAGAAGGCTTCAAAATATTGGGAAAACGAGATGGTGGGCCAAGGACAAAGCTTTGACAACAGTAATGGAAAAATCTCGATACGTCGCCTTGATTAAGACATTAAAAGCCATATCATCCAGCAAGGAATTTGAGCCCAAGGTGTCGTTTCAAGCCAAAGCCTTGAAAGACTCGTTTTTAAAATTTGAAACGATTTTGACAGCCTTCGTTTTCAAAAATATATTTGATCTGTCTACCCCAGTGAGCCAGTACCTGCAAACTCCTACACTAGACTACCTAAAAGCGTGGGGACTTATAAAGTCGTTGGAAAAAAATTTAAGGAAAAAACTAGATACATTTGAAGATGTTTTCAAAGCAGCTACTTCATTTGCACTGGGAGTTCAAGAACTTATTGAAGCGGAAGACATCGATGAAGAAATACAAACGACATTGCCAATAAGAAGAACATCAAAGAAGCCAAAAAAACACGATGAATTGTGTGAAGATGAGGTGGGACTTCTTTCTGGAGACCCAAAGCGATATTTCTGTATCACAGTATACAAAATAATCATCAATATTACGCTTGTCAAAATCGAAGAAAAGTTCAACTGCAACGAAGACCTTATGAAAGATGCTGCTTGTTTCGATCCGAAAAACTTTCCAGAAATAGCAAAAAATGTAATTCCTAATGAGTCATTAAAATCAATTTCATCCATTTCCGGGGTAGACAGAGACCTCCTGTCAAGAGAACTTGAATCCTTTTCAAAAAGTTTTAATGACATTTCAAAAACAATGTGGGACGAGGACATCCCACCGAGGCAACAACAAGGAAAGGATTCAAGTTCTGAAAGTGAGAAAGACATAGAAGACGATGTTATCAATGAAGATCAACAAGAACAAGGAACGTCAAACACCGCTGTTTGTTTGTCTCGAAACGGCTCCGATGTCTGCCAGCGTTGCATACCATGTGCGTGCAAGCTTTTGTGCCAGTATAATATGCACATCCGCACATACGCAAATTTGTACACGGCTTATTGTGATATATTGACCATTTCATTCACACAAGTAACATGCGAGAGACGTTTTTCTGCGCTTAAGCGCATCAAGACAAGGCTTCGGTCACTTATGGGTCAAGAACTTCTTGATTCCTTAATAATTTTAAACACCGAATCTGATCTTATTAAGGATGAAGAAGGCAGCGACTTTTACGATCGCGTGATCAACAACCTGGCGGAAACTTCTCCTCTCTTAAAAAAAAATGCTGGTTGGTTAGACTATTTATATTTATAATGTACCATTTTCATGCAAACAAAATCTTTTATTTTCTTAACGCTTATCGTTGAAGAAACCTAAACCTATTTCAGTATCTCAAAAAAATGTATTTATATATTTTCTTTCATATTATTAGAGTTAAAGTAAGCTAAGTTTTAGATTGTTAAGGTTTTGCCAATACATTTCGTTCCTTAAAAAACAATTTGAAAACTTTCTAGTCAAAAAAGTTAAAGAAACTAAAAACTATTTCAGTTTGATTTGAGCTCAAAAAAATGTATTTATATATTTTCTTTCATATTATTAGAGTTAAAGTAAGCTAAGTTTTAGATTGTTAAGGTTCTGCCAATACATTTTGTTCCTTAAAAATAATTTGAAAACTATCTAGTCAAAAAAATGTACATTAATACATACTATAATGTACTTTTGTAAAAAAAAGTGTACACAAAGAAAATATTTTATTTATTTTTATAAACCTAATTTTTGTTTGTTTTTTTACGTTGATGAAATAGGTTTTATTAATTTACAAATAGCAGAGTTTGAGTGAGCTATGTTTGTGACTTTGTGATCTTTTCACCCTATTTTGTTTCTTGAAAATATTTATGTAAAATCATTAATTAAGTTCAAAAATATAGTACAGTAACTACACATGTATTTACATCAAACCTTGTTTCAAATCCGGTAGTTCTGATTTTTTGCTCAGTTATTTATGATGCTTTAGATTTTTTTTTGGTTTATAGTCAACGACAAGCCTTTCCCAGCTAAAAATCTCATTAACTGCAAAAAGCGCAACAAAATCGCAGTTTTTTGCATTTTTACCTACCTTCGGCGCTCGAGGTCGAAAAATTTGATATAACATCGGCTTGACATCATAAATAACTCATCAAAAATCATAACTACCGGCTTTGATGCAAGGTTCCCTTTCTACAAAACGACAAGATTACTGGACTAATAAGACTAATACATGTTTCTAAATAAAGTTACATATTATGCTTCTATTTTATGATATTGGTTGACTTTGAGGTATCATTTTTAAAACTTTATATTAAAAAACAAACAAAATAATTAAATCGATGAGTGTAAGAACAGTACATTTCCAATTTAGAAAAACTATCAACTTTTTTGAAAAATAATATATCAGGCATTTGATGATTTAAGGGACCTTCAAATTATACTTTACATTATTTTTCAATAAATTTGTAAGTTTCTCTGTAAAACTTTTTTATTTTTGATTTTTTGTCTAAAATAAAATTTGTACTTGTACTGTTTTTACACTTACAGATTCAATTGGATCCTTTTTGTTTAGAATGCAGTAAGTAAACATTTTTATAGAGAAAATATCGTCCCCCTCATGCTAGAAACATAAATGTGCAAAAAAAGAATGTTGGGAAATCATGTTACAAGTTTTATCAGTGTCGTAAAATTAGAATTAGTCACATTCATGTGACTGATATTATAAAATAATGCGGTTTCTATATTTTCTATGTATTCTAAATTTTGGTAAATCATAAATCACCTATAGGAGAATCCAACCAACCAATAAACTCAAAATTCGAAAGTTTGCACAATCATACTTCTGGTATGTTAAAATCTTTGAATACGACTGGAAGAAAACAGTCAATTAGAAAAAAGCTGTGCAGTCTTCAAAAATAAGTTTCTTCATTTAATCAAGAAATTACTTATGTATGTCCAAAATGATTCATTTATTTTAATTGAAACAAAGTTAAAATTGATATTTTTGTGATTTGGGTGAAACATTAAGTCCAAAAACTGAGGAAGATTAATGACTAGAAAGATAATATTAAATATAATTTAATCGTAAAAAAATCTTTGGAAATATAATATCTTAGTGCTTCGGTAAGAAATTTTATTTCTATACGTTATTGTACCTGGAAAAATTCCATTTCTCTTTTATCAAAAAAAAGGTTGCAGGTTCGAATAAATCCTTTTATTTATATACGGAGTCATGCTTTTTGAAAAAGCGTTAGGAATACCCCAAGGGGAATTTTATTCGTACGAGACTTTTAACATTTTTGGCGAACAAGATAATTAGGGTGAAATATTTTATAGTCAAAATATGGTAAGAAATGGTAAATGAAAGTATATTGTTTTGTTATGTTTGTGCTTGTTTAAAGTGAGTTCCCACTGCTTCTCGCTTGTATGAAATTATAAATTTCGTTTCGATGGAAATTCATTGTTGAAGAACAGTACACTGCTGAAATGAAACGAAAAATGCTATACAAAAATCCCACAACGAAATCCTAGTAAAAATTTCGTTCTGCCTTCCGTTCAGCAGTACGCAGCTCGACAAAACGAAATTGAATTAATCGGAGAACAAAGGTGTGTGGAGAACACATTTTACTGCCCGAAACATTTTCTTCATTTTTGTACCATTTTTTATTTGATTTTAGAAGATTTTCCGATTATTTTTTGTTTGTTATTACATATTTCTTTTTCAATTGTGACAGAATACTTTTTGAATATTTTTCGTTTATGTTACCAAAAACCGTCCGTTCCGGCACAAGGTTCTTCCTTCGGTTTGTGTTGGGAGAGACACTTATATAAGGTGAGTTACGAAAGGTTTTTTCTCTTAGTATTTTCCAGGGGCACTCCGGGTTTCGTCCAGATTCCCTTAGAGTTCCTTTTTCAAGTTTAATGGCACATGTTTCTTTAAGATAAGAAAGATCACTTAGACTAAAAAAGAAATTATTAGTTACAAAAATAAACAAATTTTTTCTTCAGTATTATAAGAAAAGACATCCAAATAATGTTTTCGGCGCATCAGGCCGAACAAAAGTCAATTGTATGATCTTGATCTTCACGTTTACCTTCAATTCGTTTCTCATTCTTCAAACCCAGACATCATCGTGATTTCTAAGCAATTTAATCATGTAGCTTTTTCTTGATAGTGGTTTACCCCAAAATGGGCTGACATTATGCCAGTTATTAATATAAGAGTTGATGCTAGCTATATATATATTTTGTTGCGGGCAAGAGGAGCGGAGGAAGTGTCGGTATAGTGGGTAAGGTAGGAAAAAGGACAAGGTAGGATAGTGGGTAAGGTAGGTTGGAATGTTAAGTTCAGGAGGGCGCGGCCTGCTTGCGATGCTCGGCAATTAGCTCTCCGGAATGGGAGGGGGGGGATCTTGCCCCCGAAACTTAACCTCGCCTGCATCCAAAAACACATATCAGGCCAGAGAACAAAAATCAAAAAAACTAACTTTTGAAATAAGTGACAGCGGACGGACTATTATCACATCAAGGGCACTGCTGATGGAATTGCAGTGTTGGCCTTAACCCTCCCAACCAATGGATATCCACGGTCATTTGGATTCCCCCAATGATGGTGGATGATCGGTTTCAGATCATACCATCTTCACCGAAAGCATTCGACTACCCGTCACACCCCAAAAATCCCAATCTCACACAAATCAATAAAGAACACTAAGCAACGCAAAAAGGATCAGTTTCCTAATAAAGCCTTTTTGACAGGTGCCCTTTTTGGCACTGAAAAACAACAAGGAACACTTAATCGACGGACCCGAGTATACCCTATCCCTATCGAGCTACGGAGGTACGGTTTTATCTTTTTTAAACAATACCAATGGACGAAGACACGAATGTAAAATTTATTTAGGAAACCACCCGATCACTTACAAATTCTTTACTTACTTAAATTGAAAAAAAATTTACTTTTAAATATGATGGTCACGAAGAAATTTGATGCCTTTAAACACTTAAACTAACTTACAATAACACCCACAAACACATATTAGTTTTGATTTTTTTTTCTTTTGTTTTGTTGCTGTTTTTAGTATAATTTTGTTGTTGTTTTGTGTTATAAAAAAAAACCTGTTTCGGGCTTCTATCTTTATTGCTGGAAATTTAGGGACGGGTGCTCCAGTGAGCAGAAGTATTCGCTGCACTACTTTCCGGTGAAGGTCACTATCGTCCAACCAAAAAAAAATTGGTACCGCAAAAAAATTTGGTGCAGCAATATATTTAAGATCTGTTGTTTCGACACTGGTTCAGCGCGCATATAGAATATGTGACGAAGAACACCTGACGTCTGAGCTGAATTTACTTGACAGTGTTCTCCAGGCAAATGGATACTGCAGGAAACAAAGAACGTGGAAACCAAATGTGTCGCAGGAGAGAGAAGAAAGCAACCTGGACAAAAAAGCTTTCTTACCATATGTCAAGGGAGTGACAGATAGAGTTGGCAAAGTGTTAACAAGATATGGAGTTAAATCCATATTCATGCCACCAAAAAAGATTAAAAACTATCTCCAGTCACCAAAGGACCATTTTCCTTCTCAAACACCGGGCGTATATGCAGTCCCTTGTAGCTGTGGGTCGTGTTACGTTGGGCAAACACAAAGGAGCATTGCCACCCGCTTAAAAGAACACATAAGTGCGGTTAGCAAAAACCAACGAGCACTTATTGGACAATCCAGGTGAACACCACTGAATATACTTCGACCAAGCAAAAGTGTTAGCGCAAGAATCGCACGGCTGGTACGCGAGGCGATTGAAATAAACGACACAAAAATTTCAATCGTGACGACAGTTTTAAGCTTTCGCGTTTATGTGATACCGTCATTAACACCTCACGGTCATTCCAAAATACAACTTAAAACACCCTGCAATGTAATGAGTATTGTTTGCTCCCAACAACCTTCACCTCAAGAAGAAGAAGAAGAAGAAGAAGAAGAAGAAGAACAACAACAACAACAACAACAACAACAACTAGAGTTAGAACCTTAGAACAGCATACGCACCAATACAACCTGCGTAGCCGATCTAACATCTAACATTTTACGGCAGTTTCCCGGTGACCACGCTCAATGAAACTTGATGCGAAACGCTCGGGGTGAGTACAAAAAAGTACACTCTCTATTTTAAAACGCGGCTAATCCGAAAAATATCATCAAATGTATATAATATAATATTCTCACCAGCAACCTGTTTCTGTTCCAATTGCAAGACATAGTTTAACAGAACAGAACATATCTGATCGAATGTGTCGTACCGGTACTTTTCTCAATTATTGGCCCGCAAAGTTCCAACTATTGTCAACTTGTATCGGTGGAAACGTTTCTGCTGTAACCATGAATACTCCGTGTTATGACATGTTCAGAAAGAGACATGCCTTCCATGTTTGTTGCTTTTCATTTCCCTTTTTCAATGAGCTAAAACAGTTATAGAAGAAATGTTATACATTCTTTTCATCAATAGAGGGTTGCCATGTTGATGCACTCATTTTAAAAGTGATAATCCTAGGTTTTTATTTTTAGTATCAAATTATCTTTCTTTTAACGCCAATTGAATTCTCTAACCTTATAAGCCAAATAATCTGACGATCGCCCGCCCCTTGGACCATAAGTCGTCATCATACATTCTTTTGGTTATATTTTTTTTTTCTCTTCCGAAAGTCATTGAAAATAAAGGATTCTACCTCGTTGAAGAAAAACAAATATCAGCCAGCATACCTAAGCAACTCATAAATCTATAAGATTTATTTTCTTAGTATTAAATAACAGAACAAAAGAAGTACAATTATTCGAAAGTAAACATCAGATTTGCTCTGAATTTAGAGAGCAGCGTATATTTGAAAATTGTGTTGGAAAGAATTTAATGTATTTTCCTCATGTCCATTTTTGTTCTTTTTAAATGTTGAGCTATTTCATTGGACTTTCACACACAAAGAGTTTAAGGGCGACCGCAGCTTAAACTCAAAGGCACCAAATGGTACTTTCATGTCCAAAGTACATTGTTTGCTTTTATCATCTTTTTACCACCCGCGTGGCCAGCTTTATTGTATATTGTATAAAATGAGTGGGGGGGGGGGGGGTTCAAGTTCTCTCGCCCATTGATGGTCCAGTGTCCAGTCCATCCTTCGACCAACTTACATTGTTTCAGAGCTGCATTGTTGTCGAAAAGAAGCAGGTCAGTGGTTGGAGCTGGGCTATTGAGGTGGCTGGGCTTGTTCAGTTGGGCTATAAAAGCATTTTCCATTTCGCAGTTTTGCTGTGGTCCACTTTTATATTCCAACGCCAACCCTCATGGGAGAACTTAAATTATGTCCTCTGACCGCTCAGTCACACTTGGCGAATACCATGCCGCCGCCACTCCACCACAACAGAACAGTAATTTCGGTGAAATTCGACTCGGAGACGTGATCGGGGTTTTGTTGAAGAAGCGAAACTTTTGTGTATACATCCAAGCACATGGTTATGTGGTAAGGTTACTTTTATCTTATGTTTAAATAGTGAAATGGAATGGATTGTGGACTCTTTTAAGTGTACGGGTTTTTTTTTTTATTTTTTATTTCTACAGTTGATGTAATTTTAGTTTTTATTGACTTCGAAAACAGAGCAAACGTAAAAAGAATCCATTGGGTTGAGTGCTTTGTGTTGGTATGTTGCAGTAAAAAAACAATTGCCTTGGTGGTCACGATGGCAATTTGGTTTGTGATTGTTTGTGCCGCACACTACTCGAATTGTATTATTTTTCGTTTTTTGGAAAATAACTATTTTGGTGCCTGGAATGTAGTTACATATACATAAAGTCAGCATAAAAAGTTTATAGATGTTGTGTATTCAGTTTGCATGATTTTTTTAATAACGTTATCTCTTGATCAAATGATGATAGCTTTATTTTCATAAGCAAAATACAAGGGTTTTTGTTTAGATTATGGCATTTCAAAACAAAAGTATTCAACATATCTTAGGGTATTGCAAAATATTTTAAGTTATGACCAAGTATTCTTTTTTTTCACCACACAGCTACAGCTGAAAACGAATATATTCCCCACCAAATGGTAGCCGAAGTAGTAGAAGAAAAAATGGATGAAGATGAAACAGAGGCGATTATAGTTCTACTCAAAAAATTTAATTTGCTTGAGAGAATCTATGTGGCAAGCCTCGATGAGGATGAAGCTATGTATTTTTGGTAAAAGACAATATCTTGAGTTTTGTTATTATTATTTATTTTTTTTTAGTATCGGATGAAAAAGTTTTATAGCAGGAAACGTTTTAATTTTAATGGCTATTTAGGTACAACCGACACCATTCCATGAAATGGAGCGTAAGGAAATGGCAGACGTTCCGAATATATTTCTTAACAAAAGCGAGTTTTGGATTGAATTCCTCTGCGGCTACACCAGCAAAACGAGCATGCAAAGAGAATTTGACATCAGGTTGATCGGCTTTCTACAACCAAGTTCGCAATATAATAGGGTAAATTTAAATAAAAATGTTTTTTTTTTTTTATAGAAATAAGTTTTAATATAGACATAAGAGATTATGCATTTTAGTTTTTGTTATTTTAATACTGTCGAGTAGGACACACTCTTATCTTTTCAACATTTTTACTTGCGAAAAAGTCTTTTAATTTTCGAGAAAACTGAAATTGAGATCTAGATTACTATTTACAGGCCAACAACTTTGTTGTTTGAATTTCCAGTTTTTTCGAAAACTAAAAGACTTTGCCCCATCTGGTTTACAGTATTGTATTGGAAAACAAATTGATATGAACATTTTAAATTTAAAATAAAAATGGTACGAGATATGTTAAATTTTTGTAAATAACAGTTTGAACCGAATAAAACAAATATTTTTTGGAGAATGCAGAGTTTGAAAATAAGTTGTTCACAAACTGTCGGTAAAAAAAACACTTTAAAATAAAAAAGAATAGGTTTCTGGCTCTCTAAAATAAGTTAAGGGTTTTTTTCTAGGTGTTACCGCTGTTTTTGAATAGTTATTCATGTGAAGTCCATTTTTTAGAAAATTGCACCTTCTGCCTGAACGAGTGGATATATACACCTTACGCCTTAGATTTGTTTTTCTTTTTTATACCTAATCAACACTTTCTAATAGTTTGATTAATGTTATGGGTAACATTTAGCATCTCTTTATATAGGTACTTTTCATTTCTACTACTTTCTGTTATACATTTTTTATTGCTACATTTTGAAAAGCTGTGTTTGGAAACGTCGAATCTACTCAAATTCTATTAGGCTCAAAGAAAATTGTATTAGGGTGAAACCGTTGAACATAGTTTACCTATAGTAAAAAACTAGCCCTCCATAGCTAAAAAAATGCCATTTACTGAAAAAAAGCATGGCTATAATAAAAAATTAAAAGCAAAACAAAATAGAAAAAAATTATTTTAATTTGTAAAAATAAATATTTAGGTACCTTATGTACATGCAATTTTAGACATCAGTCGTCGGTCGGTCGTCACACTCATAGTATCTCACAATTTATAATAATTTAATATGAAATTAGAATTAGTGAAACCAAACGGAGCCATTAGTATGAAACGTTAATTTGTGGGATTTTGATGATCAAAATGTGGCGCAAAGACAATGCGGATTGCGTGTATACACAATATCTCAAGTGTCTCATTCCTCAATGGAGGACATGATGTCAGACCACCGCCAGTCAAAAAAAACGTCTCTGGGTTTCGCCTTAATATTTTCTAATTTTTATTTTAATATTATTGTACATGTCCCTCAGTACTTTCGTAGTTCTTGGCTATTAAAAATCAAAAAAACATTTAAAAAAAAGTATACAAAAGAATAAAGAAAACTTACTCAATTCATCGCAGTCGAATAAAATATGGTGGCCATCCTCCCAGCCAGACTCTTTCTAATAATGTAGATGTGACCGCGTCCGTTTTTTGTTTTCCAACATTATTTGTTTCTCCAAAATGAGTTCTATTAAATTTACTTGTTTCATTTCAGTAAGATTAACCGTCCTTTTTAACATCTTCCGATCTGAAAATATGAAGCAATTAAAAGAAATGATATAAAATAATATAAAATATGAAGCAATTAAAAAAAAAAATAATATAAAATAAAATATACTTTTTGTTTTTTTGTGAAGATAATCTATGATCAGTTTTGGCATTTAAATGTATTTCCTGTTTGAGAGCAGTCATAGAGTGGGCTACACACCATTTAAAAATTTTCCAACCCTGTGGATTTATTACTTAAAACGAAAACGACCGAACGCTATCGTTTTAGCCAGAGATACGTATAAGGAGATGGGAAACTTTCGTACGTCTCACCCCCCAAAATCCATTTGTTTAAATTGTTGTTTTTGTAATTTCATTTCGTGTCTGTGAATAGATGTGAAAAGCAACAACAATGTAATGCGGTGAGCAGGGGTGAATATCTATGTTTTGACAGTTCTTTTTTTTTTTTTTAGGGAATGTTCAGAGAACGAAAATAAATTCACCTTAATAGATTTACAGTGGCTCACAGCTTATTTGATACAGTGTTTGTTTTAATATTAAAAAGAGTATATCTCTAAAGGTAAACAATATGTGTTCGAAATTTAAATGCAGGTTTGTAGGCCCAGGTTTAGAGAGCAATATGTTATTTAAGAATTTCAAAATTAACGTCCATATTCTCCCTACTTATAGAAAAAAGCAATTTTGGTCAAAAAAATACCTCACAGCTTATTTGATACAGCTAACTTAGTGTACCTATGTAGGTTCGTCAAAATTTCCGCTTCTATCAAGACAATGACCCTAAACACAAGTCCGGAATCGTGCAAACCTGGCTCATTTGGAACTTCCCACACTTGATGACACCCCCGGAACAGTCGCCAGACATGAATGTAATCGAGAATTTGTGGGCTTTATTGGATAACAGTGTACGAAATCATAAAATCTCTAACAAAAATGAATTAAAAAAGGTTCTTCTAGAAGAATGGCAGAAAATTACCCCAGACATAACCAAAAAGCTTGTTGTCTCAATGCCAAAAAGACTCCAAGCTCTTGAAAAGGCAAAAGGGTACCACACCAAGTACTAAAATGTTCATGATTCTTAAAAAACACAACTTTTTTCTAAGAAAAGTGATCTTGTATCAAATAAGCTGTGGGGTGAAATTTATTTCTGTTTTTAGTTTTTTAGTTGTTGCATTTTTAATTACCAATATTTTTAAATAAATTTTTGTTCATTGTTGAAGTAAATTGTTTTTTCTTTGAAACAAAATTTAAGTTTTATAGATAATCATTCTTGTTTACATGCTATGGGAATTTAAATTTTAAATCAAGCACTGTATCAAATAAGCTGTGAGCCACTGTATATGCACGCTTGACAGATATTTAATTGGAATTCTTCGAAAACATTCATTCTGCAATAAAAATAATCTTTAAAAATGACAAAGGTATGCAAATTTTTAATTTATTTTATTTGTTTTATTTATTTGGCTATTTGTTCTTTCAGTTTTTAAAGCCGTCAAAAGGCGGGTGCAGATTTTCTTGGATTTTGGGAGAAACTACCGCCGTGGAATTGGATCTCAACGAAGATGGGCATCCAATTGAATAAAAGAAATTACTTCGTTTGAAAAAAACCCCGGAAAAAACTTTTCGAGTTGAGAAGCAAACACGGCAATTCAATCACATGCAGTGCACTCTCGCCTGACGGAAATTGGTTGGTCCACTCCACAATGAGTGCACTACGAATTGTTTCTTTCATTGCTGGGAAAAAAGCACATCTTACAGTTAATACGAATCAAGGATTTGTCCAGAGTTTGCTGCGTGTAAAAATATTCTCTACATAATTCGCTGGAGGTATTTAGCAAACTTTCTAACGGCGACAATGACCATTCTCACACTATTAATATAGTGGCCGTAGCATTATTTTCGGGAACACAGCTTGAACTTGTCGAACAATCGCTGTGTGGAATTTACCTCGCTACACTGCCGCCAAAACAGCGATATGTATTCAACGACACTCTCCTCGTAGCAGTAACCTTTATTTCGCAAGAAGTTTGTTCAAAAACGGCATCAGTTGTAGTTGAACATATTTTAAATAAATACACACAAAAATATAAATTTTACAAAAGATACTATTTCTTAATTACTTTTGGAGGCGGAATATTTACAAAAATGTAAAAATGTTACGATAAAGTTTCGTCTCAAAATCTATCAATATTTAAAGTGGGCAAACCTTTGACTTGAGTTGGAGTTGTTGTCAAAGTCCATAAACGGTATTCCAAATGAAACCAAACAAGTTTGAAGCGATTCTATACTTCAGACACACTGACAGAGACATTGACCCGTATTCCGGAAGGCGTTTGCTTCCAGAAACCATAATTCGCGTAAAAACTAAAATAAAACTTTACAGTTGCCTTCGTTCCGTGAAGTCGTCAAGTCGTTTCCCAGAAACTTCAATTGTCGCTTTTAGAGCATGACGTTTTAAGGGTGATTACTGCATTTTTATAATAAGACAAATTTTGTTTATGTAGATAATTAAATTGAAAATAGCTTGAGTGATTTTAATTGAATAATATGCGTTTCGTAAAGAGACACGAGAGTGGGGTCTTCCCTTCAATGCTTACAAACCCAATAATACACGCTAAGATCTAAATTCTTATTGAAAAAGTTTTTTATGCATTTCCACTACTTTCCAAACATAGCAATTTTTTTTAAAATAGTAAAAGTATGAGTGAAAGGTTGTACTTAGTCATGAGGTATGCAAAAAGTATTCTAACTCTAATATAAAACTTTAATATGAAACTGGTATCCATATTCCTACAACAAACAAAATTATGCTGCGGCTCCAAACTATCAATTATTGTCTTAAGGACATCGAGCTCGTGAGCTAGCCACTAAACAAGATACAGAACTGATCTTCCAGATCTTGAATGTGCTCAATAAAATTTGAAGGTGGAGCTATCAAGTTGCAGTTATCAAACTGCTTAAAGTTTGAGAAAAGTAAGTTCATAGCACCATCAGAATTATTGATGGTAGGCAATGGGACTTCGCAACTGTGGCTCTCTAACACTTTCGGTACAGCCAACCGCAGACATAAGCAAAACTATTTTGCTGCAAAATATTATCACTACTTACGTCTTCAGAAGTGTTAACTGCAATGTTAGCTGCAGGTGCTTTGTCAAATCCTATGCAAACCTGTTTATCCGCATTTTGTTTGAAAAAACTATCTAATTTAATAAAATCTTACTTTTCGCAATTCCCGTATTCTACGTCTTTCAAGTAGTTGAGCCCCCACAACTGTTGAAAAATGCTCATGAAGGAATACGGTGTTGGCCTAGTATTGAGTCCACCTGATTTTCGAACCTGGCCAAAAAAATGTTCTAAAGAGTCCTGATTGAGATGTCTGGTTATTACTAAAAATTTGGGTGGCAAAACGAACTTTTATTCGTTGAAAATTATTTGGATCGATATGGTCTTTAGTAATCTTGGGGGCACAACGTAAATTCATAGATTTATCAATCTTATGGAAATCAGAAATTTCACTCCACTTGGCAACGAACGATTCATTAGAACTTTCAAAAGAAATACTATATTTCTTAAGGCAGTTTCTTGAGCTCTTTATTAAGTGCGGAACGTCATAAAAAACAAAAATTTTTTGCATTTTTCCGCTCGCCGCATGCTCAACCTCAAAATAAGGTTTGTTCCTACTGATACCAAGGTCACGATGAAGGCCCCGGAAGTTGGCCCCTTGGTCGGAAACAAAGTGAACCGGAACAAAACCACTTTTTTGAAGAGAATGTATGGTTTTGAGCAGCAGTTTTTTAAGCATAGCAGACGGACAACTGGACTGAACAAAAAAATATGCTAAGGGATGCTTCCATCTCTTTGCAATTCCCTGGGCCATTATAACCATAACGTTCTGGGCTGGCCAATCGGTTCTATGTTCGTCAGAACCGAAATCTTGAAAACCTATTACCTTATCTGTCTTTCTACAATAATCCAAGTGGGTTTTTAACGACATTTCATCCATTGCTATCGAGCAATGTTTGCAGATCTCCGGGCACTGGATCATTTTAAACTCCAGGCTTTTAATATTGAAGTCAATGTTGCCAGGCTCCCGAGGCCAAGCAGATATAAATGATTGCAAAGTTTTTTTCTGATGGGAGACCTAGTGCCTCTCTCATCAATCGATACGTTACTGGCGAGGTAAACTTCATCAAAAGCGCAAGAGATTTAAAATCATCAGTGTACCTGAAGCCTGTTGTCGAAGTTTTAGAATTTTTCCTACAGTTTGAGACAATAATATTGAGACCATCGGACAGACTACTTTCTAACTCCTTTTCAAAACTCTCCTTACTCTCATCTACCTTTAGTTTTAAGGCAATAACTTCATCTGTGATATTTGAAATCTCCGTATCCCTATCACTTATAATTTTTCGCATGTCACACACATGAAGTTTTAAAGCAATAATATTTCCCTCAGCAGCTTTTAACTTAGCTTTAAGAGCAATCTTTTTGGGAGTGTTATTGCGGAGAAATTCAGGTGTTGACGTAAATATGTCTCTTACCCGAGTCACAAGAAGGTCGTCTTGAGGTAAAGCGACAGTTACCTCTCCTTGGGTTCTTGATTCTTGGTTTTCTTCTTCTTCTTCTTCATCTTCATCTTCTTCTTCTTTTTCTTCTTCTTGAATAAGTATGTCGGGAATCGCTGTTTTTGTCAAACGTCTTTTTTCGGAAGTTGTAAACATAACTTCCGAAAAATGCTTATCGCAAGCTCTCTGTGTCTTAATATCCAATCCAAAAGCATTCATGTAAAAAAATGGTTGAAATTGATTGAGTCTTGAAGGAGAGAATCAGAATTAAAAAAAAAAACCGTTCTATGGCAGGTACCGTATCGGTTTTTGAAAAAAATATCAAAATCGTAGAAACCAGTTTTGCTAAAATGAGTTTTTCTAAAACCGTTATATGACCTTTACCGTTGTTTTTGGTCAGAAAAAAAAATAATTCAAAAATAGACTGGGGATAGTCTCCAAAAAACGCCACATACTAAGTTTGAAGTAAATCGACCCAAGCGTTTAGGCTGTGGCTTCTGATACATACAGACAGACAGTCGGACAGATCAGGACTACTGCCCCACCCATGAGAGTATAAATATTAAGTTATGTATGGGAAGCCCCACCTTGGCATCACTATAAGATTTGGGGTGGGTGCGAGTGTGGGTGTATGTAAAGCTTCTTTCGAATTTAATGAATCGAAGTTATTTTAAATCCAGATTCTTTAAATTTGAAACTATAAACTTTGCATACACCCAATCTCGCACCCACCCTAAATCTTATAGTGATCCCAATCAGTGGGGTTGCAAACATACTTCACTGTTAATACGCTCATGGGTTCTGGTCCCTTTCTATACTGAACTTTGTTTTGGGTAACACTAAAGTTTTAAAAGGCTTTGATTGTCTCTTAGGATAGACCCGAGTCTTTCTTAGTAACGGCTTAGATAACATCTATGAATACGGCCCATTGATTTTTCAGATTCTTGTTCCTCTGGTATAAGCTAGTATAAGTCTTTTGAAGTATATAGTATCTAGGTTCTGATCAAAAACTTTATTTTTAAATTGTCACCATATATGTACAACGAGACACATTTAAAATCAAAGCCTTTTAAAACTTTTGTGTTACCAAGAGCAAAGTTCATTATAAAAAGGGACCAGGACCCGTCGCGTCCGTTCTTATGGGTCGCTTCTCATAAGAACGAGCTGTCACTTGAAAACGTCCACGTAACGCACGCGATGCATTAGTCCATTATGAACTTTTATCCTATGCGTTTATTTCCCTGCGCCTATTGACTCCTAAACAACTGAAAATATTTTGAATAAATAACTGAGTCATTGAAAAATTCGATGTTACTATATGATTTTTTAAGAATCTGATAAATGTATCCCTTTGGGAAACTGTTGTCTTATCTGATTGTTAAAAAATCGACTCTAAAGAGATAAAAATATCTCGTTATTGAAAACAATTCTAAATAGTACTTACCTATCAGATGGAGCGCGAAATGTGTGCTTGAAATTAGAACAACCCATCACACATTTCGCTCCAATTTTTTGTTGATTCATTTCGACCTATAAAAAACACTAAAAATAGCACAAAACACTGAAATTCGAAAACAATAATTATGAAAAAATTGGAAATTGGCTTTATTTTTGGTTGGTTTGGTTTGGTTGGCGGGTTTGTTTTGAAAAACACAGTTTTACACTTTCAAAATTAATTTCGATAAAAATTCACGCTTAAATTCGTAAATTAATTCGAGAATTAAAATATTTTTTTTTTGTTGGCATATTTGGCATATTTGAATTCACTTCAGATAATTTAACAGTTACTACGATTAGGGTATGTTCCGAAATTCAATCTAACGTCGTTTTCCATTTGGCGACTCCGAGTGCATTCTGGATTTATGCTTTTTTTCATAACTGGTGGACATAAATGATTTATTATACCATATTTGTTTGCAATTATGAAACCTTGTAAAATTTAAATATAAAAAATGATAACAATAGCAGTCAAATAAATTATTGTCAAATGCATTACAAAATTTTATATGGGTGCAAATAGTTTTTATTGATGAATAAATTTTAAAGGCTTAACTACAATCAAAAAGTGAAGAAGTGAAAAGTACACACATACGCTGTTTGTTAAAAAGGTGCAATTTGCATAATCTATTTGTTTGAATGTGTTTGTGTTTTCAAAAAGTGAAAAAGTAAAAGTTAAAACTATTTTTATTTTAATTTTTGTTGTTGTGTAAGATAGAATTTTGCAGTGTGTTGGAAGAGGACAAAACATTTTTTCACTTTTGTACTTTTTGAAGTTGATTGTAGTTAAGGCATGCCCAAGTGCGAACGACAGTGCGACACGACAACGGCACAATTTATTTACACAGCGTCATATGAGAGTACCCACACCAAATGCGATTAAGCGCAAAACGTTTTTCATATTAAAATCACTGTCGCACTTTGGTTTGGACAATCCTTTAAGGCTTGCTTAAACCAAAGTGCGACAGTGCGACACGACATGTGCGACACGATTTTTATATGGAAAACGTTTTGCGCTTAATCATTTGGTGTGGGTACTCTCATATGACGCTGTGTAAATAAATTGTGCCGTTGTCGTAACGCACTGTCGTGTCGCAGTGCGATTGTTTGGTTTGGGCAAGCCTTTAAGCCTTAAAATTAAAAACAATATGCCTGCGCCATGAAAAAATAAATAAATATTTAAAAGTACCTATTTTAAGGCTTGCCCAAACCAAAGTGCGACAGTGCGGTATGCACGAAGTTACTTCTGGATACTTTCATTGCCTATGTGCTTCTTTTTTATATAGATAAAATCGATAAAAGCAGTAAGAAGCACTTAAACATACTTTACAAGGCCCAATGGAAATCAGCTTTTATAGAAAATGAATATTTTCTGAACTTTTTTCAGAAAATTGAATATTTTCGAAACGTTCCCACAAAATCTCATCATTTTTTTAAAAATAACTGCCAAATTTAGTCACCAAAGTGGTGAATTGACGGTTTCGGCTAAGTATGCGTGTTTTTACGCATACTTAGCCGAAACGGTCAATTTGAGCTTGTAGGCAAATCTGTGTGACGTACATGAACTTGTTTGATATCAAATGAAGGGTGGAATTGAGCTTAGTATACAGTTAAACATTTTCATGGGATATTTTCGAGATATTTGAGCTTGAAGTTAAGCAACTCCAAATAAATATTTCAGTTTGTTTTCCAAATAATTGTTTATAACTTTCAAGACGAATAATGTAGAAATATTATGTTTTTATCTTATGAAGTTTTTCTTGACTCTTAAAAAGCATCTGCTTGGAAAGCTATTTTGTTTTTCTACTTTCGTGTTATGCATTACTAAAATATGTACCATAATATTCTGGTATTATGGCAACCCACCGTTGCATCAGTATATCACCATTGCTTACATAACTAACCTTATATTACATCAATTTAAGAGCCACTGCTAGTTAAAAACTGTGCAGTCGATAGTTTTAAAAACCAATATAGATAAGACTTTTAAAAGCTAGGTTCAGATCAGAACATATTAGATCTCGAACTTGAACCTTCAGGGTTTTGTAGATTTTCGCTTTCCGAAACAATGTCTGTTGAATTAACATTAGAATATTTGCCTATTTATTATTTTTACGCTCTGACGTAGATAACAAGCGCAACATCTACACTTAAACTTCTCCTTAGCCGCTCATTCTTATTAGGTTTAAGGTCATTATAGACAAACCAATTTCGATTCCTTAGAGAAAATGCTCTTTAGTAAATGTAAGCTTTTCGAGTATTATACCAGGCCAGCTAGTTTATAAATACTTTTGTCGCTTGTTTTTTCGAACCATTTTGAAACTGTATCTACATTGAGGTACTACCTTTTCGTCCTAGGCTTCACAATATCACCTGTTGATTAGGTAAATTTATTAAACATAACGTTACAGTGAAAGTTAAGCAAATAAAAATAGGTAAGAGTAAATCAAAATATTCAATAACTAAGGAAGTATTATTACACAGTAAACCTACCGATTTTTAAGGCGAGCTCGACTCCATTCCTGCTAAGCTTAATCTTATGCAGCAGGGGCTTCTTTGGCGCCTTAGCTCATCAGCAATAATAGTTTTAAAATGCTCAGTCATAGTCATCAAAAGATTTTTCGGATTCCTTTTGTCGACATAGCCTGCAATTACAGTCCCTAGATTTTTTCAATAATTCACCAATAAACATTGGTGCTGCCACTGATATTTCATTGACAATATCCTTAATTCCATCCTCAAGCTCTTCATTGATTGCCTCGACGTCTGATTTCATCTCTATCCTATTCGGTGTTTCTTCGCAAATAATTCTCTTCATCTTATACAATACGCACTATTTTAAGTCGGAGTGTTATCTCCCATCTCCCATAGATCGCTAGATGTTATCAAAAGAGGATGCTTGATGATAATTTTGGTTTCTTTTACATCGGTGCAAACAATCAATGCCCCAACAACAGCGAGTAAAAATGTTCTTGATTCTACCAGCTTTAAGAGAATTTCTATATTTTCCAATGACGTCTATTCTAATGAAGCCTTCACATAGGCATTAGCCTACTCTTCCAGTGTTTTTTGGTTCGTGAAGCACCACACACACTCGCTGTCAGAAGAGCTTTGTATACATCTCATACCTAAAACACATGATTTTGTCAAGAAAGTTAATTTACTATTTTTATAGATAAAAATGTTAAGATGAAATCGATTAACAAAATAAATGGTGTGTCATGCTAACTTTATATGGAATTTGCTTTAATTTATTTTTGAAAAATCACAAATTGCAATTTTTTTTCGACGGCATAAATACGGAATTTATACGCCAATTACTGCGCAAAAACAATTTAATTAAAAAAGTTGTCATTTATAGGTTATTTCGTGGTTGTTATTTTGTTTATTCAACATTTAAACATGTAAATGCGTGACCAAATTGTGTGTGCGTTTTTTAGATTTTGTAGTGAATTCAAGTTTAGATGTTTTTTTATCTAAATTCTAGAAAAACTTCGGTACATTTCCTTCCAGATAGCGGTTATGCAGGCTTCCCAAATAGATTCTATTTTTAATTCAAATTTATTAATACATTGAAGGAAAAGCAGTCATAGACGTTTTTATAAGCATTTTTATTAATGTAATTGTTGTACTCTATTCATTAAATTAGGATCTAACCTTTCTACAACCATCAGACTCGTAATGGCAGTGTCAATAAAGATTTTCCACTTCACGAGATAAAAATCTAAAAACCTTTTTTTTTGTAATATCTAATCAAAAAATCCCACATATAAAAAAATGGCAGACAGAATTGTTAATTTACTTCTTTCGATTTCTCTTGTCTGCACCAGACCAAAGTCAGGTACAGTTGAAATGTGAAACCTCTAGTGTTAAGGCTTTTATTAAAGAAGGCAGGTACCTACCTACTTTTCGTTATAAGAGTGAAAAAAAGCTTCACATGGTAAAAATTCAGAATATATAGCATTCAAAGAAAAAAAAATCACTCATGCTTGAAGATGAGTAATGTTTTCTCAAAAGTCCTTCAGACCATGAATGGATAGGATAGTCAGTATGCCAAGAAATCCATTTTGAAATAACTTCGAAAACACCATTGAAAAAAAAAACACCCTTCCAGATTCAAGCGCCAAAAAAAATTAAGGTTTCAATGAAAACTGGGAATGGATATCAAATTACGATAGTTGAAAGCCTTCATCTATTACCAAGGTCCTTTTGCCAACGATTTTGAATGCATGAGTTTTCGTAATGCTTCTGCTACCACAGAAGGACGGATAGAGAAAATGAAAAAGGAGTATTGCCAATTAAAAAAGTTGATTCCGCACTTAATCGATGTCTTTTGAGTTTGCATGTCTGGTCAATCTCTTTGGAATAGATTTGGTTTCGAATGAATTCATCAATTCAAATTTTGCGTGTATCCATCAACTTTGAATGGGGCAGTTACGTTGTCGATGTAGGTTAAACGTTGAAGTTGGTTGCTTAGACTTTTTTTTCTTAAATTTCAGCACGTTTGATAAAATGACGTTATTATACAATCACAACCAAATTTATAAACGCATTACAGAGTCTGCATACAATTAAAGTGTCCCTAAACAAGAAAATGTTATTTATAAAAGAGTTTTGTTAAGCTTAATAAACTTATTTAAAGATAACTTTTCCTATATGTATCAAAGTTGATTAAACATATTTGGATCAATACAATATGCAGTAAAACCAGGAAGTTGAATTTATAGTTGCTGAAAATGACATCATGGTTGAAAATTCAACTGAAAACATGAATATTCATTCACTCTTGATTAATAATGAAGAACTTTGATATAAATAACAATGAAGTATTGACTTATTATCAACCGAAATACAGATGCATCATCAAATTTCATAATTGGGGAACACAACTCTGTATTTTACTCTTTATTAGGGTAACTGGCTTGAATTAGTACAACTACAACTTTTATCAAAACTAATTCAAACACATTGGAAGAAGCAATTTCAATATGATAAAACGGAGCTAATATAGAGAAATCACAATACATTTAAGGAACGAACTAAGGCAAAAATTATTCGTTACAGGAAATATAAGCTTCAACATGATAAACATACTATTATAAGGGGAAAATTCTTCTATTTGTTCTATGAACGAGTCTACAACCGAATACAACACTCAAATCGATGTAATCATCTCTAATATTATTAAAAACTTAGACCAAGGGCGTACGCACGGGGGGTGGTTGTAATGAGTTTAGATGCTTCTATCCGGGGATCCTAGCTTTTAAACTACATAGATAAAAGAAAAAAACAAGAACAAGAAATTTTTAGTGTTTTTTTTTATAAATAACACCTGTTGAGATGCAATCAGGGTTGTATAAATTAATTCTATTTTCCTGCATTTGCCTTGCATCACCTATGAATTTAAAAAAAATATTTATTGCAAAGAATAAAATTCCATTAAAAAAAATATTAAATTTTTTTGCATTAAAAAAAATATGTATACTGCAAGAAAAATAATACCAACAACAGTCGACTTTCTTACCAATTACTAAAAAAAAATTATTCTGATGGTCATACATATTACCAAATCGGTAAGAAATTCGACAAAGATTATGGATAAATATTATTACACACATGTTGCATTAAAATTTTATTTTCAATGCAGAAAATGTTCGATTTTTTGATGGTTACATCAAATGAAATTTATTTGTATTATTGTAATATGTTAATGTTTTTGGTTTTATCTATAAGTTGTGTGTAGTTTTTTTGTTTTAATCAACAAAGAGAAAAAGAAAACAAAAAAAAAAACAAATATACACAATGATCCACCAAACCAAACAAAATACATAGAAATAGAATACACCAACATGCTACCACAAATATTTTTAACAATGAATTTTAAAAGTTAAACATAAATATTTCATTCAAAACAAACAATAATTTACAAAAAATACTAAAACCTTAAACACAAAAAGACCCAAAAACAGGCTCCGGAGTCTACAAAATTAAGTGTGATGATTGTGAACAATTTTACGTAGGACAGACAGGGAGAACCTTTCATGAAAGATTCACAGAACACAAACCAAAACAAAACTCAAAATCCGCATATGAATTACACTTAATAGAAAAGAACCGAAGCTACACCGACTTCGATAAAAACCATCAACCATTGCACTTTTGCAAGAAAGGCACAACACTTGATGCATCGGAGGAATACAAAATATATAAAGCATGTAAAACAGAACACGACCAAGTAATGAACGACAAATTAACAATAAAAACAAACACTATATTCGACACAGCAAATAAATACCACAACAAATAAATAATTTAGAACAGGCCAAATATATTCAACTTTCGCAACAAAAATAACAATAGCACAGCAACAACACAAAAACTAGCCAAAACAAACTTGAAAAAGCCTGAAGATGGAATAAATTTCCAGAACGCGTAGCTTTTAATTTAATAATTTATTTATTTTAATTTATGTTGTAAAAATTGATTTTCAAATAAAGTTTTTTATACGTTTTATGTTAAAATTTAACACCTCCACTACTCAGTACTCAGTGACGTGCGGTACCCGGTACACCATGATACTGGGTAGACACATTGTTTTTGGCATTAAAAAGCAACCTGGACAGGATTCCTGAATAAATTGCATGTCAAAAACTGAGCAGACAAAATTTTGGATTTCTTTTTCAGCTGCTGTCAAGAAAAATCTATAAGATCTCAAGAAACCTGAATTAGCTAATTTACGAGTATATTATTTTTTAAATTGTAAACTGACAATATTTTCTTCAACGTTAATTCATAGTGAACGGCTTTGTTTTTTTAATTCTTTTGAAACATATAAGCTATTTTACCAAAGTTTTATAACAAACTTTACAGTTGTTTACAAGGATTCTACCAATTCTCATTGAATACACGCCTGTATACTTAAGACCCTACATTCTCATTATTTTTTGAAAGTGCGTTCTTTCATAGTCCAAAAACTAACAAAGTTAAGAGCCTTAAACAAAGACCGATTTTGGTCACATTGCAAGTTATGGTGAACTACAAACAAATTACACTCATAAGATCATGGTCGATTATGTGTTTATTTTTTTTTTATTTTTTGCCATTTAAATATATTTTTGTCTTGGATAATATTTTTTTAAGATTTTAAGAACAATCTTGATCTTTTATCTTTTTATTTTTTTTTTAGATACATACTTTTTTCCCCTCGATAGGCTCGCAGAAATTTCCATTTGATAATAATTCCCCTTTCCGCTTCCGATGTGAGCACCAAATATTATTATGTCCATATCGAGACATGGTCTGACATATTTGCCCCGACGATTTATTTTGTCATCTTTTAATACGGGTTTCTGAATGTCTGCAAAGCGGGAAATTTTACGAATCTGTTTTTTTCCGTGCAATTATTTTCGTAATAAATAATGCTTTATTTTCATCTATAGTAATTTGTTCATTTAATGGTGGCTAAAGTTCTTTTGAATAAGTTACATCCTTTTCTGTGGTCGCGGTCGTGAGTGATGAAAAACATTCCTCATGCCATGATTCCTTGGAGGTATTCGAGCTGCTATTAATTTCTTCTTCATTAATAGAATGATCTTTTTTTCTCTTCACGGTGCGCTGCAGCCCAAACCAGTTTTCTTCACCTTTAAAATTTTCATGTTCAACTCCTGAGTGTGATTTTTTCATATTACGTTGTTCAATTTTTATTTACTTGCCACATCGGAAGCTCAGAAAAAAATATTGAGACAAGACATTTTTCCAAAGTGGAAAGTGCCTAACAAATTTTAACATATTCGCTCTGAGCAAAAATTAGAGTAGCTAGCAACATTTCTTTAAGATCTTCGATGCGAATAAAGAAATCTTTTACTTTGGAAAGCTTCCCTTTGAATATTTTTTTTTTGGCAAATAATTTTTACCAAGTGTGCTATATCAATTCAGCCTTGTAGCGCTGTTTGGTAAGTTTGAAGGCTTAGGGTCACCAAATGACATATCGATTGCCTTTTCATTCCGCCATAATTGAGGGTTTTTCAAAATAAGTTCGTTACCTAGCCGGAGACGCTCTTGCCCAGCTATTAGACGCTTTGAACTGTGTTGAAGACCACTAGTGCCATACGTTCTAACTCTGAGAGTGATTTCCATCATTATTGGCTGGAGGTTCCTGAAGGCAATGAGCATCAAAGGTTGCGCCACATTGTTTGCATGACGCATGAATTTTTAAAAGGGCTCGTGCTTCTGCTAATTTGAAGATTTTGGCGTATTTAAAAATATATTTGAGGATTTCAAATAAAATGGCTTCGATATAACATTTGTCCAGCCACTTCGGAGAACCCTGTAGGATCTTCCGTTTGCCTCTATATCCTTGTATACCTTATTGGTTGGACTAATTTTTCTCCTTTCTTCTTCATTTAGAACTAAGTTGTATTGTATTTTAAATTATTTAAAATTGTTGTTCTTTAATAAAAACATATTACATACATATTTGTTGCTGATGTTGTATCAAATAGTAGCTTTGCACATAGATACATGTTCACGCACAAGATTTAAAAAAAAACACAAAACTTACGTATGGTTTTAGGGGCGCGATGAATGAGCCGGTCTTGTGACTGGGGTTGGGTCCTTGATAAGCAGTCTCGCTGTCGCAATGTGCCTTCGCGTCGTGCGTCGCGTTGTCGGTCATCTCAAAATCTGGATGGCTGGTGGTGTTTTATTTGATGGTTTTTCTTTCGTTTTACAATTTTATGATTTTATATTTTTATTTAATTTTTTTGATTTTGAAAAGAAATTTGAAATTTTGAAATTGAAAAGAAGAATACAACTAAAACTGATCTGAATTCTTAGAAAACACATTAGCAAAAAAAATCCAATGAACTGAATTCCAAGAATTCAGCGGGCGGGTGTGTTCGTGCACTCGGCAATTGCATTTAGAGACATTTTTGTGGCATGCAATTGCAAAGTACACGAACAATGCCCTACGAATAAGAAATACAGGAAGGGGTGTTTGAAGAAATAAATGCAGCACTTCACCAAGTAGTGTGCGTAACACAAACACATATGCATTGACACAGGGTCGTAGTGCAGTTGGATGGTAATTCGTAAGGCGCCAAGCTAAATTTAAATACATTTAATTTAATTTTAACTTACATGTTCATTTCACGTTTGATCCTTCTTAATTCAGTTCTTGACATGTTAGCGCATTTTAAAGTTCTTGCCACTCACACTAACCTGATTGCAATCTAAAAAATTGCAAGAAGAGAAATCAGATTCAAGTTTTTAGTTTAAGCCTTATTTTTTTCAAACAATTTTATCACAACTGTTAACCATAGTCTTTTATTTAAATTGATTTTATCACATTATATTTTGTAAGTTGTCAAATACTCTCCCATTAAAATCTTACATCACCTTAAAAAAGACAGCTTTTTTTAAATTTTGTTCTTTCTTATCAATAATTTTTCGTTTTTTCTTGAAACTATATAAAAGTATCAAGTCTTTGAAAAAAATTCAATTATCGTTTTTGAATTAATGCTGAAATGTCCAGATTATATGTCCTTCAAAAATAGTTTTGCCCTATAGTTGATTTTGAGAATTTATTAGAATGCGGTTATAAATTTATTTTTTTATAACTGTTTTGCCTGTATCAATATGCATCGATTGCATTCTTAATTCCTTCTCTGCAATAATGCAAATATCTTCCACATCTTTGGATGATGTTTTTAAAAATCCTTTACTGTTGTAGGCAACTTATGTATTAGGGATTTTGAACACCCTCTAAATCATCAGCAGCTCTCACAACTTTAAATTTTTTGTAGTTTGAATACCACAAAACCAGCCATGTGTTTAAATGTAGTATTTCAATTTTTTTGACCTACTGAGTTTCTTCAAAATGCTCATACAAATGCGGCATTTTCCTTTACAAAATCACTTTCAAGGAAATTATTGGAACAAATAACTGCTGAGGGTTTTACTTCATCTAATTTAAAAATGTTCATCCACATTTCTCTTTTCCACTCATCATTCGGAAATTTTAAAAATAATTAAATCACAAAAATAAACATGAACTGCACGATTACACTTCTTGAAAACGACAAATGCCGACGAGGTAAGCAGAGATTGACATGTGGACGCCTTAACATTACCAAACAAAAACTAGTGTGCCCCTGAACCCCGAATTCGTAATTGAGATCTTACAGTTATACTTTTATTTGAAAGAAATTTATTATTTAGAAGACAATTTTTAATTGTTCAACGATATTTCCTTGTATACATAACATCACTTCACAGAGCTTCATCTTGTTAAAAAAAAAACAGTACGCGCCTGAGAAAAGAAAGACTTCCAGCATGCTGATAGTACGCGTTGTTACACATATCAATGCAGAAATACATATTTACTTCTTTTTTTTTGTTTCTATTATGTTTATTAAACAATTTTTCTTTTTGATAAATTTTTTTTTTCACTTAGTTTTTTTTTATTTCAAATTGGGTTTTAAATAGTTTTACAATTTGCACTTTCAATTTCACTTAATACAAGCAAGAGCCAAGATAACTTAATTTCTATTTTGAAAGCTACCCATAGTAAAAACTAATTGATGCCGCACTGCTTTACACTGTACCTACATTGTGATACACACCCATTCTTATTATTAGACAGTATCATTGCTCCATATAAGGTCTGTTTGGGTACTGACGAAAATAGAAAATTCGTAAGAATTCGTAAGAATTTTTACTCAAATCCTGTTTGGGTACTCAAAAAATTCGTAGCTGTCGACAAAAGAGAGTGCTCTTGAGAGCGTTAATAATTTACCCTTGCGAATTTCAGCACACAGAATTTCTATCTGCAGAAATCTGAGTTCTGTCACCAGCTAAAGTACAAAAACAAAATAACGAAACTGTTAAGGGAAATTTATTTCTCTTTCAATGATTTGTATAATGCTTTAATTAATGGTACAGCTTTCACTAACCTTTCCCTCACCAAGCTTAATGATTTTATTATTAAATTGTTTTTCATGTAGATCGGCACAGATGGTGATTGAGATGCACTAAAATCTTGAACCGATTCCGACGGCTGTACCGACCTACCTATGGCTTTCTTTCTTAAGGCAGTCGTGGTAGCTCTAGACAAAAATAAAAACATTTTCGCAGTTTTCTAAGTATTTTTTGACTTGAGGCGTAAACATTTTTTTTGTGATTTTCGAACGGGAATATCTTAAAAATTAAAGCTGATAGAAGCATTCTGACTTTGGATTCGAGCTTACACATCGAAAACCTTTATAAAAGTATAGTGTTGTTTTGTATAAAATGAGAAATACATAAACTTCAACTTCAGATTTCTCCGAGAAGAAAAGATGTATCGCAATGCTCTGAACTGAATACAAAAAAATAATAAATCACAAAAAAAAAATATATTCAAATTAAAAGGAAAAAAGTACATACTTTTACTGCTCGCCCGACGACTTCTGCTAAAATGAAAAAGAAATTAAACACAGCCATAGCAACAAGTCTAAATGAACATGAACGCGTTCAACCAACAATTAAGATTGGGTTTGGAATTGGAACTTAGGCTTGTGGCGCTACCAGTGTTGGATTTCCGCACTGACTAAGAAACTAAATGTGGCAAAAATCTCACATGACAATTATTATGTCATACTGAAAATGTCCATCAACAGGTGAAGAAGAGCTACACGTCTTAAGCTCCGCCGATATACGATAAGAAAATACCTACACGTACGTGGTGATCATTTTTGTATCCATCGTTTTTTTCTAAATTTTGATCATTTTTTTTTTTAATTAGATTAAATATACTTACACATACTTACTCGAGTGATCGTATAATTCCTAAACCAAATATAAAACACATTTAATACAAAAAAAAACAACATTAGGGTGAGTTTGAAAGAAACGTTTTTATTAAAGATAGTACCTAAATGTGAACGGTCCCAGGTTGCCAGTGAAGGACTGGGCCGCCACACATTTATTTTTAAGGGTTGAAACCTTAATTAAAGGATCGAAATCCAACTTCTTGGCTGAAACCTTGTCTTTGGTTCCCATTGTCTCAAACCTTGGTGGGCAAATCTGTGTTCAAGGGGTAACCCATGAACATAGAAAGTGCAGTTACAAGGGGTAACTCTTGCGAAGTGTGACTGCTAAGTTCTGCGAACTTACTTGCGAAGCCGTGAACAAAATTCAATGATGTATTGGGTATGCAGCACCACTAATGTGGATATTGCTGAAAAAACCAGGGTCCTGAGAATGTTCATGCGCGGAACTTGTAAGCAGAATGGACGTCATTTTCGACGAAACTGAGTTGTGTGTTCTCTAACGAAGTGGATCTCAGTCGATTATGACTAGGAATATCTATCCTAAGTTGTGACGGCAACAAAAGACAAATGTCTACTCGACATTTTAAAAATAACTAGTACCGCGGGGTACTGGAAGCCCCACTATGGAAGTTTGTGACAGAAGTAGTGCCAGTTCACTGAGGATGGCTCTATATGGAGCATCGCGGGGGCTGTGGTTATTATCCAAGTGGATAGCTGTTGAAGTGATTAATCAACAGTATAGATTAAAAAAGCATGAACAGTGCGTCACTTGCCGTATTATCAAGTGACAAACCGTACTATAAAAATCAATATCAAATTTGAGTGCAAGTTCTTGAGTTGTGAGTCGTACATGGCTTACTTCTCTTGAACAAAAATATGATGGAATGATGAACTAATCATTTGGCCGTTCTTAATGCGGATAGCAAAACAAAAAAAAGGTCCGTGAAGAAACCAACGTGCGGTGCTGCTCTCCATCACGATTTTGCCTGAAGTAGTGCTTCGTTCACCAAATCCTCCCAGCGAGGGATACTGGGACGATACTACCGATTTTGCTGAATCAAAGATAAATTTATCCATCATACCCATAGCCAAGTCCATGGTAACGTAGTGAGTTCTGTATAGAAGAAAAGAAAAATAAAAAAAAAAAAAACAGTGAATCAAGGTACATTTTCAAAATTATTAGAGTGTTTGAGATGAGTTTTCAACAATTTTCCGGAAAAGTATTTCCGCTGTAAAGATACTTTTATTGAAGAGTGATTAAATTTTTCGTCAAATTATCATATTTTGTATAGTTTTAAGTGGCTTTGAAGTTCTCATTTGTTTTCTATACTTTTTTTTTGATTTATATTTTGATTTTTTAAATAATGATTAAATACCTTTTTGTAAGTGATAAGAAGTGTTTCTTGATATTTGTCTCGCGGTACTTACCCAACATTTTGAGATAATTTATCCCCCTCCACAGAGCTCTATTGAGGTAGGAATTTTGAGTACGAAATCCCGATTTAGTGTTAAAAAGGTACCAAAAAGGGTACAATTTGCGTCCCTATTGGGAAACGCCTCGTCATCACGTTTTCATTTGTTTTTCTTGTTTTTTTTTTTAGCTTAGTTTTGTCAACTGTTCTGAAACATATCTACAAAGATACAATAATTGAAGTAAAATTATTACTAATTAAATTTAACTTTTTCTTATGCAGAAATTTCATATTCTTCTTAAATGGTACTTACCTGTTAACTTTTCCAACTTTTCAATAAAAGTTCATTGAACGCCTTTTTTGGATGAAATTTTGGTGATTCTTTGTTTCGTCTTTGAACGGAACATGATTCTTTGAAGACTTACTTTTCGGTGAAGATATTGTAATCGGAACCTGGTCATCGACTGATATGGGGAATCTAAATGGCCTGATTCCAAAGGTTGGGTGGGTTTTGCATCACTGCGACAACATCTGCAGTGCCCTTGAAGTTGTACTTCCGTCCGTCTGACGTCACATTTAATTTCTTTTTTTTTGGCCTGATATATGTTTTGTTGCTGGTGAGGTTAGATTTCGGGGTCAAGATTCCCCCATTCCGGCGAGCTGATGCCAAGCAACGCAAGCAGGCCGCGTCCCCGGAATCTGGCATTCCATCTTCCTTCCCTTTCTTTTTTTCCCGTCGTTCCTTCTTCCAACACATCCCTTCCTTTTGCCTCGCAACAACATACGGTTAAGAGGCTCATGAATGCCATAGTTTGTTTTATGAAAGTCAACGTATAAGAGGTCGAATCCACGTAGATTGAATCCACCGCGATAATTCATCCCGATAAAAGCCAAAAAACTAAACCACAACCTGGAGGCATCAATTGGCCATTAATAAGCTGATAGAGGAATATTTGATCATTATTAACACGCCTTTGATATAAAGTTTGCATCTGAAGAAGTTGAATCCTTTGTTTGTATGGTAGTAAGTTATATGGATCAGTCCAAGAAAGACCTTTCAGAGCAAAGCGTATGAAATTATGTTGAATTGCTTCTATACGGTTCTTATGAACTTCATAAAAGGGAGTCCATACTTGTGAGGCATATTCAAGATGGGGCCGTACGTAGCAATTGTACAAAAAAAGAGTTACATAGGGATCGTTAAATTCCTTTGCCCAAGGTTTTTTGAAACCAAGCACTGAGTTCGCTTTGTTTATAATGAAATTAATTTCTTCAGTAAATTCTAGTTTAGAGCTAAAGTGGACACCTCAGTCCCTAGAACAAAAGACCCGACTTAGTTTCTGTTGCGAAATGCAATAATCAAAAGCATTCGCGACTCGTTTTCTAGAGAAAGTAACTGTCTGGCATTTGACTGGGTGAAGAGAAATACCTTTTTTTCCCACACCAAACAATAAAGCTATCAATATCGGCCTGTGGTGGAAAGTGGTCCAGGCTAGATTGTACTATCTTGAAAATCTTCATATCATCAGCAAATATAAGAACTTCACTTAAAGGTATAAATGATGTAACATCATTTATAGCAAAAAAAAAAAGAAAAGTGGACCCAGATGGCTTCCTTGAGGTACACCTGAACGAGTAAGAAAAGGTTCAGAGAGACTGTTTCTAAATTTTACTTGATAGGATCTATTTTTAAGGTATGACTCTATCCATGATATGAAAAAAGGAGGAAAACCAAAAGCATTTAGTTTGAAAATAATAATATTGTGACTAAGTTGATCAAATGCTTTAGAAAAATCAGTGTATATGCAGTCAATTTCACTTCCATTTTCTTACGCTCTTTAACATTGACGTGAAGAAGTTACCAGATTCGTTACGTTATAACATCGATTCAAAAATGCTTTTTGTAACGGGAATATATCTCAAAAACTAGAGTTAATTTGACATTTCTGACTCCGGATTCGAGTTCAGCACATCGAACACCTTTAAAAACCTTTATCAAAGTTTGGGCAGCAAAATCCTTTTTGACCAGTGTGATAATTCAGAATATTAACAATTTAATGTTTTTTCAGGTATAATTTTATCATATTATTAATATTATTTAGTTTAAGAAACTTGGGGCCCTAAATCATTTCCGACGTTTTAGGACCGTTTTAAAATCAGGCGTCACTTTTAGTCTTGTAAGTTGAGCAAAGCAAGAGTGATTTTAAGGCAAAAATCAGCTTTTTTAAAATTAACCACAACCCGGAGGCACTTAGGCTTGAAACCGAACCATTCAGCACCTTTTAATCGCTAAGCCTTTTTTAGAAATCCAAAAATATAACATTTGACTCATCCTAACGTACATGCTATAATTCTTAGTGCTGAACCAGAATTGTATACCTATCTATAATTAACCTATCTATAATAATTTATCTACCGATATTTTATTTAATGCAAAAGACAAATTTTATTCTAAAAATATTGTTCGTGGAGTCGCGGTGTTATGAACTTGAATTTAAGTGATCAATGGTTCCTTAGAGCCAAATCATAATCAGTAGTAGGTATATTGTGTAAGCTACTTTGATAAATACCAGAATAAATTGGGCCAACCCACTATATCATTCAGACAAAACTGCTTTATCTATGTTATCAATTTTGGATAGTTCGTAGTGTCTAACAAAAGTCTGAACTTGCTGTACGATTTAATCAATATTTTATAAACAGAAAACCCAAAGTCGAAGATTATAATGTGTCGACTTCTAAGATACCTAAATAATGTTTTTAACGTTTTCAGAGTTTTTATTTCAGTGTAAGGTACGTGTAAGAAAGTGTGCTGCAGCGCAACGTGTCTAAAAGCTAAGACTGACACTCTGCCATGTCCATATCATTCATTGACCTTCTAACAATAACCATTGCCGTCATAAAATCATTGCATTTTGTGACATTTGAACAAAAATTTTATCGAATTTTAAGATCGACTATTAACACTGATAAGATGAGTGCTAAAATTTACAATAAATAAAAGTGTTTTCACGAATCTTAAACAATCCGCAACGCAAATTGAATAAAAGACCAAAATTCGAGATATTTTGACTTCAGTCTTCGATCTGTTTATACAAAATGTGTTGCAGTTGTTGCGGTGTTCTTCAGCGAAAAATCTGGGTCATCACAATTGGTGTCTTGTGTTTAGTGAGCGGAGTTCTCTTAATAACATTGTGGCCAGGAGCTACTGAATCTATTGTCGACAGTGTAAGACTTGTTTCTTTGTGATGAAGTTGTCGTATATAGCAATTTTATCCTTTTATAGCTTCTGCACTTAGCTCCGAATTCATGGATGTTCGGAAAATGGTTAAATCCACCAATTACAACTTACATGTATATTTACCTCTTTAATTGGACAAATATGCACGAGGCAACTAACCGCAATGTCAAACCAAACTTCAACCAACATGGCCCGTATGTTTTTCGTGAGGAAAGGTCTAAAGAGGATATTATGTGGCATGAAAATGACACCGTGACGTTCTATAATCGTCGGACGTGGTTTTTTGAAGAGGAAATGTCTGGTGCTTCTTTGGATGATGTCATTATCCTTCCGCATCCACCAACTGTGGTAAGTGTAATAAAAATAGTAGGTTGTGTTTTGTGTCTTGTGTGTAAAGGTGTGCCCAGACCGCAGAATTATTTCTGATATCTATTTTAAATGTTGAATACAAAATGCTGCTTTTTCTTTCGAATACAAAAACTAAGCGTAGAAAAATTTGATTCACAGGTAGCAGCCAAAGTAGTGCAAAACATGAATCGCTATGCGAAAAAAATAATGAACTATGCTCTGAAAACTGAAGGAGGCTTCTTAGCAGTCAATAAAACAGCTGAGGAATGGCTTTTCAAAGGCTTCCATGATCCTCTAACAGAGTTCGCTGCACTCTTTCTGACCGAGCTTATACCGTTCCGCATAGAAAAGTTTGGACTATTATATGGACGAAATGCATCAAAGACCTACGAAGGAACGTATACCATCCATACAGGACAAACAAATGTATCCTTGTTGGGTGAATTAGCGGAGTGGCGTGGCAGTAATCAATCGTATGCGTTTAAGGGCGAATGTGGTCGAATAAATGGAAGTACAGGAGATATCTTTGCACCACGACGCAGTCCTCAAGATGTCCTGTCGGTTTTCATACCAGACACTTGTCGGTCTATAAATCTCTTTCCTGGTGAACAAATTAATTATCGTGGCATAGAAACAGTAAGATATTCAACAAATGATATGTCATTTGATAGCGGCCAACTATATCCGAATATGAAATGTTTCTGTTCGGGAAAAGGTGAAAAGTGCCCTGCAACTGGGGCAATCGACCTCGGACCTTGTTTCTTAGGAGCTCCTTTATATCTATCACTGCCACATTTTTTAAAAGCTGATCCGAGTTATACTGACGCCATAACAGGAATGACACCGGATCCAGAGGAACATGATTTTTTTTTGACTATAGAACCACGGTTGGGTGTTCCGCTTACTGGCAATGCAAATATGCAGATTAATATGCTTATGCAACCAGATGATTCTATTGAGTGAGTTTTTTGTAGTCTTGCAAATTTATAGAATTCAATAATAATTGATTTCTTTTTATTTTTTTTCTAGCATACTCAATGGCATTAATGAATTTTATGCACCAATGATAATAATCTCAGATAGAGGAGATCTTAATGAAAATTTCGCCAAACTTATGAGGGTAAGACAATTAAATCAGAATAATAAGTATACGTGTGTTTTATTATTCATGCACTTAAATTATCGTATCTAGTGTAGTCAAATTAGACATAAAAAAAGTGGGGTAACATTCATAGCCGTAGCTAGGATTTTTGTTCGGAGGTTGGTTACGCTCAATCCGGTTAGATTTTTTTTTTTTTCAAGAAACCAATGCTTCGACGAAATCGAAATGACAACTTTCGCTAGATTTTAATATACATTAATGATTCCGCCTTAAGCAAGTGGTTATTTTTTTCAGGGGAAGCAATTTGAAATGTTTGTAAAGAGTTTGATAATGGAACATATTCTAACAAATTAAAGGAAAAAATTAACGTTTTTAGAAATTTATAAATAGCGTTTAGAACTTTATAAATGATAAAAAGGTAGGCTATTGGCTAGATCTTTCTTCTTGTTCCAAATAAGTGCTTTCATGACCATAGTTGATTTTAACATACATACATATATGCTATTTTACTTAATTTGAAACAAAAAAAAATCAAATTTTGATCTCAGAAAAACAGTAGGTATGGGGTAGATTCATAAATGTTGCTTCAGTAGTTTCTAAGATAAACTGGATTTTACCCTAATCAAATAACAAAGGATAAACTGTAACTTAAAAACGACTATGAATATGAATACGCTCCTATGATTTCTAAACGAAAAACTACTTAGACCTAGCGTCTCCACAAGAGAAAAATACAATCCAACTTTTTATTCACAATCGAGTTTTGTTTTTACTGTAATAGAAAAAATGTGAAATGAAATTTTGAAGTGAATAATTTTGCATAGGAAATTTACTGCCAAAAACGTACCTGCAACTGAAAGTGACAACTTTCGATAAAGTCGAAGATACCAAAGGCGGATTTTGATACCGCATCAACAAGTCAATGATCGACCTAATGATACGTTAGTAAATAGTCCATTCATGATTATTTTACCCAATAAGATCCCGGAGGACTGTTCCCCCAAATGTAGGGCGGTTGGGATCACTACGCAGTAACCAAGTTACGTCCTTTTTGTTTCTTTTTTGCTGTACCAATCTAGCCGATTTAATAAAATTTTTGCATCGAGCGGTTTTTGGAACAGTGCACAATCTCCGGACCTATTTTCCACAATTTTTTTAGAACTTACAAATCAAATTTTCCAGATACACTAGAATTTAATAAGCTTAATTGATTTGACATTGGTCAAAATTTATTCAAAAAAAAAAAATACGTGAATGCAACAAATAAATACAAATTAACCATTGTTTAGTGAAGATAAGTAGGTTCTTAAGGAAAGTATACTAATACTACAATATGATTTGCTTTGAATTTGAGGACACCGGCAAAACAAATTGATTCGAATAAAAATAAACGAGATAAGATAATCTACCAGGAAATATGCGACATTTAAAGACTTTTATATTTCTTAATCCCAGACAAGTATTATAGATCGAAAGCCGACAGGTAGGTTTAGGAGTGGAGGTTTAAGAAAAAGAAATGTCGGTATTAGCTTCCTGATACAGAATTCTTAAGTCTGTGGCAGGTGTTTTTTTACGGCATTCGATGGCTACAGGTGCATTAGTTTCAAGTTTTTTGTGCAGAGGATTAAACCACTTGAATACTTTTATAGATAAAAGGGAGTGACACCAGAATGTTTTCAGCGTAGACGTTCCCGAAATAGTAAAACATCGTTTTTGATGTGATAACTTAATCAACTAATCAGTTAAGATACAACGAATACAAAAGAAATACATTTTTCAAAACCTCTATTTGAGGAGGAGTAAAAAAGCCTAAGCCTGGTAAAGTAAACGCAGTGACGAATCTGAACAGTCGATGTAAATGTTTAAGCTGAGCTTGGTAGATGGTATTGAACGTTTGCTCATCTAATCAGGTACATGAAAAACAGCAGGAATATCAGTGATTGGTCATTGGTGCCTTTTTTTTATTTGTTTTCTATGCGGGCTTAAACATGTATATAGTTCGTAAGGTATCAATATAAGGAAACATCGAGTTGTTGCATTGGATGTATTCAGTGTGGTAGGACAGAAAGCATTTCTAATCCATTTTTTTTTTAAAGCTTTTAATTCCTTGTGGCTGGCAAATGCATGGCAGCCTTCAAAATTGAAACAAACTTTTCCAATAATACTTGGACTTTACCTCGCATGACTTTAGGAATATTATAGTCACCTTAGAAACAGCTTAAATTCATTAAGGAGTAGTTGTTTTCAGCAATTATGCTCAATTGATAAGCCTTCTTTATTATTGAAAGCTTCAATGACCCTATAAGTGGTGGTCGGAAGTTCCCGTGTGTAGGTTTGCACAAAATAACGGTATGTCATTTGGTCCCAAATCCAATTGAGATAGCAGCTATAGTAATAATAATAAACTGTCAATAAGTGAAGCATATTTCAAGTACCTATGCATGAATGTGTCATTTTGGACGCACCTCCACTTCTGATATGTTTTGCCAAATGGAAAAAAGCTACAAGTTGGTAAGAAACTTTACCTGGAAGCTACAGGGGGTATTTTAATTTCATTACTTTAATCCTACTCAATCCACATACAATTAAAATATAAAAATAGGTATGTACCTAGTAGTATGTAACTGCAGTATAGACTATAAATTTACTTTTACCAAACACTCACTTTTAAGTAGGCATGCCTCAAGGTTAGTGAACAAATACAATAAAAAATTATCTTTATTGAGAAAAATATATACTTATTTAAAAAAAAAAAAAAAACATTTGCTTTGTCACACTCAAGTGTCCAGCGATATGAACCTGTTTTTTTATAATTCTTGGAAACTACCCAGAATTCTCCAGAACTACAGGTTTTTCACATTCTATTCCCCATTATGCAAATCAAAGGTCTGATAAGAAATGTTTAACTTAATTTATGACACTCTTTAGTAGAAGTTTAACTATTTGTACTGAAATTTCAGACAATACATGAAAAAGTGACATAACTTCCGCTATGTGAGTCGTATGGTCTTGATATTAGTTTCATTGGATTTTTTGCGACCTAAACTCTTTATTTGTTTTGTACTTCTGGTCTAATACAGTTTTTTTTAGTTACTAATTTTTCGGAAATATTTCTCTTCAACAAGACTTCTTGGACACGTGGCCCCATATCAGTGGAAAAACGTTTATGTAGCAATGGCCGACTTCAAAGTGTATGACATTGTATGACATAGTGGGTGCTGCAGCACCTATCCAACGCTTGGTTATGATGACCGATGAAACATTCATGACAAGTTTTATACTTGAAAAGTTGGTTAAAACTTAACTGTTATACTGATACCTAATACAAAACGTAATATGAGAAAAGACTAGGTATAATTTTCTTTCATGTTAGAATTTACACACCAACCAGATTTGTCAACAAAATTACTAAATCTCGTTGAAAAGTTCAAATCGCGCATAAGCTAGATTTTGTTTGACATTTCTTTTTGTCGCGCTGCTAAAAATGCTTTAACTGTTGTACAGAAAGAAAAAATGTGTTATAAATGTGTTTCCGATAACGAAAATAAGGAGATTTCGTCGTTATCTAGATTACAAACAGGATAATGATACTGAAAATGTACGGAAAATCTAGTAGATTTCTATGTTATTTCTTACTTTTGGGACGAAATTTAGATTATGGTTCGCTGTGAAAGCTGTAGTCGAATTGTTTATTAATCTCTTGAATTCTGTAGTAAAAAAATAATATGATGTGCCACCATATTGTGACTGTCATTAATATTCGGTTTTATATTAAAAGTTTTGCTGACATTTGTTGTTTGTCCTTTAACAAGTACAATTACCACCATTTTGAAACAACTTTTTTTCTCAGGCTTAATAAACATGAAATCCACGTGCAACTCTTAAAAACCAATTAGAAACTTTGGCAAAAACCTATATAACAGAAGAAAAGTAAAGCGATAGACAAATAAAATCTGAAAAACTAAGAAATAAACACTCCATAAATATTCGGCTTTTTCAATTTTTTTTTATTTAAATGGTTAAATGGTTAAGTTAATATTTAGTAGCATATCCCTTGTTTTCAATAACTCCTGATAGGCGTTTTGGCATGTTTGCCACAATTTTTTGTAAGTACTGAGGGCTTATTTTTTCCCATTCTTCCTGCAATCTGGCTTTTAGTGCGCTTATGAAAGAAGCAGGCTTCTCCCGCACGCGCCGGTCAAGTTCATCCCACAGGTTTTCAATGGGGTTGAGGTCAGGAGATTGTGCAGGGGTGGCAACAACTTTGGGGCAGTTGTACAGCAGCCATTCACGGACAATGAAGGCTTTATGTTTGGGATCATTGTCCTGGTAAAATTTAAAGGACCGCGAAATTCCCAATTTTTCGGCGCTCTGTTTGAGATTTTCTCTCAGGACCCTTAAATAATACTCTTTGTTCATAATCCCATCAATAAACACTAAATTACCACGCCTTTGGCTGACATACAACCCCACACCATAACATGACCGCCCCCATGCTTAACGGTCGGCTTCAAATTTTTGCTTTTCAGCTCTTCATTTTTCTTGCGCCAAACCATTACTCTCCCATCGGAACCAAAAAGATGGAACTTGCTTTCATCTGCAAAAATTACATCCTCCCACCAGACTGGCTCCTTTTTTTGGTGTTCCTTTGCAAAATCTTGACGAATGAGTCGGTTCCGCAAGTTAATGAAAGGCTTTTTCCTCGCTACTCGACCGTTAAAACCGTTGGCCTGAATGGTGCGGCGAATAGTTGATGCCGACACATGCTTCCCACATTCAATAAAAACTTCGTTCACAATTTTTTGTGCACTCAATCGGGGGTTTACCTTTATTTTTCGGACAATTAAACGTTCTTCGTGCGGTGTTAACTTCTTCGGCTGCCCTTTTTGCTTGATAAAGTCGACACGTCCCTCATCCCGATACCTTCTTACGATGTCACCAACAGTATTCGCCTTCATATTTAAAATTTCTGCAATTTTTTTATAAGTTGCACCTTTAATGTAATGGTTAATTACTAGTTTTTTTTTTTCTAACGAAAATTTTTGTCCCTTGCGGCCCATGCGTTTTTTTTTAGTTTCGCGGAAAAAATGAAAATTATACTGATCGAATATATTTTGACGGTAATAATTTGAAACTGACATTAAAATTGGGAATCGATTACAAAAGTATCGATTACGAAGTACAAAAAACTGAATATTAATGAAAGTGTTTTTTTCATAGTTTTTTGTGTATTGCAATGTTTTATGGTTATTCCTTTACAGTTTTTTTAAACTAAAACAGAAATTTTGTGGAATATAAAATAGATACCAAACTAAAATTAGTGGTGGAAATCCATTGTTTTTAGACAAGTTTTTGCATTTATAAAAATATTTTAAAAGAAAACCGAATATTAATGACAGTCACTATACAATTTTACATCAAAATATGTTTTAAATAACTTTTTAAACCTTTAACTTCCAGATTGATGTAGAAAATGGCAAATCGCAGCCACGTGATTCAATGAGATATTTTATGGAAGTTATAGAATTTTATACCATAACTAGTGCCCATTAGCAGTAATTTTGTAGATGAGTCCTTATTTTACTGAAATAATAAAAAGAATAACAGTTTCATTTTATTTCTGGGTTTCAAACATTATTATTTTGTTTACCTACTCAGTTTTAAAAAAAATATATTTTATTAGTAGTCAAAAACTCAAATAATGGAAATATTTTACTTTCTTTCAGTTGTTCTTTAAATCTGCTGCTATTGGAGTTGGATGCGGAATCGCGTTAACTGTGATTGGAATAACTCTTCTTATATCGGCAATATATTTGACTTATACAAACAAATGGAGAAGATATAAAAAAAGAGATTTTTCAAAAAATAAATTTTAGTTATGTAACTATACATAGAATACAATATTTTCTTAATTTATTTTTCACATCAAATCTAGGTGTACGAACGCTGTAAGTCCCAGTTATTCAATTTCCATTATTATTATTCCACAAAAATGAAAATTTTTTGAAATCCAATATAAACTTTGAAATTTCCTTTTGTAAATAGCAACATTTATTTTAATAGAGAATGATTAAACTGGGCATTTCGTTACTCGTATTTGCAGTTTAAATGCTGTTTAATTAAACAAAAATTAGATACAGTAAATGACGCTTATAAGAAACTTAAACAAAAGCACCGCGTACGAGCCCAAATATTATCAATGCGAGCAAAAAACATATTTTATAAGAAAAACACTTACAAGAAAACCACTATAAAGAACTGTTTTTACAGCAACAATTCTTAATTTTCATATTAAATTAAATTTGTATCAGAAACCTTTTTGTGACACAAGAAAATCCCCGTCTTAATAGTTTTGGGAGTGGAGGACAACCTTAAAGATGCTGAAATGTATTTTGTTTTTTAACAAAAAAAAATGCAAGAAACCATTTAAAATTGAAGACTCGAAAAAATAGCAAAATTGCAAAAAATATCTTAAAAGTTTTCAAATTGCTACATTTTAAATGAAGTAATGACTAATATCGCTTCTAACTGGGAAGGTAGACAATATTATTACTAGGAATCTTTTCGTAATATGATGGAAGGTTTATAAAATAATAATTCTGCAACATTTCCTCAAAAATCCCGTTTTTGTGATATGACAGTCTGCAAAAATATTTCATTTCCTGATTTCAAATTAAATCTCAGATATATATATATTAAAGATCCTGAAATGCATTTAAAAAAAAAAATACAAAAAACTCTTTTCTTTTTCAGATACAGGAGAGTGAAAACGTTGTTTAACATCTGTAGGGGCCAATGTGCTTCTGAGGCAACTGAAAAGTTTATGCTCAATTTGAACAAGAAGGAGAAACAAAAAGGGACACATTTATAAATGAATATCAAGTTGACCCAAAAAGATTTGAAAATACAATTTCAACAAGGTCTCAAGGAAAAAATTGATCTAATCCGAAGGATTCTTTTCCTAGCCTCTCAAAATTCGTTTACAATTGATATGAAAGAATTTTTTAAAAATCAATGGACACCAGTTCCAGAATCTTTCTAGCATCTTTTAGACAAATCGATGATAAAAACTCACAAATCCATTTTCCAGAGGCAACTTGCGACAGTCTACTACAAACTTAAGGAGAAGTATCGTTGTCCTATACAGGGAGTGCATTAGGTTTTGAAAAATATCTGTAGGATGAACGCAATAGAAATTCACGTTGCCGTCGACCGGATCATTTCTTCTTCCATTAAAGATTTATTTCGAAATAAACAAATTCCAACCGCCTATAAGTTCAATAAAAAGGGATGGATGAAAACGCAGCATTTGCTCTGGTGTGAATTAATGAAACAATTAAATGATACGATGAAAACCCAGAACAAACAAATATTACTCCTGATTGACAAGGACAACGCATCTTTTGAAAATCATATGCAAAAATCACACAACGAAATCAAAAACGAAAAAAATTTGTTTTTGCTTTCGCATCTGCAGCGTACTTGGCTTAACCGCCAAAACCCAATTGTTTACATTGTTGTTCTTGTAATTTCATTTCGTGTCTGTGAATAGATGTGAAGAACAACAACAATGCAATGAGGTGAAATTTTTTATTTGACAGCTTGTTTTTTTATTTTGCCGTTTTTCAGTTAACAATATTATTATTAATTGTTTTTTTTATATAGAATTGACTAAAATATTGGATAACACCATTCCATAAAGCCGTAGAAAATTCTCTTAATCAAAAGCACAGTCAAAAATCAAGCATCATCAGACTCACAACCTACGCTAGCAAACTCGAGAAAACAATCAATAACTATGGCAAAATAAATAAAACTCATTTTTTTTTAAACAAAAATACGTTTATTGAAATTTTGTTTATATGTTATAATTTTCACTGAATAATTTAAAAGAACATATATAAATTCACAATAAATAATTTTACTTGGAATTAGTCCCAAAAAAAATTACTCGCATTATTGACATCGTGTTATTTTTATTTATGTAGGTGAGCGAAGTTACTTTAAAAGGAGCAACACGCATAATTTATCTTATTCAAAGTTCCCTCTATTCAGTTTATAATGTCATTGATCAATTCATAACTGCAGTAAGATGAACGTACATTTCAAGGAAGTGCATAAGTAAACCTAAACGTAAACTGAAGAAAGAGTTATAGCACAAAAAACCATTTACCACACACAACCATTTACCACACATAAGAATGCTCCTGCACCCAGAATTTTCTTCTGAATCTATGTATTTATGTATTTTTGAATCTCATTGGCCCATCGCACACTGGGGTAATTGAACCGGAGTTAAACAAATAAAATGGAATAAATGACAATTTTGCTCATTTCCATTTCATTTTATCACAAGCTTCGCGTTACCCCGGTTCAATAAGGTACCCCAGTGTGCTATGGCGCATTTGATCCATTTAACTATTTTATCTTTTTATAATACGAGTATCTAGTAAAAGTATTTTCAAGTATTTTGAAACTCACCAAAAATTGTTATGGTTTGAATCGACACCTGGAACGCATTGCAACCCATATTATATTTCGCCAAATTTAATCACCACTGTGGTGAATTGACGGTTTTGGCTAAGTATGCGTGTTTTAACGCATGCTTACCCGAAACCGTCTATTCGAGCTTGTAGGCAAATCCGAGTGACGTCAGAAATTTCCTATCTCTTAATACCTATCTTTGGTAAGACCCATTCGCTGTTTGTCTTGTTTTCTGTTTCTCACTTGCGTTACGTCAGTTCGGAGTTAAATGTTATTTGCAATTTGCTCTGACTGTAAAGGTTAGAACTCGTAGCTCAGACTGTATATTTTATACAGTATTATGAATCCTTTAATATGTTTTTTTAGAAACAAAATGAATTCTTTAAACTCCGAAAACTCAAATTCCAGTGAAAAATAGCCAGCTGCTATGTTGCTGAAAAGAAAATCATCAAAGGGCCACGAAAAAAAACGTCAGGAATATGATGTAGGCCAATGAACTGTTTATTGAATAAGTAGAATACTCTCCAAAATCTTCAAAATTGAGCCAGCAGTTAGCGTCAACTAACAACGGGCTCTAGCATGCTTACAAGGCCAAGAAGTACACTTTGAACACCATGATATAACTGCACCTTAAATCAAAAATATTTTAAACAACAAAAATTAATTTTTTATTCTAAGCTTTTTGAGTTATAAGGAAAGAAAACATTTTCTTAAATCTTACTTTTTTTCAGTTTTTGTATGGAATCTTTAAATATTGGTTTACTAGGAAATGTGAACAGAGTTTTTTTTTATCAATAAAATAATAAAACGTTATGTTTACGCATTTTGCTTGAAAAATGACCTCAAAATCAAAAATTAACATTGGCAAGAAAAATGAACAGCTTTAAATAAGCAAACCTAACAAGTTATCAAGATTATTTCAACGCAGTCGTAAAGGTTAGTATTTCGTCTAAAAACAAAGATCCCAATTACATTTATTTCTTTTTATTATAATTATTGACTGAGAAATCATCGTTAACATGGTCCAAGGTTTAGCTAAATAATTGGAAACTTAGCTAAAAATTGAAAAAAGTTCTAGCTCATTATTTTCGGCTCATCTTTGAAGCAACTCTTAATAGGGCAGATGCCCAATACCCAAATGCACATCATTTGGACATTTATCGAGTATTTGTAAGAGTTCATGGTTGTAACTCAGAAGGAAGAATAACTGGAAGTGGTTGCTTGAACTAGCAGCGGAAGACCCCCCGGTGTTGACCTTGACATTAAAGACACAGTAATGCATGAAATTGTGGAAGATTCATCAAAGTCACAATTTGCTGTTGAATTCTGTGGAACGAGAGGAATGGCTATCCTCCAAATCCCAAATATATTAAGAGAAAGCAGATCGCAGTACTACCAATTTAAAAATGATGGAGAAATGTTTGGGTCATTTCAACTGCCAGAGAATTTGACTTCACAAAATTATTTAGAGTTTCTTCAAAATAATCTCCCAACTTTGAAATAAAAAATGCCTGAGAAACCGATTAAATGGCCACTACGTATACCGGACCTTAATCAATTGGATTTTTCATTGGAGCTACATCAGCTGCTTTACTCTACGAATTAAATCTTTTGTATCTTTAATATTAAATTTAAGTTAAAGATACAAAATAGTCTTTACTATTTTTTCTATAATTTTATTGTTCAAGAAAAACAAAAATTCGGGTTGCTTGATAACTGGAAAACAAAACTGTTTTCTGTTTTTAAAATATAGAGAATATGGGACTCCATTCATTCATTTGTAATTCTTTTCTTGATACCAGTATCTTTATCTATGTATACTTTTTATGTTCTTATTTCATTTTGACTAGTTGGTGATAAGAACTTTCAATTACTTAGCACAATTTTTAGTTTCATAACTTCATCCTAAGGGGCCGGTTATAGCGATGAGGAAAAATTTTCGAATGGATTTCTTATGTTGTTTTCACTCGTTTTAAAATACAAAAACAACAAATGACTCAAAGATGATTTTGTGAAAAGAAATTTTACAATCGATCAATTAGTTTTTGTTTATTTACATATTATGCTGATACGAAAAAATTTTTCGTGTAAGGAAATAAAGTAAATACATTTTTAACAAAAACTGGTTTTGCAATTGTTAATCTTGTCATCTATTTATTTTTTTTTGAAACGAGTGAAAACAACATAAGAAATCCATTCGAAAATTTTTCCTGATCGCTATAACCGCCCCCTAATTCATAATCTTAAACTTATCTCAATGTGATAGTAACTTTGTGTTATGTGCACATTAGGTAAGTTCTCTGGGACATTTTATATGTATTTTCATTTTGACAGTTCATTTACCAAATGACATCTCTTTTAAATAAGTTTTCAATCGAGTGAATAATATGGCTATAATCTGTAAGTAACGAATCTATTGAGGGAAAATATGAAGAAAATCACTCTTTTTGAACATCACAATGCTGACTATGGTTTACAACTACCCTTTTTTTTAATAAAAAATCCAATAGTTGTCCCTTGCAATTCTATGGAGCATGTAAAGTAAAAGAATTTACTTTTCATAAGAATGAGTAATAAATAGTAACCAGACGTTTATAAATCTTTATCTTTCAAAGATTAAATAACACAAAACTCAGTTCTTAAGTTGAAGGTGTTCTTTGATAAGATATTTTTTTCCAATTTTTTTGGCGACTGTACATGTACATTTAAATAAAAACAAGTCATTTCAATGTTTTTTTTTAGTTTTTTACATTAACTAAAAAGTTAGAGTCATTCCCAGTAAGTTTTTGTAGTTGATTTATACTGACTGAACTTTGGAGTCTAAACAAAACACGACTAATAAATGTACAATCGGTGATTGGGCATTCAGAAGTTGGTACGTATGCGGATGACATGAAAATCTTTAGAATTCATTTTTTACTAAACAATGATTACATAGAGCGTGCAGTAGCTATCTGGTAAGGAAAGTGTAGAGGGATAATTTATTCAATTTAAACAATGGGTTTTTTTAAGTCACTTATTTTGGCGGAGTAATTCAAAAAATTTAACATCAGTAATTGTTACTAATTAAATGCGCAAACCAACAATTTGTAGCTCGCATTTTTTTTTTGAGATATTGAATTTTACGCTTAAATAAGTCTGAAATTAGCGGACAAAAATTAAAAAACTGTTATTTTTCTGAAGTCCAAAGTTTTAGCTTTTTAACCGCTAATAAACTGCGCAAAGAATTGTAGCTCCCATGGGTTATTAAACAAAATTAAGAAAATGCCTTTTTTGAATTTTTGTTTGCTTTTCAAACAAAAATCCGTTGCATACATCTCAGTTTTGTAGCTTAAGCGGTTTGAAATATTCAAGTTTTTTGCACAAAAAGTTAAATCAAAACCTAAAATAATATAAAATTCAAAAATTTTACTTGCCGAAATTTTAATACACCATGGACTAGACTAGATAAAAGACGCAAACCCGGATTTTGTAGCTTTTCTAGTTTTTTTTGTTTGTTATTGAAGATTCCGCTAAACCAAATTTTATTTTATGAAATTAACCTTTAGAACCTAGAGATGTGCGCTCTAGGTTCTATGCATTAAAATTACATAGTGTGCAAATTTTCGCTTCATTTCGAAATTTTAAGGAGTGTCGAAATATACTTTTTGGACCTTTTTTTTATTAGTATACAATTTCTCGAAACTATATATACAAGAAACATAAATATTGGTTAACTTTAAGCAACCACTAAACCACATTATAAGAAAATTTAATATATACGTCTGTATGTGTTTACGGCCAAAAGTTCTAAGCTTTATGTTTGCAGCCAAAAGTTCGGTAGCGACCACAAAAAGCAGTCAAAATCGTAAACAATCTTACACACATTTTATTTCATTGCATAGATTACAATTAAGGGTAGGAAGGAACCATACATTAAAAAAAAAAAAAATCGACTTTAAACCCCTGTACAAACATTAATACAAGCTCACCGCAAGATCGAAAAATTAAGTACAGTAACGAAAAACTTTTAAAAATTTTTTGGAGCATTAAAATTAAATTGTAAGTGATTTCAAAATCGTTTCAAGGCAGTGTTTTAAACCACTTTGCAGAGTTTATACAAAACGCTATTCAACCCAATTCCTTGCATGCTTTAGCATGCCATAAGAGTTAGGGATTTAGATATGTATTGTTGGATAGACAAGCTTCCAACGAGAATTCTTTGGGAAGCGAAGAGGAAAAATCAGAACAAGAATCTATTGAAGATGTCTCCTAAACTCCTACACATTGGGAAACAATGAAAAATGCCTTACAATAACAATTTCAAAACGTTAATACGATAACATAATAGTCGCTAGATAAACAAACAAAAATGGAGACTTAGTGCGATTTAAAGACGGCGCGCACATGCTGCATGGGGTGATATGATTGTTAGTAAAATTTGGACTCCAACACCAATGAATTTGAATTTGTGGATTCCACTTCAAATCGCACTATCTTAACAAAGATGTTTCTTTCGAAGGTAAGATTTAAATTATGAACTTAAAATTAATAAACAAATAATTATGCATAAAAAATTAAGAACAATAAGTCATGATCGTGACCTTCTATTAGGTTATTGCAAATGTGGCTCTACTTTGAAAGACATACTGACAGCAAAAAGTATGAAAACTGATTCAAAATTGAATCCTCAAACAAAGGAAAAAACAGTGCGGAAAATGGAATTTGAGAGGCTCGAGGAGAGCCCAGAGGCATTTTTTGTTGAAGAAGTAAAAATGCTTGTGTCGCCTGCACGGCCGGAAGTCCATTTATTTACAATGCCAGTATATTTTACGATGTACCTATGAAGTAGGACATAATCCATTTTACATATTTTACGTGACTTCACACCAATTAATATACAAACGGTTAAGAAAATAACATCTGACAGCGTGCATTGACGCCATTCAAGCACCTTTGAATATTTTAAAAAACTCTTGAGCTACAAAATTTATGTTTGTGCAAGAAATCTTGGTTTGAAAAACTAAAATCCAATTGGCAAAAAAAAATTGGAAAAATGCAACCAAATTATGTTCTGAAAACCAGAGAGCATTTACAATGAGATACGAAATCTTTGTACGTTTAGCCCTAAAACCAATTGTTTGCATTGTTGTTTTTTTTTTTTAATTCGATTTCATGTCTATCACATAGAAGAGATGAGGCATTTCACCACTTCACTGTATTTTTGTTTAGACGTTCTAAAAAAAAAAATGTCAGCAGAAAATATATGGCCAATGCAATCATTTTGTGGATAGTAAATTAATTGTATGATTGCAAGCAAATAATCCAAGCAAGAAATGCACGTTTGTCAAAATCCAGAAAATTTTAAATACGGGGAATAATCCCATCCTCCAAATTCCAGTACAGGATATGTTTATTGAGACGACAGCTTCTTCATTAAGACAGTGGGTCAACTTTGCAATTTTTTTTGTTTTTAAATAATTTGTTGGAAGAATTAATAATAATCAAGAGAGCATGGTGGATGGTGACACCGACGACCATAGATATTAAATTGCTTCAAAAAGCCTGGCTATATTGCTACCATAGTTTCTGAAAATTATGATTTTGTTCCCGAAGTGGCTGAAGATATGAATTTGTTTACAAGTAAGGCAAGAGATGGACTCTGTTGCAGATTTGGACAGTTAAATTCCTTGCTTTGGAGACTGGTTGTATGTCATTAGAAGCCAAAACTAAGAAATTCGGAAGATACTGTACTGGCAAAAACAAATTTTTGAAAAGATCAATCTTCAAAACTTTATCCGTTGGCTTCAGTGGACCGGAAGTGCACTTTTAAACTTAAAATTGAAATAAAAACTGCACCAACGAGTTAAAAAATTAATTCCGCGTAGCAAATTAGCAAAATAAGATAAAAAACATTGTAGCTATAAGAACGAAGTTCATTTAAAAAGCTACCAATTTGGATGGCAGCCAAATACCTAATTTTATTGATTATTTAACTTGATTATTTAACTTAACTAACTTGAGTAGAAATCACATGGTCTATTTTTGTGAAAATTTGAAAAGTTTTATTGGATTTTCCAGAACGAAATGAGTTTTTCCTTTAAATCTACATAATTGAAGATAGATTATTTACTTTTAAGGAACTTGTAAGCTTGTAATCCTATCTTACCCAAACGTTTAAAATGATCTTAAAACACGCCTTAGTGTTTCATTAAAAAAGGCCCCCAAGACCCATTAATGGCCATATAATTCATAAACTCAACAAGAATGTTATCGCTCTGCCACTTGTTAATCTGTATTTGCTTTTAATCAGATGCAGCTTATCTGGACGATAAGCAATTAATTAACTAGTAATTTGTGCCCATAATGCTAATCTATATTTCTGGACTTTTAAATTCTTATCGACCACCTCACATTACCTAGATGGTGATTATCCGAAGTTGACAGAGTTCTTAGTTCAGCTGCTAAATCAATGTGTTCATAATGTGTTGTAAGTGCTGCAGTGTTCTTCAACAAAAAATATGGGTTTTCACCCTGGGAATTGGTTTTTTGGCCCTGGGAATACTGACAATTTGCTTTTGGCCTGGTTTAATTCGAACGATGATTTACAAAGTTAGTGTTTTAAATTAAATTTATACTTTAACAATACCTATTTATTTTCTTATATTCAAAAAAAAAAAGGAATTACCTCTATCGAAGTCATCGAAAACCTACGAAAAATGGGATGTAACTCCTATTCCCATCTACATGCATATGTATTTATGGAACTGGACAAATCCAGATGAAGCTACCAATCTCGATGTCAAACCCAATTTCGTTCAAATGGGCCCATATGTGTTTCGGGAAGCAAAAATCAAGGAGGACATTGAATGGCATGAAAATAAGACCGTAACATACTTTGGAACACGCACGTGGTTTTTTGTCCCAGAAAAGACCAACGGTACATTGGATGATTTGATAACTTGCCCAAATGTTGCATCCGCGGTAAGTTCAAAAATTGTTAATTATCATTTTTGGTTTAAGTCAGAGAGCTGGGTGTACGTTTTGTAAACGTCATCCATCCTGGCAATTGCAACTTGTTTTCAGATTTTGTTAAGCCATCATCTGGCAGTAGTTGTAAGCAAGGAACCGTGTCCCAAGGTTATACAAAAAACCGATTCACTACCGTTACGCCTCACGGTCATCAACTAGTTTAAGACTGATGTATGATCAGATCGTTAAGATTGGGGTCTCCAAACAGAGGACCAGTTTCAATATTATAAATGTTTGTTAAAGTGATTTTTTTTCTCAGTGGAATTGGCTGTGTTGGCTTTTATAAAGGAGCGAATTCAAATTTTGTTCTGCTCAGTTTTTGACAGGCAAAATGAGAAATTTTACTGAGAAATCCTGTTCAGGTTGCTGAGATTCCTGAGCACTTAGAGGTCTCAGACAGGGGAACTTGCTAATTGCTTGTTACTATTTTGTTACGCATTTGACAAAATCAGTCAATCTATTCATTACCCCTAAGATGTCAATGTCATCACTGAGCAAGGAAATAAATGAGCTTGTGTCTTAGGTAATGACTTCTTCTAGCTTCCATTAGATGTTGAAGAAGTTGCATAACAGCGCATCAGCCTGTCTCAAACTTTAAACGCCTAGGCGGTCAAAAGTCAATTTTGTAAAAACAGTTTAACTTCTGCGAAAATGACGGCCTGGCACAACAAGAACCCTCTGCTTGCAAAACCCATCCCCAAAATCCTTCCCGCGCACCTTTACTGTTAGACAAAATCCGATAGTTTTACCACATGTTCGTTATCTGTTCTCGCGGTCTAAAAAAGCTGAACATTGAAAGTAAAATCTTATGTTCTTATGATTCTCAAACATCAATGATCGGAAATACACCTGTTATCTGTATCCCTTCGGAAATTAAATGCCTAGTTGTCTTTGAAATTTGTTTTAAATCTGTTTTGGTGTCTATTTCTTAAATAACGTCTTTATTTAATTTTTAAATAGATAAAAATCAATAAAACCCCAATAGCCCATATCATAAAAATCTAACCACGCAAAATAAATAGTAAATAAAAAAAAAACAGAACATAAACTCTCTAGTTATAGTGCATATGATTACAAAAACAACAACCACCAGTGTCGAAACTAAAAAAATAAATAATAATACATACTGCATACAGGATCCATATCTACAGTGACTCACAGTGAAAAAGGCCCACCTAGTGATAAATTCTTTAACTTTGGAAAAAGACTGTGAAATAAAATTAAACCAAAAGAAAAATGTTTATTTCTAATAAGGAATTTTATTTTTGTTTAAAAAATATCAACAAACTCAAAATCTATTCATTAAAACAAAAAAAAATAAGAAAATTGAAAAAAAATCAACAATTAAAGGTCACAATGAAAATGGACCAGCTTAAGAATAAATGATTTTCGGTGAACTTCAATACTTTGTAGGAAACCCTTTTTGTCGTATGACTGATTTAAGTCGGTTTGGGATAGATTCCACCAATTTTTTCGTAAATTCAGGACTTATGTTGTTCCATTCTAGGAGCAAAACCCTTTTTAAATCATTTTGATTAGAAATATCATGTTTTCGAATTTCAATTTCTAATTTATGCCACAAATTCTCAATTATATTTAAATCCGGTGATTGGGGTGGGGTTTTGATCACCCTTGGACAATTATTTCCTAACCATTCCTTCACAATTTTGGCTGAATGCTTCGGATCGTTGTCCTGATAGAAATGATAACTGTTTTCTATGCCAAGTTTTTGGGCACTACTTAACAAATTTTTTTTCAAGATTTCAAGATATTGATATCTGTCCATGATTCCATCAATAAAGTGCAGTTTTCCCACCCCACCAGCAGAGCACGCACCCCAAACCATCACATGGCCACCGCCATGTTTGACAGTAGGACGCAAATGCTTTGGATTCATCTCTTCATTCGGCTTTCTCCATACGTTGACCCTACCATCTGATCCAAAAATGTTATACTTACTTTCATCTGTAAATATAACATTTTTCCAGAACGAAAAATCCTTCATTGCATAGTTGTGCGCAAACTCCAAACGAACCTTCTTATTCTTCTTACTGATGAATGGTTTTTTCCTGGCAATTCTACCATTAAATCCAGCTTTGCGAATAACTCTTCGAATTGTCTCTGCATTACATTTGATGTTTAGATGTTTTTCCACCAAATCCCGTAGTTTGGGTGCACTCAACTTGGGGTCAACTTTGATTTTATTGGTTATCCAACGTTCATCACGGTCAGAAAACAGCTTCTTGGGGCTTATTTTTTGCTTGTTCAGTATTCGTTTCTCTTTCTGGAACCTTTTGATTATATTTCTTACAGTTGAACGTGGTCTTTGAAGTATTTCAGCTATTTTCCGTTGGCTTTTTCCACTTTTGAAATGATTAATTACTAATTTTCGGACATCGATTGAAGTTTGCGGACCCATTTTGCAAAAATTTACTTTTAAACTCGCGTAATAATACAAAAATAAATGGAAATCGATTGTGCAACGGTAAAATCAAAGATACACACAAAAACAAACGTCCAAAATTTAAAACTACAGTTATTTGAGAAGGTTTTATAAGGTGGTCCATTTTCATTGTGAGGTTAAATTCTTTCTCTCTCTTACAACTTGCTGCTATTTAATTGTTTTTGTAATACAATTACTAAGTTTCTTGTTGTAATAAAATCGTTACATAATAAACTATTGGAAAAATACGTGAAAGCTAAGCTTTATTTCTTACCAATTTTGTGAGAAAATATGTTAGCCCAAGGGTGGGCCATTTTCAATGTGAGTCACTGTACATAATAACAAAAACAAAAAGCACATAGTCTCAGCTCGCGCCACGCATAAAATAAAACAAATCACATGAAAGTGCACCAACTCGCCAACAACAACCATCGCAGTCGCCGTGCAGTGATAACACAACGAGTATTCCTTTCTTTTTCTCCACCATCTCCCGCAATCAAATTGTTAACAGTTGTGGTATCGTGAGTAGAATCTCTTCTTCAAGTACCGCAATTGTTATCAATTTGATATCAGATATATTAGTATTGTCTTGCTAGGCGCCCAGGGCTCGGATCAATGCAAGTTGTTGCTAAGGCATAACACTAATAACAATTTGTATTGAGAAGCTCCTATTGGCACGAAGTACTTACAGATAGTTATCATAGGTAATTGTCGGAATTGGATTTTTTGTTTCTTTTAGATATTTTCAATGGTAGGTAATTTCAAAGTCGATTACGACAATATTCGTGGATTAAGGTCGAATTTTTGCGAAGTGTACATTCATATTGTACAAAACTGGTCAGCTGTTTTGGCACTGGGTGAACCATCAAAATACAGACTGCTCTGAATCTTATCTATCTGGGTATTGCTTGGTGCCATTCAGCAATACAACTTTGCTACAATTGTAGTAGATTTACTACATTTCTTTAGAAACAAATTATAATCAACTTCAATTTTATAAAAAAAGACCAAATCTACTTCTTTTTTTTTCTATTTCAATCTGTATACTGTATCCAGAATTTCTATAAAAAAAATTAAATTCTCTATCCAAAGAATTGTTTTTCTTTATCCTCACACTGAAATCGTCATAACGGGCGATTTCAATATAGTACACAATTCTTCTTGGCTTCGAAGGAAGATATGCCAGCCGAGATCTTCGCTGAGTTAAACCACCTAACTCAGCTTGTTGACGAGCCGACTCGCCTCTAGGCAATCCAGACGATTGTATCATATCTGCAAATTTCTCGTGCCAACAAAATCTTGTTAAGAAGAAAACCCGTAAGAGACTCGTTTGGCAGTACGTGAAAGCCAACTGGGTTGGTCTCAACGATTTCTTTAGGAACTTAAACTGGTCACTATTCGTCCTTGATAGTGAAGTAGACTCCAGCGCAGATATGATTACAAGTTTAATTCTTTCGGGTATGAAATTTTTTATCCTGAATAGGACTAAGACTATCAAATCGAAAAAAACGTAAGGTTTATTTGGAGCTGTAAAGAGGTTATCAGGGTTAGAGAAGTAAGCTTCCGATATTATAAAGCCAACCCCACTGAGAAAAGCCGGAAAAAGTTCAAACAAGCTAGGAAGACTAGTAATATGGACATATTAGACGAACCAATTTTGTACATGACCAAAAACAAAGGCAAAGAATATTACAATGTCCCAAAGGTAGTAAACATTTTAGGCCATTTGTAAAAAATAATTGCAACACCACTTTGTCTTTGGTTCCAGTGCTTGTTCACAATGACACTCCATTCGGCAGCTCTCTTGAGAAAGCAAACCTTCTCGCAAGACAGTTTGCCGCAAATTCTACTCTACCTGAGAGTGTCATGACTCCTTCTGTACTCGATGACGTAAATGATCTCATGGGACAAATCTTTCGCACTCATTCAGTAGCAAGGTTCTGAATGATTTTGACATACACAAATCCGCTGGTCCGGATAGTAGCCCCGCCATGGTTCTGAAGAGGTGGTCTTCCACGCTGGAAATACCACTCCGTAAGCTTGTCCATCTCTCCTACTCTACTGTTCTCTTACCGAGTGGATGATAAACTGCATTTGTCCAGCCAGTTTAGAGAAAAAAGGCGAATTTTCTGGACCGTTCAACTATTGTCCGATTGCACTTACGTCTCTTCCCCTCGATGATCTTATTCTTCGCTTTATTAGGAGCTGTCTTTCGAATCGTTCAATAAAAGTCGTATTAGACGGATTCAAGTCTGAAACCTTTAAAATAAATGCTGGTGTACCCCTGGGCTCCGTTCTGTCTCCGCATCTTTTCTTTATTTTTATTAATAATCTCCTATCTGAAACTTCTAATCCACTCAATTGTTTCGCTGATGATAGTACCCTAAGCTTTCCATATTCGCTTGTGGATTTTTTACACTAATTTCTTCGAATGTGAAATTTCAACGGCAAAATATGAAAAACTCATTAAATTCAGATCTTGATAGCATTGTACAATGGGGAATTAAAAACCAAATAGAATTTAATGCTTCAAAAACTCAATGCTCTGGACTATCGTTAAAACGAAACCTACCCACTCACTTTCCGTGAGTGGTACTAGCATCGAGGAAACTGATCGGCTTTCCATACTCGGTATGTGCGTTACAAACCACCTCCTGTGGCACGAACACATATTCGACGTCGTCGCCAAAAACTGCGAAATGCTTATTTTTCTACGCAGATGCAAGAAGTTTTTCTCAACATCTGTTCTGGGCTGTTATTTATAAAGCATTTATACGTCCAAAGCTCGAGTATAATTCTCACATCTGGGCTCCAAAAACCGATTAAAGTTTTTCGCTTCGTGATTTTTATCACGAACTTTAGATACTACAAAGTCGTTATCTGAGTCTATGTTGGCTCCTCGGAAATCGGAACATCCGGGAATCTAGGATGCCGGATGCATGCCTGCCGTCTACCACAACATGATCAATTTTGTTAACAGAAACTTGAAAAACAGTCCTCTCCATTTTAATTTTTTTCTTGAATTTGTATTTCTCCAGAGCTCAAAATCTTCAACACCGTAGCTATTTCGTTAGTAAAACTGATTGCTTGTGAATTCGTCAAAATTTATAATGATGTGAGGTCGTTAAATTTTATTAATCAATAACCATTTTCTCTTTTTTTTCATCACAGTCAGTTGCGAATCAGATGCGTAACGAAGGTTGGGGCAAAAAGTTTTTGCTAAATGGTTTGCTGAATACACAGGGTGGATCGTTGACATGGACCAAAACTGCAGAAGAATGGCTCTTCAAAGGTTTCTACGATCAATTCCTTGATTTTGCAGTCAAATTGAACAGGCCTGATGTACCAGTTGAATCTGCATACTTTGCTTTATTTCTTGACCGAAATGGCACAAAAGAATACGAAGGAACATATACCGTTCATACGGGGCAAGGTGATTTGTCTAAAATGGGTGAACTTACTCATTGGAATGGTAGTACACACACTGGATACTATGAAGGTGAATGTGGCAAAGTAAACGGAAGCACTGGTGATCTATGGGTGCCAAATCGGCCAAGAGACGAAGCCATATCAATGTTCATCCCAGACACTTGTAGATACATCAATTTGTTTGCTGGCGAAAATAAACAGAAAATGGGCATTGATGCCATTAAATATGGCACCAATGAAATGACATTCGACAGCGGAGAAGTTTATCCAAATATGAAATGTTTCTGTCCTAAAGACAGCGATCACTGCCAAAAGACTGGGGTTATTGATTTGGGTCCTTGCACTGATGGTGCTCCAATGTATATGTCACATTCTCATTTCTATTTAGCTGACCCGAGCTACGCAGCAAACATAACTGGTGTGGCACCTGATCCAGAAAAACACACTTTTACTATCTTGATGGAGCCTACTTTGGGGGTGCCACTTGAAGTGAATGCTGATGTGATGATAAGCTTACGAATCCGGCGGGATGATAGTTTCACGTAAGTTTAAAAATTTAAGTACCTAGATTAGAAAAGTGCAAAATATTTGTCTTTTTTCAGAATTTTTAAAGACATTCATGAAGAGTTTTATGCCCCCTTCTTCACCATTTCACAACGGGCTGAAATTGACGAGGCTCTTGCAGCAGAAGTTAGGGTAGGTGTATTGCATCTTTATTTCTGCACATATTTTTTAATATATTTTTCTTAATTAACATTATTTAAGTTTGCTCTGGGTCTGCCATCTTATGGAGTCTATTGTGGAATTGCTATGACAGCGATTGGCGCTATAATGTTATTAATTGGTATTTATCTGAGCGTAACTCGAAACTGGAAAGGCCAAGAGAAAATTGCAGATTTAAAAAAGAAATGACATTTTATTTATTACGATTGAAATAGAAATCGCAGAAAGATAATCGTTTTTTGTCCCAGAACCGGAATAGCCCTCTAGATCGATAGGGCTGCCACTGCCAAAAATATTTCGGTGAAATAAACTTTCGAGCTTTAAAATACCGGACTTTCCCGAAATAAAACAGGGTACAAAATTAAAACACATTAGAAATTAGGGTGTTGGATGTACTTCGCTTAGAAAAGAAATTACAAAAATAATGCCGTGATAAGTGTAGTGCCCTGGGAAATCTGTAGGTCCTACTGGTTTGAAAAGCGCCAAAACGGTGCGCCGCGGCGCAGCCCCCAATAAATAGTTTTGAGAAAAGCGAGGTTAGAAGAAAACATGAAACGAGTATTTAGAAAAGGGGAAAGCAACCGAACAAACAACAACAAACCCGTGTGGGCTAGTAAATATGCTATTTGGTTCAGCACCTTAAAAGTAAACGTTGCGTCGCTCCGATATTTTTTATTTGTTTCATTTGTATTTAAATGCGATTTCAAAAATTGGTATTTTTCTAACATATTAATCGGTTTTTTAAAACAATTACACTAGTTTACAAATTTTCGGTTCATAGTGAGTACCTGCACAAAAAATTATTTTTTAGATTAATTTTGGGTTGCTAAACAAGAAAATGACATTAATTTTTTTTCCAAAGAAGCGTTCTCGAGATATCAGCAAAAAACATGTTTTTTTGCTCTATTTTTAGTTTTAGCATAAATATCAATAACGGTAATTCTATTTTTTGAATATGTACTTTTTTGAAAAGAAGTTGTTTTTTGTGTTTATCGGATCAGAAACCATCGAGTAACAGCCGCTCAACGTGTACAAAACATGATTTTTCAAATAATTTTCCTAAAAGGTCGACAATCATGTTTTTGTACACTTTGAGCGGCTGTTACATGATGGTTTCAAGTCCGATTAACACAAAAATTATAGCGCTGGAAAGAGGAAAACAACTTCTTTTCAACACTGCATGTAAACGTAACGTAAAATAGAAAAAGTGTAACGTAAACGGTAATTGATAGACAAAGATTTCTTAATCGCTTTCTTCTTGGCTGAAATCATAACCTGTAGCAGGTATTCTGGAGTGCCCCAGTGGATATTTTTCCAAATTTTTATTTTTAATTATTTAAGAACTTACCCCTGAAAATTATATCTCAACTGTCTCAAATCTGTTTTCGTTCCCAAATTGGTGACATTTGCTGACAGAATGCTGTAGTTAGAAGATTTGTCTTTGTCTAATCTCTTTCACACTTTTTTTTTCATTGAAAACAACAACAATGCTCATGTTATTATTGTATTCAGCACTGAAAAAAATGTTTGTTTAACTATATTGACCAATAGAAAAGCGGGAGAACTGATCCATTGGCGTATGCTTAATTAATTAAGGGCACGTTCACAATTTTCTACAGAATTTTTAAAGGTCTGCACACAAAAAAACTAAGAACTTTCGGAGGTTCCCCGCTGTCGAAGGGTATCGACTTTACCCAACACGTTGATAAACAAGGAAACTTCTTCTGGGCTTAGATGTATCATGTGGAATGCGTAGTGTATGTGCTTTGCAATTGTAAGGCTGATGGTTTGAGCTCATTTCGGGTATCAGTTTTTCAAATAATTCAAACATACATCGACTTAGCACCAATCTTAAAGAGAAAACGATTGTCACTCTTGTAAAATCAGAATATGTTTCTAGTTCCTATCCAAAAAATGATTTACAAAAAAAAATCAATCAATCTCCAGCACAAAATATGTGTGCTTGAGAAGTTCTTGTAAAGCAAGAATAGTAGTATTGCCAGAAGGAAGGAGCGTGTGAGAATGCAAAAAACTATGTGGAACACAACGGCGAAAATGACGAGGGCTCTTTCAATGAGCTAAAGGCGTTGAATTAAATTAAAAAACATTGCGTGGATACAGCAGGGACACATGGAGCGGCAGAAAACGCAACACATGTAATAAGTAAGAATTATTCTTACTACTAAATTCTTGTACCTTTGTTTGATTTTGTGATACCTGCTATTCAATGTGTGATTTTTTTGAAAAAAAAAATTCAGGAAGAAACGCAAAACTTATCGTTTTCAAAAATAAGAAGAGGCCTGCAGCAGTACCTAGTTAACAAAGCATTTATAACTTCACCGACAAATCCACTTCAAATTATTGAGGCGTTCCAGTTGTAATGAGTTTGGAATAATTTTGGAATTTCAAAGGACGAGCAGCATCCTGTGCCTTTTTGAACATCGTGTATTATGGAAGTAGGACAATTTACGTACCTACCGTTTGTTTTCATCGCTTAAAACGATAAAATTAATTGAAGAGTACACTCCACCAACCAACAAAACCATCTTAATGAACGGAACGTTTAAAATTTTTCCTCCAGGAATATTTTGACGGGGTAAAATTTATTCTTAATGTTTAAGTGGTAATATCGTGCTGCAAACCATTGGGGAGTAATAGAATAACTGCAAAAAAAATCGCGTGATGGGACTTTATTTCCTTGGGGCATTATGTCATTACGAAAAAAATACGCCATTTTGGGGCCTTATTTGCTGGAGCCGAATTTCGCGGAGCCTTTTCTTGTTCTGCAATGTCACTGCTGCATGTGTTTTGTTCGATTTATGGGTTGATCGATGTAATATTTGTTCTCGTGGTTTACTTTTTACCGCACAATTAGCAAAGAAGGACGCAAGAAAATTCAAAATAAAATGCATGTATTAAGAATCTTCTTGATCCAAAACATTACAAAAACAGTGTTTGTGGGGTGTAATTCGATATCTCCAAAAATTTGCATTGTAAAGCAATTCTGATACTAGATTCAAGTTAAGAGAGTCAAAATCATTTGCAAAAGTTTAATTTGCGTTCTATGACCACTTTTCGCTTGCTGATATTACTGTAAATTGCGGAAAAATAGATCTGTTTTTTTTTTCAATTTTGACAACGTTTTCTACAACAAATTTGTTGATTTATAATTACTTAGTCTTAAAAGAGCGGGTTTACCCAAAAAGAATCCATTTCCAAATTTTCAAGAATCAAAATTTTTTTGTCAAACATTTTTGATTGAAAATTAGGCTATTGTTTTCAAAATAAATGCGTCAAAAACATTAAAATTAATTAATCGATCTTGGCATTTTTTGCAATATTTGAGGGTTTATAAAAAAATTATCTGAACTATGCGCTGTCATAAATTTAGATAGTTTCATTGATATTAATCATAAAATTAGGTGCGTTTTGGTACTTCCTCTGCTTGAAATTCTCCGAAAAAACTTCAAAAACTGCACAAAGGCATGCGAATCAGATTGTCACAAATAACTAACATTTTCTTTTTTATTTCTTAAATTATTCACTTTTTGATTATATTTCTTTTTTTTTCTTGATTTAAAATTTGTTTCTTCACTTTTTCCCCTTTTTTATATTTTTAATTTGTTGGTTTTTATTTTTTTTGCTGTATCAAATGACTTTGACAGAACTCATATTATTTGTGCCCAAATAATTTTTTGGGCTGAATTTTTTGAAAATGGGTAAATGATTTTCTCTGTCATGAGAGAATTTTTGACAGACCTAACAGGATTTGGACTTAAAATAGTAGAAATTCGTTGTTTTGAGGAGTACCCAATCTTCATCTTTATGATGTTTAATTTTTCACAGTTAAGTGTCATTCGGAACGACTGCATCTCGCCTTAGACCTTACCTTACACACTTACCGTCCATTTGCTCCTCCATTTTTGTATATTATACTCAATAGAGGGATAAAATAGAATTTTCATTGCAAAGCGAAAATAAAAAAAATGCTTAACCGCCTTAAAATATTTTTCTTTATTCTTCACAAAGGATAATATGAGCATCAATTTATAGCACGGTATGTTATATTAGAGGAGGATATTACCAGTTGATTTACAACTTCTCATGACTGTGTTCGGGGACCCATCGTAAATAGCATTTATGTCAAACATAATGGTAAGTAGTTCAGTTTTATTCAAACAATTTGTGATACATCATAATCGGAAGATGGCTGTCTTAAAATATTCTAATTTTATAGCGCTATTTGTATGTTTATATTGTTATTTTTTTTTTGTTGTCCTAATATTCACGCATTATATTTTACTGTGCACTCAAAATGAAACACAGTACACAGATAATGATAACACATCATAATCGTAATCTTTTGAAGAAATGTTTATGTTATGATGGTGAACTTGGGGTTAAGGACGTGCAAATTTTGTTGTTTTTTTTTATATTCAATTGGTTCTGTTGAATCTGGGATCCTCGTAAAGTTTGAATAAATTAAATTTTTCAAACTCAAAAGCTTTTCATTAGATACCTAAACAAAATTTAAAGCACTTTTCATGGCAATTGACTCATCATGGTGTTGAAATTTAATCAAATTAATCAAAAACAAAGTTTTCTGTGTTGTTTTGGATTTATAGCTTTTTTTGATTTTATCAAGAAACTTTGTTTTGTTTTATCATCTATTTCTCTTGAATGGACGCGGACGTAGTAGCTGGAAGCTTTCTTTTGAGTGTGGCACCGCAAATGCCTATGTTAAATCTGCATGCAATGATTTGAATTTTTAACGGGTCTTTTATTACGTTTTGCCATTCTGCCAAATTAATTGAAATTAAAGTAAAACGGTGTAAATGGTAGATTTTATATTCATTCTCTGATTTTACTAAGATCGATTGATTAAGGAATAAATTATGGTGAATCAAATCATTTCGCAAAAAAAGACACATTGCAAACACTTATGAACAACCATCTTATACTCTGTCCAACAAAAATTGTCAGTACAGGTCTTATGGGAGAGCTTTTTTCTTACAAAAGGTGCCGGTTAGTGTTTATATGACTTACCCTTTAATTGTAGTTGTAATTTCTCTACGACGACCGTACATCCCCCGTGACCTTTGTCGTGTGCAGCTTAAGCCACACTGATCATGTGATCTAAAAAACAACTCTCTTAGTGTGTATTGAAAGAAACACATTATTCTTTGCATTGTGCTTATTAAGTTCTCAAAAGAACTGAATTTCACCCCACACACCACTTGTGAGGCGAAAATTTAAAAATTATCGTTCTCCGTGATTCTCATCAATTTGTGTCACCAAAATTAAATAATATTTATGCATACAAAATATGACAGATATGGGATATTAAGGGTTAAACTATGGATTTTAGAGACTAAGTATGTTCTACAAATATACCAGACCCCTTATTTTGAAGTTTTTTCACTTCACTTTATTCTGCATTTAATGAACAAAAAGAATACAACAGAAAACCTAATTAACAATTTAAAATATTTTATTTGTTTATTTATGAAACAAATATTGAATTTCTGTCTCGATAAAATTAAAGAACATTCTAAAAATATTATTTCAAGACTTCAAAGTTGAATATCTATGGTGGGGCTTTTGAGATATTAGGTTTTTTAAATGTAAATCGAAAAAGTCTTTCAAACATATTCTTGATCTAGGGAATGATACGAAAAAACAATTTTTATCTTTCAACCCGATTTGGGGGTGGACATCTTTTTTTCTTAAAATGAGATTTTTTATGGAAAGTAGTTTCATCAAGAAAAACTTTGCATATACCCAACCTCGCACCCACCCCAAATCCTATAGTGGGCCCAAGCAGGGGGGTTACCTCACTGTTTATACACCGTAATATGACGAAAGGGCTACTCAGACTCCTTTTTTTTCAAACAAACAACGTTCTTTTTGCTCAATCAAGTTCGATCTCATTAAGAATGTTTGGTCGTCCTGAAAAGGACGGATTGTGCATAAGGTGCATCAGTGAGCGTTTCAAAATATATGCAGGTTGTGAGCAATGTTTGTCAGGTACTGGACTTTTGACGTTGATGTTGGACTGGCCAACATGATGCATCCTTTCGTTTTTTTTGATTATCTTCGATTAAGGTTGCTCTTCCCCTCGTCTAATCTTTTCAACTGTCAATTAAGCATAGATAGTCTCCTTCCCTAGGTCTCCAATCAGCATGCGTTTTTCAGAAAACGACTTTCAACCTCCTGTGCCATGCCTCCACGCTGTTTTGAGTCCGTGAGAAGTTGGTTTCACCAGCTGAGGCCCCTGTCGTCCAAAGAAATGGGTCATACCTATGCTTGTGTAGTTGAGTACTGTCTTTTTTCCGTGTTCCGTGTTGTAGTTCCGTTTTAACCATTCAACGACTTCAATGGACTCCGCATGTCTTAAATTGGCTTTGTACTCCTCGTAGTACAACTCGACCTCCTGGCTGGGAATAAATGCAAGAGCTTTTAACATCCGGATCTCCATCGTAAATGATTCGTCTGGGCCATACTTGGGAGCGAATAGTTGGACCTGCACCCAAATGAAACAGGCAACCTTTCGTTTCGACTTCAGGGTAATGGTTATTATAGCGCACTCAAAGTCCGATACAATTACTTCGGGGCTTAGAACGATGTTGAACTCCACAGCACTTCGAAGTAATTGCATCCAAATATCCCAGCTTGAACTTACTGCTCATGAAACAGTAGATCAATGGGACAACTGTTGTTTCCAAGTATCTATGGATGGAAAACAGTTGTCCCATTATTGTCGGCACCACAGCAAAGTGCTGTGGTGCCGACCTTTCGTTTGGACTTCAAGGTAATGGTTATTATAGCGCACTCAAAGTCCGATACAATTACTTCGGGGCTTAGAACGATGTTGAACTTCACAGCACTTCGAAGTAATTGCATCCAAATATCCCAGCTTGAACTTACTGCTCATGAAACAGTAGATCAATGGGACAACTGTTGTTTCCAAGTATCTATGAATGGAAAACAGTTGTCCCATTATTGTCGGCACCACAGCAAAAAGTGCCATCTACAAACCAGCACTTTGATTGGCCTAGAAACTCCATGCTAAATATTGTGCCAAGGAGGATGTTTTTTCCCGATTGGTAAATGGACTCCGCCAGTACAAACAACTCACCATCGACGCATTTCGAGTTCATTGGAATTTGAACTTCTTCCAGCGTTTCTGGTTCCTTGTGTTCGCTTGCTCTCACGCGATGAATTTTCATCTTTTGCGCGGATTTAGACGGCAAATTTTGGTGGAAAGCTAGGTCCACTCGCACAATAAATTGTATCACTAATTATGGTGCTGGGGGAAAGCGCCTCCTTCGATTTGTTTTTAAGATGTCTGTTGACTTAGTGTATCTCTTTCTCGGATGCTGATGGAGCGTGGCTGTGTTCCCCTGGTTCAATTTTAATGTGATATTCGTTTTCTCGTACCAAGGTGCGAATTCTTGCTTTGCATTAAAAACGTTGTTTATCGGCACATCACCAGTACTGAATATCTTCAGTTTTTATTTCCGCTTTTTATAAGAAGCCTTCCTTAACAATTTTGGGTTGCCGCTTCTGCGAAAAAAAATTACTTGAACAATATTGTCTGCTATTTTAACTTTTGAATTTGTCTATTTGTCACTTTTGCACTTTATTACTTTCAACTGCTTTTAACTCACTTGAAAATATTTTTGTAATTTTGTTATTTTTTACGTCCTTAGACTTAAAATGAAGAGAATCAACAAGAGCGAACCATCAAAATTCAAGTTTCACTAAAACTTTTTTATAAAAAAAACTAAATCTAATTTTTATAGCACTAACACATTTTTTGTTTTTTCTGTTTACAGGAATCTCGACATAAGATACACCAAAAATAGTCTCGCCTATCAAAAATTTCGAAATAATCTTTGTTTATTCTTAATTGGAATTTCGACAATTTGATTTGGTTTGACCATAAAAAAAATAGCACTGTGGGTTGTATAACCCACAGTGCTATTTGTTTTAAATGTTGGTTTATGCTAGTTTTTTTTTTAGAGCAAATATAAGAATGGTGTTGGCGCTTGCTGTTTTTCTGTATTCGTGGTTTTAAACTTTCTTTTAATGCATAGAAACAAACGTTGAAGATTAAGAAGATTTTGGCTGTTTCCATAATTTAATGAAATTTCACTGAAGTCCGAGTGAGAGGTAAACATCCTACCTTCTCTGTACTGACAATTTTTGTTGGACAGAGTATAGCTAGGTATATGTAGGTTAGGGTGTCCCTTATTGTTTGACTTTTGTAATGATCATTTTATATTTGCGTTTAAATAATGTGAAACACAAATATTCCTCTAGATTTAAATCACATTTTTATCGACACTTAATTTTTTCTAAGAATCTTCCTGTCGGGTTCGATCGATTTTTTGGGTAGCTATCGGAAACGCTCTGGATATAATAAAATAAGAAGGAGATAAATTATTTCTCCAATGCCACAGGGTGCCCCGGATCCTCAAGCGGAATAGAGTCTACACTCGTAGACAAAAAAAGCGTCCTAGTCAAAGTGTTATCGATAAAGAAAACCGTATACAGAGAATGATTTCCGTACGGTTTCCTCGTCAGGTCAAGCATATGTTGAATAACTGTTATTTATTGTTTTTTTGTTTTTTGCTTTTCTTTGTATGATAGATTAGCAGAATTATTTAAAGCATACAAGGCAACCATAGAGACTGTTTTGTTGTGAAACGCGATTTTGTGCGAAGTGATTTAGCTGGTGAAAGAAAAATAATTGAAGCAATTTTTTTTGGGAAGCGATTTATAATAATGCATTCATTTAGAGCTGGTATGATTTGTTTGATTTGGTTTTTGAATTAATTTGTGACTTAAGTGAATTATTAAAAAAGCTTCTTTTTAAGCCATTTTTGTCACTTTGGTTAAGCTTTAAAAAAAGGTTTAGCAAAATGTAGCAGAATCTTAGGTCTCATTACAGTGTCTTATTATTTTACTTTGCGAAAATGCAAAGTTTTCATGCTTTCATGGTCAAATGATTTAAAATCAACAAATTTATTAAAAATAGATTTCTTTCAATCAATCAATCAAAAGTTGATAATATTTTAAATTTTATTTTGAATAAATTGAACATAAATAAATAACCCTTCAAAATTAAAAATGATTTAAAGTCCAAAATTAAGTTTTTTGACTTAAACCTTGAATGACCATGGAAGCAATGTTCAAGGAATCATGCTCTCTTCAAGAAGCGTCATGAGGCTTAGCTTAAAAATAGTTTTACACTTCCTGGAAGTATTTTAAGCCACCTACAAAATGCATCGCCTCTTGAAGAACCAGAAACTAGTCGGAGAAGACCCCAAACACCGTTTTTAGAAGCGTCAAAAAGGACAAAAAACGAAGAGTTGCGAATCTTTTAGCCTCCAATTCAACTGAAGAGCTGAAGTTCGTTGCGGAGGTTTCCCAACGTTCCTCTGGTGTTGGAGTTGATTCTGTTGAAATGAAAACAGCTTTATCACCACAAAATGCGTTGCGTCATATTTGGATCTAGATCTTTGCGAAAAAAATATAATATACTGAGATTTGTGGTTTGTTGTCAGAGTTTATTTAAAAAAAATTATAAAACAATTATAAAAAGTAGCGTCAAAAAGGACGAAAAAACGAAGAGTTGCGAATCTTTTAGCCTCCAATTCAACTGAAGAGCTGAAGTTCGTTGCGGAAGTTTCCCAACGTTCCTCTGGTGTTGGAGTTGATTCTGTTGAAATGAAAACAGCTTTATCACCACAAAATGCGTTGCGTCATATTTGGATCTAGATCTTTGCGAAAAAAATATAATATACTGAGATTTGTGGTTTGTTGTCAGAGTTTATTTAAAAAAAATTATAAAACAATTATAAAAAGTAAGCAATATAAAAAGTGGGCGTGGCAGTGGACGGAGTAGACACTATTTTGTGTTTTTGAACTCACTTAGGTAATCAAATTCTTCAAATTTTATTCAAATCGCGCAAGCCGTTTTAAAGATATAAGTGATATACAAAAGTGGGCGGGGCATACCATACGTCAAATTATTTTGGTATCGCAAGTGGGATGAAGTTAATTTTACCACGGTTCCCGCGATGGACATTCGGATCCTATTCTAGCCCTAGTTCCTATACGATCCTGCACAAGAATGGCATAATCTGACCTGGTTGATGATTTCTATTGATTCTTTGGTACAGAGCAAACGCCTTCCCTTCCTAATTCTCTTTCTAACCACCAAGATCCACTCCATATTGCCTCGTTTCATACTATCAAAGTTTTACATATTATAATATTTTACGAGAGAAACAAAAATATATTTCAGTGCGCACTATTTTGGCGCTAAATGTTGGAAACTTCTTGACAGATCTTTTAAGAACACGACTAGGAATCCAACGCAATCTATTTCTGGGTACAGTATTAGCTACAAAATATAACAATAAGACTTTGAGAATAATAAACCAAAATCAGAAAAAAAGGAAGAGATCCATACTTGTAATACGTTGTCGTCAGTCCCGGGATTTACGGGATGGGAAGAATATTTAAATATGCAGTTATTAGATTTTGTTTCGAACAATTGTCCAACAAAAATACAATTTCGTCCAATAAAATGATGAAATCCTTAGCGGACAGAATGAAGAAGACAACAAACTGGGCTTCTTAACTACCTTTAAAATCATTCAAGTCTTCCAACCTCAAAATCGAGTTTCAAATCACTCATCACAGATCTTCGACAAAAAAAAATCGAATGCATATATTATAAAAATCGAAAAAGAAAATTTTATATCCTCCACGACGAAACAATGGTATGCCTTTGTTTTGGCGAAAAAAAGAACGATTGCCATCCGGTTGGGTGTTACTTTTTGGGTACCTATTTGCTTTGTGTTGTTCACAGAACTCTCAGCCTTTTTTTTCAGATGAATTGAAAAGCTGTAACTTAACTAGCACTGAATAAAAAAAATAACTTCTCGCGCGTCACTTCATCTGACGCCAAAGACTGGCATGATTTTGTTTTTTTCCGATTCCGATAGCAGTCAAGAACCAAAACCCTCCGCCGAGCGTGAGGCTGGTCAACCATGCCAGCACCGACCTCGACGGCAAAAAACTTTCCAGCAACAATAGTATATAATATTAAATTAAAATTTCTTGCACACTTTTTTGTATGATTAACAAGAACCAAGATATTTAACATTAACAAAAATCCGACACCTCACCAGCCACCCTGCATGCGAATCCTGAAGGCGTGGGATAACATATGATATTTTAAAATAAGCCTTTCGAACTATGAGCTCAGTAGTGCTGCAAGATCATGGAAAAATTCCTTGTTGTGGCTATTTCGCCCTTAACAGGGACAAAGGAAAATCTACCTATTTTTGTGGTACTTTCTTCTTCAGCAAAAAAAAGTAGGTACGTATATTGAAGTAAAATTCCAACCAGTTTTTTTTATTTGAAAATGAAAGTTTGAAGTTTCCAGTTTGTTTCAGCTCACTGCGTTTAACGAAGTTTTCCTCCTTCTTCTTTCAAAAAACAAGAGCAAACATTTCATATTTAAAAGAAAAAGATGGAGAGAAATGGTGTGTGAGAAAAAAGGGAATTCAATGACCGCTAAAAGGGATTTCTTAAAAAATTGGCCCCAGCACACTCAAATGATTAATAAATAAACTTGTACAGCAAAATAATACCAAATAACTTTTCATTTTATATTTTATTTCATTTCTTAAATTTATCACAAACACAGTTTCGAAGAATAAACTTATTTAAAAATTATATTCATCTCTTTTTTTATATTTTTTTATTGCATTCTTACTTGTATTATAGTATCTAACTATGAAATGTAGATAGGTACAATATAATATGTAATATGTATTATATAATGTATTTTTTGTTAAAGGTACTTGCATCAACTTAATAATATAATATTTATGTAAATGTTCCATAATAATAAAGTTGCTATGCAACGTCACCATTCTTACTTTAAATAATAATAAATCGATGATGTGATCGATTTTGCATTGACATCTTAAAATTATTTATATTTTGCTTCAAAACGGAAATAATAAAATATAATCATCTCAAAATCAAAAAGGTTATACAAAAAATTATTATTTATCCTTAAAACTTCAAAAAGTTTCAGTTTTGTTTCTTTAAAGATTCATGAGCGTGCGTAGTCCTTCGATAAAAGCTCGGTCAGTCCTTCGTTAGAAAATCATCCATTTTTTTTTTTTTTTTGTCTATTTACTAATTTTAATTTTTTTTTGTTTTCTTTTTTTTAAATGATGTTTTTCTCAGACATTGGTTCAGCGTTGGCTTCTTCCTGCTTGCGACTTGGCTGTCAAAAAAAAAAATAAGATTGGTCAGTATAAATTCAAAATGGCTAGATTGGAGGTTTATTTTAATGAATTTTTTAGTTTACCTTTGGATGCATCAATATAAATGGCAATTCCGCGCAAAGTTCTCCACCCAAAGCGCCAAGGAAAAGTTTTACCTTCACCGCATACGAAACAATAATTCCGAATGCGTCCCTGCTTTCTTGGGCAGCCAGTCTAAAAAAAATATTAAAAACTAAATTGAAGATACTTTGTAGATGAAAGAATTCAAACTTAAGCTTACAAAGTTGTTGAGGCTAATACGACTTCCTTGCGCTTAACATCACCTTCAATGGCAATTCCTGACCGTTCGATATTTGCAGCCAAATTTGGAACCATATACATCACTTTTTGTAGGCTTGAACCTGGTTGAATTGGACAACCCTCACTTGTTTCTACAAAAGCGATGGTATTCCTGAATTGGCCATTTTGGAAAAGTACCACATCAACGCCTTGTTGCACCATAGCTTTTATTTTCTTGACCACCTTTATATGGAAATAAAATTCGGTTAAGCTCTCCACAAGCAATAAAGCGGTTTACCATACCTTGTTCGAGTTATTTCTAACGCAAACATTAATGGCCATACGCTCCCCATGATGATACAACTGCTTATCCAATGTAACTTCTAGCTCCAACTCACCGGGTGACAAAAGGAAGTCCTTCCTCACCACCGTGCATGGTTGAATACCTGGTTTAGTTGGGGCGTATTGCACCTTACGAATGGCCAAGTTAACCGTACTGCGTCGATGAGACCGATCCACTTCAGAATCACCAGTAAAAACCTTAACAAAGTACTGTACTCCACAGGGTTGTCCCTCTTCACTGGCCTTCTGCTGCAATACTACTGAAGCTGGAGAGCTAAGTGGCATTGCTAAGACAAAAGGGAAGGCATTTGAACCCAACTTGGGCAGGAGACGATCCTGCAGCTTGGTAAGATTCATGTCAACCTTTTGCTGTGGATAGACTTGCATTGAGGCCAACGTTAGTTCCTTTTGGAAATTAAGGCCCATCATTTCGTCTTCCTCACGTCCATACCGGAAGTTGCATAGAAGTTGGACGAAAACCTTGCGGTTTTGTTTGATGTATTCATCATCAAGGACGACAATTCCATCTGAAATGTAAAAGGAAATACGAACATTTTTTGATAATTAAATAAATAAATAATAAGGGTAGGTATTTATGGAACCAAACAAGAATTAACAAAATTTGTGATATCAGTCGTTTTGAATGGAAAACATATGATTGTACCGAACTGCCAAATGATTGTATCTTGTAATGTGCTGGGCCACAAGGTTATTAGAAGGTGGACGTGACCATTATCTTCTCTTCCCAGTATTCACTCCCCCCATCAAGACCAACTCACCACACTTCTATGTCAGAAGAAAAAGATAAAAATGAAAGAGATTCTACGAGCTTCTTGTCGAAATACAAGCGATCCCTAAGCCTATTAAGATTTGTAAAAGAAAAAACAAAATTTAATGGTCATCCTAGAGTCTCCAAAAAGAAAAGAAATTCTAAACATTTCTGCCAGTATTGAATCGGAAGCGTCAAAAATGGGATTGACTGTTTATAATGTCAAAACGAAGTATATGCTATCAACGAGAAGGGAATCTCAGCATCGACGACTCGGCTAAAACGTCACGATGAATAGTAATAATTTCGAAGCAGTCAAGGACTTTGTCTACCTGCATTCGACTATAAACGGAAACTATGACCGGCCAAAACGTCACGATGAATAGTTATAATTTCGAAGCTGTCAAGGACTTTTTCTACCTGCATTCGACTTTAAACGGAAACTATGACACCAGCTTAGAAATCAAACGGTTAATAACTCACAATAAAAAGGTAAAAGGTAAAATAAGTTAGAACAACTTTCCAGTCTCCCGAGATGGGCAGTGTCTCTCATGTTATGCAACATTTGAAACATTTTTCAACCGAACCGAAAATTGCTTTTCAACAGAATCAAGTTTTCCAAGTTGGAGACGATAAATATAATTACATGATTATGGTATGGGGTTAATCATTTAGGTAACGCAAAATCCATATAAGAATACCTAAACATTATTCTTTTTCGATGCAACGCATTTAAAGTGTTTTTATTTTTGCACACAGGTATTTATCCAAAGAAAATACAAATTCTTAAGAAAGAAAGAAAAAAAAAAAACAAGCAAACTGACACAGACTTACAATTTAATCAATAAATGGCCCATTGTGCTGAAGCCATTAAAATTCACCTTAGTATCTGGATATTACCAAATAATCCTATTTGATTAAGGGGGTTGTCCTCGTTATTGGAGGTGTGTATAATGTAATATGAAAACCATAAAAATAAGTTCTAGTTGAGGTTCATTTTAATTACCAAACTTAAATTTTATAGTGCTAAAATCTATTTCACTCAAATGTTTTTTAATTTAAGTTCTACGAAAATACATATTTATGCTTATTCATAGTGAATTTCAACTCTTGTTTATTCTACACTGGGGTTTATGCAATTTTATTTAGATAAGATAAACCCAAGTTTTTCTTCCCAACGAACATCTTTATAGTGTTTATGCCCATAAAATTGCAACATAAAATGTTTTGCTTTTTTAGTAGAGATTTAATAAAATGTGTTCCTTTCCTTAAGTTTTTACATAAACTGGAAAGAACGGTTTCTTTGCATTAAAAAGTTAAAAAATTGATACTCATAGTTTTCCAGCATTCTCCAATGTTAAGCAAAATCTTTTAAGAAGCTATAGTTACGAGGTTCACGTAGAAACGGGACGATATATAACTATCCGTATTACGATGGGATACACGTGTATGTGTATTACATAGCATTTGGCTTTTAGCTGAGTGGTTAAAAACCTTGTGTCGAATACGACCGATCACTTTGTTCGGTATTTGTATGTTGTATCTCGAAGCATTTTCAAGGTCTAGGTCAAGGTCATTGAAGGAATACACAATCTAATCTAGCTGTGGGTTAGTATTTAGTTCAAGGTCCATATAATGTTCAACCAAAGTTGAATCTCAGTCAATTCGCTGAAATCTACATCCGCCATCTTGAATTTCATGAAAATCAGTTTTTCTTGATTATATCCCGTATTTTCGACTTACCATAAAAGTTGTTGAAATTTTATTTTATTTTAACTGTTAAAATAACTCTTTTTTTTATCAACTTAATTTTTAGTTTATTTTTATTATTCTGACACGTCCTTCGTTATGAAACGTATAAAAGATGTCGCCCATCAAAGCAATTTTACAGTTGTCGACAATTGTTGACTGGACTTTGCCGTCACTTAGGCGCCAGTTATAGCGATCAGGAAAAGTTAAAACTGTATGAAATTGAACATTGTGTTTCAAATTGATTGAAAACTACAGAAAAAATCCAATAAAATATTTTCCTGGTCGCTATAACCGGCCCCTTAAACAATGCTTTCTTTTAAAAAAAATCCAAGAGAACACATTTATTCGCAAGATTTAAATATGAAAAAAAGCTGTAACAAAGCACATATTGGTTTTGCATGCATTTAGCGGATGCGACACCACGTCTTCTATTTTTAATATCGGCAAATTCAAATTATTTAATCTCTACAAAATAACCAAGGCCTGGGTACCTTTGGATCTGAACTTGTTCCAAGAACAATTTGTCGATGAGCTAAAGTTAGCAAATGCTGGACAACGTTTTTTAGTTGCTTTGTTTGGAGGCAATCCAGATTTCAGAAATTACTTAATGAACTTGGGTTGAAGTGCTTTGCCAAATCTAAATTCAACATCCCAACTATTCCAGCTACCTAAGCAGCAGTGAAACCAAGGGCGTACGAAGGATTTTAATCAGAGGGGGGAAAACTCACAGAGCACACGTTTACTTTCGACAGCTTTTTTATGTCCCACAAACTGATATATCGTCTTTCTAAATTGGGCTACTTCGTAACACGTATTTTTTTCTTGAAAATAGAACTGAAAAAGCAGAAGATGAAAGTTCGAGGTTTCATGGATTTTGCATTCGACTACAAAAATTAAATTGCAGCTGTTTGTTGGAATGAAAATTCGATTGTTACAGTTTTGTCAGATCATTAACTGAACAAATACATCAATAATGCGAAACGGTTTCATTGAAAAAAAGGAAACATATCAACATTCAACATTCCAATGACAAATGCAATTTGTGAGTACAAAATCACTGTCGGTGGAGTTGATTTGTTTGAAAACGCTTGAAGCAACAGAATAACAGAGAAAAAGTGGTCCTGACCACTTTTGTCAAATGGACTCAATGCTGCAATGCTATATGTACCTACATCACTTTTAATTTTCTTTACAAACTATTTCTTATGCTGAACATTAGAAATAATTAATAAATTGTTCTTAGAACTATTCAAAAATTCATTTTCAAAGCTTCCGGGAAACTAGAAGCTTTTTCAATATTTCGAATATCATCCAACTAGATCCAAAATAGACAGTGTGTGAAATTTTACATTTCTAACTTAACTGAAACTAGTAGCCGGCAAAGGGTTAAACTAAAATCATATTGTGTTTCAAAAATCTTGAAAAATGCTTAGTAACTTATGGTACCTAGTACCTACTATATTTTATTCTACAACAATGTCATAATAATAAACAAAATTGAGTCCTCAATAAATCAACATTTCAAGCACCTTCCCAAATCAACCAATTGCCGTTTTTCAATGCCCACAAGCACAACACAAAGGACTACATCGAGTTATTTTTACCATAAAACAACCATAACCTCGCACAAATTAATTTCGTATGCACGAAAATTCCTAGTTTTAATTAATTTTAAAATAAAAAAATTGTTTAATTTAAACAAAATTGAACGGCTGGAATGAATAGACCTTTGTTAGTTTCTAACATAAATTAAATTATAGGGATGCATCATGCATGTAGTATAAACTTTTTTAGTTAATCATTAAATTTCTGTGACAAATCTAATTTAAAATCAAAATTCCAGAGACTATGACGATGCCGATAACACAATCAAAAACACCAATTAGTTTAAAATTTAAAAATTATTATGAAATTTTATCTTTCCCAACATTTTAAAATTATTAAAACTTCTATACATACCAACAGGTTCAATAACGGTCACAGAATCAACGAATTCTCGTCGTCCCATGTACAAGGTGACTTTTGAATTTGGGGAGCATTTTTTGAAAACTTTAAAATTTACAACCATAATTGCTGTTGTATTTTGCTTTGTTAGTCGATTTAATTAATTTTATTTATTAGGTAATAACAGCAAATTAAGCTTTTAGGGATTGTGGAAAAGTCACCCAGTTTCACAGAGAAATTTCGGAATAATAAAATTTTATGTATTTATTTATCAATTTTTTTTTTTTTTTGTTTAAGTTACTAATATCCAAAGTTATTTAAATTTGAAAAGTTTTAATTTTTTTTTGTTTCAGTCGTTTGTTCGAGGTTCGTGTCGCTAAATACTTTGAATTTTTCTGGCATTCGTACATTCTCTTTATACCTGTCCCTAATTGAATAAGTTCCGTTGTGCGTTTAAAGTAAACTTTTATGGCTTCGAGGTGAAAACATTTTTGCTTTCGTTCGTTGGTTGTAACAAATGAAAAAACAAATAAATGATTTTGCGCAAGTAAGGAAAGTGAGGCTTGACACATTGTTTATAATGTTTATGTCATTGGCGAATTGCATTTTGATTTCAAATTAGTGCAGAATTTCTTCATATACGTAAGGTAAAATAAATCACTAAGGTTGCACTTGCATGTTTCTGAACATAAGACTTAGTTGCACAAGCAATAATTTCAGGAACAAAACCACGCAAGTATAAGTATCATAGACACTGAAGGGTGTCGATTTAGATAATAAACAAATATCTAGATGCATTTTCAAATTAGAGATATTGATACAAAGTTATAGTTGACTAAAGTACGGTCTCAGACTTTTTTAGAAGTCGATATTAGTGTTTTAATTAGTTATGAATTTAATTACAAGGAAAGTTCACTTTATGATAAATTGTCATATGTTTGATACCGCAGATATTCTAGTTTTCAGACCTTTTAATGAATTATTTCTAAAAATCACAATTATCACGTCCAAAGTTAATCAGTCGTAATGAAAATCGCACCAACTAGAACAATTTAGTTTGAGCAAAACCTTTATAAAGAGTGGAAAGCTTGTGTATTGAGCTTCAATTCCTTATTTTAAAAAACAGTGATACGAATTTATTGTAAGCCATTTATTAACGTTTAGAGAAAATGATATTTCTGACCCGAAAATATTTGATGGGGAGCATGCGACTTTCTTTTCCGCAGAAGCGGCTTTAGCAGTTGCGAAACTACGACGAAGCAAGCAATTCTATGAGCCAATGCTTATAACTTTTCATGTGTGTATGTATAAAAATAATGCTACAGTAATTAATAATAATAATAATAATAATGGAAAAGTATAATACAGCCGCCAAAAGTTTTTTGATATCTCGAAAAACCCCCAATATCTATAGGCAGTAGAATGTAACTTTTTGTGTTATATGCTACTGTACTGCAGATAGCTTATCCAAAAAAACACACCTAATATTGTTGAAAAGTTACTCCAAGGCAGTATTTTTTATTAATTTTTTTTTTAGTTTAAACGTTTGACAAGACATTAATGGAGTCTTTAGAATCCAAATCTATAATTCGTTCTTGTTGTACTTCCAAGCTATCTCATCGCACTTTTGACTCACATTGCACATAAAACATTTTCTGCAGCCTTGATTTAAAAATCTCTCCGCTAAACCTAGTTTTGGAGACATTAATGGTGGATTTCGTGTGGACTGTGGAGTCCCGAAAACTTTTAATAAAAAATAGAAACAGATATTGGCTAAAATAGTTTATAACAGAATTTTCAAATTGGCGGGTGAGGGACAACTTTTACAGACATTTTAATTTTGTTATAATAATCACATCAGCAAGAAATTTGTTTACAGTACGAAAAATATTTTTTGTTTATGTCAAAAACTAAAATGTAAGTACAAACTAGTTGTAGCTCGGAGTTTGGTACCGTCAGGCAATGAGGTATTCCAACTTGCATCCGATTGTCCCACGACAATTACCCTTGCATACGATGGACAAATCAAGTGTGACAAAGCGGTGAGTATACTGTGCAAATAACAAAATAGAAAATCGTACCAACAATTCTATGTAAAGTTCATCTTTGCTTCACCAATGAAAGACATTGTTTTTCGGAGTATTGCAAATTTAAAAAACACTATTAACGATATAAAAACAATTTAATGGTTATGACCCTGTGATATCCCCGCTGCCTATCCTGTAAACGCCGCTGGTTCCATCCATATTATTGACGTCACTTAAATTTATTTTTTTCAAAATTCCCAAGACCGCGAATGAATTTTAAATGTTAGGTACATAGTATAACGCATGGTAAACAGACAACAGGGTATGATTTATTAGATAATAATTATAAGAAAGTTAAATTAAAAATTTGAGATGCATTTCAACCAGCCATCATCAGCAACACGACAGACAGAAGAATTAGAAATATAAAATACACGACTGGGTCGCACGTACTTGCTCTTATAGATAGTGGAACTTCCATAAGTCGAACTCTCAAAAAGAAAGACAAAAAGTTCGAGTTATAGAAACTTCGATTTAAGGAGATAAGAAAAAAATGTTGAGTTTTGTTGTTTTATTTTATTTAAAAGTATATTCAAGAGTGAAAAATGATTATTGAAGCTTAAAAAAAGTCAGTAATCATTCTTTGCCTTTTTTTCATTACATTTTAATTTATAAAAAATTTCCATCTCGTGTATTACATTAAAAAAATGATCGGCGTTTTTTTTCAGTAAGAAGAACATCACGTATTGTTTCAAAGACTTCATAGACCTTAGCTTGTTTCCAGCCATTACCTGGATCTGCATCAGCATCAATTTCATCGTCACTAATGTTTTCCACTTCATCAGACGTTACCGAAAGTAAAATTTCTGCATCAGACTGCATGTGGCAAACAATAATCTTACTATCCAAGTTAATTTATTCCGGAAGGCTTTATCTTATGTCTTGTGTACTTTGTATACGCGAAAAATTCTCTTGCATTTCTCCACCAAAATCTGCATGAATTTCTCTTAGCTCTGCCAAACTTAAATCATCTTCTTCATCCCAAAAAGAATGTTTCCCAAATCCAGCTTTTATAAAAGAATTTCGTATTTTGGATGTGGAGCTCTTAACATCGCAGTTCCATGACATTGAAACATTTTTTATACAATCCAGTAAGGTAATTTTTTGACTAACATTCCCTTCTTCTAGCGAGTAAGGATTTTTCCGATGATTCTTTTTCTGTAGAAGCACTTAAATACACCTTGGTCCATTGTTTTAAGGCTGCTGCAATGTTTGGTGGAAAAAACAAGCTTAATAGACTTTAAGTTTATTGGTGATTTGTGAGCACTGCAATTGTCAACAAAAACCAGTACTTTTCGTTTTTGATTAAAAAATACCTTGTCATATTCTCTAACCCAACCTTCGAAAAAGTCAGTTACCATCCATGACTTTTTGTTTTCTCGGTACTTAACAGGAAAGACTTTATGCCTTGTGGCATATTGCTTTTGCCGATCAAAAGAATTTTAAGTTTTTCTTTTCCACTCATATTTGCTGCAATCATTACATGTGTACTTGGAGGTAAACCATATTTTATGGCCACATTTTTCTTTCTAACACCACTCTCAACTAATGAAAATTATTTATTTTCAAAGAAAATTAAACTAAATGGGATTTCCCGATTTCGAACAAAGAACAAAATATGTATCCTTCTGGAAAGCATACAAAATAATCATAGTAGACTAGAGTAAATTTAAAAAAAAAAAAATTAAATAATAGGGATTTCCCCAATTAGAGAAATTTCGAGTTAAGGAGACTTTTTGACTTCAAATGCAATTTAAAAAGTTCGAAACATAGAGAACTTCGAGTTACAGAAGTTCTAATTATGGAGAACAAAATTCATGAAAATAAAGTTTAAAAAGCAAAGTTCTCAATAAAAATTTGAGTTATAGAGAAATTCGACTTAAGGAAGTTCGAGTTATGGAAGTTCGACTGTAGTTACTATTTATTGTAAGCCTTTGTAATTAAAAAAAATTGAGAATGCAGTTTTAGAAAAAAAAAAATTTAAAAGCATAAAATTCGATTTTCAAATGACTAAAAAAGGTTCTTATGAATTTCACCTGAAAACGAAGTATGCAATCTGATTTCTTCTATAATGATACATTTTTAGAAAAAAAAAATGAAAATCGTTGGAGTCGTTTTCTAAAAAAACTATTTTTTCCAAATAAAATTTTGCAAGGACTTTTACAAAAAAAAATTGGTACGCCATTTTTAAGATATTATTTATCAACACCTAAAAACTAAGTTTTGAAAAAAAAACATTGAAGAGTTTTCGAAAAAATGATTGAAAAAAAAAATGAAACTTTTTTTAAATCCAAAAAAATAAATTAATTTTTTTTTTATTAAATATTATTACGGAAAATAAAAAGCATTCATGTAAAAAAATGGCTGAAATTGATTGAGTAATGAAGGAGAAAATCACAATTTAAAAAAACGGTTCTATGGGAGGTACCGTTAATAACGGTTTTTGAAAAAAATGGTCTTCATTTAAAGATAGAAATTTTTTCAAAAAAAAATGACCATGATTTTTTTAATCAAAATCGTAGGAACCATTTTTGAGAAAAATGAGTTTTTCTAAAACCGGTATATGACAGGTACCGTTATTTTTGGTAAAATAAAATTCAAAAAACGTCTGGGGATAATCTCTTAAGAACTCCACATACCAAGTTTGAAGTAAATCGACCCATCCGTTAAGGCTGTGGTCTCTGATACATACAGACATACAGACGGATAGACAGACAGACAGAACTGTCGGACCCACTTTTTATCATTTCATGTTTCATTGTTATCTCAACTTTTATTTTGTACAAAGGCATAACTTGATATATGGTACCCATATCGCAAGTAAAAAATCAAAAAATAACCCCTATTGCCTGCAAATAGGAATTTATATAAGAAAAATCAAAAGTTGAAGTAACCTCTACTCCCAAATGCGTTAACAAAAGTGGGCTGAACAGTTAGACGCTATTGCACCCTTTGTAATACGCAAAATAATTTTGGTCGATGTTTACACATTCTTATGAAAATCGCAGCATTTACCAACTGTAAATTTTAATATTCTAGGGGAATTTGGTTAAATTCAGGCACCTAGAAAATGATATTGTAGGACCCTTGCTGTCTGATATTAAAATTGACTGTTTATAAGAGACGGTAATCATCGACCAGATCTGTTGCTTATGTACGTAGGCGAAACTCATTTCGGAGAAGAAGTCATTTTCGTTTGGAATTTGAGTAAGGGCATTGCTGCTAAAAATGTCCATCAATAAAAAAGCTCTAAAGAATTTTTGAATCGAAAACAACTGTCATTTTGATAATCACCTTACATAGGACCAAAGTGTCTTATTCGACTATCAACAGTCAAAATTTTCTAATGAGCTAAAGCAACTTGAATTTATAGTTATTTTGTTTCCACGTCAGGAAAGAGAGGGCCCTTACAAATTTTTAATACGAGGCCTCCAAATGGACAGCTAATCCCCAGACCCGGGCTTTCTATAAGAATTTATAAATGATTTATAATCTTTTTTAACCAATTCCCTGGAGTAAAGTTTATCTATAACTATCATTAATAGCGGTTAATTTATTGTTTTCAATTATGTATCACGACAAATTTTATACCATGCTTTTTAATCAATACCTATTATCAGTAAGCAATATTTCCTTTTCTGTGGGACAAGTATTGGTTTCATGTAAAATAGTTTAGTTAAGTACATCGGTACCTAATGCTATCCGCGTAGTGGCCAGAATTTCCAGAACGCTTCTCGTTTCATCGCTTTTTCTCATCAGCATCTTCTGATGCTGATTTTTTTTTTGTTTCCCTATGAGGATTTACGTGTCTTGGAATTGTGGTTTATTTATTTATTATTTTGTTTAAAGATTTTCTAAAGAAACAATTGAAAACTTCAAGTCTTGTGTCAAAGATGCCAGAATTTTTAAAATTTGTCCTGCTTCGATTACGATTTCAATACATATCATTATAATCCAAGAAATACCAAGTACGAGTATTGTACGACCTCATTTTTTAACATCTTTTTATTTAAAAAAAAATTATTTAAAGATGTGTGCTTCTCCAATTACTTTTTAAACTTGAAGCATAAACGCAAGTACATGTGACTCTGTCGAGAATTTTATTTTGAACGATGTTAACATTTTTACTGCTGGGTATTGTTCCCTCGACGCCAATTCCACCCCAATATCTCTGTTACACAATGACGAAATCACCTTTAAAACAATCCCACACGATGAATCGATAGATAACAATGGTTTGGAATTTAGTTTAATTGGATTACTGGAACATATAGGTCGCATTGTGACAGGCACATTGGAACACAATGAAAGGTGAAGTTCAAGGTTCAGAGCAAGATGATAAGGCCTTGCTAACAACAAGTGATATAACAAGGACAAATAATGCTTTAAAAGTATTTTATGGAAATCCAAGGCCTTGGTATAAAGATAGTTTAACAATAACGATGTTAGTTTGTTTAAGTTCGGTGTTGATCTTTGGAATCATCGTCCTAACCGCATTGCTGTTCACTACAAATGCTTGGAGTATATTTGCTTTTGTGATTGGATTTATGTTGATTGGTTTTATTGCAATCCAAGTGGAAGTGTATTTAAAAAAATAAACTAAGTTAATTATCAGATTCAATGTTAATCTAAATTTGTAGTTTTTGTTTAAGTTCTTGATAAAATTAGATTTGTAAAAAAAGTAAAAGGTAATACCAGGGTTTTAAATTTTGAAGCATACAATTATTATAATTATTGAGCCAGAAAGAGATTCATGATAAGAGCAATAACAGTGTGTTAAAAAGACATTTCAGAAATTGTCTATCCAAACCATTGATCGAGAAAAAAGAAAACATTATTAATATATGTAATATATACAAATTCTCAACTCGAAATGAGATAATTTCCACCTCATTTGCACGAAATAAGCTCGGAAATTAAACCAAATATTTATGAATTGTGAATTGGTCACAAATTTGTTCAGTACAGGAGAGAATGAAACGAACAGCACCACATAAACAAAGAGTTGTGTAAGAAAGAAAAGTCAGATATAGAAAACAGAAAATGAGCTTTCTAAAGAAATGAGATGATTTGTAATGAAAATACTTTTTATCAGATTTACTAAATTATCGCATTTGGGCTCTAGTCGAAACAGGCTATTAGATTCAACACAATTTGGCGAGTAGGTATGGTCACACCAAACCTACGATCCACGAAACCCGAACTAAACTCTTTGAAAAGATGAATATAAACGAAGACAATGTTTCTCGTTTTATCCAAATCATATGCAAATGGAGTGAAATGGGCTTTGGCTTACCACCAACCATCCTGAGAAAATTGGCTAGACACTAATTATTTAAAAAATGATTGTGCTATCGAAAAAACTGAATCATGAATGAATCAAAAATTTAAAAAAAAAATTATATTTATTTGTGCGGGTGTACCTACTATTAAGTGATAAAGTCAAAAAACGAAGAAAGAGAAAGTGGGCCAAGGAATGGCTTCTATAAAGAACATTGCATTCGAATATTTACCTTGTTAACAAGTTGAAATTGACCGAACCTGGAATTATAAGTGCTATTAACGCATGAAGGATAAACAGTTTCAGCAACTTTTAAGTTTGGCGGAGCCATAAGAAAACAATACACTGTAATTTGTAATGAGAACAGCAATCTCATCTGAACAGCGATTAATTCTAACACTGCAATTTTTAGCTACTGAAAATGATTACAGCGATCTCAAATTTAGCTCAAGAATATCTCTTCAAGCTATCGGGAAAATTGAAACATGTCCAAATCACTAAACTACCAAAAAATGGTTCGTACTATTTTAATTATAAAGGAACCTTTAGCGTCATTTGTTTTCGACGGAGGAGAACCGACATCTTTAAGAAGTTTGAAAACCATGAACATCAAATTCTTCCTCCCGAAAAACTGCAAAATTCTTCTTCCCTTTTCTCAAAGTGGAATTTTAAAATAAGAGAGAATTTTTAATTATCGGCTGTGCCGCGCTCGTCGAATCGTTGAAAATGTCTTCGGAATTTTATGTTCGCTATTTAAAATATTTCAAAAGCCAATAAAAATTAAACTGAAACACATAGATGCAGCCATATTAGCTGGTTGTGCTTTGCATAATTTCTTAAGAGCACATTCTCCAGCTTGGAAACTTAAAATCCCTGAAGAGCAACTAGTTCAGCGAAAGACATCAGAAACAAATTAAAAGACTACAGACTACGAGGGAAAAGTTTCATTTCAAAACAAAATGTGTGGTTATTATATATATTATATATATATATATATATATATTATATATATATATATATATATTATATATATATATATATATTATATATTATAATTAATATTTGCTTTGTTTTATTCAGGTTAAAGTTCGAATGAATACCATTTACAAAAAAAAACATTTGTATTTAGTTTTTCCTTTGGCTGAATAACAAGTATTTAGTAGTGAAGAGCGAAAAATGTATACCTGCGATTTCATACTTGTGACGAAAAAGTTACGTTCACGATCTGTGAAGTTTTTCAAAAAAATCTGTGAAATCACTGTTTCGCGCATTTCACGATTTCGCACAAATCGCGGTTTCGCGCATTTCACGATTTCAAACATTTCACGATTTGAAATCAACCACCAACACCAAGCCAATGAGAGAAAGAAGAACGACAAGAAAAAGGCACAACTCATGCGAATTGTGAAAAAAAACAAGTGAAGAGTGAAGTTGTTGGGTATGAATATGATGCATGATTTCTAAGTTGTGACTTTAAACGAGAAAGGGGTGGATTGTGAAATAAACTGCAAACTGGGAAAAAAATTTAAAGAGTGAAGACGAGGACGAGAGCGACGACGACGGTGAAGATGATGACAAAGATGACAACGAAGACGATGATGATGACTATGACGAGATTAAATGAAATCGAAGGGATGAATAAAATAAACAAGTGCGCAAGTGCAAGTGTATATATAATCTGCGTGCGGCTATGTTTTGGTTGGGTTATTTTTCTTTTCTTTGCTTTTTGTTTGGGAGTGAGAAGGAAGGAAGCAGAACCAGTTTCGTTTTTAGTTTTTTTTCAACGGTTCGGTTTATGATATGGCCGTGTGAAAGAATCGTGTTCTTTTGGTTTTTTTTTAGGATTGAGTGAGGTTTGAACTTTGAAGTAAGTGTGTATCTGTGTTGTTTTGAATTTGATATTTTTGTTTGATGTTGTTTACGTTTGAGTGGGAGAGATTTAAGATTTATTAAGGTTTGATGTGATTTTTGTCCGATGAATCTTGGGGGTTGAAATTTAAATATATAACGTTTTAATCAGTTGCTTTGTGAAAACGAAAAGAGAAAGCCCATGTTTTATGATCGCCTTGTTTTTTGTAATTAGTTAAAAATAATTTCATTATTGTATTTGTAAAAAGGAATAAAAATGTGCCATCAAGAAACAAAACAAGTTTTCGTCACTGTGTTTGACGAAAAATATGCCAAGTGCAAACTATGTAAAGCAAAAATATCGTACAAGACAAGTACTTCTCATCTGAAAAAGCATATGCAAAAAGTTCTTCAGTTGGAACTTTTTCGTTTTAAGGCTTGCCCAAACAGAAGTGCGACAGTGCGGATATATTTATTTATACAGCGTCAAATGGAAGTACCCACACCAAATGCGAAGTAGCGCAAAGCGTTTTTTTTATAAAAGTTCGTGTCGCACTGTCGTACTTTGGTCTGGGCAAGTCTTTCTTTTTTTTGTGAAAAATCACAATTCACGTTCACTGTTTAAAATCACAGTGAATTTCAAATCGCAATCACAATTATACCTGTGCACTAAATTTCACGACTTAGCTCAACCCTAGTATTTAGTAAGATCTTCATTACTAGAAGATGATGCGGAATGTGGAACTATATCATTTCCATCAATCATAAAAGCCGGCTGTGGTTATTTTGCTGCTCCAGTGACAACTTCTTCCATTTTCCGTGTATTTGTGAACTTTCGCTGATATTTCCAGGTATTCAGACAAAAACAATCCTAAAAAAACAAGGCATTCATTAATTTAGTATATTTATTTGAAAAAAAAAACTTAATACTGCTCAAAATCCTCATCTGCAGAATTTGTCATCGATGAATTTCCTTCTCGAGTGGCCTCGCAGTCTTATAAGAAGAGAAGCTCATTGTAGTACTATAAAGTAAGAACGTACACATCTGTTGCTGCACTGCCAGTGCCCTTTGATTTTGTAATTTTGTTAAATTCTCATCCAAATCCAGTTCGCAGGTTAGCTTTTCTTTTCCGGACAAACTCTTTATTTGTAGTTGAATTTATTTAATAAGTTTTTATTCTTTTAAAGGCACTCATTGTGCTTTTACTTGAGGTTGTTGATATAGGAACTGTTAAGATAGGCTGCAGTTAACGTCTCAGAATAAACGGTTTCAAGACCGTTTTCAATTAAAAAGTTTAGCAGGTTTAGGGGCTTCATGTATTTTGATGAATAATAGGATAGGTTCGTAAGCAATTTTTTTGTCGTAGGGAGAAAATCTGGTTTTATCAAGTAACTCAATGAAACTAATTTCTTTGATATCACCGAATAATTCAAGCTGAACTAAAATGCAATCTAAGATTTCATAACTTATCTTAGAAATAAGTTAATTTTGTTATCTTGCAGCTCTTGCTTCGTAAACTGTTTCTTCTTCCAGTTCTCTGTTTCTTCTGTTCTTAATTTGTTCAAAATTCTGTGTTATCCTTACAATTTCATCTGCACATACACTTATATTGGATTCAAATTTATTTGGAAGAACATTGAATAAATGATAAATAAAAACGAAAATCTTTGAATAAAGGCACAAGAGGAAAATAAATTTGAAATCGTATACATTTAATACGCTACAGCCTAATTGCTGCATTATTGGTTTCACTATCAAAACGATCGCTTTCTAAAATATTACGAACAATTTCGATAGAAACTTAATGTGAACTTTAATAATATAATAATTAATTAATTAATAGTATGAACCGCTCGCGAATGATAATTCCACCTTGTTTCCGAAGGATGAGGCAAAGAAAATCCTTCATCTCTTAGCAGACTTGTTCTTGATGTAGAGCGACCAAAAAATGTGTGAAAAACAGTCAAGTTGCAGATAAATAATTTAATTTCGTGAGGTCTTGAACTCCTCCCTTATGCCCAGCGATTAAACTAGCCCCGTCATATGTTAGACTTACCCGTTTTTCGTTGATTTTTTTTTCCTTCAAGAACACATTCAATAACTTTTGCTATACTCTTTGCAGTTTTGTCCCTTCAAACATTAAAAAATGCGGAAAAACGCGCAAATATTATATTATTCTTAACAAACCTAACGATAACACAAAGCTCTCTACAGCACGAGACATCTGTGGTTTCCTCTGTCTGAATCGAAATAAATCGGCATAAGTCCAACCCCTCCTGAATATAATCGTTAACACCAATTGTATGTGAATAAATTAAGTCATTTTGAATGTTATTGGAGATGCCCTTAAATAAAGATGCAGATTCCAGATGGTCTTTCATCATGTTTTCATCAGTCGACAAAAGTTGTAATAATTCTAAATAATTGCCTCTATTTTGAAACTCGACATGCTCGTTATTTCCCATAAAGGAGAGTTCTTGCCTAGACAAGAAACTTACAATATCTAACAGCCTAAAAACAATATCACGATTTTTGTCGACAAGTAAGTAATGCTAAATTGCAGCCAATTTGCATGCACTGATAAGCTCGTGGTCGATATGCGAACAGGGCCTAATATTTTTAAGTTTTCGGCATTAACTCTGTGAGCTTTGAGTTTTCATGTTTTTTTTTCCTTAGCCTCAAATTTTTTAAATAGTATCATTCTTTACAAATGGGGAATCCTGCCTTAACAAAGAACAAGGATAACAAAAAACTTTATTAACGATATTGCTTCCTTGAAGCCAATCATATCTTGTGTACTACTTTGTTTGGAATTTTCGTACAGTTTTACCATCTTTTTCAGATAAATCGAGATATGGCTTTTGTATTTTATTTTTGATTGCTATTTCATCTCCAATAGATAGCATCGAGAATGTTTCCTCTTTGTTATTTATAAAATACTAAAATACATCGATTCCTGATTTTTTTGCTTTCTATTAATTTCTCTGCCCCAGTATACCTACTTCACAGTCAAAATTGAAACGCATAATTTGCGTATTGACAAGGTGCCTCACTAACAGTGTCAACTGATGAGTCCTAGTGAGACCCACCTGGACGAAACGCCAAATTTTTGTATGGACTAAAGGCCATTAAAAAAGCTATATTGAAACGCATAATTATTTGTTATTGATTTCCTATCTTTTTGTGTTAAATTTATTTTGTTTAAGCAAATAACAAAAAAGTTACATTTAGTTAAAAGGTATTTTTTCTTGTTTTTAATACACGTAGTGTCGAAACAAAAAGTTTGCACATGGGTTGCCTAGCAATATCCTGTTAAGTTCAATTTTTGTTTTTTTTCGCTAGAAGTTAAAACTTCAGGTATTTCCGGTACAACCTTCTTCTACTTTTCATATTAATAATACATTTCAAAAGATAAAGAACCGTCTTCAAATTTAAGACTTTTGAAATTTTCTAATGGATACTATTGTCAGAAATGGGCCACAGTGCAATGGAACATTTAAACTCCAATTTCTTAGGTCCAGAAATTAAATGAACGTAAATTTGTATAATGGTGGACTGGAAAAGGCCTTCTTACAGATTTTTGATCTGCTTCGACCAATACCGAGAACATTCAAAAATGACAATACAGCAAGTACGCTAAAACAGTGGATTTATGCCAAAATAGAAAAAATATCGATGTGGCTACCATACTTCCCTGACCCCTGACCACAGACGTTTATAATATATAGAATACGTGAGGATTTGTACATTCCATCTTTTTGAATCTTGACAAAATAGACTTGTTGGAATTGAGGAATATAAGCAAAAGCAAACATGATAAACCGTGTTTTAAGGTTTGTAAGTCATATTTTATTATATAAGTTATAAAGCAATTAAATATTATAAAAGAATTTCATGGCGTTACATTATTTACACTTCACAGTTTGTTGGAAAAATTTTTCCTCTTTAATTTTTTGACATCAATTTCCATAGCAAACACTAACAAATTAAAAGATGACAGTCTCCAACTAGCTTTCAAGCAGCAAACATCTCGTTTATTGGCTTGTGTTATTTTGCGATTTTCGTGCGTTCTCTCACGCTCTCTCCAATCCCAACCTATTACCCATATCACTCACTCCCTTGTGTTCTTTTCATTTTCCTTCTATCGCGTGTGTTTCATCTCGTGTGTGAAGTTTATCCTAATCCACAAAAAACATGGCCTCAGGGCCAAAAAAAAAACCCGTGAATATGTTCGACGGGTTACTCGTTGATCCCCCTCCCGAACCTCGTCCAAAAAAAATTAAAATTGTTCCTTCCTCCCCAAATGATTTCCCTTCCCTGAAAAAAACAATCATCCCGAAAAACCCCCGCTTTGTTGTTATCACCCCTAAGAATCCAGATAAACCCTTATCTTCAGTCAGCGTCTTTTTGCTTAGAAAAGCTATCGATGCTATAAGCACTAAGTACGAAAGCATATCTCAACTTAGAGACGGTAACTTACTTATCTTAACCAAAGACCAATCCGTTGCCGACAGATTTTTAGCTGTTAAAAACCTCTCCAAAACCTATGCCCTGTTACTGTTTCGCTCCACGATCAACTCAACTCCTCCAAGGGAATAGTATATGCTCCCTGGCTAATAAACGTTCAAGAAACCGAAATTATATCTGAAATGAAGGATCAAGGAGTGACACAAGTATATAAATTTGCTAAACAACACGAAGGCAAGCAACGTGCTACCGGCTTAATGATGTTCACGTTTGATTTATTCCAACCACCTGAAACCGTTTTAATAGGCTGGTATAATGCTAAACTGAGTGAATATGTCCCTAACCCTATGAGGTGCAGAAAATGTCAGCTTCTCGGACACACAACCAAGAGGTGCATTAATGAAGCTGCTTGTGACACATGTAACTTCATTCCTCATACACCTACCCCCTGCACCCGCACCATGTGTGCCAATTGTAGTGCCCCTCACCCATCCTCAGAGAAAAACTGCCCCAAGTTCCTTCAAATGAAAGAAATTCTCACCATTCAAACCCGTAAAAAATGTACATTAGCAGAAGCTAAACGCTTATACAAGGAAAGTAATCCCTTTAAGCTCCAAATTTCAACCTCCTCATTCGCAAATGTCATCAAACAAACCGATAATAATAATTCCCCAAATCCAAACAATTTAGATTCTTCTAATAAGAATAACATATTAATCTCACATAACACTAACCCACCCCAAAGTGATAACAATAAAAAAACAGAAACAATTAGTATAACAGATAATAATACCGCAATCCAAAACCAAAACTTCAATCAATTTTCAAAAGAATACAATAATAACTCAGAAAAATCAATACCTAATTCCACTCAATCCTCCTTACTCCCCCCTATTACTTCACGTATTGGTAATCTACCAAACTCTCAAAATCAAACTTCACTAGTCTTACCTCCTACAAACAACTTTTCTATAACTACATCTAACTCTTTTACTTCCAACAACGACAATAACTCAAACTCTTTAACTCAAAATTCTTTACACAACAACTCTTCTCCCAACCAAAACTCTCAACAACAAAACAACTCTCCTTCTGAATCTCAACAACACAGAAGCTCTCCTTCTGTAATGATAATAGATGATGTTTCTTAATTAATTTAAAAAATTTTCACTCAATGCCTCCATCAGTAGTGGAATGCTTCTGGTTGCCCCCTTTCTCCCGCACCGGCACTGTTGTTTGTTGGAAGATCAGCGATGTTATTAACTTGGTTAGTGGCATTGGGGTTCTTTCAAGTTACTTTTGATCTTGTGTGGGATGGTGGTGGACTAGATGTTATTTCGCTGCTGGTGGAGGCAAGTGAACTGAAAATGTTTTTTCTGCAGCTCAATTCTTTACTCAATATTTAAATTATATTGATTTTAAGATTTCTTTCTTCCATGATGATGCTCAAAGTTTTACAATGGAACTTGAATGGCTATTTCAATAACTTACATGAACTGCAGTTATTAATAAATGATGAAAAACCCTCAATCATTTCCTTACAAGAAACCCACTTGCAACATAATATAAATCCATCATACTCTCCAAAACAATACTCTTCCTTCTTTCATAACTTACCTTCAAATGTGTCTGCTAAACAGGGGACAGGGCTTTTAATTCATAAGTCCATTCCCCACAAGCATTTTCAAATTAATTCTCCTATTTCTACAATTGCCGTTGAAATTGAGCTAACAAGGAAAATAACTATCTTATCTCTGTATATACATCCGGATCAGTGTTTCTCTGCATCTGATCTAGAAAATATAATAAGCACTATCCACACACCTCTTCTGTTAACTGGTGATTTTAACTCTTGGAGTCCCATGTGGGGCTCTCCAATAACAAATACAAGAGGCAGGATTGTTGAAGATTTTATAGCTACCTCAAGTCTTCTCATTTTAAACGATGGGACCCCGACCCACTTTTCAACACATCGCACTTTGACACATGTTGACCTCTCCCTCATATCCCCCCAGCTTTATCCATTATCAACTTGGAAAACCCTTCCCGGGCTACATGGAAGTGACCATTTTTTTCCGGTTATTATTACTCTTAATCTTGGATCAAGGTCCACTTCCCAAAGTCAAATAACTAGATATCAGACTGACAGAGCTGACTGGTGTCAGTTTCAATGCAAAATAAACGAACGGCTAGCCGGTACCCAACCATCCCTTAATATAAATCAGGAAGCTGCGATTTTGAACAAATGCATTAGAAATGCTGCTAATGCAGCAATCCCGCAATCTCGACCTTGTCTCAAAAAGAACCCACCCTGGTTTAACAGTGAAAAGAAAAACCTACGACAAATTAAACAAAAGGCATGGCAAACTTTTAAAAAACATCCTACCGAAAGGCATCTTATAACGTACCGTAAATCGAATGCACACTTTCGCAGATTAGCCAAAATAGCTAAAAAAGAATCATTTGAAAGATTTACATCCAATATTAATCCCCGTACTTCATCCAAACAGCTTTGGTCTGGTATAAGAACACTTTCCGGCAATTTTACTAACCACTCCATAAATTGTTTAAAAACTGAAACTACAACACTTTCCACTCACCTTGAAATAGCCAATCACTTTGCACAGACATGGTCTAACTACGCCGAAGACGCAAATTTTTCCTCAGTATTCATTACAGCAAAACAATCTTGTCTGGCAACAGCTCCCCAGAATTACAGATTATCTGCATCAGCTCGATCTATAGAACTCCCTATAAATATCCTTGAACTGGAAAGTTGTTTAGCTACAGCAAAAGGCAAAACTCCTGGTTTTGACAAAATATCTTATCCCATGTTAAAAAATGCGCCTAAAACATTAAAATTGCGTTTCATTTCATTATTTAACCACATCTTCGATAAAGGAGTTATTCCACAAACCTGGAAAATTGCAAGTATTATCCCTATTCACAAACCAGGTAAAGCAACAAATGAGGTGAGTGGTTACCGCCCAATATCTTTATTGCCTTGCGTTGGGAAAGTGCTAGAAAAAATTGTTTCAAAACGGCTTTTATGGTACCTGGATAAAAATAATCTTACCAATATAAATCAAGTAGCTTTCAAACATGGTCGATCAACAACTGACGCCCTCTTACACATGGACGATTTTATCACATCCGCTCTTTCTTCTAAGAATCATGTCTCAATTCTGTCAATTGACTTTGAGAAGGCTTTTGACAGAATTGGGATACACATTGTAATAAAAAAGCTAATCGATTGGAAGATTGGTCCAAAAATGCTTAAATATGTAAAAGCATTCCTAACAAATAGAAAATTTCGAATTAAATTAAATAATATATATTCATGTGTAAATAACGCCAAGAATGGTATATTCCGCAAGGATCACCACTCTCGGTCACAATTTTTATAATAGCATTTAACGAGCTTAGTGAAATCCTTACAAAATTTAGCGCTCTTCGTCATTTTCTGTATGCAGACGACTTAATTATAATGTCTAAATGTAAAAATGTAACTGAAATTACTAACAGTTTTCTAACCGCTTTAACAGAAACAAACGAATGGTCTAAACTTTCTGGATCTTTAATCTCTTTTGATAAAACGAAAATTCTACACATTTGTAAGAAAACTAGTTGTAGTAAACAAATTTCTCTTTCTTTCAATAATATTTGTATACAAAATGTAGATAATCTAAAAATTCTCGGTATATTGTTTGATACTAAGTTTAACTTTAAAAATCATTGTTTAATGCTTAAGAAAAGTCTAGTTACCAGAATAAATGTAGTTAAGTATTTATCTTCAAACAAAAGCTTTTCACACATGAACACCATCATTCGAGTCATCATATCAACAATTTTATCGAAAATCGATTACAGCTTGGTTATCTACGGCAAGTGTGCCAAGAGTTCCCTTCAAATAATAAAACCCCAATATCATTCCGCCGTCAGATGTTGCCTCAAAGCGTTTAGAACTACTCCAGTCAAAAACCTGCTTGCAGAAGCTGGCCTACCGTCTATCGAAGAAAGATACAATTACCTAACCTCACTTCTGATTCCAAAATTATTATTCACACCAAAATCTCCAGTAACAAATGACACAAAGCGACAAAACTATCGCCCGAGAAATGGATATTCCGCTGAACATTCAATCTCAAAAAACAACATCTCAACCGCCCTGGTTACTTTCCGAATCATCGTTAAATACAGACCTTACCAAGACACACAAGGCCTCCACAAACAACCACACCTACCAAGCACTGTATAGTTATATAGCACAAAAATACAAAAGTGAAAATTGGAGCCTAGTGTTCACAGATGGCTCTAAAACAGAGCATTTCACCACTTTTGCATTGTCGACGAAAATAAAAATCTCATAACGAATGGATTTCTGCCACAATTTTGTTCTGTTTTTTCTGCCGAAGCTTTGGCTATTTGCCAAGTAACAAAAATTAAAAGCTTTAAAAAAATAGTTATCTGCACCGACAGTTTATCCACTATTTCTGCCATCAAAAATATCAACAACAAAACTCCAATTGTTGAACACATAAGAGACTGCCTAATACAAAATAAAACCAGGCTTAAAATTATGTGGGTACCCGGCCACGTAGGGATAAATGGTAATGAGGAAGCCGACAGAGCTGCGAAGACTTCAGCCGACAATCCACTTGTTACGTTCTACTTCCATAACAACAGAGACTTAAAATCTCAAATTCGTCAAAACTGGCAGAGCAAAAATAAAGAAGAATGGAAAAATTACTATCATCACTAACCAAGATTTAACCCTCTTCTAGAGCCAATATTTTATCCGTTAAACTGCTCCAAATCTATGATGAGATGCTTTCTCCGACTTCGCATGGGACAAACTAACTTAACACACAGTCACCTATTCAACAAATCCACACCTCCATCCTGCCATCTTTGCAACTCAAACACTAGTCTTACCATGGATCATCTCCTCACATGCCAGAGGATTAACCAAGCTGCTAACACTCTACAAAATTGTTCATTTATTGATTTGCTTAAATCATCTACTGAATCAAATATAAAAACAACGTTTAAGATTTTTCGATCATTAAATATTGATAATTTAATTTAAGAACATATTCACTCATCACCACAACTAAAACTCTAACATCTGTTATATACCTATATATAGTATATATATTATTATCTATTTACTAATTTTTTGTAATATTTTAAGTATCTAGCTGATAGTCTCTGGTAACTAGGCTTTATACAAAATATTGTCAATTGTAATTTATTTACGTGATAATAAAGAAATAATAATAATAATAATTAAAAGATGACAAAAATATTTCTTTCTATTATAAATAATTGTATTGTAAAAAGGTTCTCTTTTGTGTAATTTCATTTAACATTTTATTATATTAATTGAGTCATTTAACAGTACACCGCCGTTCCATGGTACAAGAACAGATTATAATTTATATTAATTTATTCATTTAGTTTTGCTTTTAAAAGCTTTTTTTGTCGTAAGCCTTGTCTGTACAAGATTATCCCTGGTATAACCTTGCCAAGTATAACAATAAAACTCAAAGCTAAAAATAAAACTATTGCTGCAAAATTTTCCATAAGACCTTTTGCTAAAATTTTTGATACTAATAAACTGACACCAATAACGAGGAGTGATATTAGAAATAAAACCATAAGTAATGAATCAGTCTCCTGATACCAGGACGAAGGTAGCTCCGTGACTTTTCTGACAACGCCATCGCACTCATCTTTACTTTCAATACGATCTTGGTTTTTCTCCGTCATCGTAAAACGTAAGCAATCGGGTATAAAATTGAGTAATTATAAATTTTGTATTTTTCAGTTGGACTATATAGATCAAACTGATTTCATAAAATTGCAATAAATCGTATCTTATCTTCCTTTTGTTTAACTCACCACGATATTGGTTTCAAGTGATCAAATAATTGATAAGGATTGTTGACTAAATGTGATATTGTAACACAACAAGTTTTTCGCTTATTGGTTTTTAGATATTAATAGAAGTATTTATTTTAACCTCAAATAAGAATCTACAACTGAACACGATTTCTTTTCAATGCATTTTAAGAAGGTATGATTAAAACAATTTGAGTGAAAGCATATTAAAAATACTTACTTGATCGCGCATATCCGAAGCAATAATAATAGCAGTTTTTCTGCCTGATTTCACGATAGGCTGTAATATAATTGAAAGGCTTTTTAAAAATTAGAATGACGTGCATTTGAAAGAATAAACGTTTAAAAGTGACTTTAAAATCCATTTTATATTGGACGGTTTCTGAATATGTTTGGCTTTCATTCTGGAGCTAAAAACAACAAAAACAAACCTGTAAGAAGATTACCACTTTTGCCAAAATTATGCGTAACTTGGTCCCGAAAATCCATTATTTGTTTTAATTTGGGGTAGCCACCGGAAATTTGTTGCATCTTGTTGTACTTAATTCCCTGACTACAAATATACCCATTACAGACTTTTGAATGGTGCCAGACCACCTTGATCGGCCACTTATCGCATCCTGTAGCCATCGAGTCCCTGATTAAAAATATGTATAACCATGACAGACATATCAAACTTGGTCAGACCAGTCACAGAAAGGCCAAAAATGCATACTCAAGTGATATCTTACAATCTTTTCTGGTATATAAAACGAGAAAACTGTATGAACTGGGGTACCGTTTGACAACTATGTATGATCGTTTTGTTGAAACCAGCAATGACAAAAACACTGCATGATAAAGTTGGAATTGTTTATCAAGTAAAAATTCCAGCAATACGAAAAAAAATATAAAAGTCCACAAATAAAAATAGCTGTGTTTTTTTTTTTGGAAAAGCTATCCTCAGTACAGTAGCATCTGACACGTTTTAAACAAACAAAATCGAACTGCTGATAAAAGGAAACGTTGAACACAGCGGCCAATAGATTTTTGACATTAATTTGAAAAGTCTCCTAAATCTATTGACAGTAGGAATAAACTTATGTCTTTTATCGGCAGTTCTTATTGTTTGTCTAAAAAATTCTTTTAGTGAAAATAAGTTAAATTTACTAAACAAAGGTTTAAAATTTACGCCTAAACCTTAACATATAAAAATTTATTAGACACAATTGTAGATATCGAAACTTGTTTGAAGTTTAAAGTGCCATCAATTCAACACGATATCAGAAAAACTGCATCGGCGATTATAGATTCGAATAAAACTATGTCTCATAAAACGAATTTACCAACACAAACAAACCGAGATTATAAAAAGTTTAAAAGAAAAAGATGCGAAAGCCGACAAAGGCAACAAAATAGTTATGTTGAATAAAAATGAGTATAAAGATAGGGTTAATGAGTTAATCACAAAATGTCAATAAGTTTTAGAAACGAAAAGTTTCTAAAAATCCCTTACCGAAAATGATTTGCGACGGTTATTTCTGAGAAAAAGTATAAGTGAGAAGTTCGGTTCGCGATTAAGAAGATCTTTAATTATTTCAAACCCAAAATTAGCTTATCTATATGCCCTAAATAAAATATTGTATTCTAAACAAATTTTAATGCTGTGCTAAAAAGCCGGGAGGGACTAATAGCTTTTTCCAACCTCAACTCAGAATTAACTATATCTGTTCACTCATGGCAAGGGATCGGCTTTGCTCGGCTTTTCTGGGTATATTCATTTAAACGACAATTTGCGAGAACTAGAAAAAGGATCTGGAGTTTTTTAAAAGCTTTATAAGATGCGCCCCCTTATTAGAAAGCTATCAGAAATGTTTTTATCTTCACTGAAGCCATCAGAATTTCAATAGACGAATCGATGATAAAATTCAAGAAACAGAGCTGTTTCCGAAAAATTGGGTTCTGATCAGAGCTGACAAAAAAGGATATGTTTGCCAGTTTTAAATCTCCACTTAGAAAACTATGTTAGGTACCTATATTGATTCACTTGTGGTGAGAGACACTTAAAAAAAATTGGTAGGAAAAGGACATTGTATCTTTATTGATATTTTTTTAAATACGACCAACTTCAAAAAGGCCTGCAAGCTGATATGATTTACTCCTGCGGAACTTTTTGGAGGAAGAAACAATAACACCCACTGATCTATAATATGGCAAAAGTTTAAAGCAAGAGCAATCTGACAGCAATTAAGCAAAGAGGGTATTGTATTTTTAAAATGGAAATACAAGAAATCAAAGAGATGGTCGTAAGAAGGAGGTTTATTACAACAAACACATGGGCTATGTTGATAGGTGGACATGCTCAAGTCCATTTATGAAATAGATCACAAGTCAAACAAATGGTGGCATCATACTATTTTGTATTCGCTGGATATGTGTCGTTTGAATTCATTATTATTATTCAAAGCTGATTCGACAATTTTAGCACTAAAAATGTTTAGATTATCTGTTTGCTTAGGACTTGTTTAAAGCAAGACAGTAAAAACATTAAAAAGAAAATCAGGCCCACGATCACCCTTTAGTCATTTCAAGATCAAAGTGCCATACGAAAAAAGATTTGACAAATGTGATTATATGCCGAAACATTGTTCAACGCAACGTTGTGCACATTGCAGTACAGCATCTGAGCCTCACCGTACTAGGTGGTCCTGCTCTTCCTGCTGAGTTGGGCTGTGTTTAAATGATAAACAAATTTTTTGCATCATATCCCAACGCAAAAATTTACCGAATCAGATGGAATTGGACAATTTTCAGCTCCGATATATTTCATATTCATGTGAAATAACAGTCATTTGTTTTTTTTTTACAATTAATTCAATAATTTTATTCTAACACAGTTACAATTAATTAATACTCATAATTACAATTAATACTCATAAGTGTGCTTCCAGGTATCTATTACATCAGCAAATTGTGGCCATCCTTGTCTAAGTTTTAACTAAAACTAATGCTTCATATGGACTGAGTTCTATTTGCCCGGCTTGCAGAGTAACCCTAAAATATAAAAGGACACATGTTACTAATGTTTAGAATTTTATGAAGAAAATTGCATTTGTAATAGTAATTATTATTTTTATTTAATAAAAAATTGATCAAGAAATATTTGTCTGTGATCCTATTTTCTTCTTGCTTCTTTACTTAAAACATGTACAGAGAGTTTTAGGAAAGTAGGGATATCTTACTTACCCTTCGCCTTTGGTTGAATACAAGTTTACGATTGAAGTCTTTACGGTTTCCGGTAGAGTAACGTCATAGTCTCTTATATTAATTGTCGATGGGGTGTTGCTAACATTTGCCAAGTATACTAGTTTTTCACCGGTGGCTAATGATCTACCGAAAAAAAAAGACTTGTAACTCATCGAAATGATAAAGAATATTTCTAAGCATTTAACCTTTCTAATATAAATACTTGTTCGCTGAGAGCCTTGAATCTGTAATTTCCATTTTGTAGCAATTTGCTTGATTTTCGAAGATTAACCAAAGCTTTGTAAATGTTTAAATGACTTTTTGGTGTTCTTCGTTCATCTTCAACATTTGTTGTTTCATAACCCGAAGTGAGTGGGAGCCAAGTTTTGTCGGCAGTAGAAAATCCAGCATTTTTACTACTATTCCACTGAAAAGGTGTTCGTGATGGGTCTCTAGTAAATTTCTGATAAATTTCTGGATTAGAGTTGCATGCAGCTGGATCCACAGAATCTGCCCACGATATTTCACCATCAATCATTCCAAGTTCTTCACCCTGATGAATGAATGTAGGTATATGGATGTAAACATACAAACATAATTAGTGGGTAGGTAGAAATTATTTGAAATATTAAGGATCACTCATTTCTGATCTAGAATCTAGTGTTGTAATTAATAATTATGTTAAATAGCCAGATTGAGTTTAACAACCACTCCCATAGACTCCCCTCTGCGGAAACCTTCAAGCAAGGAAACAATGAATTAGTATGGGTATGGGAGGAACGTTGAAGAAAATATGTCCGATGAATGAACTTTTAGCTCCAAAATGTCCCATCTTGAAGATAAGCTATTCGTTGCTAAAGCTTCAGAAGTATAGCCCCGCTTATATTGGCATATAAGATTCTATACATCGTGGGTAGGTACTGTCAAATTCCGTCCAATCTGGAAAGCTTTAATCGACTTTCACAAGTGTGGCTTCCGGCTAGGCAGATAGTGGCATTAAGGCAGGAGGTTTAAAAAAATCAACGATAGTGGTTTGATGTTGTAGAACTCGGGTAGTCATTGTTAGTGGTTACTTGGTGAACCATAACTTTTTTACCAAATCAATTGTGCTGTGCTTTTTTAACCTTCGACCTTCCCTTGGTAGCTCCATAAGCTCGTAAAACCTTCCTTGACTTGCCGAACTTATAAACTCTTGTGTTGAACACAAAAAAAAAACAACTATTTTTGGAAAAAGCTTTCTAGGGTAGGAGTTTACGTACATAGGTAAGCACTTTTTCCCATCCCACAACACTGTACAACTCTACACTGGAAGAAAATCTGGAAGCGACCGAGAATCAGGTGTAAGGCTGCTTTTATTAAAACTGTACTTAATTGCCTGATGCCCTGGGAGCCTCTCGGAGAAATTAACATGAAGGCAAGGTTTTCGACTAGAGTACATAGTGTAACCATCAAACAGGGTTACTCCCAATAAAATGCCTCTTCTGATGACAAAAACTAGGCTTTCTACAACTAACTGGGTGCCGCTTACAACAATACAAACTGAAAAGGAGGTAATACAACTAAAGCGGGGACAAAGCTGTGGCAGGAGGAATACGCCAATGATGTGTTTAAATGTTTTTAGACCGAAGGCCAAGGCAGTTCACTATATTTTTAAAAAGCTTAGGGGCTTTGAGTGACGACGAAAATCACAAGTTCACAACAATATTGTTCATACAAATTTACACTTTATACCTGATGTCTAAACTTAAAATCATACCTGATACGTAATACTTGCACCTGGCAACATCATAACCAGCATATTTAAAGTATCAGCTACTTCAATTCCATATCGACTTGCAGTACGCCGCTTATCATGATTTCCAGTCTTCAACAACAATTAAATATTAACTAGAAAAATTCATTAATACCATGAAATTTAATTTCAACTCACCACCCAATTTGGTGTTTGTCCTGCAGGCATATTGTCCAACCAAGCAGCAATACTTTTTTCTAATTCTGTTGCTTTGAATCCTTTTTCTAACATTGTAATCAAATTAAAATTGAATGGCAAATGTGCTCCCTTTCTTGTAGCATTTCCATACATTGGCATGGTGAACCAAGCAGGGGCGTAAGTTTCTATTAACAAGACTCTAGTATCGCCGCCATGAATTCGTTGATAGTCATCCATAACGGTACGCCATTGATATACCATGTCAAGAGTTTCGGGTTGGTTTTGTGTATAAGGATGACTCAAATATTCATTATCGTCCTTATCGTCAGTGGTTCCACTGAGTGGTTCGTCCGGGTAACGTCCTGTACTATCAGGTGAGGCTTCAAATAAAACTGGAACCGCATCGATTCTAAAACCAGAAACTCCAACGTCCAACCAAAAACGCAATACTCGCTTCATTTCTTCAACAACCAATGGGTTTCGATAATTTAAATCAGCCTGTTGTACTGCAAATTGATGAAGATAGAATTGTTGTCTCTCGTCATTCCATTCCCAAGCCGATCCTCTAAAGGCTTGAAGCTACATATATGCATCAAACGTTTTTTTATTTATATCTTTTAGAACAAAAGCTAAACTGGCTTACCCAATTACTTGGTGGAAGTCGTTTCCCCCCGCTAGGATTCTCATAGCCATCATGCCAAACAAAGAAGTCCTCATAGCCACGCTCCCTTTTTACTGATTTTTTAAACCATTCATTCTCAGTACTAGCATGGTTTGGAACAAAATCCAAAATTATTTTCACACCAATTGACTGCGCCTTCGCGATGAGATTTTTCAAATCATCAATTGTTCCGAACTCGGGCTGAATTTCATAAAAACTTGATATATCATAACCAAAGTCAACCATGGGTGACTTGAAAATGGGAGAAAGCCAAGCTGCTGTTACGCCGATTTCTTTAAGGTAGTCCACCTTTGAGGCTATTCCATTTATATCACCAATTCCATCGCCATCGGAGTCCATAAAAGACCGAGGATAGATTTGATAAAATTGAGCAGTTTGCCACCAATCCTTTTTCGTTTCAGTTGTGTCAGGACCAGGAGCCTTACAGGCTAGAATACCAGTAGATAGAAATACTACTGCTATAAGAGTTAAACATACGGTATCCATGTTTCGAATACAATTATTGAATTCTGATAAAGGTTCTTGGGTATTTATATCGACTTAGGTTCAGTTGAATTTTATTACGTGAGTTGATCAACCATTCGATGATAAGTTTATTCAATCAAACCAGGGCTTCCGTCTTCTTATGAGAATGAAGTTATCACTTGAATATAAGATTGAATGAGTTTGTTTACTACAAGCATGTTGTATAAGAGTTTCAATCGATACAAATTAAATGTTATCTGTTATAATCTAAGATTATTTTATAATATAAGATAGGTAGGTGTTTTTTTTAGTTTGTTTAAGTTTGATCTATATATTTCGTCCAAAGTCGTATTTAGGGGTGGGGGTTAGGTTAAACTCTGTCAAATATGGTACGTTTTGACTGAAAAATAAGTGTTTTTAGTGATGCTTTTCGTTCAAATAGGGCTGCCGTATACTTATACCCTTTTTTGAGCTGACACCCGACATTTTTTTTTAGATAGAAAAGAGTCCGATCTAAAATTCGGTAGGTTTTTAGCTTTTAACTCTGTCAAATATGGTACATTTTGACTGAAAAATAGTGTTTTTAGTGATGTTTTACATTCAAATAGGGTTGCTGTATACTTGTACCTACCCATTTTGGAGTTGACACCCGACATTTTTTAGATAGAAGAGAGTCAGATCTAAAATTTGGTAGGTTTTCAGCTTTTAACTTTGTCAAATATGGTACATTTTGACTGAAAAATAGTGTTTTTAGTGATGTTTTACATTCAAATAGGGTTGCCGTATACTTATACCCATTCTAGAGTTGGCACCCGACATTTTTTAGATAGAAGAGAGTCCGATCTTAAATTTAATATGTTTCTAGGTTTTAACTCTGTCAAATATGGCTACCGCTTTACTAACCCATTTTAGAGTTGGCCCCCGACAGTTTTTAGATAGAAGAATGCAAAGGTCGAAATCTCGTGTACATTTCGACTTTTAACTGCACCTAAATTTATAGGTACTATTTGATTTAAATACAAAATATTTGAGTGTGTGTTTTCCAACTGGACGGAGTTACCATGTTATCAGCTTTAAGCCTAGTACGCAGCTGAAGCGAAACAAAATTTTTCGTTGGTCTCCAAGAAGACAACGAAGACCTCAGCGGAAAATATTGATGCAGAGTTTCACAAATCGCAAAATAAAAAAACAAAAACAAAAGCCAACAAAATCACACAATCCGCACACAAATAATGTACCGGGCAATTAATTGTATGCGAAAAGAGAATGGAGACTTCTCCAAATAAACCAGTGTAATCTTATTTCGCTGGTCGGGAACTGCGTACTGTAGAACGAAAAGCAGAACGAAATTTTTCGTTTACGATTTCGTTCAGCTGCGTACTAGGATTTAGACATTTAATTTATGTTTTGAATTTTTTAAGTAATTTTGCCTTTTGTTTGGCAATATGAATACCTTTTTTCCTTTTTCAATTAACAAAAAAGTTAATATGCTTAAAGTGATGTAGCTTTTTTCATTCAAACAGGTTTGCCACGTCGTATACCCATTTTTAAAGTGACAACCCTATGTTGTTATTTTCAGTATCATTTAATCCTTCATTTGACATCAATTTTTCTAACCCAAGTAATCCGACGGTAGCCTCCCCGACTATTAGAATAACATTGCTGATCCCCATTTTGTTCGTTCCATTGCCAGAGTTGTTCTACAGAAAATTTCAATTAGAATAGTAAGAAATTGATACATGTAGGTTTAAGAAAAATACTTTTTTTTCTTTGCAAAATTTTTGAAGATAAACTTCAATTGTTAAACCAATACGATTCATCATTGGAAAAAAATTAAAACAAAAAAAGTAATACCCCAAGACCTTAGTACAAAATTCAAGTTCTTCTGTTTTTTGTTTATGAAAAGGAGAAGACGATGACCACAGTACATGAGCAGAAAAATTTCGTGAAACGAGTTTTCCTGTCGTCCTGAATCTTATGATTAAATAGAAATATTAAAATGAAAACCGGTTCCATTGTAAATTCCGAAAATCTAGCGAAAGTTGTCTTTTCGCCAAACTATAATGCACAAAAATAGCTAACTGGATTAGGAGTACATCTCCCCCCTCCCACCGAACCAAAATCGTAGCTACAACTATGATTTCATCTAGGTATTTATTTACATTTATAACTAAAGCAATTTCTAATTATTTGTCTACAAATAACTCAAAAATATATGATTTAACGATAAAAACTTATCTAAAATGGCACAAGAGGGTAAACATAGCATTAATACAGTTAACAAACTACTATAAGTAAACATAAGAATTAATTGTGGTGTAAACATTATACTTAGGTATAAGTAATGGAGGAGGGGAACAAACTTATTCAAGAACGAATAATATTGAATTCTATAGAATAAACAAAATGGAATGCGCATAAAAAACGTACGGCCTTGAACTGAAGAGGCAGTTTTTAAGACCACTCACATACAGAAACAGATAGAAATAAATAACCACACTTTTGATTTTAATCCTATTCTCCATCCATAGGGGGAAGTGGTTGCCCCTCGTACACCCAGCACAATGTGTGTGCTGGGCACTGATCTCTATAAAACACTGGATAGTGGATTCCCTTTTAAGTATAACAGTTTTACTGAGTCAAATTGAAGATGACATTTAGATGGTACCAAAGCCATTTGGATGGTAGATACCAAAGCAGAGTCCTATCTCACTCTATACAGGTGAAAGGGAGAGACAAACTGTTCTGCAGCTAAAAAATGTTATACTGATAAGAGTACCTCAGCAGAGTTCAATATCTCTCTTCTCAAAAAGAAAGATGGGATAGACTTATTATAATAGTTTATAACAGTCCTTCAATCAGTGGTGCTGGGTTGTAGGAGCAATTCATAATACGCATACTTGACTCTTCTATCTTACACATCTCTTTATATCTGGGATGCTGTTTGTTTCATTCTCTCCTTTTTTTTGGAATGTGTTCATAAATATTTTGCTTGATTTCTGAGCTAATTTCGTGCAAATCCACTTAATTTGCATAACCTCATTTCTAATTGAGAATTTGTATGAGAAATTATCTCATTTGCTCTAGTCGAAACAGCCTATTAAATTCATGAATTCTTCTTTCGTGAACTCTTCTTTCATGAACTTCATATTTTATTTATATTTATTTTAAGCTTTAAAAAAAATGTGGAAAAGTGTCAAATGTGCCTCAACCACGGGGCACCTCCGACAGTAAGTCGTAGGTGCTATTTAAGGTAGAAGAGAAAAAGGCTTTCTATCTGTTAATGGTAGGAGAAAAATAAATGGCGTTTTGAGAACTGGCCATTCAGATGAATACTTTAAAAAGTGATTGTTTTCAATGCTATCAAAAATTATTTGAATATTTGGAATAATGGACCCATCAATTGAAAGAATTTCATGTATTTATTGGGTGGAGCTAAAAAATTATTTAAAATGGAAACACTATTGTTTATTTAAATTCTACAAAAGTTAAACTTATCATGAATGGTGGGTAGGTAATTTTTTGATGAACTTTAAGATAATATCAAATCATTAAAATTTCAATAAATTACTTGTAGATATTGAAAAAATTTCGAAAGCCTGGCCACTTAACGGGAATTTTTTTAAATTTTGTGATTTTGCTTTTGACTATTCTTTTTCTATAATGCAAGGGAAAGCAAGTATGTAACTTTTTGGCCATGATTACATGGCTGAACGCTGAAGTATTTAAGGGTCAACATGTGTGTTTATCTTATGAAGATATCGATATGTATACCTGACTTATTAATGGTTCTTACTTTTGGCTCCGAGCATATCGAAACAGACGAAGGCGGTAAAACTAACCCCTCCTTAAAGTATTTATAAGAAATTTATCATGTCATTAGAACACAATTCTACAATCGGGTGATTTCGCAGGTGATAATTTGTAATTATGAGCCGAACTTGTATACAAAGAGGTGAAGAGCCTAAAGATTTAATTATTTGTATTTCTTATGGACCAACTTGTGAGTGGAACCTACTCCTCCTAAGAAGTCGAATTTTGGACTATTCTTCAATTTTCAAAAATTGGCCGTTTTATAACTTTGCAAGAAGGTGCTTATGTACCTCTTTTTACGTCATTGTTTTTTGTGGTTGGAGTCATGTTCTCAATAATTTATAATTGGAAGGTGAATGTTAGGTTTATAATGAAGAAAGTTACTACCTTATACAGTTTTAATGCTTTATTAAAATTCTTGTATGTTTTAAAAATGTAAATGTTGGCTTTATTTCTTTCAATGAATAATTATGTGCCAAAACACTTGGTGCTAATGTCATAAACTAACAAGAGATGTCACATAAGAACGAGAAAAAGCATGTGTATTAGGATGTATACTATAGCGTACATACAAAAGTGTAGAACATACTATAGCTACCTGCAAACAAATTAAAAACAATAAAGAACAAAACTGATTTATATACCCCCTTTCCTGGAAGCCCCTAGTTGCACTCAACAACCGTGACACCATATTTTAATAAATGCGAATCCTCAGCCTCTCCCGAAAAGAATTCACCCACACAAAAGGAAAAGAGAGAGACAACATTGCTTAAATTTTAATAAGTATACCTCTACCATAACTGTATACTTGTACAGTGTACAACAGGCAGCCAACTTATGATTTATTAGACTCGAGTAATTGTCGCATTACAAAAAGATTACTCGCTTATACGTTTTTTTAAATAAAAGTCGAATTAATTTTACGTTTCATGCGCAAACATATAATATTCTTGGGCATTAATTTTCCGAAAAAGGAAATTCATTGCCATACTTTATTAAAACCAAAGGACTTTCTCCGCGCTGTCTATTTTTCCTTTTTTTTTAATTTTTTCCTCTTTATGTATGTGTGTGTGTAATGTGTGTGAATGTTTGTATAACTCTGTGATAATGACGACCAAAGGATAACTTTAATAGGCGTTGTATTCTACGAGTGAGAAAAAAATATTTTTTTTTGTTATTCCTTCGTGAAAAGCTTTTTATCTGAAAGGATGTAAATCCTCCTTAATCGTGTTTAAAAATGAAACGAAACCGAAACGCGTTTTTACAAGGGTAATAGGAATCAAAATAATGTATATAGCTACAGAAAAAAAAAAAAAAAACTGAGGCATAAAATAATCCCTTTGATAACATTGCTTTGTATAAGCTTAGAAGGGATATAAAAATGCTTTTATTTATGAAGTCTTGACACTTTTTTTTGTCATTCTTATGAGCCGTGAAGGGAATACAAGCATTAGCTTTGCTATCGATATGAAAAGGGTTGGTTTCTTTTCTAAGAAAGGAAATACATACAGTGCTGTGTAAACCTGTGAACCTTTTACAAACACAAAATAAGTAGGTAGTACCTAAACAATATTATGGTATTTCAGCAATAGCTGGAATTTTTATTTGAAAAGCTGCAGTGTGTGTTTGTCATTGCTGTTTTCAAGAAAACAATCACAGTTGTTAAACTAACACTGCCAATTGCAACTGTGTTGCAAGTTCTTCCTCCACATAGTCGTAGTTGACCCATTTTATTTATTACTTCTACAACTCTTCTACTACATGTCAAACTTTAAAAAAAGACTTAATAAAAAGGAAGTAAACAATCGACTGTACTTATCAATTTTCACTAGATAAATATCAACAGCTCGATATGATCGTGAGTGATTGACATAACACTGCTAAAAAAAATCTAAATCAGAATAGAACAGAACAGCGCAAGTGCATGAAAACTGTGATAGCAAAAAAGAAAAGAAAAGTCTAGCTTCGTGTTTCATAAATTTGACGTTGCCGATAAACTCTGAACGTTAAAATTATTTTTTTGTTATGATTTCTCATTCAATTTAATATTTCATGGAACACTAAGTAACAGATTTTAAAACAGTTTAGTCCAAGATTTTTGTTCATAGAATATAAAAACCTGTACTTTTCTGATCTTGTTTTTTCTGTTCGGGACAGATTCATTAAACACACTAAATATTTCAGACATTGTATATAACAGCAAATGGAATGTTTTTTAATTAATCAATCGATAAAACTTAATTCGCAGGTTCAAGTTGAAAATTATTTTCACACAGCACTTTCTTGCAAAAATGAATATCAGTTCCTTCTCAAAATAAGAACCGATATGATTGAAAAAGTAAATATTGCCGAGACCCAGCCCGGAGTGACAGCTGCCATCGTATCTTGAGAAAAAAAGACGACTAAACAATGAAAGATTTCAGTAAAATTTTCGAAGAAATGTTGCTCTTTGTAACTTTTGGAAACAAAACTATATTCATATGCATTTTGGCACAACGTTTTCTAAGTAGAATTCTGAAAAACATCATGTGGTAAGTCTTTGAAAAGAATAAAGCTAAAAATTATTAAAATTTTTTAATATTTATATAAATGTTTAATTTAGAATCAAGAGCCCGTTAAATAGTTGTTGCAAGTTTCGTAGAACTCATAGTAGGTATCTTATTTGTTATGCGTGCCACAATGTTTACCCAATTTATCCTTAGACCATCTTTCTGGTGAAAATTAAAACATATTCATAGGAAAATATTATTTAGTTTTCAAGGATTTTAGGTATATGGCTGAGCGACCCACAGGCATAATATATAGAAGACATAGAGTGTTCCATATATAATATGCGAGGGTTTTAGAAAGTCACGTAGCTATTATAGGTAGGGAGCATAAAACGTATATCCCTAATATCCCACCATCTTAACAGAATTAATTAAATATTTACGTGGTTTATGAAACTGATATGTGGAGGGGTTTTCAGTTTTACTTAGTTAGATAAGCTTCTTAGCTCATAAATTATAAGCTTCACCGTGAAAATGGTGTACCTACCTGCTCTCTAAATGCATGCACTACACAAGGAGGGTATTCGAAATGCTCATCATTTCCTTACCAATATGTATGATTTAAATTTGCAGGATGAGTGAAAAAAAAAATAACGAATAAAAGATTAACTAGGTAACTTCTATTCTGGACATTAGCGCCATATAATTAAGTATTCTATGGTAAAAGAAAATATTGAATAGATTTTGTTTTTGAGTCAATAGTCCTTAATGCGTACCTTATAAAATTTTAAAATAGGTACTTTTTAAAAACTAAATTTTTGAATTGACAATTTTGAAGGTATAGTGCTGCCAGCTAACTTGTAACGCAACTGCTCAAAAACTTAAAATAATGTGAAATTTTCGATTTAGGAACAATCATCACTTTCATGAAGCTCCCGAATAGGGTGAAATTGTTCCTATGCAGAAAATTTTTGAAAAATCTATTAAAAATGAAAATAAAAATTAAAATCTCTTGGGAGACTTAATATGCGACTCAGAAACGTTTCAATCATTGAAATTAAGTAAATAATTTTGAAATGAAATGCTGTTGGGTCTAACACATTCATGCTTTTCATTGAAATAATAATTTTTCTTGACTTAAGCAATCATATTATTGAAAATAGCAATGTATATGATTGCTCGTATACCTTCGACTTCAGAAAAGCGAATTTCCAGTTGCTGTCTGAAAATTTTAGTAGATCTGGATTTGATAGCTTATTACGGTCCACTGATATTAACGAAGCAGTAACAACCTTTTATACTACCCTCAACAACTGCGTTAATAATACTGTCCCTTTAAAAAATTTCAAAAAATATGAATTTCTGCCACTCATGGTACACAAAAGAGCTGAAAACACTTCGAAATAAAAGAAATAGAGCATTGAAAATGTACTTAAAAACTCTTTCTCCACTGGATCACACCACATAAATATATTCTACTTTTTGAAGAATTTAAAATCCTTTCCCATACCCTTTATACAAACTATATAAATGAAACGGGTAGTTCATTGAAAGAGGACCCTAAGACATTCTGGAAATTCGTCAATTCAAAGAAAAACTCCGACGGTTACCCGGCAAATTTTATGTATGAAAATATTCCAGTACAAAAAACAACAGATATATGCAATGCTTTCGCGAAAAATTTTCGTAACTCTTTTGTTGATATAGCCGTCGATGTTGATGAATTTTTCTTTAATAACATACATTCCTTTGCCCAAACGAGTTGCAATAACATTCCTATCCAGCAGAAGACAATTTTAGACCTTCTTTCTTCTTTAAAAGAAGATTGCTCATCTGGCCCTGATGGCATTCCTCCAATAGTCTTAAAAAAGTGTAGAAATATATTAGTTCAGCCTCTTCAATTCTTGTTCGAGCTTTCTATTAAATCAGGTAAATTTCCCTGCACATGGAAAAAATCGCTGAGCGATCAGAGCAGAGCTCTGAGCAGATTATGTCCGTGCCCTCAGATTTAATTAATAAACACACTTGATCGCTGAACTGATTCCAGCCGTAATTTGTTCGCACCAACAACATTATTTGTTCACTAATAATAAATTTTTGTTAACAAGTAGACGGGCGACTGTCCTGTGAACTCATTTTTGATTTTTTGTATTTTTTTTCGTCATTCAAATCACTAAAACCAATAAGCTCAGCATTTCGCTCAATTTGCTCGGTCATGTTATTCTGAGCAAATCGATTTAGCTCTGAGCTAGAATTAAAACACTTGTTTCTTACTTTTAAAATTAAACAATATTTATTTGGAACTATGTCCTTTATTATTGAAATACTTTTTACTAATTCTAAAAGGAGCTTAAGGCTACTATGTAGTTACAATAAGACTATTGATAAATTCATCATACAGTCGTATTTATATACTTTTCTTATCTATCTACAAGGAGACCCAAGCGTACAATCGTCTTGCTTGATAATGAAGAAGAGATAATATTCCAACATTGTATACAAACGATATTATCTCTTTTACATATGTTATCATTGTAGCGTTGTGTGCAAGACTGTACTAGAGACTAAAGATATCATTGAATACAAATAATGTTATCTTTTTTCTCAATATGTTTTGCTATGGATACTTAACTCCCCCCCTTGTTAAACGAAATCGTCCCGATTTTTCGACGCTATTTTTAACATTTCTCTTTCATAAGTTTTGTTATATGCGTCAATCTTTTTTTGTTTTTGACGATCTGTTATACATTGTATAGTTTTTATCATTACGTACGTAAATGCTAGAATAACAATCAGTGTTACAATTGTGTATATAGTTGATAATATCGGTTTTTCTTCAAAAGGAATAATTAGTTTTTTTAAAGTATCTATGTTATCGAATTTGTACATTGTATCTTCTTTAATTATTTGGTCGATGTAAGACTCTGAATTATGATTTCTTAATATAACTTCTTTAATTTGCTTATGCATGTTTTTGTATATTTTATCGTCTAGATTTATAGTGTTTTCATAAGTAACTAAGTTTATACCATTAATTGTTTGATTATTTAACTTATGCTTACCGCTTAATAACATAACACCGGATTCAATTTCTAAGTCGTAATCGTATTCTTGTTTAATGTTGCATTTTGAAGTTATATTCTTTAAAAGTGGAATAAGACAATTTTCTTCTTCAAAGTTAATTTCACAAATGTTTTTACTTAGATGATTTTGACAATTTCTTGTTCTTAAATAAGTTTGGTTACATAAGGCAATTGTTTTATCTGTAATGATTTTTCCATGTTTTGAATTTAAAGGTGTTACTTTATACAATTTACATGATTTAATTAGAACTGGATATTTATATATTGTGATGAAGAATTCATCAGTTCTAGCTAATAATATTTTAGAGTACTCAAGTATATTTATTATGGGTACTTGAATTATTTCATGTTGAATAATATTTTTAATGTCATCTAAGTCTAGGCTTTCTGATAAATATTCATTATTTTTTGCTGCATTAATTGTTCTGGTCAATAATAATAATTGTTCGTACACTTGTTCTATTACTAAATGTTCTTTAAGGCTCTGACCTTCGAATTGTTGCAAAATTTGTTCAAATCTAGAATTTATAGTTTTTTGTTTATTATTGTTTTCTATGAGATTATTTATACTCGTTTCTATGTTAACTAAGTCATAATGGTCAGGATTACCAAACACATATTTGAAAGCTGTTCCTAAAAAGTTAATTGATCTAGTATGCCTAGTATGTTCTTGTAATTGGTCTGCTAAATTCTTAATTTTACTTAACCAAATTTTTTCTTCTTGTGTAGGTTGATATTTACTAGTTACGATATTTACGTAAGGTTGAAATATCGAAGTCAGGTTGGTGGCATGTAACAAATAAGTTTGTTCTTTGAATAAATACACGTCATCTGTTTGCGTAAGTATAAACTTCTTGTTTAGTAACTCAGTTATTTGAACGTTTCCTTGCCCTTCTTGACTCTGTACAATTCCTAGTAATGTTAGGAATATTAATATTTTCGTCATCTGAAAAATGATAATTCTTTATGTTATCCTTGTGAATTTTTATTCCTTCTTTAGAGATTACAGTGTCTCCTTTATCTTCTTCTACTATTCTTGTTATGTATCTGGCGTTAGATTTCTTTCTAAGACCTGTGATTCTTACCATTATCTTATCTCCTTTTTTATACTCTCTGTGTCGAGTTCCTTTATTTAGACGTTCGATCACTTTTTTGGATGCTGAGTTTAGTTTATTTATTATAATTTCACTATTGCTATATTTATTTTGATTAAAGAAAATGTCTCTAGGTTTCAAACCGGTAACTGAGTGTATAGAATTATTTAATTCACGCACTGTTCTAAATATTTCTTCGATAAGTCTTGTTTTATTCTGAATTGTGAATATTCTAGACAGTTCAGTTATTGTACCGTTTACACGTTCTACCTGACCGTTCGCTGTCGATCTGTATACTGGAGTTTCTACTTTAGTTATGTTGTATTTCAAACACATTTGGTTCACCATTTCTGTTTTGAATCCCTTCTCGTTATCTGTCATGAGTCGTTCACATTTTGGGAAATAATTAGATAAGACCTCTTCCATAACGTCGTACAGTCTGTTTCGAGTTTCGATTTCCCGAAGGATTGTATATTTAGAATACTTATCTACTGTTACAAGGAAAGTATACTTGTCGTTGAAGTATATGTCCATATGAATGTGTGTTCCCACATGTGTTGGTATTTCTGAATTATTCAGAGGTTCTCTGATAGGTTTTCTTTCATATTTTCCAAATAGACATGCTATGCATTTTTTGTTGAAACTCTTTGCTTGTTTATTTAGATCGGGCCAGTAATATTTCTCTGAGATTTCTTGTATATTGTTACGTAACCCTCGGTGTGCTCTTTCGTGAGTTACCCTTACAAGTTTTAGTTGTTCCTCCAAATTTGTCACGTCTTGAAGTTTTCTTGGTGTGAATATAAATCTTACTAGTGGGAATTCTTTTTTTATGTTTTCACCATATTTGTATATGTTTTCAAATTTCGTATGCAAAGCTACAATCTTTTGGGGTTGTATAACTTCTTTCATCTGCCTTAGTAAAGAGTCTTTGTCCTTAAACTTTATTATGAGTCTTATTTTGTTACTAAAATAGATTTGTGTTTCGATATTATTTGTTATATCTTCAATAAGTTCGAACTGTGCAGCGTATGCATTAAAAGGCTGATTCACAGTTTTTATTATATCATTAGAAGAACTTTCAGCTGAATGTGCTGTTTCTATGGTAGAAGTATTTATGCGTTGACGTGATAATGCGTCAGCTACAAGATTTAGGTTTCCTGGTTTATAAACTAATTTTGCTCCAAAGTCTTCAATGATTCCCTTCCAACGTTTCAGCTTTGTGTTGGGATTTTTTTCTGATACAGAATATATAAGGCTCTGGTGATCGGTATATATGGTTAAGTCTGCTATACCATATATGTAGTTTCTGAGTTTTTGTAAGGACCATATGATCGCTAATAGCTCTTTCTCGTTTGTGCTATAGTTCTCTTCTGTCTTACTCAGTGTTCTTGACAAGAAGTGTATAGGTTGCTTATTCTGACTTAGTACGGCTCCAATAGCTATGTTGGATGCATCAGTAGTAAGCTCGAATGGTTTACTATAATCCGGTTGAAAAAGTTCGACTTGTTCTTTCAAATAATTTTTTAAAATTCTAATCGCTTCTAATGCTGAATCATTCAGATTTAACTTAATATTTTTACTTTGTTTTTTGTTTACTTTACCGTTATCTCCTCGTAAATATAATGTCAGGGGCTTGGCTATGCTTGCGTATCCTTTTATAAACTTACGATAGTAACCTGTAAGACCTAAAAATCCTCTCAAATCCTTTACCGTTTGTGGGACTGGAAAATTTTCTATAGCTGCTATTTTCTCAGGGTTCGTAGTGATTCTACCATGTCTGATTATGTGACCTAAGTATTCTACTTCTTCTTGAAAAAACTTACTTTTCTCATCAGATATTTTTAATGTGGCTTTATTGAGTACGTCGAATACTTGACTTATGTGCTGTATATGTTCTTCCTCAGATGAAGAATATATCAATACGTCATCAATGTAAACGTGTACGAATTTACCTACAAAGTCTCTCAAAATGTCGTCCACGCATCTCTGAAATATGCTTGGTGCATTTTTGAGCCCGAAAGGCATTCGTTTAAAATGATATTTTGCGCCATTTATAGCAAAAGCTGTTTTTTCTTTATCATCTGTTTTGATTTTAATTTGGTGGAAACCTGACTCCAAATCTAACGTTGTAAAGTACTTGGCTTTACCTAAATTTTGAATTGTCATGTTGACATCCGGAATGGGGTATCTGTCTGTTACAGTGTGAGCGTTAAGTTTTTGGAAATCAACAACCATGCGCCGTTTTGGTTTTCCTTTTTCGTCCAAACCTTTTTTAGGTACTGTCCATATGGGACTGTTATAAGGACTATGGCTTTTTTCTATTATATCGTCATGTAAGAGTTTCTGTATTTCTTTGTTTACGAATTCGTTATCTGCTATGGGATATGGATATTGTTTAACATAAACCGGATTATCATTGGTCGTCCTAATGCTTGCTTCTATAGTATCTGTAAAGGGTAACGGTCCTATGCTGTTATTAATCTTCATCAGTCTATCTATGTCTGCTTTATAAATATTATTTTCCCCAATTATGTAATTAATTTTCTGAATAGATTCGACACTGCTTATGGTAGTTAGAGTCATATTACTGAAATTTATTTCCGCGTTTAGAACTTTAAGTCCTTCATATCCTAATATCATATCAAAAGACTGAATATCCTCTAATTCAAAAAATGTTATATTTTTCTTTAATATCCTAACTACTTTCTTTGTATCTACCATAGAATAACCATGCATTGTTTTTATTTTTATAGGTTTAATTTTAATTTTTTCGCTAGAATCGCATTTTCTATTAATGTAATTATGGGTTGCACCAGTATCAATAAGAATTTTATAAATTTTCTTAGAAATAGTACTAGTTAAATTTAAGCAGGGCAACCCGTCTACTAGTTTAAATGATCTATTCTTATGTTATTATTTACCATACATTCCGTTTCATCTGCTTCTGCATATGTACTGCTGACATCGTCTCTGCGTTGTAGTCGGGAGTTATTTACTCTCTGCTGCTTGAAGTTCTGCTGATAAGATCGTTGCGGTCTGTTGTGTGTGTTGAAACTCCCGCTGTGTTCACGTTTCGCTGGTGGATTATATACATCGGGTTTGTATTGATTCCAATTTTGTCGCTGTGCATGTACAATTTGTCTCGAGTTTATCTCCATCGGCTGTGGTCCGTCATTTCTCTTGAAAGGGTTTAGGCGTGGTCCTTGATTGTGTTGCTGCATATTATCGTATTGCTTCTGGGGTTGATAATTCGTTGTTTGGCTCGAATAATTTGGTCTTCTTTCGTTTCTGCGTTCATGTGGCATATTTTTGTGGTGCTTATCTTGAGTGAGATGTAAATGCCTGTGCACATTATCATGTTCTATTCTGCGAGCAATTGCGAATGCGTGTTCTAGATCATTTATTGTAGCTGAATATAATGATCCTCTTGTAAAGTTGTCACTCATACCATCAATGAATATACGAACTGCGTCGTCGTTAGCATTTTTAATTAGTCTGTCGATTATATTCGGCGGATCACCTGACATAGTGATTTTTGATATTATTAAATTGAGATTTTTATTTATCTCGTCGTGGTATTCAGACAGTGTGCTTCTTTTTTGCGTGATGGCTTTCATCATGTCTTGTAGCACGTATAGAGGTTCTTGATTAGAGTACGTATAATCTAATCTGTTACGTATCGCCTCAAAATTAAAAATTGTGTTATAATTAGTTAACACATTCGCGGCTGCACCCTGTATTTTACTTTTCACTATAGTCAATGCTGCTGCGTACTTACTGTGTGTTTTGAAGTTTTTAATGCTGTCCATTAATCTGGATGCTTCTTCGCGCCACGACCGATAATTTGATTGATCGCCGTTGAAAATAGGTAGGCTTTTAAATGCGTCTAACTGTATTTCACTACCATCTGTATATGTGGTTCTTATTTCCTCTAGCACAGGTATGTTTGGTACTATGCCTAATCCAGATTTTACTTCATTTAGTTTTGTTTCTAAATTAGTGTTTATTTGATTTTGGTTAGTTATTATTGCTGCTAACCTTGCATTCTCTGTGCGTGTGTGCTCTAGGGTTTGTGTTACTGTGTTGCACCTGGTTTCTAAAGCTTCTAATCTTGCCATTAATACTGCGAGTTGTTCCATTTTGAACTCGTGTCTGTTGTCGTCGAATTTGTGTGTTTTTTTTCTCCACATATACACTTTCACTGAATTGCTTTGCTGCTTCGTACGAAGAAGCTATATTTGTACCTGCTATGCTAGGTAATTCTTGTAACCGGTAACGCGAGTGTTCTGTTTATACTAGATTTCACTACTTGTTCCCGAGGTCCGCTCGATTGAAGTTAAAAAGTATATTTAACCTCCTGGCAGGATCGCCAATTAAAACACTTGTTTCTTACTTTTAAAATTAAACAATATTTATTTGGAACTATGTCCTTTATTATTGAAATACTTTTTACTAATTCTAAAAGGAGCTTAAGGCTACTATGTAGTTACAATAAGACTATTGATAAATTCATCATACAGTCGTATTTATATACTTTTCTTATCTATCTACAAGGAGACCCAAGCGTACAATCGTCTTGCTTGATAATGAAGAAGAGATAATATTCCAACATTGTATACAAACGATATTATCTCTTTTACATATGTTATCATTGTAGCGTTGTGTGCAAGACTGTACTAGAGACTAAAGATATCATTGAATACAAATAATGTTATCTTTTTTCTCAATATGTTTTGCTATGGATACTTAACTCTAGCTCAGATGTAAAAATGAAACAGACTTTTTTTGGTGTCTGAGCTAAAAAGAAACACTCTTACCTTGGAATCTTTTATTTACAGCACATGCGTATGCTAAATAATAAAATGTACTAGTCACTTAAGATTTAAGATATTAAATAAAGAGGATCCTTCCCTAAATAAAAAATATTATTTTTCTATTACTAAATAACATCAAAATAATAATACTCTAACAGCAGTCCAAAAATAAAATGGTTTTAAATGCTTTCCATTCACTAAGTCAAATGTGAACACGAAATGCAATTTGCAAAACTGCTTTAAAATTTGTATATCTAGTTTAGAAAATTGTATCTGCTCAGCTCGAGCTCATATGAGTACCTACGTTACGTACATACGTAATGAGCTTTGCACTGAGGAAACAATCTATCGAAGTTCACTTTATTATTTCAATGATTATTTGAAAGCCATTATGGCCTTAAAAATTAAATTGCATTCTAGTTGGGGCGTGCTTTTAAGCTCACCATATAATGGCTTTTTCCTTCAACGATGTTACGGTTAGACCAAAAATTGAGGTTTGAAATACAATGGAAGTGGAAGCTGCACGCACATGCTGAATAATTAGATATTCATGAAGTGAACACTTAATCGTTTATTGAAAATTCGCTGGTACCCTGCTCTACAACATATTGAAAGAACTAACTTAATGAGCTTAATTTGAGTGCACAAAACCGTAATGATGTGTAATTTGCAAAAAGCCGATTGTAAACCAAAATAAGAAGGAACTTTTGATGTGTCTGTTAATTTTTGGAACTGTAAGCTTAGTTTGAAATTTAATAAAGCATAGGTATTTAATCAAAATATTCATATAGATACAAATAGATAGATATTCTTTACAATTATACAGTGAAAAAGAAATATGTTAGCCTTTAGTTGCCTATCAAATAATTAAGTTGATACAAGAAAAAAATGAGTTACGAAGTCTAAAAGAAGTTAAAGCAGACCATCACTATGTGAATATAGGGCCCGAATCAAAGAACCCGTTGACTTGAGAAATGTGATAGAAAGAGGTGACTCAATGAATAATGGAAAACAAGAGTTTTCGAGTTCCTGATTGGTTGATTAATGTGTGTGAAGTTAGAACCGCCACAACATAAGTGAAAAAATTTAAGTAAGCAGGAATTTGTTGCCTGTTTGTTGTCACATTCCCGAATTGTTAAAGGCAGGACGCCTTTAATGGTTTTGGTTTTCGTAAAAAAAGGAGCCTCATGATTGTATGTATTTGTTGCTCTTTAAAAAAGTGCATTTCAGATATCTGTTCCAACTCCTTCAGCATTTTTAAGGATAAATCTAAATTATCAATAAAATTCCCTCATAACTAGATTACTGAAATTGTTAACTTCTTAGAAGCTTGGGATCCAACGGCATTTGAGTGACGTAATTATAAACAGGTTTTCTAAATTTGAGGTTGAGTGAAAATGATCCTTTTTGAAGAGAAACAAATTCAAGCTTAAAGCTTCGTTAGTGTTTTTTTCTTAAAACCCTTCTTGGAAAAAGTACATTTTTTTCCTACAACCGTGAAATTGTACGGCAAACTTTTTTTAGATTTTGAGTTTTAATGGGTTTTCAGCAACCTTAAGTGAAGTAAGCAGGCACGTTGGCGTTAAGCTAAGATCTTGACGGGCATTTTTTGAGAAGGTGGAATTTTGGTTTTCGTAACTGAAGCAATTCCCGCTAACGAAATCGACACTACGCCTCGGATAAGGACTGATTTAACGATGACGACTTTTGGCTATTGTACCCGGACAAAGATTAGTTTCTGGAATGTATGTACCCTTCTCGACAATGGTAAAGAAGGGCCCAAAATTCCAGATTCCTCCAACTTGAACGAGAGTTCATGCGAAACGAATTGGACATCTAAGGACTAAGCGAAGTTCGGTGGTTGGGCTCGGGCAAATATAAATCCCCAAACCTTAACACTGTACTGCTCTACACCGGAAAAGAGCCTTGAAGTGTCCGGGAATCAGGTGTTGGGCTGCTACTTGCCAAAACTGCTCACAATAGCCTAACTTCATGGGAGCCTCTAGCAGACAGGATACTAAAGGCAAGGTTTTGGACTAGAGTACGTCGCGTCACCATCATACAGTGTTACGCCCCAACAAATACCTCACTTCCTGAAGTAAAGGACGCCTTCTATAACCAGCTGAGTGATGCTTACAAAAATACACCTCGCGGAGACATCATAATGGTCATGGGAGATCTGAATGCCAAAGTTGGCAATAACAACGAAGGACTGAGGCATGTCATGGGAAAACATGGCGTTGGCGATTGCAACGACAACGGCGAACGTTTCGCGGATTTCTGCAATGTCAACCGTCTTGTAATTGGTGGTACCATGTTTGAACACAAGACGTGCCACAAAATAAGCACAAAATAGGCGGGCAACCTCCAACGAAATTGACCACTTCGAGATCAGCCGACGTTTTAGAAGTAGTCTCCTGGACGTCAGGAACAGAAGAGGGGCAGACATGGTATTGGCCAGGGACTACCATCTGATGGTAGCTCTCGTAAGACTACTCACAGCTGCAGTTCGGAGATCCCAAGGAAACACTCGAATGCCCAGGTTTAATACCGACAGACTAAAGGACCCCGTAGTTCACCAACAACTAGGGGACCATCTTTCCCAAGGACTGAGAACAATCAGCAGCAGTTAACCTACCTCCATTGAAGACCAATGGTCTGCTGTGAAAAATGTGTTCATAACCGGTGGTGAAAGAATAGTCGGGCGCAAGAAAGAAATAGTGCTTGGCTATCCGCAGAAGCCTGGGAAAAATCGACGAAAGAAAACAAGTACGAGCTCGCATCCCAGCTACTCAAGCAGCAGAGAGAAACGAACTAGAATCCACGTATCGCATGAAGATGAGAGATGTTTACCGTAGCGTGAGACGTGACAAGCGTAACTACATCAACGCATTAGCTGAGGAAGCAGAAGAGGCCGCAAATCGGTGTGACAGCAGAACTGTTTATAGAATCACCAAGGAGCTTACTGGAGTACTATGCTCCAAACAACACCTGGTGAAAGATATAGATGGTTCCCTGCTCCATTCGGATGAGGACCAGCTCAGAAGGTGGAAGGAACACTTCGCTTCGGTTTTAAAGTGGTTTTAAACAACGATGCGCATCCAATACCTGATGACCCGTCCGAAGCAACAAATGCCCGAATCCGCACCACACCTCCAAGTAGAGAAGAGATAATTACTGCAATTAAAACACTGAAGAACAACAAGGCGGTAGGACTTGACGGTATTCCTGCAGAGCTCTTACAAGCAGCACCAACGACATCCAGTGAGCTACTGCATCCACTCATAACGAGAGCCTGGAACTCTGAGTGCTTCCCGGAGGAGTGGAAAAAGGAAATGATCGTCAAGCTCCCGAAGAAAGGAGATTTGATGCAGCGAAAATTATATTAGAGCGAATAAAAGAACATCTAGAAGACACACTCGACGCCGAACAAGCAGGTTTCCGCACTGGTTCATCTTGTGGTGACCACATTAACACCTTGCGCATCATTATTGAACAGTGAGTCGAATATCGATCACTACTTCACCTGCTGTTTATTGATTTTGAAAAAGCGTTTGATAGTGTTTGGTTACACATTTCAAAATTTAATGTAGACACCGAACCTGAAGACTTAGTTAATCATATATCTGCTCAGTTTAACATACCCATAAACTATTTTAAATGTTTTAAACTATTTAAAAAAGGGTTATCCTTAAGCGATTATTCTCATGTGAATTTTAAACTGAGTGTCCCCTCTGATTGTTACAACAAACTCATGAGTGACTCTTCTTTACGGCCTATGTTCATTAAGGTAAAAAAGTTTATTAACCATCCAAAAATCGACGGTGCTGCCTATCCTGTGAATTTGACGTAATAAACTATAAACCAAACACCATTCACGGACCTTCAAAATCATCTTTAAATGAATTCAACGCTGCTGCTCGATCAAGTAATTTATCATTTTATTATCAAAATGTAGGAGGTATTAGAACCAAGTTAGAATCATTGTATCTTATCGCCATTCGTTCGTCCTTGTCATGTAGAGAAGTACAACTAAACTCAAATAATATATCTACAACAAATTATGATATTGATCAACTGATTGTTTCGTTGACGATTAATGGAAAAATTGAATTATTTATTATTATTAATTATATACCTCCAAGGAGTTCATGTTTATTTTGAATCTTATTGTCAAACTGATATAATTTTCACTGATTTTGCAAAAGCATTTGAAAGGCATTTGAATCATCATATTCTTTTACACAAACTTTTGAAATTGGGTTTTCATTCCAAGTTTCTTGATTGGATGAAATCTTATTTGACATCGAGAGTTCAAGTTGTTAAGATTGACGATCATCAATCTAATCAAATATTGGTTCCATCCGGTGTCCCTCAGGGTAGCCATTTAGGCCCATTATTGTTCCTGCTTTTTGTTAACGATATTCCTGAAATCTTTAAAAATTCTAATTGTCTTCTTTTTGCAGACGACCTTAAGCTATATCGTAGTATAAAATACTCGGATGATTGTGCTTTGTTAAACGAATACTAAAATAAACTGGCAGAATGGTGTAATATAAACTTCCTACATCTTAATATTTCAAAATGCCAAGTCATGTCTAGTTTTTGAAAAATGTCTCCGATATTGTTCGATTATCATATTGGAAGTTCTTCTTTGAATAGAGTAGCTCAGAAGAAAGATCTAGGTGTTATCCTTAATACAAAACTTTCTTTTCTTCCTCATATCGACTACATTATAAACAAATCCAACCAAATGGTAGGATTCATCAAAAGAAATAGTAAGGAATTTACAGATCCGTATACCGTAAAGACTCTTTTTATCTCTCTCGTTCGGTCTTTGCTTGAATACTGCAACACAGTTTGGAACCCTTACTACTATAACTCGTGTGCAAGAATATGTTTTATAAACTTCATTGGGGTACCGTTATCCCATCTTATGAAACTATTTGGAATGCAGAGTTTGACAAATCGACGTGCTTATTTTGCGATAATTTTCATTAGAGATATACTTACTTATCATAATAAATGTGTACAACTCTTAGCGCTAATATCTATTCGTGTTTCCACTCATAATTCCAGAGATTATGTTCTTTTTTACGAGCAATTAGATGTTGCATCAGAGAGGCAAATTCAGTTTGTACTAGGTTAGACTTTTTCAGAATTTGCACTAGAGATACCTTTAAGATTTATGTTTAAAATGTATTAAGATCAACTTGACGTTTGTATATATTATACAATAATTTAAGCTATAGTGAATAATTGTATCTATTAGTCTATAAGAGAACTATGTTTTTTGATTGATAAAATGAAATAAATAAATAAATTGTACCTACTAAAAAAAAAATTTATTTGGATTGCCTTATACGCAGGAGAGGCATTCCAGATAAGTTAATCGCTATTATTAAAGCAACCTACGATGGATGCAAATGTCACGTTTTACATAGAAGAAGGTTGTCGGATGAATTCAAAGTCCATTGTGGAGTCAGACAGGGTTGCATACTGTCGCCAATACTTTTCCTGTTAGTGATAAGTGATGTGTGCTGCGTGCAGCCCTGTTAAACGGAAATGGTGGAATTCAATGGAGTCTGACATCCCAACTAAAACATCTGGACTACGACGACGTATGCTTACTCTCTCATAGGATCATGGATCTGCATCAAATGACAACAAGGGTCGAGGGAGAAGCACACATCGTGGGGCTGAAAATTAACACGGCAAAAACAAAAATGATCAGCCTCGGAAGTAACTCATCCGTTCAAGTCAATACTTCTGGACAACCGGTAGAGAAAGTAGAAGACTTTCAATATCTTGCGAGTTTTGTCTCTACCAAAGGCGGAACCGAACAAGATGTCGACAGCCGTATCAAAAAGGCAAAAAATATGGAGAAACAACGCTATAAGCTTAAAGACCAAGCTGAGACTGTTCAGCCCCAATGTTGAATCTGTGCTTCTGTATGGGTGCAGCACTTGGAATATCTTAACAACTGTCACAAACAAGCTGCAATCGTTCGTGAATAGGTGTCTACGAAACATCTTAAGGATTTTTTTGGCCCAACCGTATTTCTAATGAAGAACTTTATAGAAGAACGGGTCAAGAATCCATTGACAGTACTATTCGCAGACGTAAGTGACAGTGGTCATACGCTTCGAAAAGGCAACGATTACATTGCTGGCCAAGCGATGCAATGGAACCCACTCACACAGGCAGGTAGAGGGTCGGGTCGGCCGAGAAGCACATGGCGCAGGACATTCGAAAGTGAATCTGCACAGCTGGGGAAGAGTTCGAGAGAACTACGTTATATTTCCAGAAACCGTACACGATGGCGCGTAGGAGTAGTGGAGGCCCTATGCCCCTTAAGGGGATCACAACGAACTTTGTAAGGTCTGTGGACCTAAGTAAGTAAGTAAGTAAGTGATCTCAACCTCAAAATGCGTTTCGCACAAGTGCAACAGTGGGCTCTCCACTAGATTTCGTTTTACCATTCAAGACGTAAGGGGCCAACCCATAGAATCCATTGCGTCTGGTCCGTCAGTGAATCCGTCGACGATGGCGGATGTGACGGAAAGGGGTGACCAATACAATACTTTGCTTATTAATTAAGTTCTTCAAAGACACAAATGAATATGATGATGAACCACAGCTGGTTCGAAATGCATTCGATCGTTTTAAATAAAAATAAAATATAAAAAATTAAGTCTTTTTGTTTTTTATTTTGTTTTTATTTCAAAATTTTTGTGGTCAATATGGTGAAAATCTAAAATCTGCTTCTTAATTAAATACGTTACTTGACTGATAGCTTTTGACAGCTCCAATTTTGTCGGGTTTGTTCGATGTTATGTTACTTAATTACCACTGTTTACATGCAAAGTCGAGTGGTCGAGTTGGAATTTGAAGATAGAAGTATAATTTTTTGTTTTCCGATGTAAACAATTTTTAACTTTTTACGTTTCTCCGTGTTTACTTGTGACATATTTTATTCTTTTTTATTAAATTAAATATTTAAATTATACAATGGATTTGGATAAAATTTTGGAAATTTTGTTCCTTGTGCTGTTGCTTTCTGAGGCTCGCGAGTGCTTAAGTGTGATGCAAAATCGACATCGTCGTTTTTGGGTACGACCACTGTATAAGAACCGTGATTAGAATGGATTTTTCAATTTAAATTTTGATAAAATGTACAACGATGATCCAGAGAAATTCAAACTTGCAGTCCGAATTTAAAGGGACGTTTTTGATTTGCTTTTCAATCTGGTAAAGGAAGATTTGACGAAGCACTCAAACAGACCAGTAATACCAGCAAAATGTAGGCTTTTTATGACCATAATGTAAGTATTAAATTTGTTTGTTTTGGTATGTAAAAGACCTTTATGCTGAGTTAAAATCTTTAAATATATTTGGCTCATGGAGGTAGTAAGCAATTGTATTCAATGGCTTTCAAAATGAGGCTGACAAGTGTATAGAGAAAAGTGAATCAAACTTGCGAAGTTCTTTGGAATTCATTCGGCCACATATACTCGTCAGTTCCAAGCCAGTCGGAATAGGCTCGCATATTCAGAGAATTTTACACCATGTGGAATATGCCAAACTGCTTGGGAGCCATTGATGGCAAACATATCAATATAACTTGTCCAGCGAATTCCGGATCCATGTTCTACAACAACAAGGGGACACATTCAATAGTTTTATTGGGTTTTTGTGATGCTAATTACACCTTCACTGGAAAGTGATGGAGGTGTTCTATGGCAATCCGATTTTGGTCAGAAATTATTTAGTGGAAATTTTGGAGTGCCGGAAGATAATATTCTACCAAATTCAAATGTGAAATTTCCACATTTTCTCGTTGGAGGAATGTCTTTGGGATTTTGGTGTCACGGTGGAGCATTCTTTTGAGCCCCCTTGAAATGAGTCCGGAATTAGCAGAAAAAATAGTGAAAGCAGTGTTTTTATTACATAACTTCATAAAAAATGCACGATGATAGTTATATTCCACCAGAATATGTTGACAGGTACCAAGGCGAAGAAGTTATCAGCGGTCTGTGTCGAACAGAAACTTCTCCATTACGAAGGCCAAGAAGAAATTTTTCTAACAATGCATCAAAAATGCATTTAAATTGCGGGATCAATTAAAGGATTACCTTCTTAATGATGCATTTTAAATTAACAGTCACTATGTATATTCAAAGATGCATCAAATATTGAAATAATGTATTGAAAATCAAAATTTTATGTTTAAAAAATTCGGTTTATCAAAATAATGTTCTTTGAGTCGTTTGCTGAAATTTCTAATTCTAATTCGCTGATGACTTCAAACTTTTTTACCGCTTTATGAATCCGAATGGGTACTTATTTTTACAACATAATATTGACAGAGTTTTTGAATGGTGCAGCACAAATGGAATGGAACTAAATAAAAAGATGTGCAAAGTGATGACTTACTCCAGGAGTAGGAAACCATAATATCTCTTGTTACTTTATTAAAGAAAGCATGGTCGGGAGAGTTGATCTTTTCAACGGTTTAGGAGTTCAATTTGATGCAAAGCTTTCATTTAATCCTTATATTGACACTATAACAAGTAAGGCAAGGAATCGCCTCGTTTTCATAATGATATTCTCGAAAGAATTTAATGATCCTTATATTCTGTATTGTGGACTTGTCCGTCCCATCGTTGAATGTTGCAGCTTTGTATGGTGCCCCAGTTATGATGCAGCAATAAATAAAATCGAAAGCATTCAAAAACGATTTTTGGTGTTTGCTCTTCGACATCTACCCTGGGATCCAAATCAACATCTTCCGCCACATGAAAAAGGTAAATCTGAAGAACAAAAAAAGAATGTTCATTTTGACATTTTTTAATAGCTGTATTCATGCAACCTGAAAAACTCTTGGTAAACGTGGTAAAGTACAATATCTGGTAAACTAACTGTCATTTCCATACAAATTTTGACATGTTTACCATATTTACCAGGTTTACCACGGTTGCATGAATATCCCTGATACCAGATTATCAGTTGTGTAACTTAACTGTGGTGTTGCAAAACTTAACTGTGCAATAGAAAATAGAATTCAGAATCATTAAGACTTAAATATCAGTTTATTTATTAAGAACTAAAAAAGTTGACAATTCATAAAATCGGAGACAAAAAAGCACAGTTCTTAGTTCTCATATTCCTCGGGGATGCTATTAGATAACAAACATCGAGAAAACCTTTTATTGCCATCTGAAATGACATCTCTTGTCAAACGCATTTGCCGGACGAAAATGTTGAAAGTTCGGCAACTTTTTCCGTCGTGTCCGTCTGATCCGTCACTTATGGCATGGGTCGCTTTTCATAAGAACGTGTGTATTTATCGAGCTGTCAGTTGAAAACGTGGACGCAATGCACGCAACGGATTCTATTTATATACGTCCCTTACTTTGCGGAACCAAAAAATTATAAACTCTAAAATTATAGGCTTATTTGCAGCGCAATTTGTAGATCGCATTGTTTTTGAGTTATTGAATTTTGATCTGACGTAAGTAGAAAAAATTTTAAATAATTAATAAAAATAATTTTGAGTACCATCCAAATCTGTAACCTAAATGCTCTTCAGTAACATAAACTTCGTTTTTGTAGCTACAATAGGTTTTAAGTTATTTGAAATTCCGCTAAAATAAGACTGAAATTAGCGGACGAAAGTAAGAAAGAAATTTAAATTTACAGAATCGGCGCAAACCCCGATTCTGTAGATCGACTTTTTTTTTGTTATTCAAGATTCCGCTAAAATATGATCTGCAACGGTCAAAATTTTCAAAAATTTGGAAAAAAATAGAAAATTGGAAATCAGAAATTAAGGTTTTTAAAACAAAATTTGTTGCGTAAAAATTAATTTTATAGCTCACACGGGTATGGGTCATTTTCTATTTCAATTTTAAGGGAGTCCTTCCATCCAGTACGCTGAAGCCAATGGACCCAATTTTAAAGAATGATCTTTTTGATTTTTTTTACCAGTAATTATAGCTTTTTAAACAAAAACTTGTTGAGCAAATCTTAATTTTTTGGCTCAAGCGCTTTTTGAAATATTCAAGTTTTTGCGCTAAAACAGTTTCTTGAAGAAGTCTTATTCCCTCTTAAAAGTTTGACAATTTTTCATATTTTAGCCTCGGAAGTACCGAAACGGACCTATTATAGTGCAAGCCCATGACACAATGTGCGTGCATATTATAATGGAGTGAATGAAAATTGAACACGCCAACTTTTAAGATACTTAACTTAATAAAATTTCGTAGTCTATTCTATTGAATTAGGGTCATTTTCTTTAAAACTGGTGCATCATCATCATCGGCTCGACAACCGGGGTCCGGTCCTGGCCTCTTTCAACAAGTCTCTCCACCTATCCCGGTCTCGAGCCAACGCCATCCAGTTGCGCACCCCAAGGCTTTGGGCGTCCTGGTCTACGCCATCTCTCCAGCGCAAGCATGGTCTACCACGCTGCCGTCTACCATAGAATGTACCGCAAAAGACTTTCCGAGCAGGTTCCTCTTCGCTCATACGAGCTAGGTGCCCTCCCCACCGGAGTCTACCGAGCTTAATTTTTGTCACTATGTCTGCTTCAAGGTAGATTGCGTACAACTCATGATTGTACCGTCTCCGGAATCGTCCTTCCTCACATATGGGGCCAACAATTCTCCGTAAGACTTTTCTCTCGAACGCGGCTAAGAGGTCACAGTGCCTTTTGCTAAGCACCCAAGTCTCGGATCCATACATGAGTACTGGCAGGACCATGGTCCTGTACAGCAGCAGTTTTGAAGTTATGGTTAGATTTCTGGATTTGAATAGCTTTGACAGACTGTAGTAGGCTCTGTTGGATTTGAGAAGCCGCCCGCGTATTTCTTCTTCTATGTTGTTATCGGCTGCTACTGTCGACCCAAGGTATTTAAAGGATTGCACCACTTCAAATTCGTGCTCCGCTACCTTGATTGATTAAAACTGGTGCAGGTGTGTTTAAATTGTTAAGTGCAGTTATTAGCAGAGTTACTAAAAATTCCAAGACAACAATAAAAAAATTGAGAAAAATTAAGATTTGTAATCACGGCACACGTTAACACAGGATGACCATTTTTTCAATTTTTTTCGAAAGGCCATAACTCACAAAACACATGGCTACAATTTTTATTTTATTATTTTTCTGATAACTTTCACCCTGTGTATCGAATTTACCTGATAGCAATGATGTAAAAATTCAAAGTTTGCTTTTAAAACTTTTTTTTCTTGAGAATAATTTTAAAATTATCTCCTATCCAACACGAAGAGCCAATTATGTAAACTCAAAACACATTTATTTGTTTTTAGTTTTCAAACCACCATATTGAAGACAACTTTTTCAAACAACTTTTATTACTTTCCAACAGAAACCATAGGAAACAAAAATAATTTCTATATTTTTTTATAATCAAAGTGGAAAGTTTTTTTTTCAGTTTCAAAACAAAAACTGGCATAGTTACTGGAATGATACGATTCTAATGAAAATTGGGTTTTTTTTTTCTCTCTTCCAGAGCAAAAAAAATATATAAAATCAGTTATGAAGGGGAAGGCCTAGGTTACTTGATTTTTATCAGGAATAAGACGGTTATATATTATTTATATTTTATCAAGTTTGAATTTTAAGACAAGTCTTTTGAAATTACTCAATATAATAGTATTTCTTAATCCTTTTTGCTCAAAAATACCACTAGAAGTAGAAGCTTTAATATTTCAAACACCTAATTAAACTAATGGACCATACTTAGCATGTCAAAGTCAAATCATGAATTCTCAACTAAATTAAGTCTTAAACGTATGGAACACTACAACCCACATTAAATTTTATTGTATTTGCCCTAGAAAATATATCTAGCCGAAATCACTTACCTACCCAAACTCGACCCACATAACACAACGACAAAGAAGCAGACACATTAAATCGGAAAGGATTAAAACCAAGGACACATTGATTTACGATCTCGTCCGACTGTCCATTATTCTTTGACACACATTTATCACATACACCTCCGCCCTCGCACTCACAACACAATATTAAAGGAATGCTTTGTGGAATATATGGGATAAATACTGATTGTACTGATTGAGGGGTTTCGAACAATTTGATTGGATTAATTAACCAGCAAATATGATTTGATTTGTCCTTGGAGTTTTGTTTAGCTGCGACAAATAACATCAATTATTGTCAATATGGTTGCTATCCGTATACCCATTTAGAGGACGGGAGAAAGAGTTTCTTTTATGATTATAGATTATAAAGGATTGCCATTACATACCTACAAGAAAACAATCCCGTTAAGTTGTTCTGGGTAGATTTGAAACAGATCTAAGCTTTTGCCTGAAAATAGTTCTGATTGGACAGTTCAGCTCTAGATGAAGAGTGTTCGATGGGTTTTGGAAAAAGTTCTGAAAAATTATTAGGTACATATTTATTTGGAAAAAAATTAAACACAGAAAAAAATGTTTGTTCAAAATTCAGTTTAGACTTTTCGATAGCCCCTATTGGTAGGCTATCGAAAAGTCAGGCCAGATTCTATAAAAATCGAAACGAAAACTATCGGTCGCTTTTCAAAACCGAAAGAAATTATGCGATAACTTCAGAGCAAATTTTTTCGTATTTCCAGTTATATGAAGCAAACTGTTCGCACGTACGAAAACGTTTTTTCGTTTTCACCATACGTAAAATCTCACCCCGGAATTTTGAACAAATATTTTTTTTCTTTGTTTAATTCTAAGCAAAACTGTAAAAATCCTTTTTGTCCGACCTATACCTACAGTGGCTCACAGCTTATTTGATACAGTGCTTGATTTAAAATTTAAATTCCCATAGCGTGTAAACAAGAATGATTATCTATAAAACTTAAATTTTGTTTCAAAGAAAACAATGAACAAAAATTTATTTAAAAATATTGGTAATTAAAAATGCAACAACTAAAAAACTAAAACAGAAATAAATTTCACCCCACAGCTTATTTGATACAAGATCACTTTTCTTAGAAAAAAGTTGTGGTTTTTAAGAATCGTGAACATTTTAGTACTTGGTGTGGTACCCTTTTGCTTTTTCAAGAGCATGGAGTCTTTTTGGCATTGAGTCAACAAGCTTTTTGGTTATGTCTGGGGTAATTTTCTGCCATTCTTCTAGAAGAACCTTTTTTAATTCATTTTTGTTAGAGATTTTATGCTTTCGTACACTGTTATCCAATAAAGCCCACAAATTCTCGATTACATTCATGTCTGGCGACTGTGCCGGGGGTGTCATCAAGTGTGGGCAGTTCCAAATGAGCCAGGTTTGCACGATTCCGGACTTGTGTTTGGGGTCATTGTCTTGATAGAAGCGGAAATTTTGACGAATACCCAGCTTTTCTGCACTTTGCATCAAATTTTTTTTCAAAATATTGAGGTACATATTTTTGTCCATCGTCCCTTCAATGAACTCCAAATTCCCCACCCCTTCTGCAGACATACAAGCCCATACCGATACCATCACACTTCCTCCACCATGCTTCACTGTTGCTTTCAGGTTCTCTTTTTTTAGCTCCGTATTTGGCTTTCGCCAGACGTACGACATCCCGTCAGACCCAAAAATGTTGAATTTGGATTCGTCTGCAAAAATTACACTATCCCAGAAGTTTGAGTCCTTGGGCCTTACCAATAATCAAATTTAAAGCTCAGTTAAGTATTTAACTGAGTTTTAAATATTTTGCCATACCAATAACCAATTTAATAGTCAGGTTAAGGGTTAACGCCACGTTAAATTTATAGTTGGGAAACTGAACTATAAACGCACCATTAAATATAAACGCACGGTTTGCACTGTCATTTTGACAGCAAAAAAAAAAAAGTATTTGTCAAGTCAATAAGTTGTTGTAAAGTTATAATATTGGCGGCAAATTATTCAAAGTAAGTGGACAAATTTATTTGTTTAAATATTCATTTGTGTTTATCTTTTTATTTATAAATATTCATTTATTTTCAGATATGGCTGAAAAGGAAAACCAAAAAAGAAAACGGTCAGCAAATTGGACCACTTCAATGAAGGAGCTGCTAGTCGAAGCGGTGAGACCAGTGGCCGATATCATTGATTCGAAAATGAATGATGGAAAAAATTTGAAACTTAAATCAGGAGCCTGGGAAGGCATTGCAGCTACTTTTCGGGCCAGTGGATTTAATTTACAACCGAAGCAAATAAGGGACAGGTGAAGCCGCTATAAGCAAGAACCCAGAACAAATATTAGCCATTATAAAAGATCTCAGAATATACACTTTTCGCCTCCTTGCTTAGACGACATCTTCTAAAATATCTATATCTTGGATTATTGAGTAATCGTCAAAATCCATTTTCACAGTTTTACAATCCAAAATAAAAATATACTTTTTTGTTTATTTTTACATTAATTACAAATGTCACTTCAATGCTGTCATTTTGACAGCAAATGTAATAGATCTGGTAATAGAAGAGCAATTAGTTAAACGCGCGTTTATTTTGATTGTTAGTATACACACAAATTAACCCGACGGTAAAATTTAACCCGACGATACTTAAACGTGCGTTTAGCGATTCATTGTTGGTAAGGCCCCTTGAGAATATGCTCCTTAGCAAAGGCGAGACGGCTTCTCTAATTTTTTTTGCTGATTAGAGGTTTTTTTCGAGCAACTCGCCCATTGAAATCTTGCTCGCGAAGCACACGGCGAATGGTTTCTGCACTACATGTCTTCCCTAGTTCATGCTGCTTCGGATTAGCCTTAATTTTTCGTACAATGTACCTTTCATCAGACTGATTAAAAATCTTGTTCGGTGCTTTTCTCCCCTTGTCCTTAACACGGTTTTCATGAATAAACCTCTCCACTATATGCTGCACTGTTGAGGCACTCAAGTTAACAGATTTTGCAATTTGTCGAATAGACTCACCATTTTTATGGTGTTGAATTACCAGTTCGCGAACTTCAATTGTTGTGCGACGATCCATTTTGAAATAAGGAATTGGTTTATTATTTTTGGTTGCGATATTTTACTTTTAATTATGAAAAATTGATTGCGAACTAACCTAGTTACAGAAAACAAAAATAAACAACAACCAAATGCGTGAAAACTTAGAACGTAGGTGCACTAAGTTAGCTGTATCAAATAAGCTGTGAGGTATTTTTTTGACCAAAATTGCTTTTTTCTATAAGTAGGGAGAATATGGACGTTAATTTTGAAATTCTTAAATAACATATTGCTCTCTAAACCTGGGCCTACAAACCTGCATTTAAATTTCGAACACATATTGTTTACCTCTAGAGATATACTCTTTTTAATATTAAAACAAACACTGTATCAAATAAGCTGTGAGCCATATGTGAGACATATGTCAAAACCAAAAGCTATAGGCTAAAAATAGGAAACTTTAAGGGTTGGTTCTCTATAAACTTACACAGCCTGAGGCATCTGTAGACATAAATATTATAGATATTGTTGCCCGTTTGGCAACGCGCACTAAAGGGATTTAAGTTGCCCTTATGAAGTTTAAACATAGTGCGAGCATATGGGAAAGGTAAGGAGGATTTAGAAATGAATGATATTGATGCTTTGAGGCTGTAATGAGTGGGAAATAAAGTGCTTGGTTAAGTATTCCATATATATGTGGTACGGCTAAAGAATTAATCTCTAGATTTTACCGTGCGTCTGAAATTTGGCTCTAGGGTGAACTGAAACTGATGTGCATTCCTGTGTTTCGTGGAAATTGCTTTAGTGAAGGAATGCAGCTGGCTACTTCACAAAAACATTGATTACAGAAATGTGAGTGTTGATTCATCAATCAAAATACACATATTAATAAAACAAAAAAAAAGGCAAAACAATATGATTAAAAAAATTGAATTTATTAAAAGAAATATGTATATGTAGGTACATACGGGCAATTTAATTTAAATTTGTTTTCTTTCTTTTTTGTGCCTAACTTATATCTATCTATAATCTATAACCTATATGCACTTATAATCTAGAAATCTGAAATAAAAACAAAAAAAAGGAATTGTTTAATAAATAGCAAATAAAGATATGAGAAAACTGTGCCAATCTGGCCGGCTACCAATGCCCTGAGGGCGTATCATCCATGTCCATCGAAGCACCCACTACATTGTGGCCAACACCAAGCAAGTCCTGCAAAGGCACAAAAACACATTTAAACAGAACAATTTATATTTTTTGTTAGACATTAAACGAATTAAACTAAACACAAAGTATTAAAAATTCACATTTAAGACAAAAATAACCTACAAAAAACACCAAACTTGTTTTACATTTTTATATTGGAACTTTATCTTTATTTAAAATCGAACAATTAATTCACATTAACCACAAAGTCATAAAACAATTTATAAAATAAAAGCGAGATAAAAACGAGTAAACAAACAAGAAAAAAGAGCATAAACGTCACATTCAACATGTGTTGATTAAAGATGTCAATTTGACAACTTAACTTTAATCGCCGAACAGAATAGGCGCGTTACAAATAAAGTTTTTATTAATGAATATTATTTTTGCGAAAATTTATTAATTTTTTTTTATATTTTAAAAGAAATCAAGGTTTTAAATTTATTTTATTAAAGTAATATGTTAGAGGGAGAAATAAGCTTATAATATGTTAGAGGGAGACGGAAAATAAAATATTAAATAAAAAGGGCGCTTTCAAAAGTGCTCGAAAATCAAATCAAAATATAAGTGCTGCCAAGAGCAAATTTTTGCATTAAAAATTTTAAATTTTATTCACCAAAAAATTTATGTATGACGTTTTTACAAGAAACTTGTTTATTTGCTAGAAACATCATATACAATTGAGCAAATTTCAACATTAAAAACATTTTTTTATCACTACAAACGTATTTAACGATACTTATACACTCTTTAAAGGCCGAACTAAAATGACACTAAGCGAACTTAAGCTTATGTCAAAACCAAACGAAAAGTTCACAAAAGCTATCGTTAAATCAAAATTGCCCATAATAGCTTAAGGTAACTTAAGCAAATGTCAAACATCTTCAAATTCTAGAATGATAGTTTTTCGACTTTTTGTTTCAAAAATTTATCGAAATAGAGAATATGGGATTTTTCTTTTTTTACTCTGAGGAAATCTCTGAGCAGAGGCTCAGCGATCAGAGCAGAGCTCTGAGCAGATTAAATCAGAGCCCTCAGATTTAATTAATAAACACACTTGATCGCTGAATTAATTCCAGCTGTAATTTGTTCGCGCTAAGCAACATTCCTTGTTCACTAATAATACATTTTTGCTTACACGTAGATGGGAACTAAAGGCCCAACTATAATAGACTTAACCGAGCTTAAGCCAGCTTAAGGAACGAACCAATACGCAGCCTTATATGTCACTAACCATAATAGAAGTTCTGCTCAGTTTCGATAAATTTCGTTAACTTTCGCGCAATTAAGCAAGAGCCATTTAAATGGCTCGAGCGTCGAGCTTAAGCAAATGTCAAATTTGAAACGAATTTAAACCCAACGCAGAGGTTTACATGTCGTTGTCTCCTATTAATAATTTGTCTCCCTTGTCAGTTTTGTTTTGCTAGTGAGTGACGCGAGCTACTTTCCTGGACTCAGCTAAACAAATAAAGATAATTGAAAACAAAATACCTATAGAAAGACAAAAATAGATGTTTTTAATATCTAGTGCAGGTAAATATTATTGTTGGTTGTGAGTAAAATATGTTTATTAATCATAAACGATTTCTTTTAACAAATAACATGCACAATGGCACTGGAAACGGGAGTACGAGTATTTGTCGAATTTAATTAGTTTTGTCAGAGAACATAAATGTCTCTACGACAAAAAAGATCCATTATATTTCAACCGACTCATTAAAGAAAAGGCTTGGAATGATATTTCCATCAAAGTCAATAAATCAAGTAATAACATTCATCAATTTGTAACGTTATTTTTGCATAATATGCACATATTATTCATTTATTTATAGGAGATCAGTGCAAAGCTAAATGGAAAACTTTGCGGGAGCGCTATGGAAAAGAGCAAAAAATAAAAAACACTCCCTTAGGCAGCAGTGCTTGCACAATTAGTGAGTGGGCATTCAACGAAGAATTGTCTTTTTTGAAGGACTGTTTGGCACCACGAAAGTAATTTTTTTATTTTTTTTTTTTTAAGATTTATAAACTATTTCTCTCTCTTTAAGAACACGCTGCAACTCTGGTTTAAATCTTGAAGCTGAGATTGACTTTAATCAAGACGTTTCGACCGAAGATGTTTCAACTCCAACTTCTCCTAAAAAAAATAAAACATCTTTTTACAATTTATGTGAAAAATTCAATGATGCTTTGGAAAAATTTGGACAAGAGCTGGAACCAAGTACTCAAAATATGGAGGATGGATACAAACTTTTTTTGAAAACTATCCTTTCTCTACTGAAAGATATTCCGAATGTTCTCAAAAGTCATGCAATAAAGGCAAGCAGTCAGGATAGATTATGTACCTAATATGGATTAAACCATTTGATCGTAACAATGTGATAAAATTGACAATTCCAAAACACAAGTTTTATTACATAGATTTCAACATATGGGAATCACAATCCCTAGGGTATCACAATGGATCTACATTGATCTAAGTGTGACGGTAACAAGATCAACTGTCAGCCCTTTTACCTAACCTAACCTAACCGTCGGAGCGGAGAATTCTTCGAAATCGTCCGAATCGGAGAATATTTGCTTCGAGGTAATCGTCCGGACAGTTGTGCGGAACATTTCTCCTACAAAATATTTCACGCGCCGCGGCGGTGCGTTATAGAGCAATGAAGTGCATTCTTTCAGGTTTTTGACATTTTGAGATAAAAGTTTTTTCCTGAAATCGTCCCACAAAATTTTATCGCGGAATTTGTGGAAAAAAAATATAAAAAAAATTCTTTCGGCCTCCTTTTAGGCCGAAAGAAAAAACGAGCACGCAGCAATTTGAGCCCGGAATTATACCCAAAGACCACCAGAAGATGTTGCTGCGTTTGGGACTATTTAAGTGAACAGCTTAACAAACTTGGACCACGCCAGAGAGATTCTTGTAGCTGAAAAAAAAGTATATATGTATGAACATATTCATAATCAACACGGATATACAAATTATAATTATTTTTGTTTTTGGTTTGGAGTGACTTTAAGTCGTACATTAAAATATCCATTATAGTTTTTTGATTTATGAATTGTAAAATTTATTTTTTGAAATTTTATATCCAAACATATGTTAGAATATGGAGATGAGATTTTTGAAAAATGTATCGATATTTACCGATTCGATTCTTTTTGATTGAAACACCAGTACATCCAATTTTGTTCCTGAGAAACACTAGTTTGTTATAAATACGAAGATTCATTGTTGTTAACAATGAATGTCAAGTCTTTATTGGTTTTTAATAGTCCAAAACGCCTTTGATGATGATGATGATAATTTATCGGAAAATAAATTGGGTTTTGGATATATCGATTATTTTGCACATCTCTATTGAATTTGCCGCATGTCAAACCATGCGTCGCAGTATTGCTTACATTTTTTCGGATGACAATTACCTCGAACACAAAATGAATCTCCGACAAAATATGCGTTGCGGGAAATGTTCCGCTCCGACCGACGGTTACCTCGCTAGGGCCCAATATAGTTTTAAATTTGAATTAATGTCAAACTTTTGTTATATGAACCAGCAACAATTCCTTCCATAAAAGTTTTTCGTGTGTGTCCTGCTCCTGCACGTATAAGTTTAAGTTGATGTGAATTATATACCACGAAATAGAACGCAATCACGTGCAAACTCTCAAGAGTCTCCAAAATCAATGGAATATTTGGTATGAGTGCAAGTGTTGTTAAAATTAAGTTACGAAAATTACTAAAACCTTGTTATACTACATACACTCATAATGTCCCTCCCTCCTTATTTAAATTGCATTAGTTGTTGCCCTTGCCATCAAGTGTAGTGCCCTCCAACACCGAATGTGTACCACACAATTTTCAATATGAAATTAAACAAACCAGCTGCGTTGTGCAGTCATTGCAAATTACATCAGTTACAGCTCTTAGAAAGTTTTCGAAAATCATTTCCAATAGTTGAAATTGGTTGTTTTTCCCACGACCACTACCCACTACCTACTTCTGATAAAAGAGGGAGTTGTTGAGTTTTAAACTTTGTACTGCATTTAACTGGAAATGGTAAGTAGGGGTACGTACGAGTGATGATGGTGTTACTTTAAATGGTTCATGTAACTAGATTTCAACGGACACGTTTTGCCACTTTCGCTTCAATTTTAAACTATTTGCGTTGTTCAGGAATTTATATTGGCCATTTTTAGTTTTGTGGGAGATGGGGACACGTTTCTCTTATACAAAACCTCTGTCAGCGGCGGCGGCGGCGGCGTCGGTATGTGCGGAATTTAATCATGTTGCTATTATAAACTTAGATGACATTCCACCGATAACTTTTGCTATAGTAATAGTAGTTGGCAGAGCCCACCCCAAACTATCCTACCAACCTTCACCACACTCCATTTTTGTTTGTCATCCAAAATTTCATTAATTTAAAAGCGTCGTCGTGCAAATTACATTTTGCATTTAAATGTGAATGTAAGGATTGGTGATGGTGGAAATGTAATGAATTTTCATTTACATACATTTAATATTATCTGTTTCTATGTTATAAAATCATACAGTTGACTGTTGAGCATGAGAATGGGAATTATATTTAGCAAGTATTTAGCATTTTATTTTTTATGGCAAAAAAAAAAATAAAAAGATAAGTGGTTGAGATAAAAGTTTAATTTTATAAAAAAAAATTGTGTCTTTTTTTCAATCCCAAATTGGGGGTAAGTTAATATTGCGGTTTGTTGTTTTTGAAGGAAAATTTTGTGTCCTTATGGAGACTAGAACTTATAATGTGCAAGAAGTCTTGAAAGAAAGACAAAAAGAACACTATAAAAGCACTGTTTGTGCTAACAAATTTCAAACTTTGGTGGCTTTTAGCTTGAACACCTCTAGATAATGGAAGTGAATGTCTTTACAAGAACAGATTCCTCAAATTAGACAACGGTTTTCATAAAGTATAAACACTATTATGAGCATTAGGGTGGTTAATTTTTTTGAGTTTAAACAATTTCGCTGTTCCCCTTCTAAATATTTGTTGCATATGTATTATGTTTAAACATGAGAATTTTCAGTTTATTAATTAAATAAGAACTGGGCGCTCAACGACCTTAGGTAGGTAAGGTAGGTAGGTGCTCACATCTCAAAATATTATTATTATAATTTTTTGTTTTCAATTTTTCAAGTGAAGTTGGCTGTGATATATTTATGTATGTGATGTGCCTTTTTGCATATTTGCCTTTCTCTTTTTAAGCAACTGTTGCCAGACAACCTTCTTAAATTTTATTTGTTGATTAAATTCGTGTGCAAGTGATTTTTGGTCAGTTGTTGAGAGTTTCAAATAAAAGAAAATGATAAGGTAACTCAACACGGAAAAAAGTTGAAATGTATTTAATTGGCTATCGGGATCTTATACCTTTATAACGTATAAATCAACTTCCAACTCGGAGGAAAGTCTTATTAAGGTATCATCACATATTAAGTGAAATTAAATATATGGAAAAGCTGTTTCATAAATTACCGGAGAAATAACAGAGGTATCGAACAATTCTGGCATTACAATAAGAAAACCTCAACATTGCCTAAGAACCCTTAAAATCTATAAAAATGGATTCTTTTAACCAAAAATAGATCAAGGGGTTCTCAGGCACAAATATATAGAGACAATTTATTTGTTAAAGGGCTAATTTGAAGTATCTATTATTATTTTTTGGGAAAAGAATTTTGAATTGAACTTTATTTTCGTTTTGTTTGCTTCCATACACGATACAGAGAAATTATTATTCCAAGAACTTTCCATTGTTGTAAGATTGTGAATTCAAAATTGTTCAAAAAATTCTTGCGACAACAACTAATTCTTTTTTTAACAAAGTTTCAGTTCTACAATCGAGTTTTTGACAGAATAATTATTAAAACTTTAACATATTGGAGGCAAAATAATTTTTTCTCTCGAAACTAGGGGTGGGTTAAAGACGTTGTGTTTGCCAATAGTTAAAGTTTTCCTTACAGGCCAGTTGTTCTTGACCCAGTGTACACTTTTTGCTCTGCTGTCCCATAAACAAAGAAAACATGGAAATTTCGTGAAGCCACTTTGTTGTCCCAGTAAAAAGTTCACCATTTTCAGATCGACGCATATAACCCATTGATGATCTTGGTATTTTAGCTTTTCGAAAACTAGAGAAACAGTCTGATACTCCTCCTTTAGCTTTGTGGAATAAGCTAATGGAACAGCACCATACTTATTTCCGTTATGTAACAGAACACATTTTAAGCTAGTCAATAAAAAGTCTCCATTCATTCGCCTGGTAGCTTAACATACCCATCTCAATTAAAAATAAAAGACGACTGACATCGTTACAAAAAACAATGTCACTTTCAGAACTAAAGAATTTCAGAAATTTTTTTTCTCGGCAACGATAAATTGTGACATTCGTACCTCTAGAGAGTAAGTTCCTCTCTCTAAGTCTGGATGCCAATAGCTCTGATCTTTCTTTTGAGAGGTCCAAGTCTCTTATGAGATCACTTAAAGCATCATGAGTGAAAAGCTGGTGATCTGATGGTAATGATTGTCTCCATTCGCTATCTCTTTCATATGTGCTGCTTAAACTTATTTCGCTGTCTGACAAAACAAGCGGTTCTTGGTAAATAGGAAATGGTAAATCTGCTGAGTGAGGTATAGGCCTTTTAGCGACGCGACACCAGGTTAGGGTAGATCATTTTTTTCGATTAACACCACGTAATTGACCAACACAAAAATAACAATCGTCAATGTGATTTATTGGTTCACTCCAAATCATAGGTACACCGAACTTTAAATGGATTCGTTTTCCATTAACCCACTGCTTTAAATGTTCAATACACAATTTACAAGCACTGGTTGGTACCCAAGGCTTGACAAAGTTCTTAATATCCTTGTTAAAGTATGCAAAATATGCTTTTTTTACAAATTCAGTTATAGGCTTTTTTTGTTTTTTCACTGTGAATTCACCATAAATATAACAAAATGAGTTCGGATCATTTAAGCATCTTCTCTTTGAAGTAGCCATATCAAAAATATTAATATAAACAATTTAAAAAAGATGAAAGTAGCTTAATAGCAAGAAAACTTAACCACATTTTTGATTTTCGGTGTAAAGCTATAGGAAGCTGTAGGAAATAGCAAAGTTGAATTTCTGTGTTTTTTTGCCTTGCTGAAGTACCCTTGAATTGGACTAATAGCAAAGTTGCCAGAATCTCTGCTTTCAAATGCCAAAGGAATGCTCGATGGACACACGACTTGAGCTGAGTCTAATTTTAAACCTCTTTCGAGAACTTATTAGGTTAGATTGTCCCCGTAAGAAAATACCAAATTGCTGGTACACGGGTAAACCCAATCGCCAAGTAAATAAATAGTAAAGTAATTTGAAAAGATTTTCTAAATAGGCATTAAAAAAGGAGCATTTTGTGTTTCGAAATTTAGATCTACATTACCGCTACAGACAGCCATTTAGTTTTTGGTAGATTGCAGAGTTCTTTAGATCCCAGCTTCCGTGATTCAAACCCGGAAAATTAATAAAAAACATTAATATCTAAATTTTTTGTGTTAATTGCAAATGGCTTGTACAATGTTCACATAACCTAGTATTGCCTTTGCTATCTATGTATATGTACTCATCATTGCTATAACGTAGTGGGTCGATTTCATCATGAGTTTCATCAATTTTACCCAAAAAGAATTAAGCGAATATATTTAGAATAAAGTAATACCATTATTTTTTTTTTATTTTAGTGTCGTTAGGCCTGTTTCAGAGGTCGATTTCATTCGATTGGGATCATGTCCGGTTTACTCGAGCCAAGTTTTTTTTTCTATAGAAGAGTTTTGAATATCTTACAAAATAAAACCTTAACAAAACGTATCAAATTCTGTGTTTCAAATTCTCTTCAACTTACCTCGAAATCCAGATTTATTTCTGAAAATACGCACTGGGTTCCAGCTTCTTCATCATCATTTGGCCATTTAATAACCTCTGAACTCATGTTACTAGAAAACATTATGATCCTTTCAATGATTATATAGACCGTATATGAATGAATAATGAGAGGTTATCTGCCAAATCCCCAGCCTCTTGCACTACAAACATAAAAATAGCAAAATGCTTCTATTAGTATCTAATCGATTATCAAGTCGAAGTTTTTCAATTTTAATGTTATTACATAAAGGGTTTTCCAATAAGAGGTGTTATTTTGATATTCAAAGAAAAATGGCATTTTTGGAGATAAATGATCTAATGTTTATTTCATTATAAAGAGGAAGGTATGCCGTTAATAATGGAACACAACATCAGCCAAATGGCCGCCAAGACCACGCATACAGGACCATATCCTTTTCATGAAATTTTCCATAACCAAATCGCAAAGTGGCTGCCCTATGTCCTCGATAGCCTCACGAATTTCATCTTTGAGGTCTTGAATCGACGCTGGGCTGTTATCTTTCACGTGGCCCCAAAGGAAGAAGTTGCAAGGTGTTAAATTACAAGATCTCGGTGGCCAATTGTGATCACCTCTTCGAAAGATAACACTGTCCGGAAACTTTTCCCGTAAAAGATCGATGGTTTCATTGCTTGTGTGGCACGTAGCGCCTTCTTGTTGAAAGTAAACGTTGTCTAGATCAATACCATCCAATTCAGGCCATAAAAAATCATTAATCATCTCTCGATAGCGCAATCCATTGATCGTAACTGTTGCTCCAGCCTCATTTTCGAAAAAGTATGGTCCAATGACCCCGCGGGACCATAAACCGCACCAAACAGTCACGCGTTGAGGATGGAGAGGCTTTTCAACAATAACTCTTGGGTTTTCCGAGCCCTAGATGCGACAGTTTTACTTGTTGACGTAGCCTCCGAGGTGAAAATGGGCCTCATCAGTCAAGATGATTTTTCGATGAAATTCCGGTTCATTTTCATGCATTTCAAGGACCCAATCAGCAAAGACACGACGTTGTTGATGATCAGCCGGCTTGAGTTCTTGTGTTAACTGAACTTTATAAGCCTTAAGACCCAAGTCTTTATGCAAAATACGGTGTAATGACGTTTGTGGAATGCCTAATTCCAAAGAACGACGAGGAATGGACAAACCTGGGTTTTCTTCAACACTTTGGGCTACAACAGCAATATTCTCAGTTGTTCTTGAGCGACGTGCACGGGTTTTATTCTTCACATCACTAACTTGTCCCAACAGCTCGAATTTGTCCACCAATTTCTGTATTGCGGTCCGACAAGGTGCTTCACGACGACCCAAAAATGTTTTAGTTTTACGAACCGTCTCTGCCAAATTTTCACCATTTTTATAGTGAATTTTAATAATTTCAATGCGTTGTTGAAGCGTGTATCGTTCCATTTTTATTAATAACGTAGTTTCTACTTGTCAAATGTCAAAAAATGACAGCTTCAAAAGTGACAGCTACCGAAATAGCGGACTATTCAAAATAACACCTCTTATTGGAAAACCCTTTATACAAAATTTGTCTTTACTTTTTACCTTATTGCTATGCTTTCTTCGAATAAAATGAAAACACATTCTAGCAACATTTTAAATTTTTTTTTAATTAGAGAATTCATTTTTACTTGCTTGTATTGACATAAAACTATATTTATGCAATTAGTAGCAGTTATAAAAAAAAAAAAAAAATAGAGAGGACGGGACAGGATATGTTCTGAAAGTAGGTTATTTTTTTTTATTTTCTAGAAGTAATGTATAAGGCAAAACAACGTTTCCCGAGTCAGCTAGTATATTATTTACTATTTTTTATTCACAAATTACAGACAACGAAAAAAAGATCGCGATTGGTTTTCATTATGCACTGCCCACAGTTGTGCGGCAGATCGGAAGAGTGGAGTGCATGTCGTTTTGAAAATGAAATTGCATAAACAATGCCAATGTAGGTCCCACTGATTTGAAAAAAGCTTCCCCATAAGATGTGTACTGACAATTTTTGTTGGACAGAGTGAACCTATTTGTTGCTTCGAATAACTGACTAGGTATGTTTATTGTTTGTGAAGGTTTGATCATAATCATGTCTCCCAATATCATCAACATGGACTAGGATTCTTGCTTATACAACTTCTTGTTGGCTTATTTCTACATAAGATAATTGGGAAGTGACTTTTGAAAAGAGAGGCATCAAGCTTAAGGATCTCTCTAGATTTAAATAACAAATGCTTATTACTTTTTTATTAAATTATTAAATTTTGTTTGCAAAAAATTTCAGTTCTTCAATAAATGTATGTTTTGAAATTAAACTGCGTAACTATGTATCTGTGGCAAATAGGGACAACAGCTGAAGTCCACGAGGATTTTGGAAATTTTCTGGTGGGGCATGGAACAAAAAAGCTTGGGAAACACTGGTTTACACTATCTAACACTTTTTCAAAATCAATGAATAGTTATAAAGTGATCTGCTCTCCTCGTGGAATGCTTTCACCTTTTGTTTGTTTTAATAGTGGCAATGATCTGCTCAGTGTTACCGTTGGATATTTTCGAAAAGTTGCAAAAAGATTGTCACTCTAGAAAAAAAAGGTGGACACCCATATTCGTTTGAAAATTGACTTCAGTGAACAAAAATTTCACACAAATCTCACCGAAATCATAAGAATTGAAGGAAACACATAATCTAAACAATTGTTCATTCAAACAATAAACGTAATAAAGTCATGGAAAGTGTGGTGAATTGCTAACTTTTGTTTTCCTTTTAGGAAATTCTAAAAAAGTGGCATAGACAGAACATCTTTAAATAATTTGAGTAAGATTACTTGAACTTTATATGCACTTTTACTTGCTCATATTTTCTTTTAAATGCTCGTTCTATTTCTTCTTTTAATCGTAACAATTAATTTCATTCATATGAAAGTTCACCAGAAGGCAATTTATAATTCTTTCACAGTGAATGGGTTTTTCAAAACATTAAAACAATAAAGTAATAATTCAAACGCAAATGCATAAGTAACAGAAAAAAAAAGAACATATATCGAGTTCATTTACATACAAATGCATTCAAAATGAAAGTCATAAAATAATTTGATTATTGTATTTGATTTATTTTACAGTGTGACATTGTGACCCGGAAAATAGTGAACACACGAGCAATGAAATGCCATTTCTATGCGAGACCTATTTGGGTGACACATTTCGAAATTGCATAACGAGTCCAACAACAAACAGGAATATAATGCAGTTTGGTTGAATACTGCCTGCTCTTTCGACAGTGACCAGACCCGGACGGACGGACGACCTACGACGACGGCGACGGACGGGACTGGGCTGGGCAGCTGGAAGTGCATAAATCATGTCATCGTCAATTCTCCATTTCAATTACAGCCGCAAAATTTCATCTGAATTCCATTCGAAAATATAGTGAAATAAATTTCAGTCATAGTCACAACGAGTATTGCATTAATTTTAAAATAGAACGAATAAATTATATTTGAAAATTAATTCAAATTTGCCAGAGTCAAGTCCGGGATGCGGGTCAAAAATCGAAACCCGTGCAAATTTCTGCATGCTTATGTTCATATTCATTTGTATTGTGAATGAAATTTTTGTGTTTTTATTAAACATTATAAATCGTTGCATCGTCATTTTGCACAACGAACTTTTCAGAATATGTTACTGCTTATATATTTAATCAACATCATAAATCGTCTTTCATTTTCCATATAAGTATGAGGTTTGAGCTTGGGTTTTGGTAGTTTTTTTTTTATTTTAAAGAGAGGCAAAAGCAATTTGTACTAACTACAGTGGCAGAAGAGGATGAGGCATATTTTATCATACTACCGACACCCACAAAGTTTATAACGAATAGAAACTGAATTAAAATTGCCGTATGGTTCTTTTCTGTAAATTATAAATCTTCATTGCATTAAATGAAACTACAAAGGAGATCCACATATGTAACTATTCTTGTATGTATCTGCATTATGACGCACAGTAATGCATTTTGGCTTTTTTGGTTGCAAAAATAATAGCTCGTATAAATCAATAAAGATATCGTGATCATTTTATTTTTGGCTTAAAACAAATTTTTAAAAGTACCTACACATAAATTTTGTGAATTTTATGAAAAAATATCCACAGGGTGTTTCAGAATTTACTGCTGAAATATTACTTTCTCCCAATAGGAAATGGACTTTATATTTTACCTCAAAAAATGTCAATAGTAAATTTCTAAAGTAAAAACAGGTTGTCTTAAAGTCAAACAAAGTTGCAGTGGGACATGAAAGTAAAAAAACAACAAATTCAATTTTAATATTTCTGCATGTGTATGAAGAGTCTTTTCTTTATTATTTTGCTGCTCATTAAGTTAAAATATACTAATTCGAATTAGTGATCAGTGGTACATTTTAAGTCAGATTTCCAAGATAGATTTTTTGGATACTTTCGTTAAAGAATAAAGGGGCCAACCCATAGAATCCGTCGCGTCCGTTCCGTCAAAGTTCGGCTACTTTTTCCGTCGCGTCCGTTCTTATGGGTCGCTTCTCATATGAACGTGTGTATTTTATCGAGCTGTCAGTTGAAAACGTCGACGTAACGCATGCGACGGATTCTATGGGTTGGCCCCTTAAGTCTTCATTCTGCTGCATTCTTGATACCTTGAAGGTATTTTGAGACCTATATTTTTATACTTAGTCTTTATTTTATTTTTAGATTCTTGACTATACTTTGACCATTAGCCTTTGTGAAAAGTAGGTGTACATTTCTTTTCGGGATACTTTTCTTTCAGTAAATTTGTCGCTTCCATTGCATAAACTCCAAATTATTGAACCGTCAACATTGTATCTGCATTTTAGAAAATTAAGTCTTACTTGACTCCATATTAACTGCAGTTATACGAGCGGTAACATTTGGTTCTGCAAAAAATATCGTATTATTATTAATCAGCAGAAATGAACTCATGATGGGCTAGTGTTTTTCCAATACTCACTATTTGAACACATAGGGAAACAATTAAGGTCAAAAAATGTTTGCATCTGTTATTGTTTCACCATCATGAATTACTTGTGTTTATAGGCACTTTGACCAGATGATCCATCACAGGCCCACTTGCTTTGTAACGTTCAGACTTTCCGCATATCCAATAAATTCCTGTTCACTTATGTAGTTTCCAAAATTCTTATTGTATGATCGAATGTATCTTGAAAGCTTACTCTGGCAGATGTTTCTGTTACTTCACAATCATCTGGAACTGATGCTTATTAGTGAGTGTTATGGTCTTATAAGATGGGACAACATTTAAGTTGTGCATTTTAAGGAACTTCTTAAAATTTTGTTAATCCCAGATCCATAAGCAAGGCTAAGGCGTTTGCACTTTCATACTTGATAGGATCTCTTTGAGAAGTGCGCACGTTTTCCCTAATGCTAATCCTTTAAAGTCTAGAGGACTTCCAACTGGTACTGCCTTGGTTACATCGGCCTTACGCTTCTCATGCTCGAATATTTATTAATAATCACAGATTACACGCATTATTACACGGGGCTGGTGCAACCTGCTGTTGCTGTCAGTAAAAGCAGTAAATTCTTGGTTTCATTAAAAAAATGTATTTATTGTTTTCAAGCTCAAGCAAACGTTAAGAATGCGTCATATGCAAGTTTATTCTTAACGTGAAACCCTTATTTACTGTTTCTGTCATTCCAAATAAAACCTTTCCTTTTATGTGTAGAATGTAGATGAATCTGTCTTTTTCAACAAATAAAAAAACTGTATACGAGACCATTTTCCGCAGAAATTACGAGTATGTCTGCCAGCAATCAAACAACCCTAACGAAGGCCACCATTTTGTATTTAACGTCACATTTTTTTTAAATATAATTTAACTATTCTATAAGGGGGGAGGAGATAAGAAGAAGCCTGGTCATGGGGTTGTTTAGCTAGAAGAACAACCAAGGTAGAGAGGGTAGATGTGACTTTCTGACTTTTTGTTTTGTAAGCTGAGCTAAGGGTTCTTTAATTTGCCAGCAATGACACTCTGAAGCACAACGACAAAATTTACATTGAAAAACCGAAACCAACGGAACGAAGTAATTAAAAATATTTAAATAAAATAAAATAAAATACAATAAACAACAAAAGCAAATTTTGTAATTTGCGGCGACACGGAGAAATAAGAGGAGGAACTGGGATATGTAGAAAATCCGATACAGATCGGTTCATGGTCAACCAACGAAAACCAAAAAAAAGGTTAGGCAAGGGACATGAAGGACCCGATTATTAAGTGGGAGAGCATGTCTACCTCTAACCTCATTTAAAATTGGAAATACAAAATACATACTGCCCAACCTTTTGTTTTGGAAAAATATGAGCAGATGCCTTCTCAGATAGCTAGATCTCCGGAGAATTCGGGGAGCGACTAAAAGTGCAAAGCTTTTGTCGGTCTTCTAAAACTCTTCTCTCTATTGATAAAATAAAATCACGCATCCTTCATCTTCAAAAGCTAATTGTTTCACATCGTTTAGTAAGATTGTCGTTTAATAAGATTGTATGTATTCCAGGAACAATCAATCAAACGACGAATCAGCAAACTTCACGGGATTAACAAATTCTTTAAGAAAGAAATTTGGAATTAAAAAGAAAACTTGGATAAGAAAAGTTGGTAATTTAATATTTTAAATACATACATACATAATGTCAAAACTATAATTGGACAAAAATATGAATCTGAAATCGCATAAGAAAGACGACATAGTGAAAAGAAGGAACTTCTTTTTCAGCTGTTTTCTTAATTAGTAATGCTTTTTCTCAAGTTTTCCTAAAAAACGATTTCGCCTTAAATGAAAATTTAAAGTATGCAATAAGTGATGATTTTTTGTTGTTGTATTGTATCAAAGAAGTTCACATGTCAACTAAATTTTACAAATAGTAACAAGAAGTAATGCAGCTTCTGGAATACATCTCATCTATGATCGATATTTTTCGCCGTCGATCAAAGATTATGAACGATCAAAAGGGCAAATTTAGTTTTCTCACAAAAATTTACATTAATCGACCAGAAAAAAACACACAAGTTAATTTTTTGAATGAGTTACGAAACAACAGATAAGGACGCCATAGCCTAACTAGAGTATCTGCCATACACATTCTGTCATTAGCGTCGTCGCAAAGATTGTGCAGCAGAAGGACTAAGCAATGTTAAGAGTGTAAGTTATTGCAATTACTTTATTTATTTTAATATTTTAAATTTTTTTTGTATGGAAGATGAAAGTAATAAAGGATAGGTACTCTGTTGATAAATAGGGTAGGCACTGTGTTGAGAGTCCAAAAAAGTAAACTTCGTCTCGTTGTTTTTGTGAAGCGAAGATACCAGTAAAACTCCTTTCCCTTTTTTCGGAGTAAAGGAAACCAAGGTCATTTTGTCCTTGAAAGCAAATTGAGAAGAGAGTACTTCCTTTTTTCGAATGAGTAAGAAGGATGGTGGCACTTCAAGCTTGTTTTTTCTCAACTTTCCGACGACAGTAAGATTATGCTGCGCTAGCAGAATTGTCCATGGTTAAATTCCTTCCTGTACCATGAATGTTTTCACTAATCTGGCGAACCAACTGCAACGGAATTGGGTTATTTGATGTTCTTTCTTCTTTTCCAATGTAAGGAATTGCAGATACCATATAATATGTGCGGGAATCATACATCGTTATAATTTTTATGCCGTACTTATCTGAATTCGAAAGAATATAAATTTTAAACGGACAATTACCTCTGAATCCTAAAAGCTGCTCATCAACCGTACAGTACTCGTGGGGCGTATAATATTTTGAACAGTTTAAATTAAATTTGTCCCAAATGAACCGTACTGGGGCCAGTTTATCCGAGCGACCGACATCACGTTTCCCGGTCACCGAATCGAATGCAATTGAACCCAATTATAGCCTGGAAAATTGGTGAGCACTTTGTAGTCCACATGTCTCTGGTGTTCCTTCGACCATGCTTTTGAACTCCAGCAATGTAGAGGAAACCAATGACGGCACGAATCTCTTCTTCCGTTGTGTCGACCATGATTCCGAAAATTGGAGGTTGAGCAGACGTTGAAGGCGATAGAGAATCAGCTGGTGAAACATTTTTTTTTGTCGTTGGTTGCTGATCTCGATATTAGTATTTTTAACTAAAGCTTCGAATACAACATCATCGAAAAGAAGATTCCATGCTTCAACCTCTGATGTAACAAATTTGGCCTCATTTTTGCAACCCGGCAGTTTCAAAACTATATTTCTCGATGCTGTCCGACCACTTGATGATGAAGGCTGTGTCGTCAAACGGAATCCTTTTTTCCTAAAATAACTCCCAAGTGATGCCTTTCTTCTGGATTTTCTTCATCATCACAATCACTTGCCATGATTTCATCGTCTTCTTCAGAATCCGTCTCTACTTCATCTAAAACGGCTTCATCTTCATTGTTCATATCATCACCGACCTCCAATAGGAGTTTCCTTGTCTCGTCCTCATCGCAGCTGGCTCTACTTTGAGACATATTGTGCACATAATGGAATACGTTTGCCGTTCTAGAATTGAGTAACGTTTTGTAGTATAGTTCTGAAAAAAATCATTAACTTACCTTGTTTGAGTTTCAAAAAACAAAAAATATTTTATCCACTTGTCTTTAAAAAAAATATCACACTAACACATATGGGGTGTCAGCACACCCCAGCACACACAGCAGACCACGATAACTACAGTTAGGTGAGAGAAAACGCACTAAACATATTTCAGGTTTAAACCAGTAATGAAATAAATAAAAGTCATGGCAATCTTCAAAAATAACTTCTTTTATTTCAAAAAATATAACAGTTTTAATTTTGAAGTGGGGTGCAAACACACCCCATATGCATTCTAGGGTTAAATGTTTTATTATTGAAAAAAGAGGTTATTCCTAACTAAACTTAGTAAAGTTAAAGTTATTGGGCCCCTTCATTGGTTGCAAAAAAATATTTTGAGGATTTTCAAAACAAATGCTGCAGTTAATTGTTTTTTTTTTTTCTTTCTGACTGCCGTACTTGATTCAAATTATCTTTATATTTATTCTTTGAATCATCAGAGAATTCAATCTTAACAGTTTGGTTGGAATGACCATATAATTTTGGAAATTATGGTGTTCAAATAAAAAAAGAGACACAAATTGTTAATGGTTCTATTTTAAATTTAGATAGTCTTTATTGATTGACATTATTTTATGACAATATTTAGCAGTGAGTATGACTACCACATCCAGAATTTTTGATTATCTCCAAAAACCTGCGGTGAAGAGAGCCCAAATATTCCAATGAAATCACTGCCCAAGGTGATTTTAAAACTGCATTTAAGTCTTTTTTGGTTTCGAACTGTCTTCCTCCTTTTCTTCCGTGAAAGCCAACCCAAAATTTTTCCATAATGTTAATTTAAAACTGGAAAAAGCTGGGTGCGACCCACACTGGTAACTTTCCATTGGTACCCTTAGAAACTAGGTGCCCTTAGTAACTATAGAGATCTCAAATTCAAGATCTTCAGTAAGGGCTCAGTGTTAAATATTCTTTTCCAACCATATCCAATTTTTTTCGAGTTCTTGAGCAAAGTGATAAATAAAACTCTGAAGAGATATGTACAGCCTTGGCCAAATGCATTAGGCACCCTCATAAAGTTGCTACATTTTTATAACGATGAATAAAAAAAAAAACAAAGTATGCAGAATTGTTGGAAATATTTTTTTACTAAAGAAAAATTAATACTTAGTGTTGCCACCCCTCATTTTTATGACAGCTGCTATCCTTTTATGCATAGACCTTACCAGCCTACGGCACTCATCTGAACTTATTTTGTCCCATTCTTGTTGTAAAACCTTTTTGAGCATCTCTTTTGATGTTGTTGGGTACTTTCGAATGTTCCGTTTTAAAATTAAAAAAAAAAAATTAAAATGTTTCAGAGAATAGAGCGAAAAATAAAGGGTGCCTAATACTTTTGGCCAAGGCTGTATTTGCCGTAAGAAACTTTAAGCGCCCACAGCGGGATCAGGGGTCGAAATAAAAATCTGAAAAAATTAGATTATTTTGGAAATAATGTAGTAATAATAAGGTGGGTACTTAGACTTTGATCCAAAATTGTTCAATTGAACAAATTATTTTTTTATTCTAAAAGCCTTCTCAGTTAGCTTCGGCATTTGTTAATTAAAGTGGTATTTGAATTTTAACATAGCTATCACTCAAATAGCAGAAGAATAATCTAAAAAAATGATTTTAGTGCCATCTGATGGTATTCCTCTGATAACAAAGAAATAAATGAGATTTAAAGTATCAGTAAAAAATATCGAAACCCATTTATCCTTTTGGGATTAGCTGAGAGTATTTCTCCACGTGAGGGAATGTGGACCGTTGGGGTAAAACACAATGGGATTTTTTTTTTCAAATAATTGAATTTCTACCTCACATTCATAAAACTTTAAAATATAAAAAAAATGTTTCAATCAACTTCTGCGGCCCTCTTAACAATTTTAATCAAGCTCTTTTAAACTGATGCTAAAATGGTGTAAATCCAAACCAAATAACTTTTTATTTATAAAGTCTAATTGTTTGAGTACACTCGTTGTAAGTCGAATGAATACTAATTTTATTACACTACGTAACATCTATATATATACAATTTTCTTATCTTACTATTCTTAATGTCTATGTTGTTTACTTAAATGTTAATGTTAAACATCTGTAGATAACCGTCAGTGTATGCTTAGGATGATCTGTCTTATCTTTATTTTACATACACATTGGGTTATCTATAGATAAGTGCATGTTCATGTTTGAACATTCTGCGGGCCAACAGAAAGTGCTAAAATTCTTTTTTTGAATATTATGCCCCGTATTACATAAATAACTAGAATTATAACCAAGATGCAACTTAACATAAATCCGCTGTGACCGCTTATGTGGTGAAAGTCCAAGCCCTTAAGGTGAATGTTTTCTTCCCTGAACCTTATTAAGTCCCGTTGAATTTTAAGGAGTTCATTCTTGTTGTTTATTATAGTTGCTTGCATAGGTTTAATTCTTTCCTCTGCTACTTCGTCCAGTGCCTTCGTCCATATCATCTGTTCCTCGAAATGGTTGATGGTTTCAGATTTGACTTGTTGCGATGATGTAAGGAAACCTCCGTTGTATCTAACAGTGCATTGTGGCCTTAATGTTAGAATCCCTTGTGCTGGAAGCTTAACCAATTTGTGCTCAGAATGTCCACAGCTTACATGAATAGCCGTGGTGGTAAATTGTTTAAACAACCATGTATTTGATTTAGTCAACTGAATCCATTTGTCTTGCTGACTAACTCGTTCAAAACGACAGTTTGTTGTTTTTGATTTCTTTATCGGTGAAATCTCACATGATCCATCAGTTGCAGTTTTCCATGGCCAATTACCATGGCAAATATAGTGGGTTTCCTCGTTTTTTAGACAGAGATTTAGTTGCGCCTGACTCATAAGATTGTATGAGTCTAATTGGAAGTTGAATACAAGTATTTCGGTGTTTATTTTTGGTGTCACAATAATATCTCCCTGACGTATTGGCACGTCAATTATCCGAAAAACGTCCGATGCTTCTGAGTGAAGTAATGGAATTTCCGCGTCTATTACCAAACGCCGGCCAATTATGAATCCCCTCGCTCTCATTTGGCGAAATATTTCTTTCAATTCATTTTTTGTACCACCGCCAGGTAAACGAAACTTCCCTGAGATTTTAATCTGAATCTTGTGTATCTCTTCTTGTAGTTGGGACGGTTTTAATAATAACGGATTCATATGGTGATTATTTACATCAATGAGAATGCTTATAACTGCCATTTGCACATCATTACATTCTCTTAACATTGCATCAAGTTGCATTGCTGCTAACTGAAATGTCATTCCTGCTTTGTATGCATTATGAGCTTGAAGTGTCATGTTGCGTATTTCATTAATTTGACCATTAATTTTTATAAATTGATCGTTTACTTCTTCTGTTGTTTTCTTTACGACATTTACTGTAGCATTTACCAGTGATGTTTGCCTCTTATTTAAGCCATCCAGTTCATGTTGGTTGTCCAAAAGATTTTTCATGTTTTCTTCTAAGGATTCTCTATCATCACTGTCCATGAGACCGAATAATATGTGGTAGAGTGAACCAACAAATTCCAGTGGAGCTCTTTTTACCCTGTTGTTTGTTATAAATAATTTGTTGTTTTCAGCCAGTACTTCATATCTTCTCTTTAAGTTTGCTGTTATTAAACTGCACTGCTCGCTGAAGTAGAACATTCTGGAACACTTGTCTTGTAGTTTAGTTATGTAGCTTGCAATATTATTGGTTTCTTCAATATATGAATCTAAGTCATAGTAAACTACAAGTCGCCACTTTGATGCCACGACATCCATTTTTCCGATTGGGTCTAAGTAAATTCCCACATTTTCGTCTAAGTTGTTAATTGTCATCTCAGGTGTTGTGCTCATATTGGTTGCTGAACTCTTTGCTCGTCCAAATGCAATTAATACCAATAACATCAACATCCACAATTTGATTCCATTCATTTGTGTGTTTTTTGATACATTATGTCCCTTTAAACGGGTGAGTTGGCATGTTTGTTGTGAATTGTTACTTCCCGATTCTTCTTCAGATATCTCGATGGGACATAATTTATGTATTGGTCTTTTGTAGAGTCCGTCTTTTGTTTTGAGTGTTACTACTCGTACATTGCCGTCTGACCCTTTGTGGACTTCAACAATGCGTCCCATGGGCCACCTCGACGGTTGGGTGTTTTCGCTTTTTATAATAACGATTGCACCTTCCTCTAGGTTCTTCTTTTCAGATTTCCATTTGGTACGTTTTTGAAGAGACACCAAGTATTCGTCCTTCCATTTTTGCCAAAAGTCTCGTTTTAATTTTTGCACCAGTTTCCAGCGATCCAAGGACCCAATTTTTTCAAGTTCACCTGACTCAGGAGCATCCAATAACGGACGTCCCACCAAAAAATGTCCAGGTGATAACACATCAATGCTGTCTATGTCATTACCCATAGCACACAATGGGCGTGAATTCAATATTGCTTCTATCTGACATAGCAATGTTGTCATTTCTTCAAATGTTAATTTAGATTCTCCCATTATTCGTTTCAAATGGTGTTTCATCGATTTGACGGCTGCTTCCCAAAGCCCCCCAAAGTGAGGACTTGCGGGTGGGATGAAATGCCATTCCACCTTGTCTTCAGCTAACCTTGAAGCGATTGACGCGTTGTTTTTGATGGCGTTCTTGAATTCCTGATCCAAACATCGATTTGCTCCAATGAAATTAGACCCATTGTCTGAATATATGTGAGAACTTTTGCCACGTCTTGCAAAAAATCTTCTTAGTGCTGCTCTGAATGCTTCTGTTGTAAGGTCACTCACTGGTTCTAAATGAATGGCTTTAGTAACCATGCATACAAAAACTGCAATGTAGCCTTTGTACGCTTTCTGTCCTCGACCCCTTGATGTTCGCATTAATATTGGTCCAGCATAGTCGACCCCAACATGTTGAAATGGTGGAGAAATTGTTGTTCTTTGCTTTGGTAGATCTCCCATTATTTGATTCGCACTGCTACTGTTGTATCGAATACAAATTGGACAACTACGACAACATCTTCTTATTAGTTTCTTGATACCAATTATGTAGTATGTTCTTTTAATATAGGCTTCCATCACCGAATTTCCACCATGTAGTGTAGCTGCATGTGCTTCTCTAATGATCAAACTGGATAGTTTACATTTATCCAGTATTATTGGGTGTTTCTGGTTCAAAGGCAAGTTTGCATACTTAAGCCTTCCACCCACTCTTAAGATTCCTTCATCATCTTGATACGGTTTCATTTGAATTATTTTGCTGTTCAAAGGAATGTCCTTTTTGTTTTCAATTTTTTGTATTTCAGTGCAAAATTGAATTTTTTGCTGTTGTTTGATGATCAAAGTTCTCGCCTGCGATAGTTCGGACACAGTTATTGATCCAGGCGTTATTTGTTTGTGTCGAAACCACCGAATAAAACGAAGTACGTATCCAACACTTTTCTCAATTTTGTTGATGTTCGAAAATCGTTCGATTAACTTTGATACAAAATGTTTTTTGCATTGTAATGTTGACATCATTCTAAGATCTGTTGATGGTGCCAGGTGTTGCTGTTGCGGCCAATGATGTTTAGATTGTTTCAGCCACTGCGGACCTGTCCACCATAGTTCGTGATCACCAATTTTGGAAGGGCATATGCCACGTGATGCAACATCGGCTGGGTTGTCTTTCGAATTTATATGGAGCCATTCCATATTGTCCATTAGACTTTTTATGTCAGCTACTCTGCTTCGTATAAACTTTTCTTTGCTTTTGTTGTTCTTTATCCACCACAAAGTTATAGTGGAATCACTCCACCCATAGTATTTTATATCATTTGAGAAATATTTTTTTTATCTTGTTGAGTAGCTTTGCAAGTAGTTGGGCTGCACATAACTCTAATTTGGGAAGAGTTTTTTTATTTTTGATGGGTGCTACCTTGGTTTTGGCTGTTAATATTTTAATTGTCATATTTGTTTTAACGTATATGACAGCTGCATATGCTTTTTCTGAAGCATCCGCAAATCCATGTATTTCTATTGGACCTGCTTCGACATTAAATATCCAACGAGGGATTTTAACTGCTTTGATTTCTTTTAAATTTTGTTGAAAAATCAGCCATTCTGCTTTCATGGCTTCATCAAGTTCATCATCCCAGTCATAGTTTGATTGCCATAATCTTTGTATAAATATTTTCGCTCTTACTGTGACTGGAGCAAGCCATCCAATAGGATCGAATATTTTTGCAATATTTGATAAAACACCTCTTTTGGTTTTTGAAATGCTTAAATTAGATGCATCTATAACAAATCGGAATTCGTCTTGATCTGGATCCCAGTGAAGTCCCAAGGTTTTCGTGGTGTCGCCTTCTTTGACATCAATTGTTTTATGCTCGTCATTCGAAATTATGTCAGTCAGCAAATGTTGATTATTTGAAGACCATTTTCGTAATTGAAAGCCAGCATTTGAAAGTTTTTCACTTACTTCTCTTATTATGTGTCTGCATTCGTCTTCGTTGTTTGCGCCTGTCATTAAGTCGTCAACATAAAATTCTTCCCTTATTATTTCTTTTATTCTGATGTCTTTTTCTTTGCATTGGTTTGCGACTTCTTGCAATGTTCGGACTGCTAAGAATGGGGCTGCTGCTGTTCCATACGTAACTGTTGTCAGTTTATATTCTCTTATATTGTCTCTTGGTTGTTCTCTCCAAAGTATTCGATGATACTCTTGATGTTCTTCAGCTATTTTGATCTGCCTGTACATTTTTTCGATATCTGCAGTAACTACATATTTCCATTGCCTCCATTTGATGATGATGTCAAAGATATTGTTTTGTAGTCTAGGCCCAATCATCATTGCGTCATTGAGGCTGTATCCGTTGGACGTCTTTGCTGAGGCATCGAATACAACTCTTGTTTTAGTTGTTAGGCTTGTATCTTTCACAACTGCATGGTGCGGTAGATAGTATTTGCCCATATGTTCGTGTTGTTTGTCTACCTTGACCATGTGCCCCAGGTTTTCGTATTCTCGCATAAACTGTATGTAGTCGGTTTTTGTTTTCTTACTCATTTTTTTCTCAAGCTGTAAGAATCTAGCTAATGCTTGTTTTCTAGATTCTCCAAGCTCTATATCTTTTCTTAGTGGCACCTTCACTACATATCTGCCATTCGAATCTCTTGTTGTTGTTTCTGCAAATGCTTGCATGCAAATGTCGTTTTCTGATATTTCATTATCTTTTTCAATTTCTTCTATCTCCCAGAATTTCTCCATCGATGAAGTAACAGCTGACATGATTTTGCCACATTGTCGTTTCTCGCGTAGTGAGCCAGAAACTATCCACCCAAAAATTGTATTCTGTCCCACTATGCCATTGTGCTTTCTTACTCCTTCTTCAATTAACTTTGGATACAAGTCACTACCGATGATAATGTCAATACGATCTTTTGTATTTAGGTTTGGATCTGCCAGAATATAGTTTTCCCACTCATTTTTATTAAATTCAAATGATTCGTCTGGTAGTGGTTTTATGAGGGTGGGTAGTACCAAAAACTCTGCTTGCATTTTGTTGTTGCTCATAAATCTTGGTCTTATCTCTAAATACACTCTTGATTTTGATGTACCCACTGCTGCATCTGAGAGTCCAGTTAATTCTGTATTGATTCTTTTCCTTGGCAAGGAGAGGATCTGCGCTGCTTCCTCGGATATCATTGATATTTGAGAACCTTGATCAATCAATGCCCTTAATAGACATGTTTCACCATTTGACGATTTGGCTGTTATCTGTGCTGTAGCTAATATCACCATTGGACTATCTATCTTCTTTACCATAAGGGAAGATAATGACTTCTCTTTTTTATTGTTGTTGTCTGAGGGATTCCATTTTTTGTGTTGATTTCCCTCGACCCTTCTTTTCATTTGATAGTTGTCGTTGTGTAGTAGAGTGTTATGTGATTTATTACACTTCATACATTTTATTTGAGAGAAGCATTTGGTTTCTGCGCTGTGTTTAAGACATATATTGCATATTTGTTTATTGCGTATATATGCTAATCGATTGTTTATCTCGGTGTTTAAGAATTGGTCACAATAATAAATTCGATGACCACTCTGCTTACAGAATTCACAGTTCCACTCTCTTCTGTCTGAATGGAATTTTCCACCTTGTTTTTTGTACTCTTTGCTTCGAGTCATTGATTGTTGTTGAGACTCAAGGGTTTGAAATAATTGCTCAAGAAAGTCCATTACATCCTCCAATTTTTGTATTTGGCTTGGTTTTTTGACATGTTGCTCATATAATTGTAAGCCCTCCTTGTCGAATTTTCGAAGGAGTAGGTGAGCAAATATTTCATCGTTTTCATTCTTTTCTTTGCCTATTGTCGTTTTGATGATGTAAATACATTCATTTGCTGCATCGTGAAGTTTTTTAACATTAGAAGGTGATGTAGCGTTCATCATTGGCATGTCAAGCAAGTGATTCAATTGTGTGGAGAAATTGATTCTTTTATTTTCATATCTCCTGATGAGAGTTTTCCATGCTTCTTTATAGTTTGCCGAAGATCCTTGTATGAGGCTAGCGATTGAAGTTCGAGCTTCACCGGCTATACAAGATCGTAAGTGATTTAATTTCACAGAATCTGGCACATCATTATTATTGTGAACCAAATCTATGAACAGGTCGGAGAATATCTTCCACTCTTCAATTTTTCCATCGAATCTAGGCAGTTCAATTTTAGGACTTCTTGTTAGTACATTTGCACATGGATCAGATTCTTTGCCCTTATGTTTTTCTTCCAATTTGTCAAGAACTAATTTAACATCATCTTCCAAGTCGATTATGTAATTCTCATCTCTGAATGTCTCTTCTTCCATTGGATTCATCTTAGAAAGCTCAACTTGCAATCGTTCATGCCATCGTTTCACCTTTCCAATCCATATATTTTTGTTATGAGGAGAAGAAATGGCCTCCAATTTCGCATCGTCTATTGCTTTCTTTAAGCTCTCCATTATTGTATCTATTTTCTTTAAATCTATATTTGCTACAGATTTTATCATCATTTCATTCATATGTTGTTGCTGCAAGTCTAGTCCAGTGGCTAGCTGCTGCTTAACAGTTTTTAATTCTGCCAATTTGCTGGATAATGTTGCTTCGCTTATTTCTGGCTGTATACTGTCCAGATCTTTGTTTTTCAGCAAGTTTTGTATTTTTTGAAAGTAGTCCTCTGCTCCTTTCATCCATTGTTCCTTAAAATAGGGAACATCAATAATGCCAAGCTTTTGAAGTAGCTCGTCATTTTGCTTGAATGCTTGAAGATTCTTTTCAGCATACACAAGAATTTCTTCATTTTTGCTCCGCGTTGTTACGCTTTCTCCTTCTTTTAATAGTTTTTCAAGGTTTCTTAAGATTTCAACCTGTTTTTCTATTATTTTTAAATGTTGTGATGACATTTTTTTTTTTTTTTTTGTTATTACGTTTGTTTATATATTTTTTTTTTTTTTTTCACTTGTCAGTATTTTAGCTCTGACAACGCTTTTCCACTGTATATTTTTTTTGTCAGTATTTTAGCTCTAACAACGCTTTTCACTGTATATAATTTTTTTTTTTTTTCCTGTCAGTATTTTAGCTCTGACAACGCTTAATTGAATCTTGTTCGTTTATTAAAAATCTCTTACCACTGGTGGGGGAAAATTTTTAATATTGCTCGAAGGACCAATGTTTGAGTACACTCGTTGTAAGTCGAATGAATACTAATTTTATTACACTACGTAACATCTATATATATACAATTTTCTTATCTTACTATTCTTAATGTCTATGTTGTTTACTTAAATGTTAATGTTAAACATCTGTAGATAACCGTCAGTGTATGCTTAGGATGATCTGTCTTATCTTTATTTTACATACACATTGGGTTATCTATAGATAAGTGCATGTTCATGTTTGAACACTAATAGTAAAGCTTAAGATAAATCGTTTTTAAACTATGTACATAGTTGTAAATATATCATTCGTTGCTTTGATAAAAAAATGTTTCAAATTTACGAGCAGCTGCTCCTACACTGGTAGGAACATGTTCATAATAAAGCTTTCCAAACTTGTGTGGTTGTAGAGATTCATCTCTTTGCATTGGTATTTATTTATTATCTGACTTTATTGCTTAAAACACACTCTATGCCAAAACTATAAGGGATTCAGCCTTACCACCAAAACATAATTATTAATATTTCCCGAAAACTGATCTATGGGACTACCCACTCTGCTATAACATCCTTGAGCTAGAACAAACTTGATGCTCTAATAAAATACGCTCCATTTATCAATACCACACACTCCACAATATTATTGGGTGCCCAACGATGTGTTGTATCTCATTGTGCATCATCTGGATGCATCCATTCACCGCACATAGGCACAACAACAATTCGCGCAGATATATGGCTTCAGAATGCTGCACAACATGCATGCAATTAGCAAAACCACAAAAGCCTCTCCCCGGCTAAACCGAATCTAAAGTCTGAATATTAGCTTCAATAGGTATCCACAACCGCCCTCGCCCCCCCGACATACGAGTGAGTATCACACATTAAGATACTACTTATGCATCTCTCTCTATGTGCTAAACTAACTTTGAAATTATAATTAATCCTTGCTGTGTGTTTCAAGGAATGTGGTTTGGCTGGAAAGCCTCACCTGTTTACACAGTTTGCAAGATGGAGAGAGAGAGATTCTGAGCGTAAAGCCGCAGAAGGTTCAAAGTTAATGAGCATTAATCAGACTTTGTCAAAGTTGCCGGCTGCTTTATTGTCTTCTGTGACCTAGCCATGATGGTGATGGGTGGCAGCATTGGCGGCATTTATAATAATAGCACATTATTATGCTAGCCTGATGGATATTATCACATTCACAACCATTCTCTATTAATTATGTTGTGGAAATAGTTTAGTGGGCTTAAGTAGCTGTAATAATTAGGTACATGTCATTATCCCTTCGCCATAATTATTATGTACCTACAAAAAAAAAATACGTTTATGTTTATAGCAAACTTTGTCCTTAAAACTTTGTTTGCAGTTTGACGTGTGGGTTGTGCCGTGCGTAAGGGAGCAAACTTGACGTTCACGATATTATCACATAAAAGGTTAGGGAATATTGTTTGACTCCTGTTGTTCTTTTATGAGCGGCTGTTAAGTGGGGAGTAAAGTTAATGCATGAACAATTTTTTGTCACGTACAAGAGATTATTACTGGGCTTAAATTACGGGCAATTTTCAACTCACATTGTGTCAACCTAAAAGTTTTTGGGAAGTAAAAGTAAAAGTTGTTATTCTGATTTAAAATACCTTACTTGAAAGAAATTTTGATGGATTGGGAATTGGGTGTGTCGTAGCAATGGCCAGCCAATTAAAAATAACACAATCACAATCTTGCTTGAATTAAAATTTGTTCTTTTGATAGCAAAAAAGTAACTCCTTGAGTTTTTTTTTAAACAAATTTTAAGATTTCCAGAGTTGTTGTCTGTAAATAGCAATAGTTCTGTTATCTTGGCTAGAAAAACGAAATAAAGCGCCAAAATCAGTCGGCTCCTTTTATTATGAAAAAGAGTTCGAATTTGAAATTACAGTCCTTGACTAAGAGTTCTTGAGTTCTCAATGCGTTTTGGAAGTAGTTACTTACTAACTTGATTAAATATAATAAATCAAACTCGAAAGTACACGTAGAGAAAAGTGCTCACAAACTTACACCAGAGTATTGAAAAGTCCCCGCAGTATCCCATAGAGGATACCGAAACAACAAAACAAAAGTAAACATTAAAAAAAAAAACTCAGAGGTTGTAACGAAAAAAGGTTTGAAAAAAACTTCGGACATCTTATTTGGGTCTTTTTTCTTTGGTGGTCTTTTTTAAGTTCACTCCAATTTAAGGTGGCACTGTCTCCCTTCCCCGTTGAAACGAACTAAAATGTTGCCCCGGCGCCGTTTTATATTGAACGCTCGTTGATTATGACCTTTTCTGAGAGTGATGCCCTGAAAAGGGTCTTTTAACAAAATCGGGCCTCTTCTTGGTCCTTATTTTAACTTCAGCTGTACCTGGTTTACAATCGGCAGGCAGCGTGTTGGGTTTCTTTGAAGTAACGGTGGTTGGTTTGTGGCTGGGAACCATTGAAATGAGTTGGTTATTGGCCACACGGTCGACTTTGGTGCTTTGCATAAGGAGTGTGGCATGCTTGTCGAGGCTCAGCTTGTCAGATGGGGTGGTTCTTGTCCCTTCCAAATGCACTCTTCGCTCAAGCACATAATAGTTAATTATGCCAATATAAGAAAAAATTGTAAATAAAAAGCAAAAACAGAAAAAAGAAAGGCTAGTACACTATATCAGACGGACTGAAAAATTAAAAGACATACTCATTCACCTATGCCACTACCTTGGTGAAAGAATGGATTAACTATGGAACCATTCCGTCTTGAAATTATATAAATTTCATATTATTATCTAAACTACTTCTTATCTATTCTAGAAGTAAAATTTAAGCCCCCTTTTATTGGGGGTGGATAATTACGAAAATTCTATTTTCGTCAGTGCCCAAACAGACCTATTTTCTTTATCAGATTCAATATTTTCATCGATTCATTGTTCAAATGAAGTACATACCCACATTTTTTTTTCACAAATAATGCTGTGCATCATCAGGGTCATGAACATGATTGTTGGTTATAATTATTTTCTTACCAGTTTCCAATAGCGAACTTATAAACTCCGCAAAAACTTATAAACTCATAGCATTTAGATTCATTAAATGAAGTAAATTCAAATTCCCTTGGTTCAAGATAAGAAGAATTTTCTTTGTAAGCATTTTGCAAAAGCTTTGTGATCCTCATATATATAAAGGTACCTACAGCTAAGCAGCTGTTGATAGAGTGTTTCCTGATATAGTCACTGGAGCCGCCAAAATGCTTCTTTTTTAATGTAAAAGCTTCGTTTCCTTTTTTTCAGATGTTAAATCGAACTTCTAGAAAAACATTTAGCTCTCATCTGATGTGAACTTACATCACCGAATGCTTGCACCAAGTTCTTCTTTTTGATCAAATTTTGTACGGTCTAAGATTGCCTTTTCTTGCTTGGATTAATGGCACGCCTAGTAATTGCATGAAATTAAGGAAGGGCTTTGTAAAGTAATTTTTTTAGTGAACATATTCAATTTTGGTGCTAACTTAAATTAATTTTTGGAGAAAGGAAATTAGGAGTAATGTATATTTCCAATAGTTTATTTTCGGATTATGCACCGGATCGATTCCTTCCTCTTTTTCTATTATTAAAATTCCAACCTGCTTGCACCTGTTTTACAGTAAAAGGATAACCAATTTCTTCCATTTTTCGTTGTATTTTTTGCCACATTTAATGTTAATTTTTCCCAACAGGGATATAAGGAATTTTGTTGGAGCTTTCTACCAAAAGTCTCTTGATGTTACGGTTTCGGGGTCTTCCGATGAGGTAGGAATTTGGGTAAGGAAGTGTTAAGAAAGGGTAGATGGAATGTTAAGTTCCGAAAACGCGGCCTGCTTGCACATGCACGGCGGGCGGCGTTAACTCGTCGGATTTGGAAAAACTCACAATGGCTGAAGGGTGGGTAATGGGCTCAATGCAACAACATCCGCAGTGCCATTGGTGTGACGATAGTCCATCCGAATGTCCTTATCCAATTTTTATTTTCCTTGTAATTTTCATGGCCTGATTAATGTTTTTGTTTGCAAGCGATGTTGGGTTTCGAGACATTATTTAAATAAGAAAAACGGCTTAGACAGCATCTATGAATACGACCCTATATGTTTCCCTTCATTATAATACCCAGCTTATGCAAAACGCAAAAAGGTACATAATCCTGATTAGGCTATGCAAAAATCAAAAACAAAATATACAATTTAATACATTGAATTTCCTGCACTGATTGAATTCCTCCGGGATAGCTAAAAACAAAAAAAAACATTAATATTGTTTCTGCATCACAATTTTGTTTGCAAAACAAAAAACTATATAAACTTCCATGAAATACTTTTTTAACGCTTTTATTTAACTCTGTAAATCGCCGCCCAATAAAAACAAAAAGCGAAAATATATCTGCATGCGAAAACAAAAAAAAAAATCGAATGTCAATTAGTGAAATCTGTGTGTGATGAGTTTTTGCGATTGCCACCTGGGGGATGTTTATGCGGATAAACAATGAGTTTCAAAAAAAATATATAAAATTGTGAAAACAGCGAAAACGCATTCAGAGTCATTCAACCGGACGTTCGATTTTCCATCTAAATTTATTATAAAATCATTACTGGGATATTGTTTTGCGCTGCATTGTGGTTTCTTTAATATTTTTTTCATGTAATTGAATAAATTTTTATTTTTTTTTGTTTTATCATAATAACAATAAATTCAAAAACATGAAAATTTATTCAAATTTTAGCAGATACATTTATTTTGAATAAAGTAAGAACTTCCAGAACCGTTTACGTACTATTAGGGCTACGATCCCAACCAATATCCCTGGAAATTCTGCTGAAAAAAAAGCCTTTGAAAAATATAAAATAACAAACTTGAGCAAATATCTAAATAAAAATTATACCTGATTATAACTTCAATGGGCGCATTCACTGATCTAGTGATACGTAGTCACTAGATTAGTGAATGCGCCCATTGAAGTTATAATCAGGTATAATTTCAACTCATTTTGATTGGCTGACAACTACTAAAAAATGAGATGAAATTTCCCCTCCGACGTAGTGTACAAATTTCGGCTTCAAAGATATGTAGTTGACATTTCAAAATCAGCTGCTTTGGTTTTTGTTTTGTTTTTTGATTTGATTTGGGTGAAATATGACAGTTAGAATTGACTAGCTTTGTAGTGCAAGTTTTGCATTCCAAAAGCTAGTTGATTTTCGACTACGTAGTCACTAGATTAGTGAATGCGCCCAATGTAAAATGAGTTAATGTAAAAACGCCAAATATATTAGTTGACAAGACGAATTTTTGACAGAAAACAAGTAGGTATTACATATATATTTATACGACTGGGAAATAAAAGTCTGTGGTTCATCTTTCAGGGCCCCAAAGAAAATGAAAAGAGTCTGTGACAAACAAACACAAATTCAGAGGCCCAAACCAAATAAATAGATGATGTAGTGGACGATACCAAAGGGATATTATTTTACTGACGTAACTACTCGGCAGACAGATAATTTTCTATGACCCCTTCATATTAAGGGGCCCCATGAAAACTACTTCGGATAATTGAGCTTCGCTTAAGTAAGAACTCCATTTTATACAACTCCGCATAACTGCAACTATCACTGAACGCTGCTACCAAATTTTCAATTTGAAATGTAAAAATCAGATATCATCGGATCATCTACAATAAGATACGAAAACTTCGTACATTTCACCCCCCAGAACTCATTTTTAAAATGCATTACGTTGAACATAAAAACATTTGTTTTTTTTTTTTGGTAAAAATCTCCGCCTGAGAGAAACTAGTGTCAGTTATTCAAAGTTCGTTTTAATGAGAACTCCGCTTAACTGAAACGAATTTTCTGCAATTTTAGTGTTGCAGTTAAGAGGAGTCGACTGTAGCCTGGTTCGACTAGAGCAAATGAGATGATTTCGATCAAATTTGCCAAATGAGAAAATTATCCTAAGGCTTAAATACAATCAAAAAGTGAAAAATTGAAAAATACACACATATGCTAGCGACATTTGTTCGAGAAAAAGAGTACGAGTAAATTTGATTAAAATGTGTTTTTAATGCAATATAACCTAAGTACCTGTGCATGTTACATTTTTAATAATTATTTTCCTCATCAGGCAAAACGACACTGACTAACAAAATTGAAAACAAACTTTGAGGCAGTTCTAGGGATAGTTAAAATTGTGGATGGTGTCTCTCCTTGAGACACCCAAAGGAGACTTCGACAATTTATTCAAGAAATAAATAAGTTCGACCCCGAAGTTTTTTCGAATAGATATACAAAAATGAGTACCAAATGACACCATATAGTGGAAATATTCTTAGAGGAAGATAAGCGATTAGGAACAAGCATCAGGATTGAATGTCAGGAAGTTTTTGAAAAATATTCTGAATAAATAAACTGTTGGTGGTTTTTTTTATCGATACACTATATAATTTTCATTAGTTGAGTTTTCTTTTTTCAAGTTTATAGAAATAAAAACATCTAATAAAATAACATTTTCATTTCGAATATTTGTTTTTCACACAAATGTTCCCAATATACATCCATAAGCTGTCGAACTAACAGATTTCGGTTTTTGATTGGTAATTGGAACGACTGTCTTCCCATGTAATCAAAAATTTTTATATAGTTTTCTAGCAAGGACGAAATCCTGATCTTGCATTGGTGGGAGAGACTGTCAAATTTTCTTGGAGTGGGGAAAAAATTCTCTCCGATAAAAATTAAACACTGAAAAACTGTGAAATCACTTGGAACTTTTTGAACAACATTATACACCGTCACAACAATTACCCCATTTTTTTTTATTTTTTTTTTTCCTACCCAAAATATGTCAACCAATCATTTGACAGAACTCATTTTTCTGGGGGAAAAAGTTCTTGGGACTCAATTCAGCAGGGTGGGGAAATTTGTTTACTCTCCTGAGAGCGTTCTCTCTCTCTCTCTACGAAAAACAGCACAAGTTTGTTAGTTGGGAACAGAAACCAAAATAAAAATTATCAAATACGACTAAATTCGGCAGACCGAGTGTGGAACCAACCTATTGTTCAATAGTTAATATATTTTGACACATATATTGATTGTTTCGTTATTAATTCCATCCTGGATATTCTGGACAAATTATTTTCTCTGATGTTTGATTGTTATGTTTACTTTATTTAATTTTCGCTTTATTCAAAGCTATTAAAGTAATATACCATTTGGCAGGGGTACTTGATTCAAAAATTTTAACTTCTTTTTCTCTATAGAAAGTGACACATATTATTATAACGAAGGTGTGTGACCACTTATCACAAATAAGATTAAAAAGACTCTTAGTCAGCCTTTAGTCAAGATTCACAGTAACATTCTCGGAAAATTAGATAATTTTTTATACAACGAAACTAATAAGACACCGCTCATATTACAAAATTTTATCACAAGCAAACCTAACTATGTACGCCTTGTTTGCAATTTCTGGTTTACAATAAACCTCAGAAGATGGGAGAAATCCCAAATCTCACTGGCATAAACTTGTTCATATCCTCCTAGGTTGTCGGAGCTCGGAGGGCACAATGATGCACATACCAACATTTAATTATCCTTCTACCGAAATGTAATTTGTACATGCACTCTCTCCACTCACCCAAGGGAATAGCCAATTAATGAGCTCAAGTGAGAACAAGCTAATTAAACAAGTAGCAGTTAGCTTTAAGTTGGTATATCCTTGTAACTGAGGACTACTTAAGAATTGTTCTTAAGTTCAAAACTATAATACTGAATGTGGATTAATTTTCAATCGTTTTATTCAGGTATAGTAGAATACCTACTTACACTTGGCCACCTTAACATGATTTTGTGGAAAACAAATGCTGCTTCAACCATTGGGCATGAGCATGGCAATGTAAACTTAAACTTTTGTGTCAAACAATCAACACTTCTCCACACACACATACCGCATAATGTTATCGACAAGAAATCGACCCCAACTCAATTTCCCAGAATGCACACAAGGCTGGTCATTGGGATTGGGCAATGGGCATGGGCATGGATGAACTCCGAAGTGCATTCCCAAACACGCAAAACTCAACCAACATCATCATCACCACAATAAATGAGTTCAACACAATGGGATTGGGATGGAATTATTCCAAGGATAATATTTCGTTTTCCATTATCGCACACAAAGTCAAGAGCGCAATTATAATATTTCCAAACATTCATATAAATGGTTACAAAAAAGGGCCCCCCGACACAGAGTTTTTCCCAAAAAAATAAACTAAATGGCGTTTTGATGAGTATAGGTGATTATTAGTTGTTTTTTAACATTGATAATTCAGTCGATGAGGTGATGGTTTTGATCGGGACGTCATTGAGATCAACAAAAAATATGCTCTTAACTGAGTTAAGCTTTTCTAGTCTAGAAGCGATTCCGGAACTCGTTGATGTCTAATCAATGGAACTTAAAGATTTTCAAGCTATTTGGTAGCATTGATTGCCTATCTAAAAAAAAAAAAATAAGGACAGCAACTGCCGAAACGATATGGTTGGATCGTTTACAGAATCAGGTCCCTGGATTTGCGTTACTTCACTATTTAACCAGATCACATATCTGATATCTCTGAGCGCTCAGTTCTCTCAGTAACATGAACAAGATTCCTCAGAAAATTTGGTATCAAAAACTGAGCAGAAACAAAATTGCATTTGTTCTTTAGCTGTTGTCAAGAAAAATTTCTGACAAAAAAGAAATATAATAGAGTTTTAAAGCATCCCATTGTTCCAGAATTCGGTTGACAACAGACTCATATGAAAGCCGCTTTGTAAGCAAGCGACAGGATTTTGTGCTTCTTTATGTTGGCAAATTTTTGAAACATCTGAAAATCACTATTACGTTTGGGGCTATGAGTGAAGAAGTTACAAATTTTCTTTGCTGTTTTTTCAACATTCATTGGTATTTTTTTTAAGCATAACTTGCGCAAAGGTGAAGGGAATGACAAATGCCCTTTGTGAAAAATAAATTCCCATTCTCTTGTTTCAGCTTAGCTTGAAGCCCATTAATTTCACCTGCCATAACATTCACTCCATCAGTTGCCAGTCCAATCAAGTTCCTTATTGGAATATTTAAACTTGCAAACTGATCCTTTATAGCCTTCAAAAATTGCTTGGGCAGTACATTCATGCATCTTTAAAAGTCCAAAGAAAATTTCAACTACTGCTCTCTTTTTTTAATCAAATACTCTTGTGATTTTTGCTCTTGATATTTATTTTTACGCAATCAATTCAATTTCTTGGGTATTAGGCAATTTCAAGCAAAGAAGTGCATGTACTGCTTCCAGGCATTTCTCCATCTTCTGAAAGACCATCTTTCCGGTAGACATGAAAATCCAAGGTAAAAAAAATTTATTATTATTAAAAGTACTAGTTAAATTTGGGGCAGAGGCATGGACAAGGACATTGTCAAGATGAGATGTAGAGATAAAGATTCTTCAAGTGATGTTGAGAAAGTGGACATTGAATCTGCTTCATGGTTGAAATTATTGAGAAATGTTACTGATTTCAAGAAGAATAATATAAGGTTTTAAAATGCAGTAAGGAAGCCCAACGATGGTGTTCTGGGAATGTTGGTTTCCATTGGATGTTCCTAACAGAGAATGTGCATCACGTTTGATTTCCAACAATGTTGATTACTGTATCAAGTTACCGACTGTGCCTTGCGTTGAAGTCATCATCAATTAGTCAGTAGATGCTTCGTTCCATGATAGAGCAAAAAGAAATCGATTAAATACAGGAAATATTTAAATGAAAAACTAAGTTCTGAAATGACATCAAACCGAATTCACCTACAAATGCAGCCCTGTAATAATCAGTTTTCAGCCTGAGTATGGAATAATGCAAGGCTTGATATTAAATACGGAAACAGGACCCATACCGGATTCGGGCATTTTTATTTTCTCCAGGAAAGCACCACTTGGGATTTACGTGTTTTATAATTTCACATTTTCGACCCAACTACTGGTGCTGGTGCAATGGAACTGCAACTGAATATCAGCTCCCTTGCAATTGCAACTTTAGATCAGTCTATGGTAGGATATAGGCAAGGCACTGCTCCTCCATCTGCGTTACAAGAATGAACGCTCGTGTAATCTTTACAAAGTGCGGTTTCGATAATTTCAATGAAATGAATTTTATCTCGTGTATACAGAGACGACATTGCCAGTGGTCGTATTGGGTAATTATCAGGATGGCTGATTCTGGTTTGAAATGAACCACACTCTTATTGGTAGTACACAGCATTTTGCACATCAACCAGACAACGCATAATACCGTAGCCACATAACAATGTGGTTTTCGATAATATTTATGCCTTCATAATTTATATTACGTGTGATTCTATGAATGGATAATTAAGTTATTATTTCCAATATTTTCCATTAACCTTAGTAGATATGATCAATTTGTTGTCTGGCGACGACCTACTAAAAAAGGTTAATTTTTCAGATATTAAGGTACCTAATAATTGAATTGTTTCAGTTAAACGTATAAATGAATGCAAATAATTCAACAAAATTACAATTCAAGAACTTGATGAAAACCAAAGGTACTTTTAACTTACACACGTTTCAAATAAATTATGTCATTACCGCAACTTTAATAAAATGCACGACTGATCCCCATATGCTTGCTGCTGTAGTTCAAGGCTAAATATAAACTGGACTTAGAACAACAAGCAGCACTGAACTTTCCTTAACAGAAAACCAATGGTGTTCTGTTTACATAATAGTCGGAGCCTAACGGCCAAGCCATATTAAGCTTTTATTATAAAATAATTGTATATTTAGCATTTTTGAATTTAAATAAAGTTTTTATAACTAACTAACTAATAGTCGGACAAAGATCCACGGCGGCGGAAAACACCCAGGAGGGGGAATTCCAGAAAAATTAATTGCTATTAACTTACGATGGATTCAAATGTGACATCTTCCATAGAAGAAGGTTGTCACCTGAATTTGATGTGGAGGCAGACAGGGCTGCATGCTATCACCAATAGGTACTATTCTTCCTAGTGATAACTAGTAAGTTATATGCTGCTTTTAGCCCTGATGAACGAAAACGAAGGAATTCAATGGACTTTGCCATCCCAACTAAAACACCTCGACTACTCGAACGACACGTATGTTTACTCTCTCAGGATCATGGATCTTCAGCAAATGGCAACAAGGATGGAGGAACAAGCTGAAACCATTGGGGCTGAAATTACGGCAAGTAACTCAAGTTCCAGTCAATCACCCCTATCGGTGATTTCCCAGTGATTTCTATTTTAGGAGAAGGGCTCGCAATCGAAATATTTCAAGAACTTCATTTCGTTTTCGATTGTAATTTGTTTTTCAGGTTTTAAGAATAATGGAAAAGTGAAAAAGGAGTGACTTTCCCAGACATTTTTCGATTGAGAGTACTTCTTCCAAAAACAAATTCCCCAGAAAATTTCATTCCCGATAGGAAAGAATATATCAGAATAACCGGAAGATAAAGAAGCAACATTTCAATATATTTATTTCTCATTGTCTCTAGGTAAATTGGAATTGAAATTGAAGACGACATGCATCGACAGCGGTATCACGTTGGGAATAATGTTATAAAAACACTTTTTTTAGAGTTTTGTTTTATTAATAACATAGTTCGTGAGTTACACTACCGTCATTTTCGATTGTAGAATCATACCGTTATTTCAAAGGAAACATAAAAACGAAAACAACGAGTCTTTTAGAAAATTTATAATACTTTCTATTACAGAAAGAAGAGAAAGAAAATACAATTCAGTGGATTGTTTTTGAACAATGTAAATCGCCGACGACATTTGACAAAACAAAAAGTTTAGATTGATAAGTTATACATACGTAAATACAAAGGCAAAAGAAATGACGAGTTCTACAAAGAAGATCCAAGAACAAAACTTAAGTAAGAACCCTTCGATTCCTGAAATAGAAGAGACTGCAACTTAAGGGTTGTGAAACGATTCTGTTTATTTTGTGAGCTACACTACAACTTGACATTGTAGTGTTATCAATTAAATATTCTTATATTTACATAACTTGGGGTCTGCATACCTGTAAGACGATACTTAACTAAGCATTAGGTACTAAAGGATACTAATAATTCAAAATACTAACTGAGTAAAATTACATTAAAATCCTCCTTAAAATTTACTTCTTTTGTATTCACGAATGTATTGAAAAAAGAACAAAATTAAATTGTGAAAACTTAAATTTGCTTACATACCTAAGTACTTTTACACCCAAAAACAATAATTTTGTTGTTCTTTTTTTCAATGTTCCTAGACTCTTACGTGCAATTTTCCTATCTAGACATCATTATACGCAGACTTGGTAATGGATTAGACACAATCTTTGAAAAAGGCTACGATTGCAAGCCAGGCGATGCAGTGGAACCTGAATTGGTCTCCCGGGATGCACGTAGGACAGTCGAACAGAAATTATCCAAACTGGCGGAAAGTTGGACTGAACAACTGAGCGTACATAATGCCGCGTTGTAGAAGTGGAGCCCTATGAACCTTCAGGGGATAATCACGGACATAAAAGGTCTCATGATCTAAGTAGGAAACCAAGTTTTAGGGTCTGTGCCTTTGGGACTGGTTGTTTAAATTTTATCTTATGAGCCTTGTTCTCATCCATTTCAAGAGAAGGTTGCTTATCTGTCTTAAAATTAGAAGTCTACGACTTCTAAGTCTAGGCTGAGCTCAGCCTATGGATTCGTCGTTAGTTCACACTACATCGGGCACAACTAAAAGGTGACGGTGCATTTTTTTTCCACGTATGAGAGCCTCTCTTCCTTAACAAAAACTCTTTAAATAATATAATATCTTATTATACTACATAACTTGTTTAGCTTAAACATATACTTTGAGCGACTTTATTTGAATTCCCTTTATAAATAAAAATAAAAGATTAAATTTGAAAGATTTCGTTCCTAACGTTTTATTTGTTCGTTATCATAAAAGCTTTTCTCTCTCCATGACTTTATGTTTTCTTCATAGATTTCCATCAGAAAGTTTATCTTAAAGAAGAAATTATTAAATTCCAATTAAAATTGGTATGAATTTCATTTTAAAATTTTATTTATTTCACTGTTTTCCTTTCAACTTAAAATATAGTAATCTGCATTTGCAGGTGAAAAATAAAATCAAATAGAATAATAAATTGCCAACTAGACAAGAGTCATGCTGTTTAAACCTTCTAAAAACAGGAGTGTCCGAAACCAGTGTTCGAAGCCCCAGTCCAAGCAGCAGTACGAATTCTTTTGTTAAAAAAGTTTAAAATTAATTCCATCACCCGCTTCTGCATTCCTTGTTTAACATAAATAAAATACCCATTCCCGATCTGATAAATCCAACCCAGCTAGATTAATTCATCTAGGAGGGGTTATACTATATTTCGACGGACGATGAGGACGTGCCTTTTAGTCTTTTTTGGATTTCACTTTATGAACTTTTTTTTCTCTCACTTTTTAACAGCAAGCGTCCCAAAGATAATTATTATTATTATATTGTTGTTAAGCTATTCATTTCTGTTTAGTTTTTTTTTGTTTTGCTTTGCTATTTTCTGGAATATTTTTAATAGCTTTTTGTGTTATGAGTTGAGTGGCTTTGTTTATTGGATTCAACATAAATCGTCGGACAAAAAACTGTCAAGGAAACAATTATTTCAGGGAAAAAGTTTATTTCATTCTATAGTTTGAGTTTTTGTCCCTGAAGTTTTATATATGCGTTGTTTCTCCAAAGATAAAAATGTGTGATTCTTCTGAGTTTCAGGGGGAAAATAAAAATAGATCATAATAAAGTAAATTCTGGGAGACTTCACAGCACCTGAGATAAAATGCAAAGAAATATTGAGTTGTAAATTATAAGGAGAATTTTTTCGCAGTCTTATTATATTATTGTAGGGTGCACTTACCCAAAAATATTTGATTGGAAGAAAATTTGTGCAGGTAGGTACCTATTATATAATAATTTTACAATACTCACAGTTATGCTGCCTTCTTCCGTCATCTTCACACTAAAGGGGTTTATATGAAGCACCAACAACCTGTGTGTGTTACCACCAAAATCACTGGCTAAAATTATAGGTATTTCACAGGCTGCCACACCCGATCATCAGATTTCTTCCATTAGTGGTGCTAAGTCCGTGTATGTTCCAATTATTTAAAAAAAACTGATGACCGAACTGGGCTCGAATCATCGACATGCACTACGCATAACGTCAAGCTCCCACATGGTAAATTTAAACCCAGAGTTAGTTTCATTGTTTATGAACGTATATTGAACCGACTAGCATTTTTACTAGCACACACAAAGTATGTTGTTGTTAATTCGGTTTCTCTCGGTTTTCTCCATACTCGTTTCATAAGCCAACATTTCGTTGTAAATTATGAGGAGGGAGATTAGCGGAAAGAGGTTGACACTAACTATGGTCAAGAATTGGTTTCAATTAAGGTAGGTTTTTTGTAATTTTTTGTAATTTCTGAGCTTTTCTTAGGGTCAGAAAAGAATTTCCTGGCAGTATTGCCATCAATCAGCGTTAAAAATATTCCGGATTTTTGAATGGACGAACGACCACTGTAAGAACACCATCTCTATTGCTGCAGATGATGCTGGAATACTCAAAAGACGTACCTATAGCGTACTTCGATATGCCTGGATGCTGTCCGAATGCCAAACTTCAATAAGTTTTGGGCAGCAACACATCACTTCCACCACCTTTGTCTTCGCAACTATTATCACCACTACTTTCGGTGAGCTTTTTATTCAATGAAGCAAAAATGCTTTGACTCTTGATAAATTTGTCAAAATCATTTAGCTGTTCAAATAAGAATATTTCACTGAAATGAAGCGTTAAATCTTGTTTTGCTGCGATGTCGTTATATATTCGCCAGGATATCTTGTATCCAAGCTATATGCCGCCATTGCATCGATGGAGAGCGCCATTTCTTTCCTTGCGTTCAAAAAGTGTTAAAAAATGTCTGGCAATTGCAGCTGTAGCCACAAATCAACAGCTTTGGTGATAAATCTTTACACTTGTTGATCAATTTGCACACTGGATTGTAGATAAAAATATATTCCTCTATTGACTGGATGAAATTGTCATCAAACAGAAACTGCTTAATGTCCGTGGCAATCTTTTTATCAGTATCGGTAGCTGCAAACATACTCTTTTTTCCCCGTAGTCTACTATTTTTTTTTCTCAAAGCCAGAGTGGTTTTCAGATCAACGAAAATGACGTTTGTTGATTATCTTTTCATCTGTAGGGTATATCAGTAACGATTTTTTTGAATTCACCGTAAGCCTCCTCGCCACGCCAAGGCTTACCCATTGAGGAGTTAGGGTGCTTTTTTAAAGTGAATTCCTCGAGCCTCTCACTCTTGGGGTGCTTTTTTAAAGCGAGTTCCCCGTGCCTCACTCTAAGTTTGCTATATAAAGTGAGTTCCCCGTGCCTCTCACACTTGGGGTGCTTGTTTAAGTGAGTTCCACTTGCCTCTCATTTTTGTATGCAAGGAGTCCCTCCTAGTCTCCCACAAATTACGCCACCCATACAGTTAGTCTTATGGAGTTTTGGCATCATACTCTGGCTTACCAGTCTTACCAGCCTTTGAGCATGACCTCGCCAGCACTGAGACGTTCGAAAATAGTATTTATTCGAAGCTGCTTATTTGAAAGGCCTGTTGGCACCCAATCGAACTTTGTAAGGCTCTATACAAAGACTCCACACTATTATTTGTCCCCGAAAAATCTAGTGTCGTTGTGTCTACAATTCGACATTTCGATTCGAAATTGAGGACGATGACAGCGACCTACCCAAGAATTTTCAAAATTCTCTAGGAAGTTTTGGTGATAATTAGTGTCACCAAAACTTCCTATCAGCTTGCTCGCCAACATCTCGTATCGATCCCGAACATCAGTGGTATCTCAAAAATACAACGCCACGAGCTTCCGAAGACCATTGTTCTAGTTCCTGTCTGTATCGTATCTTGCTTGCATCCCAAAACGTTGAATATACCTGCGGACTGCTTGCGCGAAATGGAAAAAGCAGCCATGGATTACCACTTCAGGGAAAACGCTTTGGAGAGCATTCCGCCTTTTCTGAGTCGATAATGTATTCCTTGGCTGCGCATTTTCCATTTCAGTTGCTTTTAATAATAGCGCATGCGCCCGCGTGTATGTTTCTGTCAATTTTTTTTAGAAAGCAAGCAAAAGTTAGCACTTTATTTTGGAATCGCGATTAATCGTCCGTAGATGACCTAAATCTGGTAAAACATCTCTGGACACACTTTGAAGGTCCTATCCAGCAGCCACGTCCCACACCAAGCAAGTCTTGCCCTGTCCGAAAGTAAACCGAATATAATTATTCGACCCACATCCTCACTGCATGTGCTAACAAAAAAGCGTCCGGGGAACTTGTCTTGTTACCAGCAGTTCAGAAGGGAGATTTATTTCGAACCCGGAACTAGGAATGGGTCTTGCTTGTTGCTTTCGTTGCTGATACCGGGTTACAGCTTTTTTAACAGAACTCAGCTTTGGGCTTCGGACTGCCTCGCCAACCGAAACTCCTTGCATACACCTGGCAAATATTGCCCTAGAAGAATTCGAGCAAGTGGTTCCCACGGCTTTTACTTCTTTAAAGGTGCGAGCTGCGAGCAATTTCATATCAAACGGGGGAGGGGCCGTGGTTATGCTCACTCAATGAAATCACATTTGATTCTCCTGAAACAATCCTCCCCCGACATTTGAAGCTCTGAAACTTCTCGCACCTCCAAAAAGTTTTTTGCTCGTCCCCTCCCCTCTGTACCTTACATAAGCGATTACTTAAAAATGGAGCTTGTTCGCCCCCCTTTGAGATTTGATAAATCAACCATGATATGTTTTATCTATTTTTCACACCAAAAAAAAAAACACGTAGGGTGAATGCAACAATACCCGAACAGTTAACGAAGACTCAGAAAAAAAAATAAAAACTATGAGAATTTAATTTTCACCAGAACACTAAGGTGCCCGATTCCGAACACCATAAATTTGAGTCGACTTGAAGTCTAATTAACATTTTTTTTTATGGTTGGCACTTTCGAGAAAGTTCTGGGTGCACTTTGTCAAGTCGCCCGCGTTAGGGTCGAAGGGAAATACGTTTTTAATAATACCAAAATGATCTTTACGTTCTAGAACGTGCCAGCCAGCGATTTTACAATGTTGCCTTTTAAAATGGTCCATTCCCTCACTGTAGCTCGGTAGTCACTCTTGAGCCCTTAAGATCCAACATCTGCCGGCTGCATGAAGTGGCTTGTATTCGGGGGAAATGAGTACAATAATATTTGTTTTTTTTTTCTCTACAAAACGTGAAGTTAGCACCGCCAAATGGACTTCCGTCAAAGATCTAAGTATGCAGGAATGTGTTGCTAATTTGTTATAGCATTCCCAAGTTTGTTGCTCCTACCCTTACCCCCTCAAAACCATGGCGGTGCTAACTTCACGTGAAGAGAACTGCTGGTAACAGAATCAGGTTCCCTGGACCCTTTTTGGTTAGCAGACACGTGCAGTAAGGATGTGCACCGAATGGCGAATAATTTAGGTCATCCACGGACGATTCCAATATAAATTGCTACCTTTTATATTTTGCTTGCTTTCTAAAAATATTGATATAAATATATACGCGGACGCATTCGCTAGTATTAACAGCAACTGGAATGGAAAATGAGCAGCCAAGGAATATACTTATCGACTTCGAAAAGGCGGAGGAGAATGCTCTCCGAAGTGGTAGTCCATAGAGGGCTTTTTCCATTTCGCGCAAGCAGTCCGCAGGAATATTCAACAACGTTTTGGTATGCAATCAAGAAACGCTACAGACAATTGTCCTCGAAAGCTTGTTGCGTTGTGTTTTTGCGATACCACTGATGTTCGGGATCGATACGAGATGTTGGCGAGCAAGCTGATAGGAAGTTTTGGTGACACTAATTATCACCAAAACTTCCTAGAGTATTTCGAAAATACTTGGGCAGGCCGACGTCATCGAGCTTCTCAATTTCGAATCGAAATGTCGAATTGTAAAGACACAACGACACCAGATTTTTTGAGTTAGCACGGCCATCATCCAAAACTCAAAATTTCAAAAAATACAAGTATGCAGGAATTTGTTGCTAATTTGTTGCAGTTTCGAATTTGTTGCTCCACGTTTTGACCTTGAAATTCACTTTAACAGTTGCATAAGAAAATCTAAATCGCTAATCATATAGTGAAAAGATTAGTATCAATTAAAAGGCTACTCTACTACTATTTACTTAGATGCTGAGAACGAAGAAGATGAAAATTCTATAAGATTATTTTTACGAAGATTCATTGAATGTTCTGAGTCTAAGGGAACTAGAACACAATGCGATGGATTTTTAACTGGATTCACAAATTGATCCTCAAAGTTGCAACGAGTTCAAATTGTATATACCTGAGTCACAAATAAGCCACAATGTCTAGATTTATTGGAATGGTAGAAATATATTGCTGGGAAAATATCAAAACTTGGCTTTTATCCGTTTACACTAATTCAATATTAGAAATTTTGGAAACATTACCATAAGCGGTGTTTTTAAGTGTCAAATAGCTTCATTTTGACTTGATGTGTTCTTTCTTGACATCAGTCAAAATCAGTCGATTTGACACATAAAAAAATATTCTACGGTAATTTTCCAAGTAATAGGTAAGACCAGAAAAAAACGTACATAGGACCAGTGTAATTTTAAAAAGAACTCTTTCACCTTGCGTGAACAGGTGCTATGTGTGTGGTCTTTTTTCTTAGTGATTCATTAGAATATTTCCACCAATGTTTTTAAACCTACCATTAATTTCAAAGGGTAAACCCGTTCTTTCATTAAAAAAAATGCACTCATTTGGTTCTTGCATTGCAAATGAAATGTCCATGTCGAATTTTATGGTTGCACCATTATTTGAAGGGGTTTTTTTGAAAAATTACCCATTTTGCATTATAAATAGGAATTTACAAAAATATCAATATAGAGTAGTCGTACTACCTAAACTTACTTCAATAGAACCTATTCTTCTTTGAAGTTCTACAGATATAGGGCAGGACTGCCACCCAATATATTAACCTACATTGTACCATATTGTTTTTTACGTTAATAAATTGGATTTTAAATCGCCCGAGTCCCAAAATTTTTCTGATTTGCTTTTAGCTAAACAATTTTATTTTTTCTCCCATGGTGGTAAGTGGTCTTGATTTATTATCTCTGTAGGCCATTTCGTACAAACCATAAGAAAAATAGAGCAAACTAATTTCGAAATCTGCAGCAAAATTCAGTTTATTTATTTTTTAATTATTTTTTTTTTTTCAAAAAAAAAAAAAAATATATTGGCTCAGTTTTAATAAAAATTCAATTAGAACCAATAAAAAAATGAAACAATTCAATTTTTAATCAACATTGCAGTGATATTATTTAAAATATATTTTTCAAAAAATAGCAAAGAGGAAAAAATAAATACAATTCAATTTGTGGCCTTAATCAAAATTCCACACAAACAGATACAATTTGTATGCTTTGCATTTAAAATATTCTATTGTCTTCTGTTATTAGGAGACTTTTTTATTTATTTTTTTTTTTGAGTTTCAAATGCATACATATTGCATTTGTTCATTGTGAATAGAGATATGAGCCTGGTGCCAGGACTATTCTCAATATTGTCCTGCAGCACAGATTTTGTTTCAGTTTTTTTTTTTTTTTTTGATTTTTTTTTTTAACATACTCGGGCAGAAAAACCACTTAATTTAGAATAAAATTGAAAAATACTATGTCTGCTAACATAGCATAAAGTTAAATTCGCTTTGTTACTCTGGTGTGTGCATAGGCAAGAGTCCATGTAAATTGGGTAATAGAAGCTAGAAGCGAATTTTACATGCATACGTAGTATAAACGGGCCGAAGCTGGATTGAATTCTTACTGGTTCTGGAAATTCCTCTGATATTTAAACCACCATATATACATAAATAAAAATGTCGTAACCACATATTGCACCATCTGTTGTCTGTCGTCCTCTGGGTTGGGAGTTATTTTCCTCTTTTTTTTTTTTGAGGGAATAGTAGAAACGAGACTCTAAACAAATACCTACTCTAGTCTCTAGTGATAAAGTTTGCAATTTCATTTAGAATATTTATTTATATAAATTTGAAAGGATAGTCCATTATTTGCTTACTGTTGGAGTTCTTCCTCAGTTGTGTAAGGTATTTTTTTCCAGTTGAAAACTATTCATAAAACATAAAATACACAAGAAACTGTTTGACTTCAATTAAAAGAAATGTAGTAGATTTTTGTTCTTAATTTTAGAAACATTCCAAATTATGAAATGTTAAATGGGTTTTTTTAAAAAACTCCGCGGTACAAAATCCCGCAGATTTCCATGAATCATATTTCGCAAGCGATCAGCTTGGTACTCTGGATGGGCTAGTAACAGGTGCAAAATATTTAATAGCTAGGCGAGTGTTGGCCAAACATCATGATAGTGATATAGTTACGAAGAAGGGGTAAATGTGTTTTTGTGTTTTGTGACATCCAAGCTTTTGTCGCTTGCCGATAAGGTACGAGGTGACTTGTAATTGTGACAAAAGCAACGCCAGATCATTTGAACGTCATTGGCTAAAACACTCTACTCTTTTATTTTTGTTCTCTTGGTGTATTGTTGTTGGTAGCTTTTTACAGTGTCTAACCTAATACAATCCATCACTCTCTTTTCTTTTTTAGTACCTACTAAATATTTGTACTTCTCTTTTTTTCATTATTGCTTTAACAATTTAAATTTGTTTATTTTTCTGTTTAATAATTTTGTGTATGATTTTGCTTCTGGGGTAAGTGATAGTTAAATTAAAATTAATTATAATTAATTATCTTTTTAATAAATAATATTTTAAACTCAATTTCATTACAATTTTTTTTTTTTTTTTTTTTGTGTTATTTGTGTTTTTGTGTGATCTTGCTTTTGCTCTTTGATACATACATACACAGGGGTATAGACAATTTTAGGGTTACCACCTGCCATTTTTTTTCTTTTAAATATTTATTTATTTATTTCTTTTTTTTTTTTTGGTACTTACAATATGGATTTAATAAAATGTTTTTTTTTGTAATTCAATAATTACTGAAGCTTCAGAAAGACTCACAAGAATGCAAACGATCGCTCTGAAAAAATGTTCACTCTTGTGTAACCACTGCAAAACTTCAAACATTTCTTTGCAACTGCAAAATTTAAATACTAATCTCACTAGTGTCACAAATAATGTAGACGAGGTAAAGTTGATAGTGGATAATAATTCCGAAAGATTCTTTAGTCTTGAAAATAAAGTTGGATTGCTTTATGATCATTTTATTGATCTGGCTGGTAATATCGAAAAGATCGAAAATTTTATAGATTCAAACACTAGAGCTGTATCACTCAACACTCTTAGCAGTGATAAAAACAACTCCAAAGTTGTAAAATCATTGAATAACTTAGAAAATACCCTTAATGAGGTATTAGACAGTAAAATAAATAAAATTAATTCGGAAATTGAAAAAAATTCGCGACTTTTGACAAAAATCAATGAAAATTTGATTTTGATTAGAAATCAAAAATTGCAATACATTTTATAATTCAAGCAATACTAAAATTTCTGAATCTGTTTTCAAACTTTCAAAGGATTTTGAGAATTTGACTACAACAAATAGACAAAATTTTGATGAATGCAACAATCATTTTGCAACTTTGGAGCAAGAGTTAAAAAGTATAAAAGGTAGTTTTAATAGATTTATTAATACTGAGATTTCTTATTCTACAATTCCCAGTAACAAAAAAACATCTGTTAATGCTTTTGAAAACCCTACCCCATCGTCTATTCAACAAGAACTCCAAATTCTCAGTCATAGCAGCAATAATCTTTCAATTAATGATGTTAATTCACCCAATAATAACATTGAAAACTTAATTCCATCCCAAAACTCTACTGGTATCACCACTCCCTCAGCTTCTCCTAATTCTACTCCAGCTAGCACACTTCAACCTAGAGTGGTGCCTTGCCCAAAGCATATATTTATTTCAAAGTTTGACATTTCAACATCTCACACTGATATTCTTAATCACATTAAATCTGTTCTTATTCAAAATAACATCTCCAATGATCAAAACTTAGTGAAATGCAAAAACATTACAAGATTTAGTGGAAGAGTGGCATCTTTTAAAATCTCAGTCCCTGAACCAATGTTTCATTTGTTGATGTCCCCAACATCATGGCCTGTTAATACTTTTATTCAAGAATTTGTAAACAGAAATGCACAAGTGCCAAACAACCGTTTAAATGCTTCAAAAAACTGATGTGCTTGTCCCTTTATTATCAAAATGTAAGGGGACTTCGCTCCAAAGCTCCTGATGTATTCTTAAAATCACAAGAACTTCCTTTTGATGTTTTTGCCTTAAGCGAAACTAATTTAACTAATAATTTTAATAGCAGTGAATTTTTTTCATCAGATTATAATGTTTACCGTAAAGATGGTCTTTTAGAAACTGGGAATAGGTTTGGAAGAGGGGTTCTAATTGCAGTACACTCTAGTTTCGATAGTTCTTTGATTGACATTCCTAATACCGAAAACATCAAAGTGATTTGTGTAAAAATTAATCTCAAGCCAATAAATATTTATGTTGTGTGCTGTTATTTGCGACCTTGCAGCCCTATCGAAACCTATCAAAATCTCATTAACTCAATTGACTTTTTGGGTGATACCATGGATGTTCACGATGGCTTATTGGTCCTAGGTGATTTAAATCTTCCTAATCTGTCGTGGTCAAGATCAGATGATGACTCATATTTTGTTGCTCTTAACGCAACAACTGAAAAAGAAACTTTATTTACTGATAATATGTCTGATTGTGGTTTACTTCAGATTAGTGATATTAAAAACAACCTGAATGGACAACTCGATCTTATCTTCTCCAATGATGCCAATAACTGTATCGTAGAGGAAAGTAGCCTTATTCTCTCCACAATCGACCTCTATCACCCACCATTATGCTTAAGTTTCGCCTATGAACATTGTAACTCGGAAGAAGAGTCTGAAAAACAATACCGTTTCAATTCCCGGAAGGCTAACTTTACCAAATTGAATGAGCTTCTTAGCAACATAAATTTTGATCTTTTATTTAATAACATTAACGATAGTATTGATAATTTAACCACTAATTTTTACGCAGTCATTTTCGAATGTTTTTACCAGTCAGTACCGTATACTCAACAAAAAAATATGTCATCATCACCTCCATGGTACTCAAGGGAGCTTCGTACACTCCGCAATTCACGAAACGCTCTATGGAAGAAATATTTAAGATCCAGATCTGATACAGATTTTTCCCTTTATATGGATGTTAGCAATGATTTTTCGGCCCTTTCAAAACATCTCTACGATGAATATATTAATCAAATGCAATTTGATATAATTTCAAATCCTAAACGATTTTGGCAATTCATTAATCTAAAAAGAAAGTCTGATGGTTATCCTAATACATTAAACTATTTACATCACTCATCTAGTGATTCTAAAATTATAACTAATTTGTCCAGATGGTTTGCCCGCGATTATATTAAAAAAATGTGTAGCCAATTTAGCCCTGCCTATTACTACCCTGTTCCAAAATCCCTATCTCAAGGGTTTTTTCCAACAATGTGGAAGGATTTATTTATCATCCCTATTCACAAAAAGGGCTGCAAAGGAGATATAGCTAACTATAGGCCCATCGCCAAATTATCGTGCATCCCTAAACTTTTCGAAAGTATTATCTTCGACACTATGTACTTTCATTGTAAATCTTTGTTTTCAGCCAGGCAACACGGTTTTCTGAAAGGAAAATCTACGACCACCAATTTAACCGAATTTGTTTCGTATACTTTGAATTCATTAGAAAATAAGAATGAAGTTGATGTTATTGCTACGGACTTTAGTAAGGCCTTCGACAAAATTTCACATAAAATTATATCGTTCAAACTTAAAGCCCTTGGATTTTCCACTGGTTTCATTCAATGGATGGAATCATACCTACGCGATCGTAAATATCAAGTCCTATTCAGATCTTCAATTTCAGACCCATTCATTGCAAAGTCGGGCGTTCCACAATGAAGTCATTTAGGCCCTATCATTTTTATTTTGACAATCAATGACGTAGAATCAGTTATTCAGCACTCCAAAATTTTAACTTACGCGGATGATATGAAAATTTTTAGAACAATTTCTTCGCCTAGCGACGCTCTACTTCTGCAAGCCGATTTAAACAATTTTTTCGTTTGGTGTCAGAAAAATAATCTTGATCTTAATGTTGATAAATGCCAAGCAATTACATATTCCCGTAAACGTTTCCGTCCGCCACCGCGGGACTATTATATCAATGACTGTATTGTTTTAGGAGTAACAACTATTAAGGATCTAGGTGTTATTTGTGATAGTGAACTTAACTTTAGGTCCCATTATGACAATATAGTATCCAGGGCAAATTCTGCTTTAGGTTTCGTCAAGCGCTGGTCTAAAGAGTTTTCTGACCCTTACGTTACGAAATCACTTTATATTACTTTTGTTAGGCCCTTACATGAATATGCTAGCCAAGTCTGGTCTCCGTATCACCAAGTCCACATAAAAAGAATTGAATCAATACAGCCCAGATTCCTTCGTTTTGCCTTAAGAGGTCTCCCTTGGGTTGACAATTTCAACTTACCCCCATATCAAGAACGGTTGCGACTCATTAATTTACAATCTCTAGAAAAACGTCGCGAAGTTGCCGATGTTATTTTGTCTTATGTAATTGAAAGCTCCACCCTACTTGAGCAAATTAGTTCTAATGTAAGTTCCTACTCTATCAGAACGACCCCGCAATTTCATCAAGCTCTTCATAGAACTGATTATGGCCAAAATGAACCTATTACGAGAATGTTAAGGAATGTTAATAAAAATTGTAATATTTTTGATTGCACTAACAGCAAGATCACACAAAAAAAACCTCCTATATGGTATTTTATAGCTCTCTTGGACCTTAATATTAGTAAATAGTAAAAGAGAAACTGAAACTGGACTTTTTTTTAACTGATTTAACAAGTGCTTAAGCATGCCATCATACTCGGTGTAAATGGACCCCAGCGCGTGCGGTATCTGGGGAGGAAAGAGGCGTGGGATAATTTAATTTAATTTTATTAACAATACAAGAGTATTTTACCAAACTCCCTGATCAATTGACAATGTTCTCTTTTCTTCACATTGTTGGCGTTGGAGGTGATAATCTGTGTAACAACCTCCCTTGGCACTATGACATGGACAATGATTCTGTGCCCTACCTCAACTTCTATGTGCGAAGCTTTGTCAAATTCATTTTCAATGTGACGCGCTTTCGTGCATCAAGTTGTGCTACACTTTTCGACTTTCGGATTCTGTTTTTTTGTTTTCTGCCGTGTATCTTTGATTGCGGAGGATCTACGATATCCAAGCTTTTTCAGGTAATGCTAATTCCATCATATAAAATGCTCTCAAACTGTAACAAATAATATGCCAGGGTATTAATATAATATGCCAAAAAGTCGCAAACGTTCGCAACCTTTATATAGCTTGTGCTCATAACAATCTTCTTATTATGTTTGAATTATCAGTATCACTGAAGTGGAAGTCGGCTTCGGGATATTGATTAAAATCGCAATTTCGATGTTGCGCTTCATCTCAGGCTACTGCTCCAAGAAGTGTTTCGTACACGCTTGTTTGTTTTTCTTTGGATGGGTAGGATCTCCAGCGGAATTTAAATAGGGGGTGAGAGGCAGCAGCTATTGCAGCATTTAATCCCTGGCACGGAAGTCTAGATGTATTGCGAAAATCTTCCTCAAAAATAGGCCTTCAAAATTGTAGCTCCATGATCATAATATTCCTCAATTTCCTTCCAGGATGAGCAGAGTTGGGAAAAGTATCCCATGGTGACAGTCGTCTGCTTGTAACTTACGTGTCTATTGTGTAATGGCTATTGATAAGTCACTTTTGCAGGTGAGATATTCCTCCAGTTGCCACTTTCATCACTTTCAACGAAGGGATCATTGATAATGATCCCTATTTTCCCTATATCTGACTGTAGAAGATTTTTTTTCAATGAAACCAATTATTGTTTTTTTATGGAATGTTGAGATCATGGAGCTACAACTGTTCCACAGGCCAGTTGTTGAGGCGATGATGAGTCCTGAGGATTAGGCTTACTGGAATACCTCATCAAAAAATACGCATGTACCTCCTGGAAATGACTCCGAGTAATCTTGGACAGAAGTCGAAAAAAACGATATGGGGGGCCAACTTCACGCGGCCCCTTTTTTCATGTATTGTTAGTTATTCATTATGCAATGAAAATGCATGAAGTGTAGACTTGTGGAGGTAAAATATGAAAATCTGTTTCAACACAAATTTGACAAAATACCAAATTGAAATTCGTCTCACTTTCAATTTGGCACTTCTTGTCATCATGAATCAACTGAAAATATTAGGCTTTTTTTAATAGTTGAGCTCTTAATATAATATTTTGAAACATTAAGTGTTAACTACAATCTGCAATTTTTGCAAAAGTGCAAAAGAATACACACATACACTAGCGACGACGTTTGTTGCTGAAAAGAGCGTAAGTATAATGGGTTGGGGTCGAAATACTGTATTTGGCAAAATACTGTATTCAAAATACTGTATGCCAAAATACTGTATGTCAAAATTCTGTGTGTGCAAAATGCTGTATGAGCAAAATACTGTAAGTCAAAATTCTATAATAGCAAAATTCTGTAAAAATGCTGTAAAAAAATATCATTTTGATAATGTAAGAAAGTGCGCGCGCACTTTTTTACATTTAAAACCGATACTTTTTACAGCATTTTTAAGGAACTTTGAAATACAGATTTATTTATTAGAGTTTTTATTATGACTTCATAAAAGATCCTATTAATGAAGTTTCTAATGTTGATATAGCAACGGGAATTATCATACATAATTTTGAAAAGCAGTATTATGCCCCGATCCCAAGTATAATTTACACCAAACAAATTTCAGTTCAGACATAACATCGGTGATTTTTTGAAAAAAAAAAAAAAAAACAAAAATACAATCTGCAATTTTTGGAAAAGTGCAAAAGAATACACACATACACTAGCGACGACGGACGTCTGTTGCTGAAAAGAGCGAGTATAATTTACACCCTACAAATTTCAATTCAGACATATATCTGTGATTTTTTGAAAAACAAAAATTAATTGGCACTTAAATTTCGAGTACTGGGTGGGCTGGTAATTTTTATTTATCTCTTTAATTTTTTTTTATGTTGACCAAATTCTGCTTATGTATTTTATTTTATTGGAAAAAATCTCATTTTTATATTAATCATAGCAATACTTTTCGTCTCCACTATTTTCATATCAAATTTCTATTTCATCGTACACTGTTTTTGCTTTGTTCTCTGGGTTTAAGGCTTTTATCAAGCTAAGTATAAATATTGTATATCTCAGACAACAACCATCATACAAGATTTACAAAGCTTAAACATTTCAGCTTAGGTTCCACTTTCGTTGGCAACAACTTTTTAAGGTTCTCATGAATGAATGGACGCAATTGGATCGATGGAGCTTGCGCGTTAATTTTAACAAAATACTCATACGGCATAGAGTGAGCTAGAACTACGTTTTGCGGAAAAGGCTCCTTCAATTTACTGTGAATCCATTTTCCGGTAAAACAAGTTGTCTCGTTTATTTCATTCGATTCGATTTACCATGGAAAATTTTAGTCTTTTCCTTTTTGTGTTTTGACTGCAAGATTTAGAGCTCTCTAATAAAATAAAAGTGAATTTGTTATTTATAACAAAACAAACGGTAAATATTTTAAAGTGCAATAATAATAACCATAATAATAGAAAATTTAATTCCCATATCCACATCCTGTGTGTGTTTCAATTGAACGAAGAAAAAAAAATCCTTATACCCAATAAATCCATGAAAAGAGCCCAAACACAAACTGATTGAATAATTCATTTCAATTTTGATGAGCATTATTATACTCGGCTTCACCTTTTGCACAATGCACTCGAATGTACCTAGTTTAATAATTAATTTAATTAAATTGGGTGACATTATCGCACAAAAAAGCCGACATTCGCTTGTGTTTGTTTTTGCAATCTAATTCCTGAATCACGGAGTGAAGGTATTTTGTTTGTATTTTAAAGGCAGGACATATTTAGTATAGTAAGAGCGCTGGTGCTTCGTGTGTATTTTTTGCTCGAGTGAAAAATTTGTTTTTTCCATTTTTTTTGATATAGTACATTTTTGCTTAGTATATAGGTATTTTAGTTATTAACTAACGAACCATTGTATTCATTAATCTTTGAAGTTAGCTTTATTGGTAATCAAAGTATCTTTTAAGTTTTCGAAAATTGATATTGCTCCCTTATTTGCAACGCGAAATAAAATCAACTTTTGTTACTGAAGTGCATCCAATAACAGGTTTGCCTTTGGGTGGGGGTTGCACACTTTTTAGATAATTAAAGTATAGAAATGGGCGCTTTTCACCCTTTTCAGAATCATTCCACTTCCAGCTAGGGGAACTTCATTGCGTCGGTATCTTCAGTTCTTGTTCGATCACCAGGCAGACGCCTATGTCCACAATCCATAATTTTTGGTTTGGTTTTGATTAAAAAATAAATGGTTAGGGTAGGTGTAGGTAGGTATATCTTAAGTTTGCTCAAAAATAGATTTTCTCGTTTTTCTCCCATGCAATTGCATTCACAGGTGTTTGATTTTCTATAACACGAAAAGAACATTTTAGAACATCTAGGATTTATGTTAGCACTAGTTTGTAAAAAATAATTATTTGATATTCAATATATTCTAACCGCCAATATTCCTAAGAGGTTATTAAAAATATATTTTGCGTTAAATTTTCATAATACCAAAAACGACCCCATTATACTATTTCCCTTATTTGGTACCCAGAGTCCAGAAAAGATAACTTTCATCAAACCATCACTGAATGTTTAAATGCAAAAATTTAAGTGCGCAAAGTGAATTCAATCAAATCTCATTAAATTCTGAAAAACGCTCTTTCAATCTTTTTCTTTTTCGCCTCCAAATTGAAACATCATATTATTTTTGAGTCTGCAATAATGTGCATAGCTGGGTCCCATGAACTTGCTGCTATTTTGGTATAGGAAATTAGTCCAGTATGCTTTTGTGCAGACTTTTTACGTATGCAGTATGTAAAGATCATAATAAGAAAATACAGCGGAGAAAGTTCCCATACAAAATACTGCAATGTTACACACAAAATGTATTGTACTGATCGTATATTTCGCAGCACTTTTATTTATTGGATACAAAATCATCCGGTAGATCATTGTGAAGGAACTAGCTTTAAAAAAAAAACTCTGGAAGTAAATATCTTCTTTTTTGCGAGAACGACAGGTCAAGTTTGGCCTTTATTTGAGAAGCGCACAGTTTTTTTCTGACCGCTTTTTTTATATCAGAAGAACATGACATGCTGTGAGTTTTTTATTTGGTGCGTGGTTTGCATTTTCTTAATAAGTTCTGATTTAATCTACAGTTTTTTTCTACAGCAGAAAAGCCTTAATCTTTGTAAGAAATGATTTTACCCTCTTCTTGCACAATCGAAGCTCTTCCACTTATCATGTCCATATTAGGCCAATTTAGAGAAAAAAAAACACTTTAAAAAGACTGTTTTTATCAGAATTTTCGCCTTAAAATAAAGCTTTTGAGAGATTATTGCGCAAGAAAGAGGATACTCACATAACCTCCAGAGTTTTTTGAGAAAGCTGAAATCAATACGGTTTTTTTTTTTTCAATTTACGGGCCTAAAAAAATAAACTGTATTTGTTAACGGCAAAATAATATTACTTCGGGGTCTCAAAAAAATAAATCGGGTATGTTTAGATGCCAAAGGTGTCTTTTATTAAATACATTATAGTCCAATCAATAGGTATTTCGACCAGGAAAAAAATACAATAATTTTTTGACTTGACTTTTATGTTTTAAGGGTCGCTAAAAACGGATATGCCTTCACAAATCACAACGAAAATAGCAAAGACCCCAAAAATTTCGACTTTTTTTTAGTAAACACTTTAAAAAAAAACTTCATTGCTTGGATATACTTTATATGTCCCTCACGTTTTACCTTATTGTTCAAAATTCATTGGATGATATGAATAAAAATGAGCACCTGATTAGGTGCTCATTTTTATTCATATCTACGATTTTTGGAGCAGGTACTCCATTTGGTATGAATAAAACTCTTAAACACATTTTCATGCACCTACTCACTTTATTACATTGAGTACCTACTCCAATCATGTGCTCCATTTTGTTCATATCACCCATTGTCTACCTTGCCTAGCTGCGCATGCGTTTGTTAAAATAAGTTATAGTTCAATAACAATGCAGCATGTTAAATAATTAAGAAGTAAAAAGACAATAAAAAAAACAATAATTTTATGCTATCACTGCACCCAAAATTTGCTGCGGGCTTTTTTGGTTTATACGGTATTCTATTTGTTTCTATGTATAATGCAGTCTATAGTAAATGCCCTTGAAATGGTTCATTATTTCTGTTCTCCTTTTCCATGATTCATTATGCTTCCTTTTTTCTTATTTTATCTTAAGCAACTTAAAGGATTTCGATTAAAATTTTTGCACTAAAGTTAGTTTTATATTGTTTTATAATACAATTAAAAAAAAAAATATTTTAAAAACGATTTTCAATTTTTTTTCTAAAAAATGTTTTTCTACAAGAAATAAAATTACAAAATTAGCTTGGAATTAAAAATCATTTAAGAAGTTTTAAAAGCCATTTTAGTAAATAATTTTATATAAGAGGCTTTAAGGTCCATAGCACCTTTAAACTGAACAAAAAGTCGTACATTTATTTTTAAGTTTAACGTTATAAGTGGACCATTTTAAGAGTGTTTTTTGTTTTAAATTGAAAATTCTACAAGAAAGCTTACGTATATCTTGAGATCCGCCAAGATCATCAAGATTGATAGGTCTACACACCTAGGAGAAATCATAAAAAAATTATGAAAAATGTAAGTTGAGATTGATTTATCCTTCATAAATAAATTGGAAACATTACGTTTTTTAAATCCCCGGAAACCATAAACTTTCAATTTTAATCTGGATGTTTATACCCTTATAATTTGGTGTCGCCTTTTCGGGCCAGTTGCATTAATACGTGTTCCAGCAGTTTTTATCTTCTGAAATCGGCTAGGTTAAGTTCTAGTTAAAGGTTCGTGTTCAAATATAGCCAAGTACATTCTTGAACCACAGCTGAACCACGACTTATCCACACCTATACCGGGGAGTTAAAATCCTGAACTAAAGGGGCCAACCCATAGAATCTGTCGAGTCCGTTCCGTCAATGAATCCATTGTTTAAAGTTCGGCTACTTTTTCCGTCGCGTCCGTTCTCATACGGCGCTTTCCATTAGAATGTGTGTATTTTATCGAGCTGTCAGTTGAAAACGTCGACGCAAAGGTTTCTATGGGTTGGCCCCTTGAGGCTCAACCACGTTTGTACGTGCACAATTGACCCTTAATATCCTGAACCAAAGCTCAATCACGTTATCTTAACAAAAAAAAAAAAATGTTTATATCAAAATGATATTCCGTCAAATAAAGTTTGCTCAGTTAGGGTTTTGTTGCCAAAATAAATTGGGAACTATTGGTATGGACAACCCTTTTCAGCTATGAGCCCTACTTGGGCTCATAAGCGGGCTTATTTCCTAACAAATAGTCTTGAAAAAGATCTTTAAGGACAAAATTTGTTAATGACTTTTGCTTGTTGTTTTGCAGGGTCATCCACCCCATAGAACAAGCCATTTAACAATATTTTTTATCTTTATCAAATTCTTCTCGCAGATACACAATGTAGATACAGAGTATCAAGGAATCCGGAATGTTTTTGGCAGTTGTTTAATGCTAAGCTAACCCAAAGTAGGTTGTAGATCTTTATGTATATCAGCTGTTCCTAAGAATCAAAAATATTAAGCTTTTTTTTTATTGAGATAACTCATTTGGCATTTTTTAAATTTACTAGCTTAATCTCATTATGAGATTTAATTTTTTTTTTTTTGCATACCAGAACCTCTAAGATGAGATAAGATTATAAAATCTGCTTAAGACCCCAACAAATATCTGATGGTTCTTTTTTTGGTTCAAAGTATACGTTATAAATACATAATATCAACTTGATGAAATCAAAATGCGTACCAAATACTTTATTTAAATTCTTTAAAGTTAAAAAACTGTTGGCTCTCGATTTTGCACACAAATCCAATACTTGCCCCATAAAAGACAACAACATTATAGTCACATTTTAATATGGAAAATATTCATCAAAAATTGGTTTCTTTTATATGAGCAAATGAAAGAAAAAACGAATCTACTTAGATATCCAAGAAGTAGTTTGCATGAAACTAAGTGAACTCACATTAAGCCTTCAGTTTGGTTCGGGGTTTCGTGGAGTCAAGTTTAACGCGGATGCAAGTTCTGTCAATTTATTTTCTTGTTACTTTTTTCGCATACGTGATACGCGCACAGTGATGATAGTATAGATGGACTTATTAATTAACATTTCAATCAATCAAATATCTGAACTGACAGAACGGTTTTGATTACAATCTGTGGAGAAAAAAACAGCACTTGTACGTGATCTGGATACAAGCCAAGTTAATTTAATTTAAATGTTTAGCTTTCATATTGAAGAGGGTGTATGGTTTATACTTTGAATATAGTTCTGTTGCACAAGTTTAAAAATAACTAAAACTCATTTGAATTTCTGTTGTCCTTCCACTGGCTTATTATTTAGAAAATAAATTTTAAGTCTTATTATTAAAGAATTCACTATTATGTCCTTATTTCAAAAGTGTTTGTAGATTTTGTCTAATCCTGCCAACAAATACTTTTCACTAAACTAATTGATTGAATGCAAAATTTAGGGTCACGCATTCTGAATAATGTCCCACGGCCCAAGATTTATATTTTAACAGAAGCATTTCGGTTACGAATAAGCTTTACTTGACACTGATTTGATTGCTTTTAGGTCGTTTTCTTTACATTGTACATACATAACATAAGTTTTGATTTATCACTTAAACTTTCATAGGTATCAACTTATGACTGAAAACATTTTTTCATCCGACCGACATGATTCACCGATGCGATGACACATGTTGTGATAACAATTATAGTTACCCCCTTGTGAATATAAAATACTTTCAGCAAATCGGTAGCAACAATCTTTTGGTCAATATCCGTTTGTACCGACAATTTTAAAGAATTACCATGTTACTTTTATTAGAAACAATGTGACCAACCTTTCACAAAAGCCATTATGACGTTTGAAGATAAAAATAATGTTTGAAACCTTACTGTATTAAAACTAAAAACGGGCTACTTGCGTTCTTGAGAGAAACGTGTAACTTGTCAAATTTACTTTTTTGTAAAAAAAAATTAACTTTCTTCTGAAACAGTTTTTGAATACAAATTGGGTGAGATATTTTACAAAAATTTGCAGTTCTAATCCTTGATTTCTGCAGTTGTTACTTTTTACAAATATTCATGATCCACTAGGGTTCCCAACTTTTATCGAAGTGTAAAGCTTGACTTCCCATACAAAATTTGACAGCCGATTACCACATTTAGTTTTTCCCAATGCTCCATAAAAAGTGACTTTACGCACTATAAGGATGCATTCATACCTCCCCGTGTGCTCCAACGGTTTGCAATCTGACATACCGGCTTAAATTTTAAAAGTGTCTCGACGAACACTCCCTCGGAACTCGGAGGGATTGTATTGTATTGTATTGTAGTACCCATTTTGGGATCACAGTTTCGAGGCAATGCTCTTCCTCTCTTTTTCTCCTGTGAAGGTGGTTGGCGTATGTGCAGATCTTTGCGCAGTTTTGTTCGCTGGCCAGTAGTTTTCTTGGTTCGGCAGTTTTTTAATTATCATGCAATTTTTGCACCAATTATGTAATAAGAACCTTCAAAATTAACTGTATTTTTGCCGATCAGTTGACAGTTAGAAATCTGACACTTATCTATACATTTTTGTATAAAATATTCAATTTCGAGATTGAAAATAAGCTTTGAGATTTAATACCCTTTCCTTATCATGCAAAGTTTTTGATATAAAAGAAAAAAACTTCTTATACTCGTGCAACAGTATACTCATTATATAAGCTCATGCAGTTCCAAAACTTATTTTTTTACGTATAATTAATTTCAAATTTTAAACTTTGATATTTTGTATGAAGATATAGATTTAATTTTTAGATAGAAGACTATATTTTTGGCAAAACTTTCGATGCGCTGAAGTTTGTTTAAATTGTAATTAATTAGTCGGGTTTACAAAACATTGCAAGAAACATGGTGTTGTTTCTGAAAATGAAATGTCTCTTTACCTAAAACAGTGTTTTTGGGAAGTTCAAAATTCAATATCTCAAAAACTTTGCATCACAGAGCAATTCTGATACTTTTTTTCCAAGAACGTTCCATTGTTGTAAGATTGTGAATTAAAAATTGTTACCTCAACAAAAAGTTCTTGGAGCAACAACTAATTCTTAATTTTTAAGGAATCCAAGTGTCAGTTTAACATTCAAGTTTTTGATAAAACAATTTTTGCTGTCAAAAAATTTTTCTTGGAGAGATGGATAGCCATGAGCGAAATCTGAAATGTGTGCTCTGAGTGTTACCATAACCTAAGAAAATTTGATAGTTGTTGAAGTTAAATCGATAATAAATAACTCGAATCTGCATTATTTTTAAGGGGCTTCCTGTTTTTTCGAGGTAAAATTTGTTATTTAGTAGATACAATTTTAATCGCAGTAAGATTATGCTTTATCTAAATAATGTTTGAAAAATAAAAATAGATAATAATAATATAGCCAACTTATAAAGTATGAAAAATAAAAGCACAAGACATTTTTTTGTGTTTCATTTCAGGAGAGAAAGAAAAAAGAAATAGTAATAAAGTATAATAATATACAAATGAATTTGTTGTAATTTATTATTATACTTTCTTGCTTTCCTTTATTATTCTAGTACATTTCTTTTTTTTTTTGTGGAAACACAAGTCATTTTGACAGCATTCTACAATTTTAGTTGTTAAATTAAGAATTTTAAATTCATTGGTTCATTTAAACTACGAAAGTTGTTGACCCAAAATATAATATAAAGTTCAGAGAGTCAAAATCTTTTGCAAAAGTTTAATTTGGTTACTATGACCACTCTTTTTTGGCTTAAATGAAGTGAGTATAGCCCGACTCACGACAAATCGACTCAGATGCAAAAACAGAGATATGTTTGGGGAGCAGTTGCTCTCTGGTTGGGATCACTATAGGATTTGGGGAAGTGTGAAGTTGGGTGTGTGCAAGGTTTTATTCGTTTAAAAAAAAACTGAGCCGAGTTGTCGTGAGTCAGGCTATCTTGACACCCCTTAAAATTACTGTAATTTAGGGAAAAATCGATGGTAAAAAAAGCGTTTTGTTTATTTATAAATTTTTTAAAATATTTTCCTGTGTTATTTTTTTACTTAAACTTTTTTACATCGAAAATCAAAATTTTTTTCGTCAACTTTTTTAATTGGAAATTAGGCTATTTTTCTAAATAAAGTTTTCATTGTTTTGAGTTAAGGACATAGCAATATTTAATTTTACCAAAATAAATCCATGAATGAACTAAGATTCGTCAAAATCTAACAATTTTTGTAAAAGATAAAAATAAAAAATAAAAAAAAAAAATAAACCTACCATAAACAACTTTTGTTTTAAACTTTTTCCGATAGCATGTCTACTTAGAAATCGTATTTTCGACACTCACCGCACTTTTTTCGCAAACCCACCACATTTCTCCCAATCTGTTGGTGGGAAATTTATTTTTCCCCTTTCGTATACCATTTACTCTAAATTATCCTAGGATAAGAGTTCCTCCTGCTAATAATTTGTTCAACTTTTAACCGCACCAAGCCTTAAATTCAAGATGGCAGAAAAAGCAAGAAAATAGGAACCTCACATACGCATCAAAAAATGTTGGTTAATTTTTATTTTAATAAAGTTAAAAACGTGATTGGTAAAACCCTTTAACAATTCCTTTTCACTCTAATGCAAGTAATGTCGTTAGACTTTTCCATAAATTTAGTTTTTCAAAAGTCAATAACGACTGAGATCTTAACGAAAAATCAAGCCTATAATTCAAGTTGGCGGACATCGAATAAACAATAAGCATACTCAAATCTGTTTCAAACAATTGCAGTTGGGAATTAAAGTATTCGAGGTAAAATTCTAGAACGACTGTACTAAAAAAAACTCTTTTTATCGCTGACCTTGAATCGTTTTTATCCATTTCAAAATGGAGAACGTTTATTTACTGCAGTAGCCGTTATACCGGAAATGTAATTTACATACATAATCCTCAGCAATACCTATACTAATAATCAATCAACGCACGCTTGATGGCCTTATATTGCCCTTAGAAATCAAATAACCATTTTCATACATCCGACCGCGATGACGCGAAGGCAACGGACTGCAACAGCTTTTTGAAAAACTCAATAGTTTTTTTTTCCAATGAAAACTGCCGAAAGTACTTCTTATATTTTTCTGATTAATAAATTTCTTCGGATCACTGATGTTGACCGTCAATCTTCTTTACTTCAGGATGCACGGTTTCTTATGTCTGCATATATTATTTGTATATCCGTAATTCTAATAACAAAAACATATTCCAGGTGGAAGGGTCACCTTAAAAACAAAAACAAAAAAAATAGATACCGCTTAGCTGCGTGAGTTAAAGTGTACACCTATCTGCATACTTTATTCAGTAAACAAATTCTAATCAATCAATTAGTATTCTGAACGAATAATTCAACCTCTTCTATACACTAAAACTTTAATGTTGATTCTCATCACTTTTCGTTATTCAACAAAAAAAATTGTCTGTCATCGAAAGGAGCGCATAAAAAGTTATGGTCATAGTCATTTTGTGATGCAATCGATGTGACACAAGAAAATTCCAAAGCTGAATTTTTGCGGAAAAACCGGCTCCAAATGAAAAACCTATCTTGCCTAGTCTGCGGCTTGCGGGTATTGCATAATATGGCCCATATATGTACGTGTTTCAGACACAAACTGGCGCGTACTGCGTAGCAATGTGCAAGTGCAATTAAGCACGCATGCATCTTATAGATACTTTCGTTTGCAAACAAACTACAAAACTTAATGATTCTGTTCTGCAAAACAAATTGCAACTCTGTATCACAGATATATAATCTTGTAGATATTTTAGTATGCGGAAATTAATTTCTCTGCGTAAATTCATCGACCCACTATTTTCAACAACATACGGTGCGGTGTATACCGTGTTTGCTTGTAGATGTTGTTTTTTTTTTTTTGTGCTCTCGAGACCAATTTTATCAGATTGGTTACTTCAGTTGTACAGTTAGATTTTTTGTATTTATCTCGTTGCTTTAAATTTAATCCAAGCACACTGATAATGTACATTATGTATGTATCTGTATCTAAATGTATATTATATAGATAGAAAAAAGAAGAAGAAATGTTTGTCTTTCGTTGTATATCTTGTTGATGGACGGACGGACATAAGCAACGACCGACGACGCGCCAATGCTGATGACAAAGATTGTGCGGAAGAAAACGAGAGGAAGGAGCAACCTCGTTATTCATTGATTATGACAATAAAGCCATGGATTGTAAAGTAAGCTGCGAGCTAAGCTACAATCTTCTGTTGTTGTTCGGCAACGGCCCCCTGGTGTCTTCAAATTTAACCGAGTTAATTGAATTTCCTGTAGGAACATTCAAGAATTCAATACCAAAAAGTAAATATAGCTATGGATTCATTTTACTATTTTCATTTTTTTTTTTATTTCCATCATTAAGTTTATAGAATTTCGTGAAATTACAATTTCTTTTATGTAATTACAAGTATTTCTTGCTTTTAAATTTGTTCCTACACTAGAAATACAGACTTTATGTTCAATGTCTAAAAAATGTACTGATACATAATGTACCTACTTATACCAAGTTTTGGGGTCGTCAATCTTGTGATTAAATAAAATAAAGTATAAGGCTGGTTCATTAAATCGTATTTTAGATTTGCCTTAAATGTAAGTTTGATAAGAGTATTAGATTGGTATACGAAACTTGCAAGTTTTTGTCTTAATTTAATTAGATCTTATGTCCAATCATAAGGACATAAGACAACAAATGTGTTGCAAGAAAATAAAATAGGAACTCTTTGAATGCTTAAGGCTAGTACACAGATCGCTCTAAATTTTAGCTTTCATACAAAAATCTCTCCAAAGTTTAGCGGACCTAAAATTTAGCTGGGTATTATATTTGAGAGGTACGCAGTTCCAGTTAAAAAATCAAATGTTCGTTTCGAACTGTATATAACTTATCTGTCAGAATTTAGCGCACGAAATAAAAACTCGGCACATTGTTCTCGAGCTAAATTTTTCCATTCTTGTTTGTTAATGGGCTTTGTGTAAACTTTTTACAATGGAAATAAGTATGTATATGTTGAGGAATATTTGCAAGAGCAATGGGCTAACGCAATATATTTAACTAATGTCGGCCGTACACGACACAATATTATTGCGCAGTACTCAATATTGTACAGTAATATTGACCGTGTAAGGGCTGTATTGCACAATTTTTTCGACTTGCGCAATATATTGAGTGATATTAAAAAAAGTTTAATATTTTCTGAATTTTTACTCAAGAGACATAGAAATATTGTGCAGTAGAATTGAATAGTGTATGGACGACCATTTTTCGCACAATATTTTTGAACAATATTACTGCGCAATAATATTGTGTCGTGTAAGGCGGGCATAAGAAAAATTAAAAAAGGGTACAAAAAAAAAAGAGTAGACTCTCTGTAAAACGAAATTTCTAAGTTTCTACAACTCTGATAAGTCAAAATTTAGCCAGGAATTTAGTTGATGTTTGGAGAGAAAAGTGCTGGCTAAAATGTAGCTAACGATTTTAGCCGAGAGGTACGCAGTCTTAAGTAAAAACTGTTTTCGTTTCCAACTCATCTGTCAGAATTCAGCGCACGAAATAGATGCTCGCCTTATTGTTCTCAAGCTGAATTTTAACATTTTTTGTTTGTTATTAGATTTTGTGTAAACTTTTCAGTATGAAAATCGATGTTAACGAATATCTGAAAGATAAAGAGTCAAGAGGGACTATAGTGTGGCCCTGAACAAAGTATTCTTAACAATAGTAACAGATCCATGGGAAGACAAATTGTTATAGAAAAATTTATATATTACGGTCAGAAGGAAATTTAACAGTTTCTTACAGTTCAAGAACGACTCGATATACTTATTATGGAATTCACATAGACTAAGAGCCGACAGCAAATTTTGGGAGTTGAGGTATAACCACAATCTGAGTATGCAATTTCATAGGTATACGCGTCCTGATTTCATATTCGAAAGTCTAGCATGATTACTTTTCAGCCTTCTGTGGTTTTAGGAGGGTTAAAAAACGCAATTAATAGGGATGATATTCTTAGCAGTAAGCACCGCAGTATGTGTAAAAGTTATGTAAATAGACACAGATACTTGTTAGCATCCAGTTTTTGAATCCAAATCTAATTGATTTCCTCGTATAAATTGCTTTGAAGAATGCAATACTCTTAAGTTTATTGTCACATCAAATTGATTAATTGTCCTATTTTATCCATTTTATATTGAGAATCTATTTAGAAGTTGTCGGCAAAATGAATAAACTTTTTATATTCAAAAAATCAGTTGCAAGATCTAATGGAAAAATAAAATAAGACTAATAATATAATTATCCAGTTCATGTTCCTGAGGCCTCTGGGATTTTCCTCTGACAGAAGCTGAGGAAAAGAATCCATAGTTTTTCTGCTGTTTTTGATAGGCAAAATCATGTTCAAGTTGCTGAGACTGCTGAGCGCTCTCAGAAATGTGAAAAATTAGTTCACAAATGTCTCAGGATAGTTTCCTAAAAATGTCATATACCAAGTTTGAAGTGAAACGATTCTGAAACATCATAAATTTATTGTTCCATTTGAAACATAGTATCATCAATTTATATTTTTAAGGATTAATCTTTAGAACCTATATTTTAATTCTTCTAATGCGTGTTGCATGAAAGAGTGTTGATTTCCGAAATACACTTAAGTATTCATTTTTGAAGAGACTATTACACTAAAGACTAAACTTCAAGAAGTTGCATGGTAAATATCTCAATCTTGATGGTTAAGAGCAATTTAAAATGTGTATAATGATATTTTTAGTATCAACACGAGTTTAAGATCAAATTAATACTTATTTGAACTTTTATTACACCAACAGTTCACTATACGAACACTCGCTCTCATACACCGCATTAAAATCAAAATGCGCACATTGTCCGATCTCCTACAAAACCCCTCGCAGCCACCTCCTTCAATCAAAGCACATCAGCTCCCATGCAGTGACCCTCCCCTAATGATTGACTTAACTTCTCCGCAATCAATTTCATTCTTTTTTACTTATATTTTCTCCTCTTATTTTTGTGTTTTTTTTTTGTTCATTTTCATTTCACTCTTAATCCGGCAACGGATAGCGTTGTGCGCATTGCAAAACTTCTACTACAAAGCACAACAACCGAACAACAATCAGTTAAATTACCTCCTCCGCCAGGAAGCTACCCCAACCCAACCCCAGCCCTAATCGACGACGAATTGTGAATTGCGGTTGCCACTCTACCCGAGAGTAGTTCATTTCTATTTAGATGCCCAGCAAGTGCCATTTGGATAAAATCGTCTCCATCATCAACAAGTGCAAGTGGAAAAATGTAATCGGATGAAAATCGGTTATTTTTTTTTCAAAAATGAAAATTCGCAAATAAAAACACATTCCAACCGAGAAATGTAATAAAATTCGAATAAAATAGTTTCATGAGACTTATTTTGACTATCCATCGAAATTGAAAAAAAAAAATTATTAAAAAAAATTAATTAAATTTAGTTTTGTGAACATCGAAAGATCATTGAATCGAAAATGATAAAATCTACCGAGCGTAGTAGATTTTTAGTGATGGCCGCTGTGGCCTTGTTAATGGCGTTGGTGGTAACCGGAAGCGAGACCGTGAGTGATTTAAAACCCGTGCATCAAAACGAACATAATTTCAAAAATCAAAAGTTAATCGAGAGTAAAATCATCCCCGAAGTTAGTAGTGTTCTCAAGGATAAGGAGAATGCCCGAGACGAAAAGTGGGAGCATAGTAGGCGTTTCATGGAGGATGGTCTGCCCGTCCTAGATGTTTACGGATACAAACCGAAAAAGGGTGAGTTTTATTCGAGCATAAATAATTTAATCATGTTTTTTTTTTTTTTTGCTGTTATTGCTATTTCTTGTTGTGTCTCAAAATTAGTGGGGACTTACACTAGTTGTCTGCTATATAATTTGGTTAGAATGGAGCTTAATTTCATTGGATGACAAGGCCGATACAATTTAATGAAATGCTCCAGGCACGTGACTTGATTATTTTATTTACGATGCTTGATTTATAAGATGGTCTCACACATTCTTCTTCTGTTTCAAATATAGCATACAATGATTTTCACCTATAATGCGTATAAGAATTTAAAAAAAAAGATGATCTATGTATACCTCGGTTTATGAAAAAATATTAAGGCAAAATTTTAGTTTTTAACCTCTCTGAAAGGTTGTGAGTCAGTGTAAGTAGACACCTACTTTCTATTTATTTACTTAATAGAAATAAGACGTTTTAGAAACGAAGACTTTCGATTTCGTTTGAAAAAAGATTAAGGGTTTTATTGCATTAGACTTATCATTTAGACAAAAATTTTAAGATAAATTCCTTAAAGCTACAAGTTCAAATTTCATTCAGCTTTTTGTCAAACTACGATATAAATAGAAACACAGATTTCACAGCGTTATTATACATACATTTTTGTACACGTAAAAAAAAAGATATTTGCAAGCAATCAGAACACATTACCCAGAGTTATTCTAGTTTTCAAAAGAGCACACGAAAAAAATATTAAAATTATAAGAATGCTCCTTCTAAAATTCATACCTACCTTATGAAAACCATAAGTAAGACCTAAATCATATTTTGATTGCGAAAGTCCGACTTTCAAATGAATATCAAGATTTCATAAATTCAAGACGCAAATAACTTCGACATTTTAAAACACCGTAATTTATACCTAACCCTTACTGCTCTAAACAAAAAAGTCTTAGGTATCTTATCAAATTGTACCTCGCGACCTTAGGACAAGAAGGTTCTATCTGCACTCATATCACTTTAGAAAAACAAAGATGGAATATTTAATCGTGTATAACTTTTCTACCATAATTTGATTCTAAACATGTTCTTTAATTTTTACATTATATTGTTTTAATGGATTTCGTTGCTTTAAACAAATAAAATCTATATGGCATAGTTATTCAGTAATTTATATTTAAAAAAATCGATAGAACTTTGTTGCTCAACGATAAGGTACATAAACGTAGGACAAGAAGGTTCTAATTACCTGATTGAACTTTGTGTCACGGTAAGAAAACCGTATGCAGTAAGAAAAACGCTTTTCTTTCGTTATAGAATCTTCATTTATAATAATTATTAAAAAAAAATTAATGTTAGTAAAAAATTAAATTAAGTTCACAGCATTTTTTAACAAATTAAATTGTATTCACAGCATTAATTTCATATAATGTTTGTAGGTACTGCACTGTTAACCTTCGTATTAAAGTTCGTAGGTATTCGTACCCTTCGAAGTTTCATCATCTTATGGAAAAGAAAGAAAAGTCAATTAAGTTCGTATGTTTTAAAAGGTTTTTTTTTGTAAAATTTACTTAGTTTAAGTATTACTTTGTAGTTAAGATTTACTTAAACATACTTCAAAGGTGCTTCTCTTTTTCTTTGGATATGCCGGGTCTAGATGGAACTGTTTCGATGTCTTCCTGCAAAATTGGAACTTCTTGATCCAAGACCTTACTTTTACGTGGTCTTGTTGCTATTCGCCTTACTACAACACAAGTCATGTTTTCAGCATCGTAGTCTAATGAAAACTCGATTTCAAACTCAGCTTTTGTAAACTTCAAGATTTTTAATTTTGAAAATGGTATATTTTTATAGTCAAAGCAAATTTTTGCATATTTAGCGAAATCTTTGAAGTCACATTAACGAGTGGCTTACGGGTATTTACAGTTAAGCAGCCTAATGAGCTCCACAGGAGAGAAATATTCATTTACGGACAGATGTTTTTCTATTTGGCTATGAGCCAAATAGTGCTGAATGTCCAGGCAGGAAGTATTTTAATGTATAATACTCTCAACGTATGGATGAGTTTTTATGAAATGTTGTATAGCCAGGGCCATTATCGAATTCTTGTTTTGAGGTACACAAGAATCGGACCCAGTTATAAGATTACCGATGTCGTGTTATTCAAACACTCTCTCAAAAATTTTCATCAAAGCAGCTGAAATATCATTCCCACTCCTTCCACCAGTATATTCTGTTCATATAGCACAGTAAATCTTTTATGTCATCGACAAGAAGTGTGCAGTTAAATTATATATATTTAGTTTTGAGTTGTAAAACATTGGTCCAATTTCCGCTCTTGGACAAGATATGACGTTTTGCACATCAAATGTTAATAGCGGCATCCGTGATTCCTTATCAAGAGCCTTTTGCTCTCGCATCATTTTTTAAATCGAGGTGAATTTCATGATCTCTTATTAAGATTTCAGTTAGTGCATTCTCTTTCTCTGCAGCACGATAGGCGTCACACTTTCGACATTTATCCGATTTCGGTCGATGAAAATCTTAATTAAAATTTGTGTTGAAGACGTATCTGTAAAAACTTTCCTTAATGGGATCTTCGACAGTATCTTTGTACAAATCATACATCTTAGTTGTGTTAAGGCTTGGATCTAGGTAAAGCTTAGCTGTTTTGGCGCGACAATAGTGGGACTCGATTTTGAGGAATGATGATATGTGTGCCTTTATTTCTGACGACTTTGTTTCAGAAATTCGTCTAACCGATTTTTTGCCTTTTTCACACTTTTTAGCTATCCCATACACGTTATTTTTGTTTTTGTTTGCATTGTAAACCGATTTCTGTGATATTGAAAATGTCCCGAGCCAAAAAGATTTACATAATATCCAAATGTGAAGATGCGACGAGTTAAAATCGATTTCTTCGTTTGTCGACGTGTTTCATTCTTTGTTGTTCATTTCAATATGAAATTTGATTTTCCATCCCGATCTAGGGAATACAAAGATTCGAAAAGTGTTTTCCTGGCTGAAGTTGACACTTTTTGTTCGCAATGCAATTTACATTGTAAAAAACAATTCTTTGTTGACTTAATCTCTTTTTTGGGTACTGCTTTTCCTAGAGAACTATTATAATCCTCCCCGGGTTGATGTTTTTTTCTGTCTAACGTTCCTCTTCCAGGTTTTTTCCTATTTTCAATGTCTGTGTCAACCTTTGAATCATTCAACATCTCATCCTGATCTGCCCCTACCTCACTTTTGTTTGTTTCAGAATAACCTTGCTGCGGTAGTTGTTCATTTGCATTCAGATTTAAAACATCATCTTCATATCCCAAAATGACGAATTGTTCAATAAAGGCCACTGACAAATTATCTAAATCAATAATATCCCCACTTTTATAGTAAGGATTTGTGAATTCATTATCTTAAAGATGCGAATATTATAGCAAGTGTTTTAAGATTACAGCTTCATAAGAAATAATCAGTGCAAGTTCGAAAAAAACAATAGGTATTTATCACTTCACACAAAAAAAAAATTATTATTATCAACCTTACACGATGAACTTTACATCAAATATTGATAAAATTGGACAGTCAACAAACTCATTGAATTCAAATTTAACAGCAATTCCAAGGAATACTAGGTTCCAATGATGGCATGTTTGAATAGTCATTTAGAGCAAAAAGGTTCTATCCACAACGTAAAATTCAACGAGGTTCAATCTACGAAATATTTTTTTTTTCTTTAAGGCAAAAGGTTTTGTCTGGCTATTAGAACTTTGTGAACTTAAATTCATATTGAGTTTTTGTAGATAGAACCTTGTTGGCTTCAATTTCATGAACTATTTCATAAACGGAAAGAGATAGCCAAATTTGGATAGCGGCAATCGAAAGAGCGTAGCCTTTTAAGTGCAATGCAATATATAACTCAATTTTGGAAAAAATGTCACTTAGAACCTTGTTGGATTTTAATATTTTTTTTTTTTGTGATAGACTAATTTTATTAACTAATTCGATTAAAATTGACTTGGGTAGATATGTGATTTAATATTCTAACAACGGGAATACGGTACACATTCTCGTTTCTTAGAAAAGTAACATAGTCTTTTTTTTTATTTAAAAGTTGTAGGCTAAATTTTCAATATTTAGGTGGGTACACTTTTGGGGGTCATGGGATGTTCCAGTTTAAAGTTATAAGCGTACTTCAGGCGTACGATATTCTAGATCTATAACTTTTTGTTAAAACCTTAGACCTGAAGCCCGCAATAACTGAAGTGCAATAACATTGTAGTTTCTAAGTCTATTACACAAATTCTGTCCTGATAAAAATAAAGTAAATTTAATTGAAATCTTGAGGCAAGAACTCTCTTTGCAAGCATACGAATTACTAAGCAATTGAAGATGCAGACACTTTAATCATTCAGAAGTCTATTGAATTTGGAAATGGAGCTCTCTTCTTTGTTTGTTGTTGGCGAAGACGTAGATCTTCTTGTTTTACTAGCTGCATTGTCATCACAATCCACAAATTTTAAATTTCTAAAACCCACGAAGAAAAATCATTCGTGTACAGTTTTACGTGTTTCACGTAATAATTAGTTGTGAAACAACTTCTGCTAGAAAAATTAAAGCAATAAATGTTTTGCAGAAAAATCCAATATTTTCCAAAATACCTAAAATTTTTAGGGAAACAAATCAGAACCTTGAAAATGTGAGATAAACTCATTGCCTTTGTTGAGAATATGAGAATATTTTAATGTTTTTTTATTGCTGAGAGAAACAACAATTTTGTTTTGAGGAATTAAGTAAAAACACCGTTAAAAAGAAAACATCAAACATTATTTAACAAAATTGACACAGAAAAAAGCTTACATTTTTATCATCCCTATAAAAATGGATAAAATTTAGCTGGAATTAAATTTAAACAACATTTAAACGCAATTGACACCTTAAATTGTCCTTTAAATAAATATAGGACAATGTTCATTTTGGACGGGTCAGCGGCCATTTATGAAATTGCTGTCATATGAAAAATCTGTCACTTCAGATTAGTTTTAATTATGGGCGTTTAATTTTAGACAATCCAATAGACACAAATTTGAAAGAAAAGCGTTTATAATCCGCTCGGGCTTTTTGAAGTGGTGGCAGATAAATCGATACAAAATGTAGATACCCACCCTTTGCCCTAGCCACAAATTTCCCTGGGGATCACAATTTAAACATTTCCTGTATCGAGAACGCAATTTACAGGCAAGGCAGCTTACTTTTAAAAAAAGTTGTTGGCCTGTAAATGATGATCTAGATCTCGTTATTTTCAGTTCAGACGATCAGAAACCAGTTTGAGGATCGGTGAAATGTCTATTGGAACAGACTACTCGGATTGCGACAATTTCTGATAGTTTGATAGTTTAGCGTGTTGGAACAAAGATATATTTTGCAAAACGTGGAGTTTGAAGTTGTTCACAAACTATGGGCTAAAATATATTTATTTTATAATAAATTCAAGAATAGGTTTCTAGCTCTAAGATCTAAGGATTTTTTTTTTAGGTGTTACCGTTGTCTTAGAATAGTTATTTTAACATGTGAAGTCATTTTTTTTAGAAAATTGCACCTCCTGGCCGAACGAGGGAATATAGAAACCCCACCTTTCACATTTTTTTTCTTAGGTCAGAAAAACCTATTATAGGTTCGAATAGTTTAATTATTGTTATGGGTAACATTCAGGATCTACATATACTTTCAATTTCTACTGCATTGTCATATATTTTGTACTGCTATATTTTGAAGAGCTGTACTTCGGGAACTGTTGAAATGGTATTAGGCTTAAATTAAAAAGGATTTTGTGTGGGTGAAACCGTAAAACATAGTTTATAGTCAAAAGTTTCATAGCTAAAATTGCCATTTAGTGAGAGAAGCTATAAAAAAGGGCTTAATTTTTTTGCATTTTTACCAATGTTGCGTTCGGCGCTCGAGGTCGAAAAAATTGGATTTTACATCGGCTTAATATCATAAACCTCTCAGCAACAAATCAGAACTAGCGGATTTGACGCAACGACAAGGTTTATATTGAGCACACATAAACACCCAAAGTAACATTTTTTTTTGTGCTTTTATGCATAAAAAATTTTACGAAATGATTTTCGAGAGCGAAAAGTCAAAAAAATAACAAGTACTTACTTAATAATTCCTGTGTAAAACAAGAAGACGAGTTTCTATAATGCATAATAAACGAAAATTAACTACTTTTTTAAAATAGAATCCATCTTCCTTGGTCTATAGACATACAGCCCTATTATAAACAAAAATTCCCGGGGAAATGTTTTCGGGAGAATTGCTCCAAATCGAAATATTCCCGGAATTTCATTATGTTTTCGCTTGTTATTTGTTCCCCTTGTGTTCAGAATAACGTAAAAGTGAAAAAATAACGAAATTGGTTGCAACTTTTCGATTTTGAGCTCTTCTCCCAAAAACATTTCCCAGGGAGTTTTCATTCAGAATAGGGCTGATAGTTAGGTGACTTTTTAAAAATGTTTTCCTTATAATAAAGTATTTATTAAATTAATTATATTTATCGGTTCGGTGTACCTACCAAAAGCGATGCAAAACAGTTGCTTTCAAAGAAATTAAACTTTTATTTATCGAAATGTATACAGGGTGTCCCAAAAGTCAACGTCGAAACGAAAACGGGTTATAGGGTAGGTGATGACAGTTATCAGAAAAGTAATAAAAAAAATTATCTGGGCTAAAGCTAAATGCTAAATTTTGCTTTGATGGGTGCCAATTGCAAAACAGTGTCAAATCCAAAGTATAAAAAACCCTGATATTCCAAATTAGTATCACACAGTATTTTTGCATGGATTATGTCCTGTTTTACGTTTTGCTACGTTTCGTGTATATTTCGATTAAGTCTTGCTTCGGATCGATTCTTTCTTACGTACAAAAATTAATGTAGGTATACGAATTGACTGTCTGTCAAAATAGAGGTTGCAATATCTTTGGCCGGGTTCAAGACAAACCAGCCAGTTCAATTGGTCGTTGAACAAAAAATAATTTGACATTTCAGTTGCAATATTTTAAAGCATCTACTTTTTTGCATTTACATTGTTATGTGTTTGGAATAGAACTTTTATTTTTCAAAGGTATACAAAATGGGGTGCCGTGAAATAAGGCCGAGCGAAATAACGCCGAATATAAAAAATCGGCCTTATTGCGCATTTAGAAAGCGAAATAACGCCGAATTTCCGCATACGGCCTTATTGCTCTTTGTCAAAGTGAAAAAACGCCGATTCGGCGTTAATTCACTTTTTCAGTTTTATTTTTGCAGTTGCTTAGGAGTTTTTCATATGTGCAGGGAGGTAACCCCGTGGCACATAAGTTCATAAAAGGCTAATGTCCCGCCACCACTCTATAATTTAATTATGGACTCATGTCCCACCTTAGAGAGACATAAATCCATACTGTAGGATTTGGGGAAGTTGCGAGGTTGGGTGTTTGCAAAGTTTCTTTCGCATTTAAAGAATCTGGATTTAAAGAAACTTTGATTCTTTAAATGCAAAAGAAGCTTTGCATACACCCAACCTTGCAACTTCCCCAAATCCTATAGTGACCCCAAGCAGAGGGATTGCAGGGGGGCAGCATGCTCCCCAAATATACCTTACAGTTTTATACTTTAATGGGTAAGGATCCTTGCCCTGCATAAATAGTAATTGTCAGTTTTCTTTTGTTTGTTCTTTGGTAGGTACCTAGTTGTATTCTTTTGAAAACAAAAAAAAAGGATTTTAATGGACTTTTGTCCCAATCATGTGTTATTATTTCTTCGGTGTTCGGTTACTTCTTAAATCAAATTTGGCGATATTTCACTTTGACAAAGAACAATAAGGCCGAACACGGAAATTCGGCATTATTTCACTTTGGTAAAGTTCAATACAGCTGAATTTTTCTATTGATTGTAAAAACAAAATTATTTATTAAAATTTCCATTGAGTTCACTTCAGTAGGTATTTTTGTTAAAAAATATGTATTTAGACTCATGACAATTTCACCACATGTCTTAATGTATACTTTGGTTTTTAATTTTACACAATTATTCTTCTTTGAACTTTTATTTTCGTTATATGTCTTGTTTATTTTGTTGATCCATTTATGAACCTACACACACGGAATAGAATAACTATAATTTTTAATTATGAATTACATTTTGTAATCTGAACCAAACAATTCCAAACACAAAATTATTGAAAACACATCAAAGAAAACAAAGTTCAGTTCAAACGTACAGCAGATTTGCTGCTCTCTTAGTTTGCACTAACACATACATACTGAACTGAATTTTCAGATGAGAAATTCCATCTAAAAATCGTAACTAAATGTCACTAAACGTAACTGAACGTCATCTAACTTTTTGTGTCATTTGACCAATCAGAGCCTCTCAACTGAGCTGAACTGAATGCTCTTGGAGCCGGCCTTTGAAAGAAACTGTCCTCGCTTTGATTTGACATCAAAAAATGTCCATAATTTTTTAAGCAACAAACAGTAGGTAAACTTAAATTTGAAGAAAAACTCGCGTAAATCGCTTCTTTTTAACTTTTTCCTTTAAACAGCCATTGTGATAAAACTGATATACTTTGACTCGGAAGACCTCTGAATTTGATACCACATCTTAGAAATGGAATGAATCGAATGCACATTACCACGCCAATTGTAAAAGGCTGCTGACGGAAAGGCCTGTCATTTTCGTACCTACATTTGAAATTTTCTTAAGCTCGATGAGTAAAGTATTATTGCAGTGCTCAGATTAGCTTCACATCGATAGTGCTGGAGCTTTATCATGTTGGTTATATACTTAAGTTAAATCGATTAGTTATCATCCAATATCTTCCAATATCATCAAAAGTGAGACAGCAGGTAGCATCAATTAATATTCCCAATGAAACCAAAAAACGGGCTCTTGCATGCATAGAAAACCAAGGAAGACACTTTAAACACTTGTCATAACTGCACTTTAAATAAAAAAATGCCTCTTAGACGATAAAAAAGTTTTTTTTATTTTAAATGTTGCACGTTTTCCGAATTATAATTAATTATTTTCTTTATTTTTGTTTCCTCCACAATAAAAAATAATAAAACGATAGGCTATGTTTGGTACGCATTTTTCCAAGAAAATTGACCTCAAAGTCAAAAAAGTCTTCGAAAATTTATATCTTAGCAATCATAATTTAAACGCAGTTACAAAGAGGAGTATTTTTTTCTAAATTTAAAGTGCTCAACAATTTTTTTGGTATTAGTATTAGCAGAGAAATTATTGATTTTAGCCTACTTACAATTTATCTTATCGAACTGAAACTCCTTTTCAAAATAATGGAGGTATCCAAAAACCGGAATAATTAATTCTCAAAAGTTTTGGTAAAAAACAATATTTTCCAATTTTTTGTAAACAAAATTCTTGTAACGGTACGGAATAGTTTGGGATTACCAATGTAATTCATATTTTTTAAACTAAGGGTGGGCTGACGAAAAAATATGGTGGGCTATCCTCGGCAAACGAATCACAAACTTTTTTTTCAAAAAAAATCCCCCAAAAACTCTATTTCCGCTCTACGGTGCGCAATCCGAAGACCGCTCCAAAAATACCAACCGTACTCACACTCAACATATTAAGTCGATCTTATATTTGAAGTTATTATTTTCTTGATTGATTGCATAATACCTTCTTCAGAAAATTAAATTTCAAAACAGCTTTTCTGTTTTAGCACATATAATTATGTTAATGAACAACAAATACACGAAGATGCCGCATAGCTTGAGTCGGCATTTTATTTAAATGTTATTGTTTGTCACATTAAGCGATGGCATACTAATTTGAGCTCAAGCATTTTAACGAGCCTATAGCAGCAGCAAGTAAAAATTCCATAGGAATTCTTTGTTAATTAATAAAACATGGGTGCGCAAATATTTTGTATTTGATAAATTTTTTTTTTTATTTAATCAATGACTTGATTTATTACACCCCACATTTACCTACCCTATGATTACTGTTTCAGAGATCCCGTTCACATTGATTATTCCAAAAATTGATGTTCGAACTATCGACAAACCAAGACTGAAGGAGTTTATGCTGGAACATATTGTGCCGGGCAAAGCATTTGATACATTCACTGACGAAGACCACTACGGCAACGGAAATGGTCACAAAATCACATTCCGTAAATTAGAAAAGTCCCACAGCAATCAATGGCTTTTGAATGGCTTCCAAATAATGCACAAACAACGACTGAGCGACAATTTAATTGCAATCTTAATCGACGGGTACTTGGGTGACCGAAAGTCGCCTTACTCGAAGAGAAATATCCAGGAAACAAATACGTAAGAATAAGAATATATTTCTAAGGATTCTACCCCACAACTAACTGTTCACTATGTATTTTTTTTTTGTATTTATCCATTACAGTCGTTATAACGAGCCACAAAGACTGGAAAGTCGAAATGCAACAACTAAGAATGAACCAGTACCAAAGGAATCGAAATCGAGTCCTCTCATGTCCTTCCTGATAAGTATGAAAACCGGAACGAAAGTTTTCCAGCATTTCCTCAGCAAAAGCAATCTTACGCAGATAATGGACGAAGGCCCATACACGATACTTATTCCGGCAGATAATGCCTTTCAACGATGGCACCCCATTGACTGGGGATTCTATCCGTTTAGTGTGCAGGAGTTCACTGAGAGTGTCCTGCGGAATCATTTTCTACCCACACAGAAGCCCATTCGAATGGCTGATGTAAGGAATGTGGATCGCATGACAATGCGAACAATGGGCGGTGAAAATGTCGTCTTTCGTGGCTATCGTGAGTGTTGCTTGATTTTTTTTTTAGGAAAGAATCCTTTTTTTGACATTAGTCTTTCGTCGTTACAGCTTCACCATCCATTAACAATGTTTCTATAATGGCTGACTACACTCTTTCGAATGGCAATCAAGTTTTCATCATATCAGAAGTGCTCTTTGTGTCGGAGGCAGTTGTGTCAAAACTGCATCAGGTAATCAATCAATTGTTATAGGAAGTTAAATAAAGCTCGAATACAAATTAATATATTCTCGGAATGCTTACAGATGCATAAGGATAAAGAAACACCACCACTTTTGGCTTTTCCATGGTTTGGAGCACAATTCCTTTCGCATTCGTTTTTGGCGCTGGAAAGAGATCCAAGGTTTACTCAAATAACAAGGTGAGTTTATTTGTTTACAGACATTTTTCGATTAAAAGGCTTACTAAAATTGCCTATTTGCTTTTATACTGAAGTCCAAAATATAATAACTCCAAAAAATGTAAGGTTTGTTTCAACCTGCACAGGTTATTAAAGTAAGAGAAGTTACCTTCCCATGTTATATAAGGCCTAAACTGCAACAATTTCAAATAATTTAGAAAACCCACAAACACCCAACGAATTTTTTGCATGACCAAAAACTAAAGTGAAGAATTTCCGTCTGGTAATAAAAATGTTAGCAAAACACCATTTTGTTCGTTGTTTTTTTATTATTTATTTTTTGTTAGCGCTCTTGAGGAAGCTAACCTCCTCGTAAGGCAGTTTGCGTGTCGTGAGTTCATGACTCCTCAAGTCTGCTGTTCCAGATCATAACTCTCCCATAGAGTTCTTCTTAATAACCGGCAGTATGGCTTTCGTTGCAATATGCCCATAGGTCCACTGGTGATCTGATGGTGTATCGCACCGAACAGTGCGTTCGGCTTTTAAAAAAACGTGTATTTTATGTTATGAATCTTTTCTTCCGTTCTTCGTTGAAATAAAAATCACCTCAAAATATATGCTGCTGTTTCCCAAAACTCAGTTTTGTCTTCGACTATCTTCCTAATTTTTAATATGATCTGCTTTCTAAGACTCTCAGCTTTTTGATGGAGAAGTTCAACAGCAAATTTTGAGCAAGTCGTTAAATTATGATCTCGACAGCATTTTGCATTGGGGAACTTACCCCTTATGCCGTTATCAACAAATGGCTCGCGGGTGTAGGAAACCGAAATGCTTTCACTTCTCGGTATAGATATGCGTTAAAATAAAAACCACCTTTTGGGTAATGAACCTGAAATACTTAGGTTGTCTACTCTATTGTTATTTATAGAGTGTATTTATTGGTGCAAAGCTCGGGTACAACTCTGGGCAGGTATTCCCATAGCCCACTTGAGCTTCTTTGACAGAATTCAAAATAAAGCTCTAAAAATTAAAGGTTTATAGATCTTAAACAGAAACAATTACGTGTCATTACTCCCTTAACACAATTCCACTGTTATACTAGCCATAGTATGCTAATTTATTTACTCTTGGACCAATTGTTTACACACTGTCAAATAGAGATTATTTCATTTATAGTACTACGCGAATGTTCAATGCATTACCCGCCTCCGTTTTTCCCTTCCATTTCAATAATCAGAACTTTAAAATGAATATGCATCGGTTTCTCCTCTTAAACCCTTCCCTATTTTCCAAATGCTTGCCCTTATATAGTCTAACATCTAACCCCTTTTGTGCGCCTGAATTATAAAAAAAAATAAAATTAAAAATAAGAAAGATCCGGGATTCTCGGAAAAACTTTAAAATGAAATATCAACACCCAAACGACACAAATGGATTTTTTTTTCAAAATTCTATTTATGATGAGTTCTTGTGAAGTATTATTCAACTGCTACTGTTATTTTTTACGTTATTTTTACGGGGTGCAAACCAATTTAAAGTTTTCTTAGAAATAAATAAAATAATTTAGGCCTTTATTAGTAAATTGACTGAGAAAATAAACTTACAATTGTTTTTCTCTGAATTTTTTTTGAATGAACTTATGCAACTTCCCCTGGACGTGGACCAATGGAACCTTCATATTTTGTTTATAAAAAAATAGTTTTCATTTGTTATTTTTATTTGCCATATTTACCAGTACAAGTATTGGCTTTACCGTGAATTGACTTTAATTTTGAATGTAATTTTCTTACAGTGTACTTCAACTGTAAAGTCAGTCATAGTAGTTTATATTAATATTCTGATAATGCAATATATACTAATGTTGTAGTATGCAGCACCTGGTGATGAATTAGGATTAGGAATTTGAGAATCGTTGAAAAGTAGTAGTGTAGAAGCTTTTACTTTGCTGGGCAATAATTGGCCATTTAACATTCAGCCTCAAGTTTACTTTTACAGCTTGTCCTTTTACCCCTTTGTCAGCTCGGTCTCTATAGTACGACCGTCTTCAATTTCCCCATCAAATCATTGGGGAACATCTCTAAGAAAATGAAGTCTTGCAGGGCGTATGTAAGAGGGTGCTCATCTCAGGGGACTCAAGCCCCCCCACACTTCCCAAGCCTCCAGGATCATGTTATTCTTTATGCTCGAGGTCGAAAAATTTTATTTAACATCAGCTTAAGATCATAAACGACTCAGCAAACAATCAGAACTACCGGATTTGATGCAAGGTCTTACGTACATAGTTACTGTACTAAAGTGTTCAGTATTAAATGAGGCGAAATTAGGTCTGAGCGTTTGTTGTTTTTTAGTTTAAGTAGTTAGAATTAGAAGCATCAGTTCACTGTTGCTGTGGCTAATACCTAATAAACAACTCAGTGGTCGGGGCCTAGTTACTTTTCTAATTTCAGCTATAATGGGCAAAAACGAGAATTCTATATTCATGACTACTAAAATCATAGAGGAGAGTTAAAACACCATCCTGGGCTGTTCTTCTATTGACAAATTTGATTCTGTTTGATTAACTAACGCCATTGCTTGCATTCTTCTGTAATTTTCCATGAATACTATCCACTATCTGATGTAGCCGTGGAATGGATTCAGTCAGGAAGATTTTAAAACCACCTTCTTTGTCTAAAAAGTAGCAAAAATTTCTTTGAGTTTGATTGTATTTATCGATTGTTTGCACAACTGATTGAAGGTCAGTTTTCGTGGTGCAAATCCCTCATGTATGCGTGCTGTGAAATTGAAAAGAGGTTTTCTCGCTAGGACACTCCTAATATGAGTGTTTAGGATTCGCTCCAAAGTTTTAAGTTTAAAATTCTTCGGCGATTCATCGCCTTCAACCTTCAGAATGGAAACAACCCGCACCTCTCTCCATAACTAAGGTACATGTTTGAGGGTTCTGGCATTCTTTAAAAATATTTTCCAGCCAGGGAACTGAAGTTTCGGCAGCATAATTGATAGTATGCCGTCAAGGCCTGATGACTTACATTATACTTACATAAGAAAAGGATTAAGTTATACGAAAGCTTATACGAGTATGTTGTGGATGAACTGACTTCTTGCTTAGATTTCTGGGTGTCTTGAGGTTGCTGCTCTCGTAGCCCGGAAAATTAGTCGTCATCAAAAGTTCCAGAAACCTTGACTTATTTGGAAACGTATCTACTTGTCTTATCGATATACACTTAAAATCTTAAAGTTTCTTATTTCATTTGCAAAACCAATAAAGGAAGAAATAAGTTTCTTCCTTCTTATTTGAATACCTCGAAAACCAGAATTTCAATGAACGAAGTATATGGGCGTTGGTTAGAATGGGTAGTAAGAATTTCTCTTTAGAAATTGGTTTCTTATGATCGGTTGCAAAGGTGAACGAACTTCACTAATTGATCTTAAAACTTCTGAGAAACTTTTGATATTTTGCAGAATTTTCTTAGAAGTTCCACAAGTAATGTTTAGTACTTTTTGGCGTTTTTAAGAACAGTCAAGTTGGAAGTCATTTCAATACCATGATATTCAAGTTTTGTTATAAATACATAAATTACATTTTTTAAACACATTTTATTGTAATTTTAATAATAATCTTGTTTAAATGTTTTTTAAAGATATCTTAACAATGCTGAAATAGCGCCACATGTTTCTGGTGCTAATTACACATTCTTCGTGCCAGATGACGAGGCTTTTGAAAGACTTGGATTTGATCTTCTTCCCGATGATGTCTTGGTCAGTACTTACCAAAATTCAAGTCCACTTAAATCTATTTTTATTAATATTTTTCTTGAAATTATTTCTTAGGCTTCTCCCCGAGGAATCAAAATGCTTCTCAATCACTTCATCCGTGGAAGACTCTACGATCGAGATTTAAAAGATGGCGAAGTCTTTGAAGCCATCGGTGGTGGGTCAATTAAAATAACAAGACGACCGGGTAGCAATGTAACCGTGAATAATGCCAAAATCACCGAAAGCGAAGTATTTGTTTATAACTTGGGCACAATGTTCTACCTCAGTGATGTCTTGTACTCGGACATTTTGCGGGAATACGTGTCAATTAAACCTCATTCTGGAATCAATAACAATTTCGAAGCTTCCGGCCATGGAGTTAATGTACGAACATCATCAGTAGCACCCCCTACTGACGTCGAAATAGTGCCAAACGAATTCTTTACCGAACAAAGTGGAACGGGTGATTTTTCAATGCACGATGAAGATGAAGACGAAATCATTACACCAAAAGCCCTTCCCGTCCGTTTCAACTTTGAACCTCCAAAATAAAATTAATAAAATGATCAAAACTTCAATAGGACTTTGAATTGGCAATCAAAGGTCTCTACAATTTACATACATTCCAATCAAATCCCTACATTATGCTCTGGCCATTTCCGGAATAAAGAACTCTAAGAGTATCAAGCACACTTCTCCTCCCTTTCACGCTCATTGTACTCACAACATTGCTCCCCCTATGACAAATATATGTGATTAAGGATATTTTTTAGAATGTTTAATTTATACAACAAGAAAAAAAAAACAATTAAAAAAATTAAGGTTAGCTGATCTAGAGGCAAATTTAAACAAAACAAAAATATGAACAAATATTTTGTAGTTTAATAAAAAAAAATAAAAATAATACAATTCGTAGAAAACCTCACAAAATGAGGTGTAATACATTATAATCTGCGCTTTTAATGTTGTTTGTTTTTATTTTTGGATAAAGTAAAATCTAGATTTTAGTAACATATCTGAACAATTAACAGCAAATTAAACAATTTAATTTAGCTAGAAATGTCTTTCAACAAAACAGTTAAATTAAGAGCATTTTTAATTATGACTTGAAACTCTTTTTTGTTTATCAATTTTACAATAAGTTTTATATAAATATAGTATGTACCTACCTAAATTTAATATATATCTCTATATATAAATATTTTCTTTATTTTAAGTTATTTGAAAACGAAAAAATGAAAGAGTGAATCTATATATATATTTTTTAATACATATAATTATTATCAACAATCATTTATTTAAAACTAATTTTTTTCCAATTAGATATAATTCTAATTATGTTATGTTGATTTATATATATGAAGAAAAAAAAATATATTATGTATTTATAAAAATTTTGCATTAACTATAAATAAAAAGAAATCAACAAGTTAAGGTCCTTACTTTAATAAATGTCTTTTGAAAACAGAATTGCAGGTAAAATAATACAGGTTGACTAGTAACAATGAGCAAACAGTCGGTCAGAAAACAAATTGTAAAGTTAACAATTTTATACTTTGGGCCAACAACTTTCGTAGGTTGAAAGAAACCCAAGTATGTACTTAATATTTTTTACACAACAACGTAAAGTATTAAAATTTTATAATGCTGTCAAAATGACTTTTGTTTCCACAAAAAAGTAAGAAATGTCCTAAAATACTAAAGAGAAAGCAGGAAGGTAATGTAATAAATGTTAACAAATTCATTTGTATACTAGAGTAAAGTTTATTGTTTTTAGCAATATTTCTAAACCCAAAGCTTTTTTTGTTGAAGAGTTAAAAATGTTGGCAAAATTATTTACCAATATTGTGCTGAATTTTTCGCAAATGAATTTAATGTTTGCAAAAGTTTGACAAAGGTGCAAAATGTGAGCCCCATGGTGGGGGTAATTTAAATTACTGCTTTTCGTTATATTTAATGGCAATAAGTGCTTTTTCAACGCAGTGGGGTCGCACTTTTCCACTTGCATTCACTTTTTCGACATTTTCATATGAATCTAAAAAGGCATGCACAAGAAGTTAAGATCTCTACAAAAACAGGTGGCTAATATGGAGCACTATCTACTATACTTGCCTGTGCGTATTCCACATTACCAAACAGGTATGTATAGTTAAACATTCTAATCTAAATATATACACAAAGTCAGGTTAGTTACCCCATTTATAACTTAAGAACGGACCGATTTTAATGATCTCTGGTTAGTTAGATTCGTCTTCCTTCCGATCAACAGAATAACTTTTAAAACTTCGGAAAATCATAGTTTCAAGAAGTTTTCCAATGCATTGAAAAAAATAAGAAAATTACAAAATACGACATCTCTGATACACGATAGAAAAAGAACACAAAATGTTGGGTTGAAAAATGCCAGCAGATGGCGTTACATGCATTATACTTTAATCAGTTTTAGAGTCCTTTCATTGCATACCATTTACCAAGCTGTTGAGAGGTGCACGGCAATTTATAGCATTTTTTGTTTCTGGTTTTCGATAATTATTTCATTTAAATTTGATTTAAATCAATAACGGTTGAAAATCTCGAAATACCGCATAGAAGATCATAAAAAGGAGCTTACTACCGCGAGGCGAGGAAAGCGTACAATACAGCTAAAAAAACAAAGAAAGTCACAGAGAAAAGCGTGAAAAGTGGGAAAGTATGTGAAATACCGCAGCCTACCGCATCAAAAAGGGCGGAATACCATGCAAAATAGCAAGATAAGTCACGAAAAAGGCATTTAATACCACTGGGAAATATCGCGCAAAAAAGCGAAGAAGTCACAATGAAAAGCCGGAAAGTCGCTAAAAAAGGCTCAAAAGTCGTGAAAAAAACGTGGAATCTCGTGGACAAAAGCGCGGAATACTGGTGCAGTGGTGAAAGAACTTTTAAACACCACGTAAACGATCGCGAAATACCGCATGGGAAGTTATGAAAAAAGCGCTTACTACCACAGGAGAAAGCGTAAAATACTGCGAAAAAAACAAACAAAGTCACAGAGAAAAGCATAGAGTCACGAAGAGAGTTTCAAAAGTCGCGAAAAAATATGAGACATACCGCGGGTTAAAAGCACTAAATACCGTGGAAAAAAGATCAGAATACTGATGAAAGATCAGGGAATACCGCAGAGAATAGCAACAAAAGGTCATGACAAAAGTGCTAAGAACAACTGGAAAAGCGTTTCCAAGTGGAAAAACCTAAATTGTTGTGTATTCAAGAGCAATGCATTGAAGCCAATGAAAAATCTAGCCAATTTTATAAACGATCCTATAATTACACCATAAATGTAATTACAAAATAAAAATCAATGTGCAGGGCAGGACAACGTCTGCTGGGTCAGCAAGTTTATTTAAAATTAAACCAAAACCGTAAAACTCACCTTACGTACACATATATAAAACAATATATAACAAACACAAATAAGAAAAACTTATTAAAATCAAGCTTTTATTTTTTGAGTTATAAATTAAATCGAGAATCATCGATTGTGCGAAATCTATAGCTCTTGAATACATGACAATAAAAGATTTCCCCCTTTAAAGAGAAAATTCGTATATCGGCAATGACAGAGGAAACCGAGAAATGCAGGGGTCCACATTAACCGCCTACTCTACATTACCCCATCTTACTCTATTACATTTTCCTGCTTTCTCTTTATTAATATTTCTTTATTCTCTCCTGAAATGAAACACAAAAAAATGTCTTGTGCTTTTATAATTCATACTTATAATATTGGCTGTATTATTATTATCTATTTTTATTTTTCGCATATTATGTGAAGCAGAATCTAATCGCGATTAAAATTGTACCTACTAAATAACACATTTTACCTCGAGAAAAAATAGGAAGTCCCTTAAAAATAATGATTTTTAAGGGATAATTTGCTATCGGATTTAACTTCAACAACTTTGAATAGTTTGGTAGCTGAAAATGTATTCTTTTTTCTTCGACTATTTTTAATATCAAATATTTTGAACGAATTTACATTAAATAAGTGGTGTATTGTGAATTTCCTCATAGTTAAATGTAAAAAATATGTTTACTTTTAGTGAAAAGTACAAAATGAAACCAAAACCAAGGAATCGAACCATCCCAAATAAAAGTTTTATTCGTTTGTATTGATAGAGAAACACTTTTCTATTAAAAATAAATTATGTGTATGACCAGTCCAGGTCCGGCAGAAAGAGGAGGGATAAACTGTTCAACCAGTTCAGGTGGATTCTACTCCCAAAACCAATAGCTTGCAGAATTCCCCCATCACATTGACTTCCGTATGCCCCAATATCGACTGTAGTGAAGCAATAATTGCGAAACGCGTCGGTTTTTTTATTATTTCAATATAATAGCTAAAAAAATCAATCGAAGTTCAAAAGTGATAAACAATTATTCAAATAATCCCTTATTTTATGGAAAAACTAGAAAGACGAAAAAAAAAATCGAATTAATGATTATTTGACCAATTATTTGAACTATTAATGTTTATGTTGAATCAGGCTTTTTTGGTCACTTCCTTTTATATGCAAATAAAAATCTTTATTTCATACTTTCTCCCTACGTTTCGTCGTAATTTCTCGACTTCTTCAGGGGTATTTTATTATATCTGTTAAATAGTATATTGAAAACTTTTTACACTATTACAAAAATTGTTTAAACTTACATGAAAATATTATTTTGTTACATTTATTAGTTGACAGATAATTAATAATTAAAAACTTTTGAATTTTCTAAAATAAAAATATAAATTATTGACATTTAATAAACATTTTAATTGACATTTTCTAAAGTGCTGTGATGTATGTTTTTATTTTTATTTTAACTTTTATTTATTAAATGTCAATAATTTATATTTTTATTTTAGAAAATTCAAAAATTTTTAATTAATAATAAAAGGAAGTTACCAAAAAAGCCCGATTCAACATAAACAAAAAAAATCATGTCTTTCGAACCCAGCAAACGAAGAATAATTCGATTAGCTTCCAATTCTAAACTCTCTCTCTTAATAAAATAAAACACAAATTAGACTGGAATTCAGCCGAATGACCATACATCGAGTAATACTAAGTACAAAACACTTTAAGCGCCTAAAACTGAAGAAAAAACCTCTATTAACCACCGTTTACAAGCAACAGAGCGACTTCAATTTGCAGCATACCACGTGTCATGGAAAACGAATGGCAGGGACAAATCAAACAACTGACGAAGAGTGATCTTTTCAGACGAAAAGAAGTTCAACCTTGATGGACCAGACAGCTACAATTATTATATCATGATCTTAGAAAAGACAAGCTGTTTTTGGATCGCCATCATAGCAGACTACAGTCTGTCAAAGCTATTTAAATCCAGAAATCTAACCATAACTTCAAAACTGCTGATGTACAGGACCATGGTCCTGCCAGTACTCATGTATGGATCCGAGACTTGGGTGCTTAGCAAAAGGCACTGTGACCTCTTAGCCGCGTTTGAGAGAAAAGTCTAACGGAGAATTGTTGGCCCCATATGTGAGGAAGGACGATTCCGTAGACGGTAGAATCATGAGTTGTACGCAATCTACCTTGAAGCAGACATAGTGACAAGAATTAAGCACAGTAGACTCCGGTGGGCAGGGCACCTAGCTCGTATGAGCGAAGAGGAACCTGCTCGGAAAGTCTTTTGTGGTACATTCTATGGTAGACGGAAGCGTGGTAGACCATGCTTGCGCTGGAGAGATGGCGTTGACCAGGACGCCCGAAGCCTTGGGGTGCGCCACTTGATGGCGTCGACTCGAGACCGGGATAGGTGGAGAGACTTGTTGAAAGAGGCCAGGACCTAACCCCGGTTGTCGAGCCGATGATGATGATCATAGCTGAGAAGGAACAGTCATGGTATAGGGAGCAATATCGTATAATAAAACAATAAATTTATTCTTTGGAAGCTGCAAAATGACATCGCTAATTTATAAAATAATATTAGAAACGGCTTTGCCGCAGTTTCAATAGATTTTGGGACCGCAACAAATTATTTTCTATGGGGTTGATTGACTCGGGTAGTTTATGAAGGTGGGAAGCAGTACTCAAGCAAAGAAGAGTTATTTAAAGGCATAATGTGAGCCTGGGCCATCATTTCATTAAATATTTTAAAATCTCTGTACGATTCTTTACCGAATCGTATTTTTGAGGTAGGTAATTCAAAATAAAGGTGGGTGCAAAAAGTACTGAAATAGCTTAATTAACTGTAAAAAATAAATAAAAAATATTTTCATTAAAAAAAAAAGTGTTTTCTAATTTAAACTAAAATAAAGCTAAGTGATTCTATTCTAATGTGACAAGAAAAACTACTTAATTTGATGGCTTCTTTTGCAGCTCATAGACTACCGTTAACTTTAAGGAATAAGCTGAAACTTCTCTCAATCTCACTACACAGTGTGGCCATGTTGCTCATTTAACAATACCTTCTATACATATCAAAAAAGTACTGAAAACAGTTGGTTGAACAATTAAGTATTGGTGAGGCTATTCATGTGGTACGGACTGTATCACTGATCTCTATAAAACACTGGATAGTGGATTCCCTCCTAAGTATGACAGTTTTACTAAGTCAAATTGAAGATGACATTTTATGGTACCAAAGCAGAGTTCTATCTCACTCTATACAGGTGAAAGAGAGAGACAAATTGGTTTTGCTTGTCACTTTGGCAAATAAAACTGTTCTACAGCTACAAAATATTATACTGACAAGGTACCTCAGCAGAGTTCTATCTCTCTCTTCTCAAAAAAAAGATGAGATAGACTGATTATAATAGTTTAGAAAGTTTAGAACAGTCCTTCAATTGGAGTAATTTTTTTTTATGAAACCACTATCCAGTGTTTTATAAAGATCAGTGATGGACTGTATATGTAATTGACTGGTCGCCAGATGTAATTTTATCGTAGATAGTCATAGTGTAGCATTTAACGTAGGTATATTTCGTATTCCATTAATGTGTGGAAGAGATCCCAGATCACTTAGACTCTGAATTTTCTTAACATATTAAATACAATTTTAATACTTGCCATAATAACATAATAATGTCAACCTTGTACACGACATTTTTTTTTTAATTGCAGACTTGAAAGGACTTGTGTAAAATGCTGAACCACTATTCATGCAGTCGCAGTCCAGTCAACTATTCATTCCCTTTATCATTTGTTTCCGACACAAAATATTTAAAAAAACGCACAAAAATTGGGGCCAACCCATAGAATCCGTTGCGTGCTTTTCGTCGGCGTTCCCAACTGACAGCTCGATAAAATACACACGTTCTTGTTAGAAGCGACCCATAAAAACGGACGCTACAGAATTTGTTGACGGAACGGACGCGAAGGATTCTATGGGTTACAACGTTCCGTCAACGATTCCGTTGTCGATGAAGTTAAAAGTTCGTTGCGTCGCTTCTGATAAAAACGTGTCTATTTTATCGAGCTGTTAGTTGAAAACGACGTAACGCACGCAACGGATTCTATGAGTTGTAAACTTTAGAAGTGCAAAACAATGTAAATTCATCAAAAAGCAAGTAAAAAAGTTTCGCATATCAATTCAATGTTTTTTAGGGCTAGTTCCAAGCTGGTTAAGGTTTCAGCGTACATTTTAAGAGGTTCTTTTTTTAATGGCGCTAATCAACCAAATTCGGTTGCTTATCTTAATTCATGATTAATAACTATAAAATCTCAGAAAAAAAATTGTTTAAGTTAATCTCGTTTAAGTGAGTCCTGAGTATGATTCAAATGCTCTAAATTTTATTATTTTTGTTTATTCTAATTTAGTGGGAACACCAAATTTTGATTTGAGCGCTATGTCCCACTCAAGTGGGAAAATAGCCTCAAAATAAAAATTGGATGTTATGTCCGTTCGCAGTGCGCACGTCAAAATATTTATTGGTTATATTTAATAGCCTGTTTCGACTAGAGCCCAAATGAGATAATTTAGCAAATTTCATAAAAAGTGTTTTTATTGCAAATTATCTCATTTGGTTTGACAGCCATTTGCTGTTTTCTCTATCTGACTCTTCTTTCTTACAAACTTCTTTGTATCTGCAATGCAGTTTGTTTCCTTCTCTCCTATACAGAACAAAATTGTGACCAATTCACAATGCAAAAATTGCAGAAATAGGTTTGTGTCAAGGATAATGTGAACTAATTTCGTGCAAATGACGTAGAAATTATCTCATTTGAAATTTGTATAGGAAATTATCTCCTATGGAAGCTCATTTGGCAAATTTCATTGAAATCATCTCATTTGCTCCAGTCGAAACAGGCTATTAACGAGAAAAAATACTAAGACAAAAAATGAAGAGCACATTTTTCTCTATATGATCGATTTATGGCTTTTTTTTCAATAAAGTTAACCGTTAACGAGATAGGTAATCTCAAAACAAAACTATCAGCCTTCATTTCAAGATGGTGGCCGTAGGAACTTTAAAATATATATTCGTTATATTTAAGTGTGAATGATTTTTTTATTATTGTGAATTGTTTGTTTTTTATTATTGTGAATTTTTTTCAGAGTGGTTCATTAACCACCACGGAAATAAGTGGCGTTAAAAACGTTACAAAGGAAATCATTGCAATCAGCTGTTTTTTTTGACATTTATGTCAAAATATGAATAGCCAAATTTTTGATAAACAAAAAAGTAGTACGATTAAAACAAAACCGGCAAAGTAATAATTATATTAATATTAAATTCAATAATTGCTTGTATTCCCGATAAAAATTAAAAATACATAATATACAATATGCCACATGGACATTCGCACAATCATGGAGACGAATGTGGCCACGAAGCAAGCGATATTGATCATTCCCTCGAAATGGGAATCCAATATAGTTTGTACCAAAAGATTGATCTAGAAAATCTAGAATGTTTAAATGAGGAGACCGAAAACAGTGGCAAGAAGGTCTTCAAGCCATACGAAAAGCGTCTTGATTTTAACGAAGTAATATAAATGGTTAAATTTGGTACTCGAATATCAGTAAAATAATTTTGTTTAAAACCTTTGCAGTTCGTTGTTAGTGATGCTGACGAAGAATTGCTCTTCAATATCCCCTTCACTGGTAATATTAAACTCAAAGGAATTATAATAGTTGGCGCAAATGATAATTCACATCCCAACAAAGTTAGATTGTAAGAAACTTTAAGTCCTACGCAATATTTTAATATAAAATAAAATTAATTACATTCTTAGGTTTAAGAACCGTGAAAAAATGTCATTCAGCGATGCCGAGATGAAAGCTGACCAGGAATTTGATTTAAGTCGTGATCCCACAGGAGAAATTGAGTACTCACCAAAGTATTAAATATAGCAAAAAGACAATTGTTTGTATTTTCCGTAATTTAAATCAAATTCATGTTTCAGAGTTGTTACTTTTTCATCGGTTCATCATTTATCTTTGCATTTCCCATCAAATTTTGGAGCTGACAACACTCGCATTTACTACATTGGTAAGAATAATTTCTAATACTGCAATTTCTTTAATTTTTTTTTTATTTTTAATGAGATGGTACAAATTAGAAGGGTCGGCCGTCAGCGAACAATGGGATGTCGTTTTCTTAATTGTTGTAGATACGTGGCTACTAAGTATCCAAGGTCAGGATATCTTGGGTTGTTCATTGTACTCTCTATCATTGGATTGGGATGATTTTCCAGATTTTAGAGATATTTTCTATTGGATTGGAGGAGATAACTGTCAAGGAGTTTCGCTTTTTCTTTCAGGGACTTCTTGCTGGGGTATATCCTTCGTATACTGTCGAGTTTCATTTCTATACAGATTGGCAAATTGGGAAGCTGTAGGTGATAATGGGCCATGTAAGCTGATTATAAAGTAACAGCTTGTCATGTGGCCAAAGTCCGTTCCTTTTCGTGGAATTCAAATTGCTTTCCTCGGAACCATTCTTGCCGAGCGTTTGAACTAAAATAGCTCGTTGAATTTGACACCCAGATATTTGACATCTGCTTGGAGTAATAGCTGCCCTCAATAGTGAAGATTGATGCTAATTCATCTGCAATGTATGAGTAAATGCCCCTTTGAAAATGTTTTATTTTTGATTGGATTGAGAAAATTCCTTGTTGCACTAAAATGGGAATTTACATAAAAAGGACTATAAAAGCTGAAACACAATACCGCTTTGCGAAAGAAAGAAAATGTCGGCAACATCGGTATAGTTTCGGTAAAGCATAAAATACCGAGTTGGTACCGATACCGCACCGACAAGTGAGTATAGTTTTCGACTAATATTTGGCTTAAACTCTTTTGATATTCTATTCTCTGGATAAATGAAACATTCATATCAAATTTGATCATTATTTTAAACGAGTTCTTAGCAAAAAAAAGTACCTCTTGCACTGAAACTCAAAGTATATAGTACATGAAAGGGATCATAACTTTACATAGAGACATAATTGTCGTCTTGGCTTTGGTTTCATTTAGGTCAGGAAATAAATAGCTTCAATTGAAACTGGGTATGATTTCTCCAAGCCAATTATTATGAAAGACATTTGAGCCAAAAGACAAAAATCCAAGATGGCTGCGGATTTTTTTCCAAGATGGCGCATTAACCTTAACGGGGATTTTTAGGACTTTGCTGATATGAGTAAGAAGATTATGGCAAGCCATTTCCACCAATGTTCAGTCATTTAAATATTTTGTCCTTATTGCACTGAACCAAATAAAGTTCAACAGTATTTAGAGTGTTAACGCTTTTTCCTAGAATGTAGCTCGGTTGATGTAAGACTTAGAAAAATTGTTACTATGCAAAAAAATTGTACAATTCGATGATGCTTAAGAAGAGTAACGGTCATATTATTCACACTGGATTAAGTTTAGATTAAGTTTATTTTTAATCCAATCATTTAAATCCGCATTTCTTAAATCCAAAGATTAAAATGTTGGTTCATATTATTCACTCAAAACATCCAATGGATTTAAAGAGTCTTTAATCCAAATTTCATATTTATCTTATCTGTGGCTGTTTTTCCTATTCATAGCATTTGTGGCAAATGTTTTTCCATTGAAAAAAAAAAACACCATGAAGAGTTGTTAGTGCCTGTTGTTTATATACTCACTGAGAATCGTCTTGAAAATGACCCTTTAAGTATTTTCGTCTTAGATATAATTATTTCACTGTCCAATATTATTTGCAGAGTAATGGACTCTGCAAGTACCTATGTGAAAATGTTATAAAAAAGCGTAAACAAGGCGCTTAACTGCTCATCACAAAACAATTTTTTTTTTTCATTATTTCTGGTATTTATTTATTGCTCAATGTTTGCAATCTTTTAATATCATTCTGGATAAATACTTGAAAAAAAAAAACTGAATGCTGTAAACATTTGTTTAACATCTGGATTTATGCACCTAAGCATAAAGCAGTTTAAATACTTTGGATTAAACAAGATTGCATTAAAAAAATGGATTTAAGTTTGGATATAAGAAATGAATAATATGGACTTGGATTTATTTTTTGGATTTAAAACTACTTACATCGAGATGTATTTCTAAATCCAACTTAAACGAGTGAATAATATGGCCGTTATCAACCTTTATTTCATTAAATGAATTTCAACCGAGTTATAAGTGAAATGCACATTTTTGCATTGATAACGTCATAAAAAAAAGCCTCAAGGTTCTCAGTGGTATACCCGGTATTTTCGGATTCATCCTTTTTTCGTCAAGAAACCACCTAAATATTTTGTATATACCGGAAATTTGAGTTCAGGTCAAAAAGTCCATTTTTTTCCCAGACTATAATTTTTGTTAAAAAATTAGCTGTAGAAATGTATCAAATCTCGTTTATTCGTTTATTCGCTCATTCGTTGGTTGCTCTCATGTGCACGGTGCTTAATATTCACTTGGGGTAGTCGCATTACATAGGTTTTGATCTCAATGATAAATAACCGGGTAATACCCGGATACCCTACCCACTACCACTACCCGGGTACCCGAATATCCGAAATATCCAGATACCCGGGTAACTTAAAAATCCGTGTACGCGAAAACAAAAAGTATTTAATTGTTTTTTTTTATTATTTTATAATATTTATTTAATTAATGTAGAAGGGGAAGACTATCAACGAAGATATATAAATTGATTTCACACATCAAAGTGTTACTAGCAGCGGTGGGGTTGACCAAGAGGTCACTGTCCATTGCCAATGCGACTATTCTAATATATGGTAATGGCAATAAAACCGAAAGATTAAAAGAAATCTAATAAACGTAAAGTGAAGTTGAAAACAAATGTGAACTCCAATTCCTAGCCAGACGAAACACGGCTATAATGTTTCATCAGAGTCCTCGACAGAATAAACATAATAGCACTCACCAAACTTCATTCATTTTACTAAAATAAATAAATAATACAAACTATGATCGATAATCCACATCTGAATTTTTTTTCACACAAATCGATTCCACATACTCATATATTTTTTTAAGGCAGACAATATAACAATTTGTATTTCGATACCGGTACCACAGACATAGCCAGACGCAGATATACATAGTTTAGCTTCATGTGAAGTGATGAAACATAAAAAGCTGACATATTGAAAAAAAAAAACTTGACTAGATTCTTAAACAAATTTTTCTTGACTAACTTTCAGTTAACTTTCCAAAAAAAAAATGCCTAAATTAGAAGGATTTTTTTGACAGCTGACCAATCAGAGACCCGAAATTTGACTTAATATTTAGTGCCTAACCTTTCTGATCCTGCCCACCATTGCCTTCCAAAATTAATTTATTATTTTTAAACTTTCAAAAAGCAAATAAATTAGTTAAAATGTTCAAGTAGCTAAAGGCAATGATAAAACTGCCAAAAACTCCTGTTTCTGGAGAATATTTTTTTCTATTGCACCGAAATGACAATTTTTTTCAAAAAAGGTGGCACGAAAATTTCTGTTTTGGCTGTTTCATCTGTTTCATTTCACTCACACAAACAAATAGAATTGAGTGAAAGCGATTTGATTTGTTTCATTCGGTGTCAGAATAAGTAAATTCTTGAGTGAAACTAGTCGAAAAAGGCATTTAGTATATTTTATGAGTTGCCCTTGCCAACAATTTTCACCAATAAAAACCCTGTAAAGTATTTTGTCCAGGTCAAGAAAAAAACGTATTGATTTAAAAAAAAAATGCAGATAAGAATACTTGCTTTTCAATAACTTTTAAATTATTTAAGGGTTTTAGGATTTCCAATGTTACCTAATTATTCTTTTTACTTTTGAGGCTTTGATCTTTGTGAGTTGATAGTTCAAATTTCAACTTAAACCAGTTCTGAATAATGTTTTTCTATCTGAAACTTTTTTTTTACAGGTCTTCGTGGTGAATTCAGCGAAGCACACTTCCACGGTGTAACCATATGCACCTATGAGTCCGCACCAAATGCAGCCGATCATAAAAACACACTTTTTGATTCCGTCGGTAAGCGAGTTGAGTAAATAAAGAATAGAGTATAAGAGAGACAGATTCTTAATACTTTTGTAATATAAGATTATAATAAATTCATAAAATGTTTAACTAAAAAAAAAATGTTTTCTTTCTTGGATTTCATTTTATCTAATAAGCGTGACAAATGTCCAGTTAAATATCATATCAAGGGAAAAGTAAAGGTCGGTTGATCGAGGTTGGATATGCGGTTCCATGGGGCCGGTGCATCGTTAACCATACGCTCAACGCTCCACACGTCCTAGCAATCTCAGTCGCTTTTTTTTCGCCTTTTTGGTCAGATCGGTATACCTGTAACGCTTAGATCACAAGACTTGTGTATATATAAAAATTTGTGAATTTTTGTTATATAAATACATAATCCCATCTGAACCAAAATGTGGAAGACACCGCAAATGATACACAAATTGTGTTTGTTTGTCATTTGCTGTGATCCAACTTGTCGTTCAGATTGTTTTGTGCATTTTTATGACCGAAATACACAAACTTTTACACAAATTTTGTTGTTTACACAAATCGTGTGATAACTAGTAGAATCTACGTTGAATCAGTTCCTCTACTCTCCACCCATTTACGCTGCCCAGAGTGGTGCTACAACCCAAACCTCTGATTCAGAAATCAAGTACTACATCCACAGTACTAATGCTTAAATGCATTTTAAGCCTGAAGAAACAGCGGTTGTTAATGACGATTCCTGGTTTGATCTTTGTAACAGTGGTTCCAAAGTAAATAAAGTTTCTAAATACTTAGAAGTTGTAACCGCTTATCGTGGTGTTGGGTGCAATGACAGCATATTAGAGGCATTTTTCTTTTTTAGCTTCGAGCGGGGCACTGATCAGTAAAAAAAAGAACTGTGTTACTTTTTTTAGCTCAGAGCTCGATGAGCTCATTAAAAAATTACCGAGCACATCGAGCCAAAAGCTTAGCGCGTCTAATTTCATTAATTTTTTAGTTTTTTTTTTTTAATATTCTATTAATTAAAATTAAACTAATTAAAGAGGATATAAACTCTAATTACTTTAACAAATGTGACTTATAAAAGATATAATGACAGATTAGTGCTTCATTATGTTTCTGAAATAGATATGAGCGCTCAGGTCACTCTGTGCTTAGAGCGAGCTCTCCTCGCTTAGACCTCGCTCTGTGCCCCGCTATGAATACGATCTTTGGTTGAGCAAATGGTTAAGATTTTTTGCAACTTACGGAAGTTGAGAACAATCTCGACTTGAGGAACGACTATGAATTCCGCTCTTAATTGCTTAAAAGGTACAATACCGAGATCGAGTGTGCTGAGATCGCATGAAGTGGGCTTAGTATGAACCAAATTGTTCTCAACTCAATCTGATAATTGATTTTGGACTCAAATATATTTATTTAATTATTAAATTGCGGGCAAATATCTCTATTATTTTCATTCAAGTAACATTCAGGTATAAAATTTAACATAGAAAACGCTTTCAACTTAAAATGAAAGCGAAATTCATAATACCAAAAGTAAGTCTCCTGCCAAATACTAACTTATAATGAATTTGGTCAGAATCATCAGTGTTTTTACAAAAAGGATTTAGTATCGCAATGCAGCTAATACAAAGTAAAAACTAAACAGAAAATGTGACATCAAAACCAAAACTAAAAATTGAGCCTTGCTGCTTCAAAAAGTTGGTATATACCTTCTGAGTAAATCCAATTAGCTTAACCCTGATTATATTTTTTTTATACTTTTATTTTGCAGAAAGCAATACGAATTCTTATAGAAAACCACACTTAAAGTTCATTCCAATTTTAAATGAAGGTTAATCTTTCATAACATCTCTTTCTAAGTATGATGTCTACTTAATTACCAACAACCACATTCTCATTCAGATCTATCAGAGTGTATAGTCTCTATGAGAACATCAACATTTATGAATCCAACACACGTGCAAAGCAATCGTTATATTTGCATCCGAATTCAAAATATATTACGTTAGAGGTGGAACGTATTCATATAAATGATGATGAAGAAGTAGAAGAAGAAGTTGATGGAGTTTTTATACATATTCGCTGCGTTGGAAAATGTCGAAGACTTGGATTTTACTTATGGATCATGTGCAAACAGCAAACACTGGGTCGTTACGCTTCAAAAACGTTTCTCCACAATACAACTCTATTCACTTTTCCTCTTTACTGTTGTATTATAGTTTAGTATAAGTATTTTTAAACTGAAACGTTATGGTGATTAAATACCATACCCATATGGATTTTGAGTAGTTTTTCCTTCTTCATATGATTATATGAGGAAAACGAAGTAGTAAAGGAGGGCTTTTTTGAGACACGGCTTCATCCACCTGTGAAATCACAGAGACATCGTCTTGAAAAATATATATATATTTTTTTTAACAATTCACTAACTTTCTTATGTGGTTTAAACGTAAAAGTTTTTCAGTCTTTTGCGTAAGTTCTACAAGTACGGATGTTTCCCTACTGCAAAATATTGTTTGTTGGATTTTTTGTTGTTGTTTGTTTTATGTTGTAATTTCCTTTAGATGTGTTAATATATTGCTTTTTTTATTTCTCTGTGCAGTGAATGAATATTTTAAAGAAATCGAAAGTGAAAAAACTGACCTTCAATAAAAGAAAAGAAGAGTTTGAATTTTAAATAAACTCCGTGTACTAAATATCCTCGGTTTTTTATTATTTGAATTGTTATTAAATTTGAAAAAAATAAGGAACAAAATCGCGTTTAAATTGACTATTCTGCAGAAAAAGGATAATTTAAATAAGACCCTACATGGATTTGTAGTGAAATATAAAAAAAAGTCGTTATACAACCTATACTTAAATACTAGTTCCTATTCAGTTGAATAACTGTACAATTTTTCATTATTATGATGTTATAGTAGGTACATACTGGATGTGGTAAGCTGTGAGATTGGATAAAAGGATATCGCTTTGGAACATAAAATTGATAAACCTTAACTTCCGAGCTTAAATTGAACTATACTTATTTAAAATACCATTCTTAAATATGTATATTTACCTCTTATGTTTTTCCATTAATTTTTCAACTACCCCAAATTTAATCTTTAGTAGTTATAGAAAAAACCGTCAAAATAAGTCACTGAGATTATCAACTTTTGGTTAGTCTTGTAAAATAAAATTTTAGACTATTTTCATAAAGATACAAATATTGTAGATATTAAAAAAGAAAATACTTTCTTTAAAAATCATCACCATGACTGCCTATTATAATATTTCTTTTTATTAATATTAAAGTGTTTCTTTTTCTAAAAAAACGAACGCTTTTTTATCTACATAAATCTAGCATTAAAATTTTAAGTCCCAAAAAAGTGAAATTAAATTCGATAAGTTATGAACTTTAAGATTTTAAAATGGTGCCCAATGTGAAATCGTTTGAAAAGTTAAAGGAGAATATACAATTTTTGTATGGACAGCGTTCTATATTAGTGTAATACATACTATATTATATCGTTGAAGAGGTCTCGAATAGTGCATCAGTTTTGTGTAAGTCTGTATCTATAGTGGAGGGAAAGAGTTATGAAGGCTTCTTTGCCAAAATGAAAGTGCAATTCATTAATTTGTTAATGGTCATAAACTTGACAACGTTAATAAAATCAAGGGGAACATACTATTCAATAAGATGAATTGCAATTGATGTTCCACCATCCCTTCTTCTCCTATTCCCTAAGGAACAGAACTATGTTTTTATTATTCCTTCTGTGTTTCGTCCATAGTGTTGTAACACATTATGAACTAAATCGCTGAAAAGTTCCCGGGTAGTATATGTATACTTCATTATTCTCTTTGGGCACAACTTTTCTCGTGAAGGAAATGAGCCATTTTATGTTTTCCTTATACTCAAAAAATTATCCAAAACATCTTATAACTCAGAGTAACTGAGTCCTGACACGCAAAATATTTTATATGATTTTTATTAAACAGAATCGCTTTTTGCAATTCTTGACATTTTTCGATCCACTATGATTTTACAAATTTTAGGATTTATTATTCTTAAGTGGCGCCCAACGTAAGTTAAATAAAATTAAATAGTGATTTCAAGTTTATGGATGCCAAAAAGACTACTTTTCTCAACATTTTCTTAGCATTTGATTATTAATAAATTCAGTTTCAGTTTAATAACAAAAGTTCAACGTTCCATACTTGTGTGTATGCGTTTATAAATAATTAACTTTAATCGACCTACTTCCTTAGCAAATCTGATTTTAATCAGTTTTTTTTTCTAATTTCTCTGATACTCATGCTAAACAAAATACCGAAATTAAGTTCCTTACACAAAATTGTGAGTATGTTGTATCTTAGTTAAAACAACTATATGAGCTCTTATTCTGTCAACGTTAATAACATAGACAATCTCTTCCGCGACATCAGTTGTCTAGAAACTTGATGGCTCTACGAACACGCGACTTAGAGAAAAGTGTTGCCAGTTAACAGTTAACTTAAAAGTAGACTCTATACCTATTACATGTGCAAACATATCAATTATAAAACACTAAGGAAACATTGCAAAAATTAAAATAGTCTGATGTATTTTAGTTAAAAAATTATATGTTTAGTCTTATTATTTAAAAAAAAAAATTAAACAGTGTTTCCTTTGTTCAAATAGTTCCTTCTTAAAAAGACTTTTAGTGAAATAAAAATAACAAGATAGTCTTGTAATTTAGATACTGCTTGCGGCAATTAAAAATTACAAATACATATTTTCTTATCGAAAAAATTCCATAAAAATTAATTACTTTTTGTATTTTTTTTTTAACATTTACCTTGAAAGCCATTTAAAAGAATTTCGCACTAATGGCACGTGCTTGCATTTTGGGTTAACGTTTCTGTAGACGTTAAAGCCTCTTATAAAAGTTTATACAAATAAATAATTATTTTTAAAATGCAAACAAAAATAAAATGTATAGTTTTGGTTAAGTTATACAGGGTGTTCATATCGCTTATCGATGATTTAAGAAAACACCTACTTTGGTATGCCTTGGTGCATGTTAACGAAAATTTCTCTGCTAATACTTATGGTAAAAAAAATTGTTGCAGGTAGCATCAATTAATATTCGCAATGAAACCCAAAAACGGACTCTCACATGCATACAAAACCAAGGATAACACTTTGAACACCTGTCATAATAGCACTTTAAATAAAAAAACATTTAAAAACAAAAATTAGTATTTCATTGAAAGCCTTTTCAGAGTTAGACAATTTTTTTTTTATTTTTGATTTTACCTGTTGCACGTTTTTCGAATTATCATAAAATGTACAGGTGTTTTGGTATTTTTGTCATTGACTTTTTTCTTAGTATTTGTTACCTTCACAATAAAAATAATTATAATACGATATGTTTATTACGCATTTTTTCATGTAAATTGACTTCAAAGTCAAAAAATAGCACGGGCAGGAAAAATGAAACACCTTCGAAAATTTATATCTAAGCAATCAAAAAAGATGTAAACATAATTTAAACGCAGTTACAAAGAGGAGTACCTTTACCTCCTAAATTTAAAGTGTTCAACAACTTGATTACCATTAGTTTAAGCAGATAAATTATCGTTAACATGCACCAAGCCATACCAAAGTAAGTGTTTTCTTAAATCATCCACAAGTGATATCAACTTTGAAGATAGAACTTTACTGTAAAACAATTTTTTTTAAGACTATACCCCAGAATCACGTCTTAAATTGACTTATTACGGGACACCCTGTATATGTCTTGAGAAGAAAAGTGAAAACATGTCAAAAAAGAATAAAACTAATTAATTTCTGTTTTTGTATTGTCTTAGGTTACATGAAATATTTGTACACAAGTTTTAATCGAAATCGCTTAAAATGTTTACGAGATATTTGCAAAAAACCTGCAACGTTATTCGAGTTTTTTTGAAAAAAAAACTAATAATTTCGAATTCTTTTCAAAATTAAAAATTTATTTTTTTTCTGTTCGAAAGGAATATGAAACACAATTTGTTTTGTATTTTGCGATTTTATGTGTGCATTTGGACAGTTTTAACCCTAACGTGAAATAGTCAAAACAAAATCATGTCGTGGAAAAAATATCGTTGTTTTGAGTGCTTTGTGCTAGTTTTCATTAAATTAATTACCAACATGAAATTAAAATAAAATGTTTAATATTAAACACACACAAATTCTTCTTGTATGTACTTATGTGATATCTAACAAATATTCACTCCTCATTACCTTAAATTGAATAATCAACAAAACCCATGTGGACGTTTGAGAAATGTCAAACTATCTTAGTGTGTATGCAGATTTCTGCAAATTTTTCTAAAAAGGTAGATTCAAAAAACAGCGATTTCAAATCTATCTGCAGACACTTTTTTTGTTAAAGTCATACGATTTGAAGAAAAAAATTGCAGTGAAATCGCTGCTAAATCAATTTTTCTTTCTGATAGGAATTCGACATAAAAATGCGGCTTTACGCGGTATTTACTTTTGTAAGTAAGGCCGTACTTTTGAAATAAAAGAAATATTTTTAGAAATGTTAATAACGGTATACCTACCAACTGTTTTTTCATTTTTAAGTTTTTCTTAAACGATTCAACCGGTTTTTGGTGAAATTTTGTATACAGAAGCATCTTAATAGCCCTACAATTATTTGATACCAAAAATTAAAAAAAAAATTTTTGGATTAAAAAAAAAAAAATTGCCATCTTGTTTATTTTTAAATCAATTTTTCGAAAACGGGGGACTGTATTTCTTTGAAATTTTGGTTTTAATACACAAAAAACTATTTTTTTTAAACATTTTTTTTTAATGTTTGTTAATCAAATCAAATTAAATTTGTAGCTCAAAACAATTTAAGATAATGATTATGTCATTTTAGTAATTAATTTTATTTTTTCTTACACTTTTTTTAAAAGATTTTTCGTATAAAATTATTTATTTTTAAAAACTATGTATAAGAAGCCCTAATGCACGCAGAAACTTTGAACCTAAGAACAAGTACGTTCCATCCAGTCGTGCATTTTATTTTCTATAGGCTCAAAAACTTTTTTTTCACTACGGATATCTAGAAGACTGTTTAATATTTTTTTTTAGTAAATACAAATCTCATTAAGTATAAGTAGGTACATCTATGTTATTTCTTTTGCCCCGCTGCGCAACGCAGCGCGATGCATAGTACTTAGGAAAAGATCTTATACAGGCATTTTTTATGTATGTAAATATATTATGTAGGCAGATACCTAATTTGCAAAAAAAACATCTATCAAACCAATTTGAAACCTATTTGGTTGGAACAAATTGGATGTGTCACTATGAACATGTCTGTCAAATAGTTACTGCCAAGTGAGCATGACTTTGGTTTATTTTCAGGGACGCGTGTTCTATGAAAATTGGCGTTCGTAGGTCTGATGTACTTACTTTATGTAAATGTGTATCAAAGGGAGAGCGTTTAACGAAGCGTCACTTTTTAGCAAGTTATCTACATATTTCATTAGCTATTGAGTTTAAGCATGCTACAAATTCGATTAATTTTAAACATAAAGTTATCTTGCGTTAATCAGATTAAAATAATATGTATACATAAACTATATAAAATTTCCAAATAATTATGATTATGGAATATTTCATCATAAAATGGTTACTTCTTTTTTTTCTTTACCTCATTAGAATATTATGTAGACTAATTCAGGTCTTAATTTGCGATGAACATTTTTTTAACAAAACATTTCCAAAGCTCAACCAAAACGAAAGAGTTGAGTAACGAACCTGAAATTAAATAGCGAAAAACATAGACTCATTTTACTTAACTGTTTACAGTTTGACTATAAATTATTGAGGTGTACAGTGAATGAAAAATTCTCGTGGAAAGTTTTCCTCCTACAAAATTTGTGAAACTAAAATTTTTCAGGAGCATTTATCTGTCCTGATATTTTTGTTCCCTGAAAATATTGGAGTGTAGATTCAGCATCGCATATTAGACCAAATAAAACAAAAACTAACTCTGTTTCAAACAAAGTTAATACATCCGTAGATTCATCTCAATTATATTAATCGGTACATCAGAAGTGAATTCCAATTTAAGGTTATTTTGATTTAAAAAATAGCCTGGACTATTTTCCGCTCTATTCGAGAAGAACACTCGCTTCAGTTTTAAATCGTGTGTTCGCTAGCGATGCGCTAGCATTTCTCCAAAGTAACAAAAGCTCGAATACGCATTGAATAATTGTACATCCCAGCAGAGAAGAGGCCATTGACGTAAATTAAACACTTTAGAACACTTTTAGGAACTCAATGGAAATTCTAACACTCCAACTAAAAAATGGACGGCGTGTCGCGACGTATGCTTACTTCTCTGATAGAGTCATGGGTCTCCATCAAATGGAAACTAGAGTGGAGGGAATAGTGGAAATCGTTATGCTTAAATTGAACCTGGCAAAAACCAAAATGATCAGCCTCAGAAATAACTCAGCCGTTCAAAGTCAAATTCAGGAAAACCGTTAGAGAAAGCTAAAACCTTTCAATATCTTGGGTGTTTTGTCTCTGCCAAAGGCGAAACTGCGAACAACACATAAACAGCCGTATCAATAAGGCAAAGGCTGCATTCGGAGTCCTCTGCAAAATATAGAAGTACCATTCTTTCAGCTTGAAGGCAGGTATATTTTGTTCTCTTCATATCTTCCGCGGTTGTGCGAATTCCTCTTCGACTGTCTTGTGACATGTGTTTCTCGGCTTGCATCGCTTGATTTGCAATGCAATCATTTGATATACGGTTAGGCCAAAAATGTTTTCAATCTACATATTCCCAAACGTTTGCAATAAGAATTGAAGAGAAAAAATATACACGACGGCGCGCAGGGGAAGTGGGTTCCCTATGCCCAATTTAAGGGGATCACCAAGGACGTTGAAGGTTTAAAAACCTATGTAAATAAGTGATATGTAGACCGGGGTGCATACAAAATTGAGGGATCCACTGTTTCTAGGTTCTCCTTCATTGTATTGTTATATTCGATCAAAATCTCGACTTTAAGTCATTTCTAGAATGGCACACTTGTCATGGTACACTTGTCATGTTGTATCTTCTTTAAGTTACATTTTATTCAACGCCTTTCAAAAATAAATTATTTTTAATTTATACTATTCCTTGGGAGTAAAGTTTAATTTATTTAAAATTTTCATCAACAGAAACTATGTTTCCTCTGAACAGCATCATACACAATTATGAGAAAACAAAACAGCACTGAACCTTGCATTGGACACAAGGCAAGAAACTCCCTTACCAGCACACTTCTTATCTGCTTATTGATCCAAAATGTTTCTTCAAATATTTGTCCATCTTCAGAAGAAATTCTTCCATGCCGATGTACCGTACATGAAAAAGAAATACATATATGGTAAGATATAAGTTAAGATCTTAAGACAATAATGTAGTCATGATTATCTTTTTCATTCTAGGTGTTCACATAGTAGCTTACCACAAATTCTTAGCAGTATAAAAGCAATCGAAACTTATATAAGGACTCCTATAGACGAGTTAGTTTTAGAAAACAATCAGCTGCCAGCACTTCCAGGACGATTTTTTGGCTCGTTGCAAATAGTTCGGTTAATGCTGCGCCACAATGGTGTAGAGCGTGTTTCGAGTGGATGGCTCAACGAGTTGGAAAACAGTCTAGTTGAGGTCTTTATAGTTGAGCCCCGTCTACGTAGCATTCCAGTGGAAAGTCTAAATGGCTTAATAAACCTAATAGCGATAACAATTCAAAGTAACGAGTTAAAGTACTTGCCTGATTTTTCCGGACTTCTCAGCCTTATGTACTTAAATGTTCAGTCTAAAGTCCTTACCGAACTACAACCGCAAATATTCCGTCATTTGCCAAAATTACAACACATTCACATCAATGGTGGGCCCAATCTTAACCGATTACAGCCAGGATTGTTCAAAGACCTCGTTTCTGTAAAGACAATTGATTTGGCAAAGAATGGAATCAATTGGATTCATCTCCAAGGGTTATATCGACTTCCGAATTTAATAAGCCTCAAACTATCTCACAATGATATAAGTGACGTAACAATGGTCAGCCGATTGATCAAAGGTCTTGGCAGTCTCAAAAACCTACGAATGGACCACAATATCGTGAATATTCTTGCGGAGAATTCTTTCGTTGATCTGCCAAGCTTGACCGAATTATACCTTAATGACAATCAAATCTCAGAAATCAAATATGGGGCTTTCTATAGAACACCGAATCTTAAAAGAGTCTATTTGCACAACAATCACATCAAGAGAATTCACCCAGAGTCATTTTTGCAGAAGTCCGGAACTGGCATCGAGAACCTTTTTATCTATAATAACGAGATTGAACGTGTTGATGAGCTGAGATCTCTTCTAGACTCTTTACCGACTCTAAAATTCCTAGATATAAGCAGTAATAACCTGGAAAGCATTCCATTTGGTGAGCTAAGAGGTCACGGTACACTGGAACAGCTACACTTAAACAACAATAATATTCGATCAATTGGGCGAGATGCCTTTATGGCGATGCCAGCTTTAAGGGAGCTTCGGTTAAGGAACAACAGTATTTCAGAAAATTTGCCAAGACCGTTTTGGAATCTTCCGGGTCTTATGGGACTCGATTTATCACAAAATATGTTGGAGATTATTGATTCATTCCTTCTGGATGGCCTTCCATCTCTGAGAAGACTAGATTTGAGTGAAAATCGTTTAAGCAAAATAAATCCAGATGCTTTTCAAAATAATCCATTGCTAGAAACGCTCAATATTTCATCCAATGGAGTTTCATATGTACATCCTGATACTTTTCGAAATCTCAATAGACTTTTCGAAGTCGACGCTAGCATCAATCGAATGACCGAATTCATTGCAGGTCTCCCGAATATTGTGGAGAGAATTTCCATTAGAAGTAATATAATTTCCAGTCTCCATACTTCCATTGGAAAGTTACCAAATCTGAGAATGTTAGATTTGAGTCAGAATAAAATTGAACACATTCCCAGGAGAACTTTTCAAATGACCACTGAGTTGAGAGTTCTCAGCCTTGCCGATAATAATCTTCGTAGTTTAGACGTAAGTACCTTCGAAGGTGGAGAACGAATCGAGTTGCTGAACTTGCAAAATAATGAACTGACACAAATCGATGAGTACACATTTTCTCTGATGCATAATTTGAGGAATTTAAATTTAAATGGCAACAAATTAGAGTCAATTTCAGATAACCTGTTTGGAAATAATACAAAACTGGAACAATTGAACTTGGCATTGAATATTATTTGGAATGTTTCGAACAATGCCTTTGAGCATCAGAATTCATTGGAATATTTAGACTTATCAGGTAATCGATTGAGTGGCATGTCAGTGACGTTGGCCCGTCTTAAGAGCATACGTGATGTTGATTTGAGCTACAACAACATTCTTCAACTTCGAACTGATGTTCTGTCAGCTTGGAAAAATGTCGAAGAAATACGCCTCTCCAATAATCTAATAACATCGATTCCGAGTGGTACTTTTCAAAATCTACCCAAACTGCAATATCTCGATTTGTCTAGCAATGAAATAAGCTCTTTTGAGACAGGTGCTGCTAAGAATCTACGAGAACTGCAAGAGCTTGTATTGGCTGATAATAAAATAATCGATTTGAAACATCGTGTTTTTGAAAACCTACCCAATTTATTAGCATTACATTTACAACACAATCTGCTCAGATTTATTGCCCCAGATAGTTTTTTTGATTCACCATCGATAGTGTTCATGAATTTGTCGAATAATAATTTTTATTCAATGGACAATGTAGGATTACACAATATGAAAAATCTTGAGGTGCTTGATTTGTCTAACAATGCAATAAGGAGTGTTTCAACGTTACCCTTGCGGTCACTTAGCTGGCTTGTGGAACTTAAAATGGACAACAATCAGATATGTAAAGTGCAGGTAAGTTGTTTAAAAGAAATATACACGAATAGAATTAAGAATCACAACAAAAACAAGAGTGTAAATATCTTTAGTAGCTTATAAAAATGAGGAAGATTCAAATTCCCTTCTTTGACAATCAAATATTTTAAAAGCATAGGATCTTTAAATTCTTTCTTCACGTAAAGGTTCAATTTTCTAAGCAAATACCACGCCCCCATAATGCAAAATTTAAATTTTGGTATTGGTCAACAAGGTTTTTGTTGCTCAAACATTTTTTGTGGTTTCTAAAGGTTTTCGACGTATTGAACTCGAATCTTATGTCAGAATTTTCAAATTGGGTCTAATTTTTTTAGGTATTGTTACGAAAGTAGGAGCGAACACACCCAGGCGAAAAGACACATGTAGGTTTTTGGTTATAATTAATAACTAAAGCTCTGAACGCTTTCATCCGAACGTCAAACTTTCGAACTTCGAACGGAACAAAATCTGTCTATATCTGTCTGTGTGTATTTGTCTGTTTTACTTAACGAAACTGGAGATCTCTGGATCCTTCGAGAAGAAATGAGAGGAGTATAAATACGAGGTCGGAGAAGGAGATCGACATAGTTTAATTTTGAAAGTGATAAAGATAAGTGATTGTGAAAGTATTTGGAAGTGTTAATTCCTGTAAATTGTAAAGAGTAATAGTGAAGCAGTTTGTTATAGATAAAAGTGTTTGTTAATTTGGAGAGTAAATAAAAAGTGTATAGTAAAAAGTGAAATAAGTTTTATTTAGAACCCAGAAAACATTACAGTATTCTCATTACAAAATCAGAATAAAAGCATTTTTCGATATTTTTGAAGCGATGAAGCTTTAAAACTATTGAAAAATGCTTTTCTTGTGATTTTGTAACGGGAATAATCTCAAAAACTAGAGCCAATTTAAAAATTTTGACTTCGGATTCGAGCTCAGCACCTTTAGAAACCATACTCATTGTTTGGGCAACAAAAACCTTGTTGGCCAGTGTAATTGGTGAATAAAAAATGTTATTGAATGTTTGAACAACAACAACAACTTAAAGGCGCTACCACTCTTGTTTGGCTGGAGATATAGCTATTTCGTGCTTTGCCACTTATGCACTCATTAGCACGAAATAGCTATATCTCCAGCCAAACAAGAGTGGTAGCGCCTTTAAGTTGTTGTTGTTGTTCAAACATTCAATAAAATTGACGGAATAAAGAATGGTCAAGTCTAATAAGCTGACATTCTAGTACGAATAGTACAATAATAACAATAATAAAAAATGTTATTGTTAACTCTCCTTTGTCTGAAGGTCATTAACTGTAAAAGTTTAATACGGTGCTCATACAGAAGGCAAATTGTACGGGTCAGACCATGGCAGCCTTTTGAAAGCCAATCGAATGAATTAATGCTGGTAGGCCGTCCGAACCAGCAGCCTTGTACGATTTAAGTTTGGCAATCGTTAATCGTACTTCATGTAGTTTGCTATCTTTGCTGTTTAGGAGCTCAGCACTGACTGTGTACCTACTACTATATCCCCCTCTCACTCCGGCAGGCTTTCGTTGTTTTCTTGTATAGTTTTGGGTATATATCTTCTTAACCTTTAGTAGATTTTTCCAACATCATCCCTGGGGTTCCTCAATAGGTGGTCGCCCAATTCTCGTAGTCTCTTTTTTTTCCTAGGAAGTCGGAGTTCCTCTCTTCTTTTTTGCCGATAGAGCTCCCGCACTGCTCTTTTAGCAGCCCTGTTTTTTGTTTGGAGTATTTCCTGGTAAACCTAGTTCTAAGCTATTTGTATTTTGATCACAAGACCGCCAAGTCCCCTTGTGTACATGTATTGCGGTGTAGGAATCAAGTTCTTGCTATGGTTATATTTTGCCTTAGTCTTCCCCTTATCAAAAAATCCAAACAGACACTGGTACTGCTCCTTAATGCACTTCCTATGGTAGATGTCACAAGTTTTCATCTTTCTAATTCTCTTTCCATCCCTTCGTACTTCCTGGATAGTTGTAACGTCAGGCCACCCTAAGCCTATGTGGTTCTTCACTAGTTGTGCGGCTGCACTTTGTCTATATAAGGACAGTATAGATCCGAAATTCGTTGTCGTTGTTTCGTTTGCTGGGGTCCTCAACATTCGAATGAACATTACCGCTGCCCCGTTGTTGTTTCCGAAGTAAGATTTTTTCCATGGTAGGAAGAGGTTACCCCGACGCACAACCCTCATCCTGCAGGACCAGATTCGTAATAACCTCCAATTATGGAGAGCCGCGGTTAAAATGCTAACTACAGGCCTGAGCTCCGAGTATGTCGTAGTAGTCCGTCTTAGGTGTTTAGGTGTCACTCATTTCGAAAATCAATAAATGCAAAAGGGATGCAAGTACTAAGAACGAAGTTGCATCTCCTTCGCACTTTTTGATTTTTTGCGATTCGCAAGTTCGTTTCCCTTTTCTGATTGGGCAGTTGCCCAGCACCTTGTGCGAGCTTAAATTTACTCAAAACATGATACTTCTCTATTTGAGCTCAAATACTATAGCAAAACAACTTATACGATTTAATGAAATATGCACGTCATAATTCGTCTTCATATTCTTATTTTTTCAGGGATATCCGTTTGAAGTAATGCCTAGGCTTAGAGTGCTGTCCCTTCGGAATAATAACTTTAAAACATTATACGAGAAAACCTTTTCAACTCTCCGCGGGAACATAGCGATACTCGATTTAGATGGTAATTTTCTAACTAATAACTTTTTACTTCATTGATATATTTTTTTTTAATTCTATCTAGGAAACCCAATGATATGCTCTTGTACAGTTCAGTGGCTAAGTGCATGGTTGGAAGAAACAGGTTTCCCATATCCTGGACCAACCTGCCAAGATGGACAACTTTTACGAAATCTCCGAACTGAGAAAATGAATTGCACTGATGATCAGAGATCTTCAAACTATCTTCCCTTATACAACGAACATGGTGATGTATTTATGGGTGAAGGTCGAAATGAGTTTAGAGATGAATGTGAAGTTGAAAATAACTATACAAGACCCCTTCATACCGAGAGTGACTATTTCTATGATCAGTTTGTTGATTATCCAGGATTTAACAACACGCTTTACAGTGGTAACAATAGCTCTTCAAATTCTCCACCTCTGTCAGTGAATCTAAACAATGTTGCTCCAGCTTTAAGCCACAATAATCCAAATATACATGGAAATATTGATTTGTCCAACACATTGCTAAATACCAGTATTCTTAATAGATATCCGCTAATACAACAACCGCAGTCGCCATTTACCTTCTTTGGCTATCCAATTCCGTCATTAGGGATGGGTGGATTTTTGGGGTCTAATTCACGTAGAGACCATGGCTATACAAAACTGGAATCAACCAGGGGTAAGGTTAGAATGCTTAAAGATCCCTCCAGCAGTGAACTTGAGAAATATCTTGCACAAAAGACACAGTATCATGGAATCACATCCCGTAGTCGCGGGATTGCAGAACCAGGATCTGAAGAATCGGGGAGCAATGAAGATCCTAAAGTATTTAAAACATCGCTGACTGAACCGAACGTTCAAAAAGGTGGTTTTAAACCTATTATGCCAGAACATTTCGGTGGATTCATTCCTATGACTTCGACCTCGACCAGGCAAAGTACTAAAATTTTCTTCGAATCAGAAGAAACAGATAGTGTGCCGACATTCGTAAAGAACTACAGCAGTTCGGAGTCGGTTGTTTCTATAGAAGAACCAACAACAGTAAGTGCGTTGCCATCTTATACATATTATGTTACTGAAGATGATGATCCAAAGACAACTTCTAGACCTGCTGATTCACCTTCATTTGAAAGGAAATTATCAACCACACCAGAACCATCAATAAGAATGAAACCAGCTAAAGCTTCATTTGAAAGAAAATCATTTATCACGGAGAGTTCCATACAAATGAACTCGGATTCGGAAGAAATTTTCTTAGAAACAACCACTACAAAGACTATACTTTTGATACCCCCTGAAGAAGAATTACTTATTCCATCATTCAAGGGACTCTCATCAAGGGATTCATCTGATGCCTCTATTAGTACAGAAAGGCACGATATAAACTCAATAGAAAACATTACTCCTCGAATTCTAAGTGGAAGACCATCAATTACAAAAGTCTTCACAGCTCAAACTCTCCAACAGTACCTGCCTTCAACTGAAGAATATTCAAATTCGGATTTAATAGATATAAAGTCAAAAAATGAAATCGATATTCCTGTGACTGCTCCCTATAACAGAGAAACCGACATTGCGAAGAAAGATGGAATGGACTGGTATTACAAAACCTATAAAAATCGAAATCGTCTGGAGCGACATGAAAGATTGGAAAACTCTTTTTATAATAAAAGTTCTATAGTTCGTACATCAAGTCTTATATTGATTATATTAAATTATTATTTGTTATATTTAAATTAAAAAAATAAAATAAATCTACCGCGAAAGTAAAAGTTATGTTGATTAAAATTATTTCTTGAAAAGTTTAGTAAACAGTAATTTGCTGTTTTAGTTAGGAGAAGTCTAAGATAGGGAGTAACCAATGGCACCGCCGCCGCCGCACAGTTCGTCGATTGTATGGAGATGGTGGACAAAAATCAATTTTCCAAAACTAAGTTGACTTTGTAAATAAAATTTGTTGTAAATGTAATAAAAAATATATTTTACAAAACGTAACGAAATTTTCACGCCCCCTGCCACGCCCACATTAGTATATAACTTATATCTTTAAAACAGCTTGCACGATTTGAATCAAATTGGAGCAATTTGATAAACTAGGTGAGCTAAAAAATATAAAATTATGTCTTCCCTCTCCGCCCACTGCCACGCCCACTTTTGTGTATTATTTATATCTTTAAAACGGCTATCACGATTAGAATCAAATTCGAGGAATTTGACTATCTAGGTGAGCTCAAAAATACAAAATAATGTTTTCTTATACCTTTAAAACGGCTTGCACGATTTGAATAAAATTTGCTGAATTTGATTTTCTAAGTCAGTTCAAAAACACAAAATAGTGTCTACTTTCTCCACCCTCTGCCACACGCACTTTTTATATTGTTTACTTCTTATATTTGTTTTATAATTTTTGTCAGAGGAACGTTGGAAAACTTCCGCAGCGAACCTCAGCTCTTCAGTTGAATTAGAGGCTAAAAGATTCGCAACTCTTCGTTTTTTCGTCTTTTTTGACGCCTTTTTGGGGTCTTTCCCGACTAGTTTCGGGTTCTTCAAGAGGCGATGCATTTTGTAGATGGCTTAAAATACTTTCAGAAAATGTAAAACTATTTTGAAGCCAAGCCTCATGGCACTTCTTGAAGAGAACATGATTCCTTGAACATTGCTTCCATCGTCGTTCAAGGTTTGAGTAAAAAAACTTAATTTTGGACTTTAAATCATTTTTAATTTTGAAGGGACATTTATTTATGTTCAATATATTCAAATTAAATGATAAAAAATCATCAACTCGTGATTTTTTATTGAAATAAATCCATTTTTCATAAATTTGTTGATTTTTAATCATTTGACCTTTGCCTACAAAAAGTTGAATATTTTGAAGGTTAGCTAAAGTTAGCATGAAAACTTTGCATTACCGCAAAGTAAAATAATAAGACAATGTAATGAGACAATGTAATGTAGATTCTGCTACACTTTGCTAAACTTCTTTTAAAAGCTTAAGCAAAGTGAAAAAATGGCTTAAAAATAAGCTTTTTTTTAATGATTCACCAGAGTCACAAATTATTTCAAAAACCAAATAAAACAAATCATACCAGCTCTAAATGAATCCATTATTATTGATCACTGCCCAAACAAATTCAATTATTTTTCTTTCACCAGCTAAATCACTTCGCACAAAATCGCGTTTCAAAACAAGACTGTGACTATAGTTACCTTGTATGCTTTAAATAATTCCGCCAATCTATCGGTGCGCATTGCACGACTGGATCGCACGTACTTGCTCTTAGATAAAGTCACTACATGCTAAGCCTTTTTAATTAAAATTAGTTTAATGCAGTTTCAGAAAAATAAAATTAAAAAAGCATAAAATTTGATTTTCAAATGACTTTAACAGCTTCTTAAATGAATTAAACCTCAAAACAAAGTATGCAATTTAATTTCTTCAGTAATGATACATTTTTTGGAAAAATAATTTTGAAAATCGTTTGAGCCGTTTTTTTAAAAAAAACTATGTTTTATATACAAAATTTTGCAAGGACTTTAATAAAAAAAAAATAGTACGCTATTTTTAAGATATTATTTATCAACATCGAAAAGCTTAATTTTCCAAAAAAAAAAATAGTGACTAGTTTTCGAAAAAATGATTTTTCAAAAAAAAGTTTTCAAGTTTTTTTCTTAAATCCAAAAAAATAATTCTCGAAATTTGGCCATAGTTGGTTCGGTGGAGAGGAAGGTAAAAAAGTGGGATAGTTCTCAGATTGCGTTGGTTGACATTTAACGGAATCATTTCCAATAGTGCAGGAGCATCTTTTGTGCCGGTTAGGATTTGGTGCATGAAAAGTATATCAGCGATAGCACGACCTTGAGCGAGTGTAGGAAGGTCTATTAGTTTTAAGCGATCTTTATAGGCAGACAAAATTAAGGGATCTGGCCAAGGAAGCAGTTTAAGGCAGTTGATCTAATCATAGTTTTTTTTTTAATTTTCTTTTTAGATACCTACTTATTAGGAAATGAAATGAGCAAATCATTGACATCATAATCCGCGTATGTGCTTCTTCATGTTGGTATATAAAATCATATTTTTTTCAGACTTTATGGGTGATTCCACAGTAAGGTACAAAATAGGAAAAAAAAACATGATAAACTTCCATGAGTTAACCAAATACCCCTAGTGTTCCCCAAATGTTAAATTGAATATAAAAGATTTACTACCAAAAAAATATCAGAACTTTTCTCTTAAACTAGGGTTTTTCTTGGAATTAATAAGTACCTATGTAGTAATGTTTTTTTCCACCCTAAGGTCGTTAATTTTTTCGAATAGATTTTAGCCCGTAGGACTCAAGAGTCGCATAAAAAAATATTCATGAAAAAGTTTTCGAGATATTATTTTTTCAAGTTTTTGTCGTTTTCTTCCAAAGTATCTTTTGTCTTTGGTCCATATCTTGATAGTCGTGTCGCAGTGCGATTGTTTGGTTTGGGCAAGCCTCAAAGGCCTTAAAGGTTTGCTCAAACCAAAGTGCGACAAGTCGCTGACAACGGCAGTGCGTCACGACATGTGCGACGCGATTTTTATATAAAAAAGATTTGCGATTAATCGCATTTGGTGTTGGAACATAATATGACGCTGTGTAAAAAAATTTTGGCGTGTCGCACTGTCGCACTTTGGTTTGGGCAAGCCTTGACTCATATGCAAGATAACTTTGCTAGGTTTTCAAGTTATTACAGAAATTTTTGTTTCTTAGTTAAAGTTTAAGAGCCGGGAGCAGATATCTTGCGCGAGAGTTAACCGATTCATATTCAAAGTATAATTAGGCCCGGTCACATTGATGATGAAACCGATGATGCAGATTCATAAATAATTATGTAACAAAAAAAATTGTTGAATGAAGGTTTTATAATGCAAATTCTATATACTACTGAAATAAATAAATAAATAAGCCAAGTAGAAGACTTAGCACTATTTAAATTGTTGTCACTACAATAGAACTTCTTTTTCTGATATCAAAAAGTTTGGTGCAAGTGAGTTCGAAAACTCATATGTACTTCAATTGACTTTCACTGCATATTTTATGTAAATTTTCATAAATCAAACTTTTTGGTATCAGGGAAGGGCGATCTATTGTAGAGGCAAATTTTTTTTGTGTGAGTGTTTCTGGTTTTGATTCTGAATTTAAATCCCGAAGAAAATTTCTGTTCTATCCAGAAGAGGAACTGTCATACGATGCCAATAAAAGACTTTCAGAAGAGCCCAGTACAGATCTCTATAATACACTGGATAGCATACAAAATGCGATTAGAAAGTACATCGTCGGACCAAATTGTCACGTTCAATCTGATTTTTTTTCAGACCATACAATCTTTCTATTTTCAGTACCTTCCAAACAGGTCTAATTGCTTATTTTCTTAAGAAATATTCCTTTTTTTCACGATGAAACTAGCATTTACACCCAATTTCAAAGAAGATTTTTTGTTGTCTAACTCAATGTCTAACATACAAAAATGCTAACATGGAATTATAAAATGACTTCAAGTGCCTGCATAATAGATAAACAAATTCCAGGATACGCAAACTTTGTACGTTTCATTTCACCCCCAAAAACGCGATTGTTTACATTGTTTTATTTGTAATTCGATTTCGTGACTGCGAATAAATGTGAAAACCAACAACAAAATTATAAGGAGACAACCAGCTAATTTGCTTTTGGGAGTTTATATGTGTGCAAAGAACATACATCCATAGCACGCTTTGTTGCAAATCATATGTTTTTCAGCTTGATGGCAAAATTCATTTGACAGCGAGGTTTCATATCTTGGTCATCTTTCTCATGGGCAGTTCGCCCGAACGTCAGTTATGGATTTGGAAAAAACATTTTTTTTATTGAAAACAACAACAATGAAACTGAAAAAAACTCGATTGTCAGCATCGGAGATGATGATGGCGACATGGCGTTCATAATAAGCATACCTTGTTTTCATGCTGGACAACAAGCTGTCAAAATGGAAAAATGATAGTCGTTCGGATGGTTTTCAAAAATGATTTTGATATTTGCCCAGAGAGGCAAATATAGTGATAGTCGTTCGGATGGTTTTCAAAAATGATTTTGATATTTGCCCAGAGAGGCAAATATAATTTGGTCGTCCGGTAAGTTAGTCAGTGTGAACCCTTCTATACGACAAAATCTCAGTATGTCTAAACTCTGTCGTAAACAAAGAAACTGGCAGTGCTGAAGGCTTATAGCTTAAAGCTATCATCAGCTGTTGCAACTGTCACATACTTTGGATTTGGTGTATCCCCAAGATACCCCTATTATATCTCTAGATTGAGCATGTTATGCAGTTTGTTTTCGATTATAAACAAAGTAAATATCGAAAGAAAGTGTAATTTGAAAATTGAGTTCAAATCAGTTTAAAAGAAAGTACAATTTTTACTACACAAGCAATATTACTGCACTCGGCATAATGGATGCGAAAGCAGTGATGGTAGTTGGTTCCATGCTATTGACAGCAGTACTAACTATGGCCTATTTTGTAAACCAGAGTCGAAGATATGTAACGAACAATCCGAATGCAGCAAAAGATGATTTTAATGTATACCAGTAAGAGGACATTATTATTTATCCAAAAACAAACAAAAGTATCTATATGTTTGTAAATTTTATTTAGAGATTCAACCTGCCCTATCTGCCTTGAACCGATGAATGTGGATAATGCATCATCTTGTGCATTGTTGAACTGCGGCCATTATCTGCATAGAAGTTGCTTGCGTGACATGGACAACTCAAGAAATCCCAATATAACTAATAAATGTCCAGTTTGCCGAACACCAATTCGCTTTACTTAAGTCTTGTAAAAATTGTTTGACCTTCAGATGTACCTTATTAGTATGTAGAGAGTATTTAAATTATAATGTACAAGTTTTATTTATATCGCCTTTAGTGGTTTTGTCATATTTATTTGATTTATTATTACTTTATATTATAAAGGTCTGTTTTCGTCACACACCTCTTTCTCTATCAAAGCTGCATCTGAAGAATATTCTTATACAGGGTGACTCAAAAAACGATCAGCCGATGATAGTTTGTCTTATTCCGACCGAATATAAAAATGAAAACGGAAACTATGGCCGGCTTATGGATTACGAAGCGAATCGTTTCGAATTCGATATCTCCTTTTCGATTCAACTCGAAATGCTAAATTATCGAATTTGAGGCGAGTTGAAAATATTATTTCCAATATTTTAAAGTGATTTTAAAATTATAAAAATATGGAATCAATTACGTGTTTAGGCGTTGTTTTTTTTTTTTTTTTTGGAAGCTTAAATTACTGTATAATATTATTTTATATTTTGTTTTTTGTTTCAAATTAATAATATTCACACCTATATAGAATTCGACGAATACGCTTTGTATATAAAAACAAAAGGTGTGTTTTTTTGTACGCACGGGCTAAGTTGGACGAAAAAAACGGCTCGGGGCTTAACGAAAACACTTGGCAAAATTGCGAAAGAAATAACATATAAAAAAATGTTTCCAGTATACGAAATGAAATATACAAAAAATAAATAACAAACATTTTTTCTGATTGTTGAATTGCTTGCATTTTGAGTTTTAATAAATTCAATAATATATTTATAAAGAAATTTCACAGCATTAAATGCACACACTTTAAAATTAAAATGAAATAATTTGTAAGAGTTAAGAAAAATAAACAATTTAATTTTTTTTTTACACCAAACGCCATCCTTATGTTTTTATGTTCATACAATTAATCGATAATTTTGGTGTTTTCATACAACTTATCGATGATTTAACAGAAAATGGGTTGGTAGCACATATTTGAACCCCTTCAAAGAGTTTAGCCCCGAGAATTCTCGGGGCTTAGCAGCTAAGCCCCTCGGGCTAATTTGTTGTTGTATTTGACACATAAATTGCTTAGCCCAGACAGCGTTTTTTTCGTCGAACTTAGCCCGGGCGTACAAAAAAACACACCTATTGTACGCAAACATAGCCCTGTGGCATGATAAACAGAAAACAAGGTATCTATAGGTGTGTTTTTTTGTACGCCCGGGCTAAGTTGGACGAAAAAAACGCCTCGGGGCTTAACCAAAACACTTGGCATCATTGTGAATGAAATGACACAAAAAAAAATTTAAAAAAATTCTGATTTGTTGAATTGTTTCCATTTTGTGTTTTAATAAATTCAATAACATACTTATAAAGATATTTCAGAGCATTAAATACACACACTTTAAAATTTGAATGAAATAATTTGAAAGAGTTAAGAAAAATACACAATTTAATTTTTTTTTTCTACACCAAACGCCATCTTTGTGTTTTTATATTCATACAATTAATCGATAATTTTGACGTTTTCATACAATTTATCGATTATTTAACAGAAAGTGAGTTGGTAGCACAGATTTTAACCCCTTCAAAGAGTTTAGCCCCGAGAATTCTCGGGGCTTAGCAGCTAAGCCCCTCGGGCTAATTTGTTGTTGTATTTGACAAGTAAATTGTTTAGCCCCGACAACGTTTTTTTTGTCCAACTTAGCCCGGGCGTACAAAAAAACACACCTTATGCTTATCATGAACACCATTTTGACGCAGTAGTCATCTCTGATGCTAACAATGGAGTTTAATGCCGTAAATTTCAGTTGCATTGTTGTTGTTTTTTAATAAAACAAAATTTTTCTCCAAATCCATAACTGACGTTCGGAAGAACTTCCCATGAGAAAAATGATTATGACGTCACAGTAAAACTGTCAAAAATCTAATGAGCATACCTTTTGGTAAAATAATTTGAATAATTGAAACTATCGATAATCGTTCGATAGTTTTTTTTACTATCGATAGACTATCTATGTTTAACCAACACTAGTTGGCAGTGCCCTCTTCATTTTATCTGCAACAGCTGCGTTAAAAATTTACACGAGTTTTTTTGTTTTTTGTTGTTCCTGAAATGCTGTGAGAGCGAGCCTATAGATAATTATTTTTGTTGAATAGAAACGCAAGAGGAAGTTAATTTTTAAAATTGCATTTAAATATTAAAGAAAAAATTGGTGTTTTATAAAAAAAAAAATAAAACATTTTAAAATGTCTGGAAAAGTAATGATTGTGTTAGCTTCCACTTTATTTGCTGGAGCTGTAGCGATCGCTAGTTTTATGTACGATAGATGGAGATATCAAACAAACAATGCGAATGCAAAAAGCGATAACTTTCGCGTGTATGAGTAAGAAAATAAATTCATTAATGTGAAAAAACTTATTTCTACATATAAATTTTATTTAGACACGATATAACCTGCCCTATCTGCCTGGAACCTATGGATTTTGAAAATGTATCTTCCTGTGCTTTACTTAATTGTGGGCATTTTCTTCATCGACAGTGCTTCCGCGACATGCAAAGCTCAAATGGACACTTTCAACGCACAAATGAGTGCCCGACATGTCGAACACCAATTCGATCAGCTTAATTAACTTAATATTCAACTAATAGTCTAGTGAACCTTTTTATTGTGCCTATGAAATGTAATTAAGGGCCAGTAGTAGGTATAAACGCAGTTCAATCTTTCTAAAGTTGACTGAACTGCGAGATAACTCCAATTAATTCTCCGATTTCAGTGGATCCCAATCCAGGTTCCAAGAGGTTCAATGTTTTGTACAACTGGCCTCACAGTTTACCTTATATATTTCTTTTTATAAAAATAATATTTATTTAAGCCAAAGCTTGTATTGTAATTATTATACTTTGTTTGGAAACTTTAATTTAGAATCATTTTACCTTTTTGGTAAGAAATGGAAACCCAAAGCTCTTTCGATCAATATTATGGACAAATTTAATCGGGGTATCCCCGATAACGTCATTATAATACTTGTATGTATACCTATCTATGTAATGTAAACAGAAGAAGAAACTTAGTAAGGTTAAGTATGTATAATATAAACAGCAAATCTTAAAAGGGTATTCCCCGAAAAAAGATTACTATGACGACACAGACAACCTGCCAAACCCAAAGAATAAGTATTTCTTATTCTTAGGCCAAACCAGATACGTATAAGGAGCATACCTTTTTTTCTGTTCAGAGATACAACCACCTTAGCAAACTAGAGAAAACTATCAAAACAATGGCAAAATAAATAAAACTCATTCTCTTTGGAACAAAAACACGTTTATTGATATTATCTTAATATATAACAGTTATATTACTGAATAATTTACTTTTTAAAAGAACTTAAATTAACAATAAATTATTTCACTAACAATTAGTACGGGAAAAGTTTGACTATATATTTTTGATTTGACATTTGTGTGGTGGATTTTTTTGTGAGGTGTGGTGAGCTAGTAACCGTTCCAGAGTTAAGAAATTCCGAGAAATTGCTTTTCGATTAAAGGCTTGCCCAAACCAAACCGCGACAGTGTGACCCGACAACGCCAAAATGTATTTACACGGCGTCATTAGGTGTGTTTTTTTGTACGCCCGGGCTAAGTTGGACGAAAAAAACGCTGTCGGGGCTAAGCAATTTACGTGTCAAATACAACAACAACTTAGCCCGAGGGGCTTAGCTGCTAAGCCCCGAGAATTCTCGGGGCTAAACTCTTTGAAGGGGCTAATATCTGTGCTGCCAATTCATTTTCTGTTAAATCATCGATAAGTTGTATGAAAACACCAAAATTATCGATGAATTGTATGAACATAAAAACACAAAGATGGCGTTTGGTGTAGGAAAAAAAAAATGAATTTATTTATTTTTCTTAACTCTTACAAATTATTTCATTTAAATTTTAAAGTATGTGCATTTAATGCTCGGAAATTTGTTATTGAATTTATTAAAACACCAAATTCAAACAATTTAACAAAACAGAAAAAGATTTTTGTTATTCATTTTTCGTTTATTTCATTTTGTATATTGGAAACTTTGTTTTCATTTTTTTTGTGTCGATTCATTCGCAATGCTGCCAAGTGTTTTCGTTCAGCCCCGAGGCGTTTTTTTCGTCCAACTTAGCCCGGGCGTACAAAAAAACACACCTATTATGAGAGTACCCACACCAAATGCGATTAAGCGCAAAACGTTTTTCATATAAAAATCGTGTCGCACATGTCGTGACGCACTGTCGCACTTTGGTTTGGGCAAGTCTTTACTCACTTATGATGCTGTTTAAATAAATTTTGTTTTGGTCCTAGTCGCAATGTCACGCGACAGTGCGACTCTTTGGTTTGGCCAAAGGCTTGCCCAAACCAAAGTGCGACAGTGCGTCACGACATGTGCGACACGATTTTTATATGAAAAACGTTTTGCGCTTAATCGCATTTGGTGTGGGTGTTCTCATATGACGCTGTGTAAATACATTTTGGCGTTGTCGTGTCACTGACTGCACAGAACTAGTTTTATTTAGTTTTTCGAATGAATAACAGAAAACAAGAATACTCTTGCACCCAGAATTTGCTTCTGGATTTATGTATTTTTGTTTGAATACTAATCTCGTTGGGCCATCACACACTGGGGTGATTGAACGGGGTCGAACGAAGCTTGTCGGTGAGTGAAATGGAATGAATGGACATTTTACTCGTTTTATTCTATTTCTTTCTATCATCATCTTCGCTTTACCCCGGTCCAATAACCCCAGTGTGCGATGACCCATTCATGTATTTTAACTATTTGAATTCAGTAAAAGTATTTTCAAGTATTTCAAAACTCGCCAAAAATTATCGACACCGGGAACGAACATATTGCAACCCATACATATTTTCAAATTAACTGAAAATTTGAAATTTAACCGCCAAATTAAGTAACCAAAGTGGTGAATTGACGGTTTCGGCTAAGTATGCGTGTGTTTACGCATACTTAGCCGAAACCGTTTCTGTTTATCATGTTTTTGCGTTTTGTTCAGGCCTGTAGGTACCTGTAGATCATGATAAACAGAAAAAAAGGTATTCTTATTATGAATGCCACGTCGCCATTTTGGAAAACTGATGACGTATAGTCATCTCCGATGCTGAAAATCAGTTTCATTGTTGTTGTTTTCAATTAAAAAAAAATAATTTTTCCAAATCCATAACTGACGTTCGGGCGAACTGCCCATGAGAAAGATGACTATGACGTCACAGAAAAACTGCCAAAAATCTAATGAGCATACCTTGTTTTCTGTTTATCATGCCTGTAGATATTATTTGTTGGAAAGCATCGCAAGAGAAAGTTCATTTTAAAAATTGCATTTAAATCTTAAGAAAAAATTGTTTTTTTATAAGAAAAATTTATTTTTAAAATGCCGCAAGAAGTAAAGGATGCGGTTGCCTCCATGATGTATGATGGAGCTTTAAAGGTCGCTAATTATATTTTCGAAAGATGGAGATATCAGACAAACAATCGGAATGCAACAGGATATGCATTTCATGTGTATCAGTAAGAAAATAAATTCATTAATTTAACCAAAAACCTTACATTTGTATAAATTTTTATATAGAGACGAAATCTGCCCTGCCTGTTTGAAGCCTATGAATGTGGAAAATGTATCATCCTGTGCTGTACTTAATTGTGGACATTATATTCATCAAAAGTGCTTGCACGACATGGACAACTCAAGAGGACTCTTTCAACTAACAAATGTGTGCCCGAAGTGTCAAACACCGATTCGATTAGCTTAATTAATTTAATATTTAACTAACAGTTAAGTGAACCTTTTTATTTTGTCTATGAAATGTAATTATTAATAAATAAATTACGGGCCAGTAGTATAAACTCATTTTCTGGGATTGACTGAACTGCGAGTTAACTCCAATTTATTCTCCAATTTCAATGGATTTGGGAGATTAAACGAGTTTAAAGTTTTGTGCAGCTGGCCCTTACAGTTAAATATAATTTTTTTTTAAAAATAAAAACATTTATTTAAAATAAAACTATTACCTAGTAATCATTAAATCATTATGTGTATGTATTTTTTTAATAGCAACTGATGGTTGGTAATTTGGATTCAGTTTAGCTACTTGGTAAGAATTGGAAACCCAAAGTTAAATGTTTTTGTTCTCATCAACATAATGGAAGAAATTATTCGGGGTATTCCCGAAAATATAATAATGTACATGCATTATGCATACACAAGTATATGATTAAAAAATGTTTGCGTAATATGAACAGCATATCTTAAAAGGGTATTCCCCCAAAAATAAAAACAAACAAAATAAGAGCGTTCACATTTTCATCTAAGTGCTGCGTCAGAACCTGCAGAACCTACTATTCATAATCTTCATTCTTTTGTCAGCCTTGGGGCAGATTCTGCAGCCAAATTTGTTTGGCTTCATGATTCATGAACAAATTTAATATACATATATAGCTCTTGATGGACCGAAGTTGAATAAAATTTTTATGTTGTTAATGTAAATAAATTCTAATGTTAAAAAAATTATTAAGGGTAGGTAGTTCAAAAAATGTTTCTATTGAATTTTCGAAAAAAAAATGGATTTTATTTCCACAGAAAGTTTGTTGCGTGTTTATTGAGATAGAAATTTTAAATTGAGTACTTTTGCATTAGGGTGGCTAAAAAACGCTATTTTATACGTTTGTGGAATTGCAAAAAAATCTACGTGGTTAAGATTTGATGCAAAATGAACGAAGAAACAAATACTTATTTTCAATTTGGGTAGTGCAATCTTTTTTTTTACATATACGAAAAAATCGAATTTAAATCACACAAAAAGGTTGTCAAGCATGTTTATTGAGATAAAAATGTTAAATTGAGTATTTTCGCATTAGGGTGGTTCAAGAAACAACTATCTTCTAAATTAACTTGTTAAATAAAAAAAAAAAACGACGTGGTGGTGCAAATTTTTGTGCACTTGAAAAAAAGGATTATAATGACACAGAAAGTTTGTGAAGCGCATATACTAATATAATAATGTTAAATTTGTTATTTTTGCATTAAGGTGGCAAAAAAAAAAAGAATTTGCACCACCGATTGATTTTTTTTTTCTTCGAAAATTTGTTTCAAATAGAAGAATTTTTTGAATTCCACAAGTAAATGTAGATAATTGCATTTATTTTTGCGAAAATACTCAGTTCTAATTTTGTATCTCAATAAACACGCCTTACAAACGAGTTGAAAATATTATTTCCAATATTTTAAAGTGATTTTAAAATTATAAAAATATGGAATCAATTACGTGTTTAGGCGTTGTTTTTTTTTTGAAGCTTAAATTATTGTATAATATTATTTTATATTTTGTTTTTTGTTTCAAATTAATAATATTCACACCTATATAGAATTCGACGAATACGCTTTGTATATAAAAACAAAAGGTGTGTTTTTTTGTACGCACGGGCTAAGTTGGACGAAAAAAACGGCTCGGGGCTTAACGAAAACACTTGGCAAAATTGCGAAAGAAATAACATAAAAAATGTTTCCAGTATACGAAATGAAATATACAAAAAATAAATAACAAACATTTTTTCTGATTGTTGAATTGCTTGCATTTTGAGTTTTAATAAATTCAATAATATATTTATAAAGAAATTTCACAGCATTAAATGCACACACTTTAAAATTAAAAAGAAATAATTTGTAAGAGTTAAGAAAAATAAACAATTTAATTTTTTTTTTACACCAAACGCCATCCTTATGTTTTTATGTTCATACAATTAATCGATAATTTTGGTGTTTTCATACAACTTATCGATGATTTAACAGAAAATGGGTTGGTAGCACATATTTGAACCCCTTCAAAGAGTTTAGCCCCGAGAATTCTCGGGGCTTAGCAGCTAAGCCCCTCGGGCTAATTTGTTGTTGTATTTGACACATAAATTGCTTAGCCCAGACAGCGTTTTTTTCGTCGAACTTAGCCCGGGCGTACAAAAAAACACACCTATTGTACGCAAACATAGCCCTGTGGCATGATAAACAGAAAACAAGGTATCTATAGGTGTGTTTTTTTGTACGCCCGGGCTAAGTTGGACGAAAAAAACGCCTCGGGGCTTAACCAAAACACTTGGCATCATTGTGAATGAAATGACACAAAAAAAAATTTAAAAAAATTCTGATTTGTTGAATTGTTTCCATTTTGTGTTTTAATAAATTCAATAACATACTTATAAAGATATTTCAGAGCATTAAATACACACACTTTAAAATTTGAATGAAATAATTTGAAAGAGTTAAGAAAAATACACAATTTAATTTTTTTTTTCTACACCAAACGCCATCTTTGTGTTTTTATATTCATACAATTAATCGATAATTTTGACGTTTTCATACAATTTATCGATTATTTAACAGAAAGTGAGTTGGTAGCACAGATTTTAACCCCTTCAAAGAGTTTAGCCCCGAGAATTCTCGGGGCTTAGCAGCTAAGCCCCTCGGGCTAATTTGTTGTTGTATTTGACAAGTAAATTGTTTAGCCCCGACAACGTTTTTTTTGTCCAACTTAGCCCGGGCGTACAAAAAAACACACCTTATGCTTATCATGAACACCATTTTGACGCAGTAGTCATCTCTGATGCTAACAATGGAGTTTAATGCCGTAAATTTCAGTTGCATTGTTGTTGTTTTTTAATAAAACAAAATTTTTCTCCAAATCCATAACTGACGTTCGGAAGAACTTCCCATGAGAAAAATGATTATGACGTCACAGTAAAACTGTCAAAAATCTAATGAGCATACCTTTTGGTAAAATAATTTGAATAATTGAAACTATCGATAATCGTTCGATAGTTTTTTTTACTATCGATAGACTATCTATGTTTAACCAACACTAGTTGGCAGTGCCCTCTTCATTTTATCTGCAACAGCTGCGTTAAAAATTTACACGAGTTTTTTTGTTTTTTGTTGTTCCTGAAATGCTGTGAGAGCGAGCCTATAGATAATTATTTTTGTTGAATAGAAACGCAAGAGGAAGTTAATTTTTAAAATTGCATTTAAATATTAAAGAAAAAATTGGTGTTTTATAAAAAAAAAAATAAAACATTTTAAAATGTCTGGAAAAGTAATGATTGTGTTAGCTTCCACTTTATTTGCTGGAGCTGTAGCGATCGCTAGTTTTATGTACGATAGATGGAGATATCAAACAAACAATGCGAATGCAAAAAGCGATAACTTTCGCGTGTATGAGTAAGAAAATAAATTCATTAATGTGAAAAAACTTATTTCTACATATAAATTTTATTTAGACACGATATAACCTGCCCTATCTGCCTGGAACCTATGGATTTTGAAAATGTATCTTCCTGTGCTTTACTTAATTGTGGGCATTTTCTTCATCGACAGTGCTTCCGCGACATGCAAAGCTCAAATGGACACTTTCAACGCACAAATGAGTGCCCGACATGTCGAACACCAATTCGATCAGCTTAATTAACTTAATATTCAACTAATAGTCTAGTGAACCTTTTTATTGTGCCTATGAAATGTAATTAAGGGCCAGTAGTAGGTATAAACGCAGTTCAATCTTTCTAAAGTTGACTGAACTGCGAGATAACTCCAATTAATTCTCCGATTTCAGTGGATCCCAATCCAGGTTCCAAGAGGTTCAATGTTTTGTACAACTGGCCTCACAGTTTACCTTATATATTTCTTTTTATAAAAATAATATTTATTTAAGCCAAAGCTTGTATTGTAATTATTATACTTTGTTTGGAAACTTTAATTTAGAATCATTTTACCTTTTTGGTAAGAAATGGAAACCCAAAGCTCTTTCGATCAATATTATGGACAAATTTAATCGGGGTATCCCCGATAACGTCATTATAATACTTGTATGTATACCTATCTATGTAATGTAAACAGAAGAAGAAACTTATGGTGAGTTTTTTTGTACGCCCGGGCTAAGTTGGACGAAAAAAACGCTGTCGGGGCTAAGCAATTTACGTGTCAAATACAACAACAACTTAGCCCGAGGGGCTTAGCTGCTAAGCCCCGAGAATTCTCGGGGCTAAACTCTTTGAAGGGGCTAAAATCTATGCTGCCAATTTATTTTCTGTTAAATCATCGATAAGTTGTATGAAAACACCAAAATTATCGATGAATTGTATGAACATAAAAACACAAAGATGGCGTTTGGCGTAGAAAAAAAAATTAAATTATTTATTTTTCTTAACTCTTACAAATTATTTGATTTAAATTTTAAAGTACATATGTGCATTAAATGCTCGGAAATTTGTTTATAAATTTGTTATTGAATTTATTAAAACACCAAATTCAAACAATTTAACAAAACAGAAAAAGATTTTTGTTATTCATTTTTTGTTTATTTCATTTTGTATATTGGAAACTTTAGGTGTGTTTTTTTGTTCGCCCGGGCTAAGTTGGACGAAAAAAACGCTGTCGGGGCTAAACAATTTACTTGTCAAATACAACAACAAATTAGCCCGAGGGGCTTAGCTGCTAAGCCCCGAGAATTCTCGGGGCTAAACTCTTTGAAGGGGTTAAAATCTGTGCTACCAACTCACTTTCTGTTAAATAATCGATAAATTGTATGAAAACATCAAAACTATCGATTAATTGTATGAATATAAAAACACAAAGATGGCGTTTGGTGTAGAAAAAAAAAATTAAATTGTGTATTTTTCTTAACTCTTTCAAATTATTTCATTCAAATTTTAAAGTGTGTGTATTTAATGCTCTGAAATATCTTTATAAGTATGTTATTGAATTTATTAAAACACAAAATGGAAACAATTCAACAAATCAGAAATTTTTTTAATTTTTTTTTTGTCATTTCACTCACAATGATGCCAAGTGTTTTGGTTAAGCCCCGAGGCGTTTTTTTCGTCCAACTTAGCCCGGGCGTACAAAAAAACACACCTTTAGTAAGGTTAAGTATGTATAATATAAACAGCAAATCTTAAAAGGGTATTCCCCGAAAAAAGATGACTGACGACACAGACCATGATAAACAGAAAATAAGGTATGCTCATTAGATTTTTTGCAGGTTTTTCTGTGACGTCATAGTCATCTTTCTCATGGGCAGTTCCCCCGAACGTCAGTTATGGATTTAGAGAAAACATTTTTTTAATTGAAAACAACAACAATGAAACTGAAATAAACTCGATTGTCAGCATCGGAGATGACTACTACGTCATCAGTTTTCCAAAATGGCGACATGGCGTTCATAATAAGCATACCTTGTTTTCTGTTTATCATGGACACAGACAACCTGCCAAACCCAAAGAATAAGAAGTATTTCTTATTCTTAGGCCAAACCAGATACGTATAAGGAGCATACCTTGTTTTCTGTTCAGAGATACAACCACCTTAGCAAACTAGAGAAAACTATCAAAACAATGGCAAAATAAATAAAACTCATTCTCTTTGGAACAAAAACATGTTTATTGATATTATCTTAATATATAACAGTTATATTACTGAATAATTTACTTTTCAAAAGAACTTAAATTAACAATAAATTATTTCACTAACAATTAGTACGGGAAAAGTTTGACTTTATATATTTTTGATTTGACATTTGTGTGGTGGATTTTTTTGTGAGGTGTGGTGAGCTAGTAACCGTTCCAGAGTTAAGAAATTCCGAGAAATTGCTTTTCGATTAAAGGCTTGCCCAAACCAAAGTGCGATAGTGCGACACGACAGTGCGACACGATAATGCCAAAATTTATTTACACAGCGTCATATGAGAGTACCCACACCAAATGCGATTAAGCGCAAAACGTTTTTCATATAAAAATCGTGTCGCACATGTCGTGACGCACATGTCATGACGCACTGTCGCACTTTGGTTTGGGCAAGTCTTTACTCACTTCTGATGCTTTTTAAATAAATTTTGTTTTGGTGTTACGTTGTCATTTGAGTAAGCCTTTATGAAAGCCCTAGTCGCAATGTCACGCGACAGTGCGACTCTTTGGTTTGACCAAAGGCTTGCCCAAACCAAAGTGCGACAGTGCTTTAAAATTACATTTCGTGACAAAACTGCACAGAAATAATTTTATTTATATACATATTTTCAAATTAACTGAAAATTTGAAATTTAACCGCCAAATTAAGTAACCAAAGTGGTGAATTGATGGTTTCGGCTAAGTATGCGTGTGTTTACGCATACTTAGCTGAAACCGTTTCTGTTTATCATGTTTTTGCGTTTTGTTCAGGCCTGTAGGTACCTGTAGATCATGATAAACAGAAAACAAGGTAGCTATGCTTATTATGAATGCCACGTCGCCATTTTGGAAAACTGATGACGTATAGTCATCTCCGATGCTGAAAATCAGTTTCATTGTTGTTGTTTTCAATTAAAAAAAAATAAATTTTTCCAAATCCATAACTGACGTTCGGGCGAACTGCCCGTGAGAAAGATGACTATGACGTCACAGAAAAACTGCCAAAAATCTAATGAGCATACCTTGTTTTCTGTTTATCATGCCTGTAGATATTATTTGTTGGAAAGCATCGCAAGAGAAAGTTCATTTTAAAAATTGCATTTAAATCTTAAGAAAAAATTATTTTTTTATAAGAAAAATTTATTTTTAAAATGCCGCAAGAAGTAAAGGATGCGGTTGCCTCCATGATGTATGATGGAGCTTTAAAGGTCGCTAATTATATTTTCGAAAGATGGAGATATCAGACAAAAAATCGGAATGCAACAGGATATGCATTTCATGTGTATAAGTAAGAAAATAAATTCATTAATTTAACCAAAAACCTTACATTTGTATAAATTTTTATATAGAGACGAAATCTGCCCTGCCTGTTTGAAGCCTATGAATGTGGAAAATGTATCATCCTGTGCTGTACTTAATTGTGGACATTATATTCATCGAAAGTGCTTGCACGACATGGACAACTCAAGAGGACTCTTTCAACTAACAAATGTGTGCCCGAAGTGTCAAACACCGATTCGATTAGCTTAATTAATTTAATATTTAACTAACAGTTAAGTGAACCTTTTTATTTTGTCTATGAAATGTAATTATTAATAAATAAATTACGGGCCAGTAGTATAAACTCATTTTCTGGGATTGACTGAACTGCGAGTTAACTCCAATTTATTCTCCAATTTCAATGGATTTGGGAGATTAAACGAGTTTAAAGTTTTGTGCAGCTGGCCCTTACAGTTAAATATAATTTTTTTTTAAAAATAAAAACATTTATTTAAAATAAAACTATTACCTAGTAATCATTAAATCATTATGTGTATGTATTTTTTTAATAGCACTGATGGTTGGTAATTTGGATTCAGTTTAGCTACTTGGTAAGAATTGGAAACCCAAAGTTAAATGTTTTTGTTCTCATCAACATAATGGAAGAAATTATTCGGGGTATTCCCGAAAATATAATAATGTACATGCATTATGCAGACACAAGTATATGATTAAAAAATGTTTGCGTAATATGAACAGCATATCTTAAAAGGGTATTCCCCCAAAAATAAAAACAAACAAAATAAGAGCGTTCACATTTTCATCTAAGTACTGCGTCAGAACCTGCAGAACCTACTATTCATAATCTTCATTCTTTTGTCAGCCTTGGGGCAGATTCTGCAGCCAAATTTGTTTGGCTTCATGATTCATGAACAAATTTAATATACATATATAGCTCTTGATGGACCGAAGTTGAATAAAATTTTTATGTTGTTAATGTAAATAAATTCTAATGTTAAAAAAATTAATAAGGGTAGGTAGTTCAAAAAATGTTTCTATTGAATTTTCGAAAAAAAATGGATTTTATTTCCACAGAAAGTTTGTTGCGTGTTTATTGAAATTTTAAATTGAGTACTTTTGCATTAGGGTGGCTAAAAAACGCTATTTTATACGTTTGTGGAATTGCAAAAAAATCTACGTGGTTAAGATTTGATGCAAAATGAACGAAGAAACAAATACTTATTTTCAATTTGGGTAGTGCAATCTTTTTTTTTACATATACGAAAAAATCGAATTTAAATCACACAAAAAGGTTGTCAAGCATGTTTATTGAGATAAAAATGTTAAATTGAGTATTTTCGCATTAGGGTGGTTCAAGAAACAACTATCTTCTAAATTAACTTGTTAAATAAAAAAAAAAAAACGACGTGGTGGTGCAAATTTTTGTGCACTTGAAAAAAAGGATTATAATGACACAGAAAGTTTGTGAAGCGCATATACTAATATAAAAATGTTAAATTTGTTATTTTTGCATTAAGGTGGCAAAAAAAAAAAAAAAGAATTTGCACCACCGATTGATTTTTTTTTTCTTCGAAAATTTGTTTCAAATAGAAGAATTTTTTGAATTCCACAAGTAAATGTAGATAATTGCATTTATTTTTGCGAAAATACTCAGTTTTACTTTTGTATCTCAATAAACACGCCTTACAAACTTTCTGTGTAATTTAAATACAATTTTTTGAAATCTGAAAAAATAAACATATTTTTTCACAACTCTAATTCGATACGGGGCGACTTTCCTTTAAGGAAGCACGCGTATAATTTTGATTTTTCTTTACAGGTAGGTAGGGGTCTCAATAGAACAGGATTAAAATATGTATTAGAGTGAGGAAACACCCCGAAAAAAATATATTTTCTTTTTCGGTTTTAACCAATTTTTTTTTTCTTTTATTAGTTCTCCGATTTATACGATTAGGAACATTTTTGCTCTTCGCAAGAATATCTCAAAGCAAAAACTCTCCGATTCGAATGAAATCGAAGATTTTTCTGCTCCGACGTAGCCCTCGATATGGCCGATTATGTCGCTAAGACTTGCATTCATCTTTATGAGTGGTCGACACCACTCATACATAAGACACTAATATTCCTTGGTAAATAGGTTTATGAGCACTTATAACTTATGAGCAGTTGATGAATATATTCCAAAGTATAATTTTGGCGGATAATACAAATTTGTTTAACAACATTATTATTGATTGAGAAAACGTTTGCTTGAAGGCAGCCTAACCGTTGAAAAGTTTTGAAACGTCACAAAACTAAATAACTTAAATAAAGTTGCATTTTTGTCGAAAAGGTTGCTATTTTGGGAGAAAAAAGTCGCTCATTAATATATTAATATATATTTTTTTAAGAAAAAAACACTCAACTTAATTTCTAAATAGGTTTTTAATGAAAACAAAATAATAGAATCATTGCAATCTATGAAAAATACAATACGAATTTATTTGACTAAGATCTAAGTCCGGAACGTTTTGGAAACGTCATCCTAGCAAGACTAATTTCAATAGGCCATCTAAAAATTTCACTGAAAAATGAATCCAAACATTTTTCATCTCAGAAATCTCCGCAAAATTCATGAAAATGACAGCTGAGATTTGTTTTCAAACTTAAAAAATCTCGGAGCCCTCGGATTCGCCTAATTCATTTTAATAAACTTGATCAGAAGTGGTCTCAAAAATCATAATCTGACAGTTCTTATCCGGGGTATGATATGAAAAAATCCATGTGCTAACGTCATCGTTGAAAAACTATTTTGTAAATGGGAAATTGTAGAACGATTCAAAATAAAAAGATAACATTTAAATTAATTGCAATGTAATGCATTTACGTTGAGGGGAATGTTGAATACAAAATAACTGAGCGACAACAGTTTCTCTACCAAATTCCATTTAAATGACTGAGTTCGGAAAACTTTCTTTTGAATTTTGATTGACGAAAAAGTCGCTACTATAAAAATGTCGCTCTTTTCAAAAAGTCGTCGTTTGGTCGCAGAGACTCAAAAATGGTCGCAAAGAGCGGCTTAAGTCACTCAGCAGTAATTCTACTTCGAGCTTACTACAATCTCATTTTCTCTCTTGTTTCCATTGTATGCATGATAGGGCAACGAAACCCAGACCAAAACGTGGCCCTTAGCACAAATTAAAGGGTCAATTTCGAAAAAAGTGTCACTTAATACATTCTTATTGAGAAAAACTTCGATAAGAGCCACTTTAGCATGAGTTCTAAGTGAATAGTGGTCTTATTCTCTTGTACTCGACAAATAAAATAACCACAGTGACAGATGTATCTGTAGTAAATAACTTAAAATTTGAAAGTGACCATAGATTGGCGAGAATGAAAATAAAAATTGACCACAGTACATTAAGAAGAAACCATCAAAAACTATTCTTTCCCAATTCCATATCTTCTTTATCCATCACAGCTTACAATGAAGCTTTGACAAGAAAAATAGAAGAAGCCACAAACTTAACCAACTTTGATGACGATGTCCAGAACATTTACAACCAGTTAGAGCATATAATAAAAACTACAGCGAAAAACGAATTGATGAAACCGAAATGCAAACAAATTGACAAACTATTACTTGAGACCAAAGCACTTATCCACCAAAGAGAAATTTTGAGACAAAAGATAAACCCGACAGGAAATGACAAAGAAGAACTAAGAAACATCAGAAGAACTATAAAGAATAAAACAAAAGACGATATTCAAAAGTATAACGAAACAAAAATCAAAGAGATTCTTACGAACACAAAATCGATCAAAAAAAAAAAAAAACTTCATAAGTAGTAAAAAAGAGTGGATAGTTTCACTGAAACAAAATAATAATATGACAAAAAGAAAAGATATTAACGAAACAGCAACAAATTTCTTTGAATCATTGTTCAAATCAACGAATGACAAAGCTTTTGACGCAAATTCGGATATTTCATCTGACAACTCTGAAAATGACACTTTATTTCTCCTCAACGAAATTGTCGTATCATCACCTATAGACAGTTTAAAAGCCGAAAAAAGTGCAGGTTGTGACGAAATTGAAGCCGAAATGCTAAAATATGGAAAAGACTCTCTGACACCAATCCTAACCAAAATCTTTAACGCAATTTTGACTTCACAACGGATACCCAGACAATGGAAACAAAGAACAATAATACTGCTACATAAGAAAGGAGACAAGGATAACATAAATAATTATAGACCGATAAGCCTGATTTCTACAATATACAAGCTCTTCTCGAAGACAATATATAATAGAACTAAAGAAGCACTTAATGACAAGCAACCAAGAGAGCAAGCAGGATTTAGAGAAGGTTTCTCAACTACTGACCATCTTCAGACAATAAACCAGCTCATCGAAAAACATAACAAATTCCAAAAACCACTTTACCTTTGTTTTATTGACTTCACAAAAGCTTTTGACACCGTGGAACACAGCAGTATATGGACGGCACTAAGTAATCAAAACATTCATCCTACCCTTATCAAAACGTTGAGAAATATATACAAAAATAACACCGCCAAGGTAAAAACCGACAAGATTGGAAGGGAATTCCATCTTAACAGAGGGGTGAGACAGGGTGATCCTATGTCGCCGCCATTATTCTCCGCTGTCCTGGAGGACATCTTCAAAAGACTGCAATGGAGAAACAGGTACGGCATTCACGTCTGGGGAGAATACTTAAATAATTGAAGATTCGCAGACGACGTTGTTCTACTGTCGAACTGACCAACACAGATACAGACAATGTTGAATCAACTCTCAGCTACCTGCAAAAAAGATGGACTATGTTTAAACTTGACAAAAACAAAAATATTGACTAATCACATAAAAGATGATATATTCCTGGAAAATGAAAAAATAGACTATGGAGAGGACTACGTGTACTTGGGACAAACGAAATCGTTTGAAAAACAAGAAGATAAAGAAATAAATAGACGAATTACTAATGGATGGAAACAGTTTTGGAGTTTGAACGAAATATTGAAATCGAACTTAAGCAGTGACACAAGAAAATACGTAATCGACTCGACAATTTTACCTGTTTTGACGTACGGACTACATACCCTAGGACTAACCTCAAAACATCTAGAAAAACTAAGAATATGCCAAACTAAAATGGAAAGAAATCTTCTAAATATACGACAAATACAAAGAATAAACAACGAAGAAATAAGAAGAAGAACAAACATAGTTGACGTAATACAATGAACGAAACAATTAAAATGGAGCTGTATGTTATCTACTTTTTAATTACTTTACAAAAAAAAAAAAAAAACTATGTGTAAACCTTTAAGAATTGGCGAATAAAAGCTTCAAATAATAATAATAATAATAATAACTCGACTCAGCTAGAAAAAGTGAGATATATCTGGGGCATTTTTTTTTGTATCCTTCATAATTCTTAAGAAAAAAAATTAAACACGAAAAATGTGCGCTCATGAAACTGACAAAATAGGAATTTTTAAGTAAAAAAAAAACAGACTTCTTGAAAGCAAGCTAAACAAACAAAGAGAAAAAAATAATTTGTGAAGTCAAACACGACTGTCGAAAGCAGTCGTAAATAAAAACGAGTACCTATCGTTTTTCAAAAACGATTAATAATAGTTCGGCCCCTGTAATCGAAACTTAATTATATTCGTAGTTCCGGCACTGCATTTCTGAACAGTATAAAACAACAGGAATACTTACCCGAAGATTTAAAGCGAGTTTCAACTCCATTATCATCGCCTCTTTTGTATCTTTCAAATTTACATTTGCATGCATTGTTTAAAGCAAGCTTCAACCACGCTTTGGCATCTTTGTAACCCTGGATCAAGTTTAAATAGACTTTGTTAGAGTTCAGTACAAAACCAAATTTTTAAGCCTGCTTACATATAAACACAATTAACACAATCTCAACTATCTATGCAGTGCACATCAATCTGGAAGGTAGACTCAATAGGTTCACTTGAAAATTTCATAAAAATAATTTAATGTAAGAAAAAGAGAAACATTCACACATTAATTTTATTGTTATGTTTAACGCATATTGTTTTTTTTTTTTTTAATTACTTTTCATTAAAGGTTCTTGGTACATAATTCTTCGATAATGGTAAATTTTATATATTTGATCATTTTTATGCAATACAATTAAAACATTATTAATTTATTTACAAAATATTATTTTCACATTTATAAATTTATTTTTTTTTTATTTGTTAATACAAATAATAATTATTGTAATAATAATAATAATAATAAAAATACCTTTTTATATAATAGAAAAGAAAATTTTAACACAAATTTATATAAATACTGATAAAGACCTCCGCGATGCATAAATGATTTGTATTTTAAATGTGAAACACATTTGTTTAAAATGATTAAAAAAAAAAAAAAACAAAAAAAAAACTAAATTATTTACATATAAAAAAAATAATAATAAAAACAAAACAATTTTTTTCTTATTTATTTATGTATATATATATATATATTTCTATAAAGGTATGTATATATGTATTTAATATAATGTATTTATCGTTGATGTACTTGTTATTCAATATTTTCACGGAGGTTTATTTTGTTTTCTTATAATATTCTTAACTTGGTTTTTGTTTTATTTTTTAACGTTTTTTTTCTTCTTCAGAGTAACATTAAAAACAAACAATTCGATAACCTATAATAGACTATATATTATTATTTGATGTACATATACAAACAAGATTATTAACATAACAAATATAGAATAAAAAGGCTTTAACAGTAATTTTGGTTTAAAAGATTGTTTTTGTTTTTTTTTGTTTTATTTCAATTTTTAATTAATGTAATAAAAAATAAAACTATTTAAATATGTATAACCATTAATTTATTTGTGAGATATTTTATTGAAGCATTTTACACATATATCGACCACTTCTCTCTATTTGGATGTGAGATTAGGGCTTCCACAGACACAATATATCTAACTTATTCTGCCCTCTTTCGTGTGTGGTATCATTTGGCAAACTTTTATAATTATAATAAAGCTCAAACCACTTCATAGTATTTTTATTTTGTATGTTTTTTTATTGAACTTTTCAATAAAAAAACGAAGCCGTCCACAAACTAAAACAAAAACTTTCATAGCAAGCAACATTTTTTTTGATAGAAAACGAAATATCATGTTTCTTTCTTTTTTACAATTCCTGTTTGCGCTTTATCATTAATTCGATAGGAATGGATGTATCTAAGCAAGGATTTTTTACCCCCAAATACTGCTACATAAGACACATTTGTGATAATGATAAGAAAAACTTTTGGCAGGATTTTGTATCTTGATTATGATTTTTAACTTGTATCTACATTTTGCCTTTAACAACCAATAGGATTTTTAACCTTGAATAAACACAGGCCAACACTAATTTTGGTGCCAGAGATTTAAGACCTGATTTTGAATAAGTCTATTGTGGAGAATTCATAACCATAGTTGGATTTTTTGTATCAGCTCTAGTTTCGAAGATACAGAGCTACAGGAAATTCCCAGTGTTTACCTTTTTTTTTTTTTAATTTTACGAAATAATTTCAAAATTATTTTCAAATTCAAATTTCACGAAGAAAAGAAAGGAATTAGAATTGAATTTTATAGAAAAATAACGCTATTTCAGATGCCATAAGGATTTTTTTTCCATTCAGATCAAAATATCTCAAAACCGAGAGGTGATAGAGGAGTTTTCAGAAACGATTTGGATTCGGCAGACCAAAATTGATAAGAAACACATGTTATACATTCGGCACCAACATTTTTCATCACTTTAAAAAATCTAATTTTCCTTGAGTGTATTATCGAAATAAATCTTATTTTTTTCACAAAATTTATGGACGGCCACTAAATCTCACAATAATAACTATGACCAGCTTATAAAGTTGATCCTATCGCAGAAGTGCAAAACATAAAAATACATAATATTAGTATATACTTTTTAATATGTAATAATAATAATTAAAAAAAAACTATCCATAAAATGTAGAAAGCAACAACAATTACTGAAAAATAGATGTTTTATAATACAGAAAAACAATTATCATTTTGAAAATAAAGCTCCACAAAATTGGGCCAATATATATATATATATTATAGTTTTCACTCTTGCGTTTTTTTTTACTAAAAAATAAAAATTTAAAAAAAAAATAAACAAATATATTATAATAATATTGTTATTTTGTAATAAGAGGTATAAAGTATGTGAAATAACTTAAGAACGCAAGATTTACACATTACATTTAAAAATATAATTCGTTTTGTTTTTATCTTTTCTTTTTTTTTTCTTTTATAAATTTATTTCGATAACAACAACAAATAAAAGTTATAAACAAAAAAAATTCAACAAGATTTATATTAAATAAACAAGAAAAAAAATTAAAATTAATTAGGAATTAAAAAAAAAAATAATAATCAGTCCATTGTTGGTTTGTTGTTTTTTTCTTATATACTCCAAACACTCTTATTCTGTTTTTGTATGCATATAGCATGTGTTATACAAAATTTTACATTAAAAGTTAACATTTTGTATATAGCAAAAATAAAAAAAAAAAAATTGGAAACAAAAATATACATTTATGCGCGCAAACATTAATTTATATTGATTTTTTCACATTTAATAATAATAAAGTTACTCTAGAGCAAATGTTTTTTATTTTTTTTTGTGTTTGTTTCTATATAGTAATTTGTATATTTTATGTTATGTGACAAATATTATTTATATTTACTTCCAATTTAATGAAATATAGTTGTTTATTTATTTATTCATTTTTTTTTGTTAAAAGATAATTCGTTATTCCCACAAAAACAAAAAAAAAAAAACAGCTTAAGAAAAATAAACAATAAAATGCTGGGAATTTGTTGCATTTATGATATCTTTTTTTTTGTTTTTTTTTTTTTTGCAAGCATTCACCTCTCATTGTTTCAGAGGAGTGCCATTTTGATTTGCTCTTTTGCTTTTTGTATTTTTTTTCTCTTTGATTTTATTTTTATAAATATATTCTGAACTTTCCTTCGTTTATTTATTGATTTCAATTTTAAGCACCCACAAATCCATAGACTTCTAGAACTCGTATTTCAAAATCACCTGAGGGACACAATGGTGGATTGTTGAATGTTTTACAACTGTCTGTTTTGCCAAAGCGAATATTTTCATCCATCCAAATGGCTTGGCCTTCACTGCAATTAGAAAAAAAAAACAAGAAAAATATATGTTTGTATTAAATACCATACTGATTTTCATAACGATAAGTTTTTATAACGATGGTTTTTGAAATATTATTAAAGAATCTGTGCCTACGATCTGTAACTCTTACAGAGAGGAAAGTGTAGTCGAGAAACTTTGCGAATTAACAAAAATAATGTCATTATGTTATATGATTTCATTCCGATTCAACGTGTTTCTCAATTTATGTAGATGTGAGAGTTTAAGAACGTAGGCACTAGAGTAAGGAACTGTGTGGAGTAAGGAAACAAATCAGTGGAGTGTATTTTGACTATACTCTGTCGAACAAAGATTGTCAATAACAGAGAAAATAGGGCATTTGTATCTCAGTTTGGTTGCAGCGTATTACATAAGTCTATCGCATGTAAAAAACTTGAAAATAGTTTTCTCATAAGTACTAACAATCTTTGTTGGACAGAGAATAGTCAGTTATAGGTATCATTGAAAAATTCCTGTCAAAATACAAATCAGAAGGCATTTGGGTTTAGATTTGATCATTGATAGCAAAACTGATAGGTTAGGGGTCATTGAAATTCATCATTGAAACAAATCAGTGGAATTTGACAAGTCAATTTTAACAATTATTGAAAATTTGCATCACTGGTCATTTCAAAAAACAAGTTAAGCAAGGGATTTGAGGTTAGAGTTGATCATTGAAAGCAAAACTGACAGGAAAGAGAATCGAACACAGCATTGAAACGATTGTGTTCCAAATTTAGAAACAAAAGTCGGATGTTCATTGAAATCGATTTTAATTATTGAAATAGGTAATAAAAATAGATTTAACCAAAAGTTTAAAGAATTCTATAACTCATTAAATTAATTTTGATATCAATAAATCCATTGCTGTTTTCATATTTCTTAAAGGTCCAGTTTTTCAGTGCGAGATCATCCTGGTATTAGGATTAACCCTCAGTTAATCTCTTAAATTAGTTTTTCAGTCAGATTTGATCCCGAGCTTAAATCAGGGTTAATCCACCGAATTTGGTGAGTTAACCCCGGGATGATTTTTTTTTACCCATGCATTTAAAAAATCTATTAAATTGAAAAGAGACACTTTGAAAATTACCATTCCACTATTGAAATTAAGTAGTTGTCTCTAGGAAAAATTGCTTGCCTTTTCTACACTAGTAACATTTCTCTTTTGCTTTGGCCAGCGCGGATTTAAATCTAATTCAGAATCTTTAGAAGATTGTTAAGGATCGTCTTGGTTAACTAAATTTTAGAAATGAATACAAAATTTAGGAAAACATCCAGGAAATATGGAAGACAATACCAATCGAAAATTAAGTACTAAGTTTTCTTGAAATATATGAATTATTCAAGTAGTTTTTGTATTGTATATTAAGTTAAATAATTTGTGTCAAAATAAACCATTCGTTCAAAAATTAGAATAGCAAGTGTCTACTATCCATTAAATATATGACCATAACTGTGTGTTAACAACCAGGATTTTTTGGAAACATTCGACGTTTTTTGTGACCATCACTACTATCATATTTGTCGATTGCATCCTTGGTTTCAGGAATTTTGTAATTTTTTCTTAAGTTTTTTTCACTCCAACCAAAAGAAATTGAAGTTATCCACTGGTGAAACATGGGGTGCGCTGAGGAGGGTAATACTCCATTTTAAGTTTTTATGGATTAGACTGCGAGGAACAATAATATACAAAGAAATCCTTTTAATAATTTTTGTGATGTCAAATAATGATTTAATTGTACTATAATAAATGAGATAAATTATATGCGAAAAAAGAGATGTTTTTGAGATTTGATCTTGAATAAATAAAAAATAAATAACGACTCATCGTAGAATAATTGTAACGGTCTTCTTCCGTTTTTACATAAAACACTATTTTTAAAGTAGTATTTATTATTGACTTTCAGCCAACAGAAGAATGTTTTTTTGTGTGTTTTCACTTTTCATAATTACCTTCTGGGTTCTAAAGTCATTTCAGATTGGACGACCAGAAGAGTCTGGAAGCATCCAAAACCCTTCTGAAACAGTTTTTATTGGCATAAAAACTGACAATTCAGACGATAATAGGAGCGTCCCACAAAGAGAGATCTGCGAGGGCTCCGAGATTTTTTAAATAAAATAAATCTCAACTGTCAGTTTCATGTATTTTGCGGAGATTTCTGAGACGAAAACTTTTTGGATTCAATTTCTCAGAGAGAAGAGTGATTCACTTCTCGATTTCAAGTCAACGTTTGAATTGAGTAGAAGTGATTTAACCTGTTCCATTCGATTTCAAAATCAGTGATTCCTCTAGTGAAACCAACCGAAATCGACATAACAAGTTGAAACATCTTACCATAACTCGAGAACAATAAATCATTTACAAAAATGGTTTTTATACAATTAATATTCAAACATATACATATGTATATGAGCCGAACCGAAAGAAACTTATTCATTTTTCGAAGATATCCTCTTAATAATTTATTAAAGAAAATAAATAAAATAAATCTAGTATCAAACGATTCGTGTATACACAAGAAATTGTGTATTTTTGTAATAAAATTACACTTTATCAACTGAACCATAATTTAGATGAAAATATTATGTTATCATATAAATCGTGTTAGTATGTTATTTGCTTTTATCTAATTTGTGGGTCAGATGGTTTTGTGCATTATGACAAAAATACACAAAGTTTGGTTTGATTACACAAATTCTAGCTTAAATATTTAACTCGTAATAAAGGCAAATTGATTTAAAAATGAGAAATGATTTTACTCCCGGATGTGATGTAATAATAAACTTCATTAACCATTCACAAAAACTTTGAAGATGTTTCCAAAAATGTATTATGTTACTTACCCTCCACCAATTGTGATCATTTTTGCATCAGCCGCCATAAACAATTCCGACGAATGTCCCAATCCTTTATCACCTTCGATGCCAACCCAAGGATATTTTGCCCTCTCTGGATAAAGGGAAAACAAAAAGGTTTCACCTGTGCCAAAGTAGGCCTGTCTTTGGCCTTTGTCGTCTTTGACATTGCGCTCAAACCATCTTGATGAGCAATAGGCTCCAAAAACCTAAAAAAAATAAAAATAAATATTTTTTTTTGTTAAAATCAGCCAACATAAGAAAAATAAAAAAAAACTCACCTCATTATTGCACGTTTTGATCATCATTAAAGTCGGTTCATGTTGTTCCACCCGAACATAGAATGTTGTCAATGAGCAACCATGCTCTTCGGTTGTATACAGCAGTACGGGTTGGTACATTGTTATCCTAACTGGCAGCCATGACCAGAGTGTAAAGAGCTGTGCACAAATTATAATATCGCATATTAGTCACAATTGAATTAATTATTAAAAAAAAAATAAAAAACAAGATTCTTAGTAAAAAAAATACAACATTTAAAAATGATTTCAAATCGAAAACATTTTAGAAATTAATATTAAAAAAAAACTTATTAATGAATAAAAAATATTAAAAAAAGATATCGAAGCAGAACAAAAAATTGGGTTCAATTTAATAAAATAGAAAACCATAAAGAAAAAAACATTCTAGGTATATCATGACAGAATCACATTATAAACTACACAGATTGTTGAATGACATATTAAAAACAAGGATACTGAGGAATACAAAATTTAAGGAAACATTGGGTGTAAAGTAGGTGGATACATATAAATAAAAGAATCTAATAATTAAAAAAAAATGTTTGTTGTTTTTACGTGATTTGTTGTATATTTTAATAATAAATGCTCTTGACTTCTGTTTTTTTTGCTTAACGGTGGCGTATATGTAGCGAAGATCATTTTTTTCAATTTTGTTTTGACTGCAACAATATTTTATGTTAAATATTCTTTTGATTGTTGTCTTGTATATATGTATGACCTTGTCCAAGCGGAATTGACTTGATAAACTAATATAATGCGAGTGTTGAACACAACAATAAATATTTGGGCTAAGTTCCTAGCTTTCAAGGATAGGTTAGAGAGGTTAGGCTCTTTCATAACAGAAAAACCATCCGCTAAAAAGAAATAAACCAGCACTTTAAATAATGACTGATAACACGTTGAAGACTTTTGGATATTTTACTCGGAAAAATCTCAAAAACGCTCGTGAAGGACCCTAAAACAGCAGATTCCCGCATTTAAAGAAGGAGTCAAGGAGTACGATATAAAATGGACATCTAAGGTATAAGTAAATTATATTGTTTGGTATCGGGTTAACATACATTTCCAACCCATCGCACCGTACTACTATATTCGAGATATGCACCTGGAAGAGATCAGAAACAAGGAGATGCATTTAAAAATACAAATAAAATGCAGTAAAATATAGTATTTGTAGCTGCGATGAGAATGATGAACGTTTCGTTAAGTCTCAACAAAAGACATAACCAAATCATCCCTGTGTCGCCCTCAACACATCTCTCATTGAAGAAGACTCTAAAGAATAATAATACGTCGACGGTATACCCGTAAAGTTCTTATACAAGGAGTGCTAACTGTATTGATCGAAAAATAATTGAATCTACTCATAGAGCGATATTGGGAGTGTTTCCCAGAAAAGTAAAAATTATGAATGATAAAGGAAGAACTGTCGAAGAAATTATGTAGTGTCAAAATTGAAGAAAGATTAGCGTAATGCTTGAGGTTGCCATGGAACTTCTTAGTCGAATATCGATCATTGAGATATCCATGCTTTACTCGAGACCTAGATGCAGAAAATATCAGAAGAGGTCAAAAGAGCATAAAAAGAACCAAAGAGTTCTATCACGTTACGGTAAGGCTTTAGTGAAGCGGACAAGAAATGGCTTAGGAAATACAAGAATCCAAAAAGCCCAGGACAAAGGCAAATATCGAAAAGAGACTTCGTATCTTGTCAAGACAAAAGCTGAAGCACTGGGCCCAAGTATTTTCCTCAGGTAACTCTTAGTGTCGACGAGCTGCCGACACTGGAAGAAGACATTATTTAGGTAGTGTCTTTGGGGAAAACACTTCTGCACTACAGAACGGTCTTACTTTTAGTGGAATTCGCCAGGCAACCTTCTGCGGATTGGCTAAAGAAAAAGCATTTAAGCTACAAATTAGGAAGGCCACTGAATTGATAGCGTGCATGAGTGAGGTGAAACTCGAATCCAGACCTCTGGTGGCGTAATAGTCTATCGCACTAACCATTACGTTAAGGTCTGCGCTAGGAGTTGAACTGAATTTGACACAATTTTGAAAAAGTCAATAATATTAAACTGTCCTGCTTCAGAAGCAGGTGCTAAAAAGGTTAGCCAACAAAGTATTCAATATATGCTTCAGATTTTCCAAGTATGAAAATTAAACTCACAACTCTTTTGGATTAGGTTAAATATTTTAAACCATATCCTTTGGACATTGGATGCGTAAAATAATTTTGAATTATGTTTATTGTTGAAGTCTTAATATTAAAAACCTGCTTTAGTATATATTTATATTTTTAATTTATATCTTAGTAAATAAATTATTTATTAATAAATTGAATAACCAATTATTGTTGGAATATTTCGAAATTAGTAACAAAGCCTTTTCGAATAAAGTAGTATTTGTGTATTGACGGCATTTTTACATTACTTATGCGATTAGTCGATTATAATAAATTTTTCACTTCTTCTTATCAACTATGTAAATGCAATACTACTATGTATATTATTGACACGCAGTCTTTGCTTAGATTAAAATTTGATTTGATTTCTATTCGTTACCATTAAATGTGAATCATTTGTTAATCGTTTCCATTGTAGCGTCTGAAGATCATCTCTAGTCAAAATATTCTTTGTTTTTGAAATAAAGTTTGAAAGTTTTTTTTATTTTTTAATAATAATACATTTTAAGAAAAAAACGTTTTCTTTTTGAAATATGTATAATATATTGAGTTAAGACAAATCAAAACACTTCAAATTTCAAAAATACTAAGCTCGGGGTTATTTATAAGCGCAAAACTTTGTTAAGCCTAATCAAGACTTTAACTTTTTTTTATTTTATTGAATAAAAGTTCTTTTGTTTTGTTTGTGTGTGTTAAGGCATGTTATAAAGTGTTTTTCTTTTGAGTCTCTACTAAGATTTAATTTGTTTTAAACTAAAAATTAAATAAATTTATCTAAAATAAAATTTATACCAAAAATGTTGATTTTTCTAATTGAAAAATTTCGACAAAATGTATGTACTTCAACGTAAAGTTTGAATTCATCGCCTTTTAGAATTATAATTATGTGTGCGTGTTTCTCATTTTTCAATAGCAAATAATAATAGCTGTGTTTTATTGGTAGATGTGTAGAAAGCACACCAATCGAATGCCAATGGCCGCGTTCACATTCGCATAGGATAGCCTATCCAAGATACCTTCGCTACGAGTATATTTGCGAATCTTTTTCAGTCAGCTGTTAGTTAACATAGGATTACATCAACAGAAAGATATCTGGATAGCTTTGGATTTTTATGTGAACGGGGCCAATAAAACGATTTTACTCGTTCATTCAATGTTTGAAAGTTGGAACCAAGTTCACGTTTCTTGGTGCAATTAATGACAAAATAAAACTAGTTAAGGGGTGTGTTCGTAGACTTTATCGAATGTCACTTTCGATTTGCAACATGGAGTGGTATCAATTTGCCTTTTCTTATTCCTATTTTTTTTTTCTTATTTTCCGCGATGGTAAATTAACTTCTTAATTAAATCAAGTTTAGAGTAACTTTCGTTATTTTATTTTTTTCTAGTCAAAACGTGTTTTATTCAAAAAAAAAAAAAAAAAAAAAAGCAACGAACGCATCCTTCGCACGTTAAACTGCCAACCATCAAACAAAAAATTATTTCTTCAATACGACTCTGTGCCCTCTTCATTTATCTCGATTTTTACTGCCTTATTTTCCAGCAACATTTTTGTTTTGCATAGACAATTTTACTGCGCTGCTTACCCAACAACCAATAGAACACGGATTAAATTGATTCTGGACAAATTTAATAATCGAACTTCCTCCAAGTCGAATTTCCCGCCAATTTTTCGCCAAGTTTTTTATTCCCCTCAATTTTAAATGGCATTTTTTTCAATTCCTTTAACTCGAATCTTTTCAAAACTCTTTCTAACTAACGAATTTGTATATTCCGTGAAAGTTTGACTTAGTGGGAGTCGACTGTATATTGGTAGCCAAGGTATCCTGGATAGGCTATCCTATACGAATGTGAACGGCACCCATTTCTTTGTTTTTTTTAAAACAAAATAGATTGTGATTGAAGAACGATTTTTCGAATAACTTAGAAAATTTAACCAAAACTTATTTTTGATACCTATTTATTTCCGTATCCAATTCGGACTAAAAAAACACAGAAAGTTTTTTGCATTCTATAGTAATTAAACTAAGAACAAATAAATTAAACTTTAAGACATATAACAATTATTAAATACACACTTTACTTTAAGGTTTGGCGAAAAATTTTAAGCGAAAATTTTTAAATTAAAAAAAAATATAAAAAATAGATTAAATTTTGTTCATAATCAAAAAAAAAAAAAAAAAATGGTTTTACAACATTTTTTTGTCACATTAATAAATCGTGACTCTTTTTTTTTTTATAAATGTGTGTACGGTTGTTGTTTGTGTATTGTAAGAGATTAAAAAATCTATATGACTCTACTACGATTACAAACAAAATATCATATTGTTTGAAGGATATAATATTAATGATTATTCAAAAAAACAAAAAATAAAAAAAAAAACGAGATATAATTTTTTTTAATTATTTAAAAATTATAAAAAAAGATCTGGTGCGAGAGATAGTGGATAGATATAAAATCACATAACTATCGATTTACGGAACATTCTCTTAAAACAGTACACTTACATCTTCACCACCGGCTATTCGACTTTTTAATGACTGAACCGGATAAACGCCCATAGCGAGCACCCTATGACCAGGAGATTGTTCGCCCTTTTTTTTTTGTTTTTGTTTTTTTTTTATATTTTACATTATTTTGTGATTGTGATGGATTTCACATTGGAATTATAATTTGTAATATTTTTTTTTTATTTTTGTTTATGAAAGGAAATAAGGGGCAATGGAGAGGAGTGGTAAACACAAAATCAAAAGAAAAAGAAAAACATCGATACAAATGCATTAATAAACACATTGAAAACGTGATGGGTTGTGGTTAACAAATTAACAATTCATTTTTTTTTTTTTTTTTGAAATTGATTTTGAATTTGAATTTCATATATTTTTTTAACAACAAAGTGTCAAACAAATAACGTAAATAATTTATTTTGCAATTTTATTTTTTAGTTAAGTTAGTGTTCAACGAAGTCAACATATATATATATTTTATAGTAATTCAATACGAGCAATCAGCAGCAGTAGTAGCAGTAGTAGTAGTAGTAGTAGTAGTAGTAGAAGTAGTAGTAACAGAATGCAGCAAGATGAGAAAAAAAAGAAAAAAAAATTAAAAAAACAAGACAAAAATGTCTTTACTTTCTTTTTTCCAAATAAAATATTTTTTTTTTGTTTTTGATTTTTTTGTTGTTTTAAATTCATTCTCTCAATTTGACAATTTGACTCGAAATTAATGTCAATTCGTAGTCAACACTGTCGGGGTATTAAAGAGAATGTATGGTGTAATTAACAATTACATATATATATTAAACTTTTTAAATTTTATTTCAAAATTTTATATGAAACATTCTACCTATTTAAACCATATAAAAATAATTATAAATCAATGAAATTCGCTAAAATTGCCAATAAAAAATAAAAAGCCCTTAATTTTGCATTAACACAATGTTATTTCTCAGCAAATTATTATTTTTTTTATATAGCGGTATTATATTTAAAAATAACGAAACAACATTTTTGCCGCTTGCATGAGACATTCTCGTAATTAAATAATAATAAAAAAAAACAAACATTTCAAAATAAAATATTCAAAAAAATTATTATTGAAAAACAAAATAACAAACAATTATAAAGAAAATATTTTTTTTTAACTTATAACGATAAATCAAAACCAAACAGCAAAGAGAAAAAAACTAGAAAATTTAAAATGCATTAAGCCCCATACCAGATTGCGACAGGTCTCGGAATGCACCCTCTGGAATGTTATTGACACATTTCAAAAAATGAATGAATTTTTTTTGTAGGTTTTTTTGTTTTTTTTTAAAGTGAAATTTAAACTTAAAACTATTTATTGTTGAGATTTTTTTTTTTAATTATTAAAGATAGACAGAGAAGAAAAAGTGTTTAAGAGCTTCCATTACTTTTATGCCATTTAATTAAAATATTGTAACGTTTTTAATTTTATTCAGTGTATACTCAGTTATGAATGAAAATGGAAAATGAACATTAAAATTGTACTTTGCAAAGAGTTTTAAACCTAAATAAAGATATTGAATGTACAAAAAATTCAAAACTAAAAATTAAAAGCATAAATATTTGACCTTTAATTTTTAAATCATTACATCAAATCTCCATAAAAATTATAATTCTTAAAAAAATATAAAATTAAACTAAAATAAATTGTAAAATACATTGAAGCTTTTGAAGCTGTGTTCAAGCAAATTTTGAAGCTCGTATAATTTGTCTTTAAATTAATTTATTCAACCTATAGCAAATAATAAATGAATCCTTTTTTATTAGCACGGTTAGAAGTCATTGAAAAAAATAAATTAAGTGGAATGACTTAAGTGCTTTTTATAAGGTTACTTTTCAGATGATTTGATAGAATATTATGTGCTTTTGACCACTTTTGTATGGTTGTGCATCGTGCAATGAAATGGATTCCTTATTCAGATCAAATTTATTAAAAAAACAAACTAGATCTATGCTTATTAATTGGCTGATTGTTTTAAAAATGGAACTTAGCTCAGTCGTACAAGACATTTAAGGTCGCAAAAATTTGAACTTCACTGATTTTTTGGCAATGTAGTTTCTAATCAGGATAAATTCTACAATAGTAAAACCAAGTTTGCAACTTCGAAAAACCTCTGCACCAAAAACCGCAAAATTTTTGTACTTTTTTTCAGTTTTGATGCTATAACTTCTTCAATGTGCATTTTATAGAACAAGGTACCAGGTAAAAAAGAGAAAATTTGCTACAATTCAAGTGTAACCGCTGTAACGGACCAAGTAAAAAAAAAAATCCAAATCTAGTGCCAAAATCTGCGCAAGGCTTACTCTATTAAGGTCTGTCATTAGTAAGATTTCGAATTATAACCCAAGATAAGGTGACTAAATCAGTGCTTGTAACACTAGAATTTTAAAAGAAACTTGATAGTACATCAGTTTCACAGTTTTTTTATAAGCTTCACACAGTTTTTTTATAAGCTTTTACTAGGATGGCTCAATAGGTATTATTTTTCCTAATTTGTCCATTCAAAATGTTTTTTTTTTTTAAATTTAGCTTTTTAACATTTTACTGGGCTCTTATCACCAAAACTTACTGTCATAGTGAACACCTTTGACAAAATAATTGAGTCCTCTAACAACCATTTACTTCAGAGTACTAATGGCAGTTCCAATAGCAGTCATAAAGTCGGAACTCAAATTGGTACCAAGTATTAATTAGAACTCGCGGTGCAATATAGCTCGTCAAAATCAGCGTAACTGGTTATTATACTAATTGTTAGTACCTACTCAAATCGGTACTAAGTGATTTCTTTACAAAAGTACTAAGCCGTAGTAAATACTTTTAAATTGGTACATAGAATTTGCTAGGACATCAACATTGACAATATATCGGCATTAATATTTTAACTAGAGCAATGTATTTCATTCGATTCAAGATACATAATTGTGAATAATTTATAGTTTCTTGGCTGTTGTTTCCTTAAAAATACGGAATGATTTGAGGTTTTGTTTAAGCAGCCAGCAGAAACAGTAGAACATGGACAGGAAAAATTGAAGCTTGGTGATGCGTGGATATTAACAAAAGGGCATTTTGATATTGATTTTAAAATCAGAAATCGGAGCTGGTCCCAAATTGAAAAACCGAACATCTTCATATTTCTATCATGACAGCATTTCTATTAAGACAAGACAGAATAAAAGCGCTTTTACTACATCATAGAAATGGAATTTCAACATCGCAGGAAAAGTGTTAGTCTATTTTTGGACTCAACACTATAAAACCAAATTTGAAAAAAAGCTGATTTGCTTGGAGATCGATATTGATTTGCATAAGAATTGAAAAGCTTCAAAGCTCAACAAATAAGATATTGTTTTTTTTTTTTTTTTAAATAAACAAATTTCAAACAATTGAATTTTGATTTATATTGATTTTTGAGTAAAATAATAAAAAAATAAACTTAAATTTAAGATTGCATCTCTTTACTGCCGAGACATTTACGTACAGATTTAAAGCTCTTACAAAAACAAATAAAAATATTTTTGCACACATTTAAATGGCACTTAAAAGTAATCGTAACTCTTAGCTTATAGTTTTTTTTTTTAATTTTTTAAATTTAAATAATAAAACCTACTTATTATAAAACATTTAAAGCAAAACAATTTACATTAATTTGACTTGTTAAATAAATACAAAATATAATGGTTTCTCTCATATCTCTGTTCCTAAAGATTGATTTCTATCTATTTTACTTGTCTGCTTTTTAAAGATTTTTTTTAAAATTTTGTCATAAGTACTTTACTTATCAAATTATTATTATTATTTTAATAGTAAATAAATCAAGATATATTTATAGCTTACCTCTCGTATGGTCAATGTATGTGACATCATTTGAATGTTGACTTGCGATTGACTCGTTGGTAAATTATCACTGGAACGCGATCGAACTAATTGCTTTGAACCGCTTAGAACTGATCTACTTTTTAGTAACATTTCAGTCTTAATAAATATCCTAGATATATATGTGGAACTAGAAGAAAATGATAAAAATTGAGTTATAATTTTAATGAATAAGAATAATATAAATCTATAAATACGAATTCTGTGTTAACTTTGTGTTATATTTATTGATTTTTGTAATACAGTTAATTCTGTTTAACATATGAATAGGTACAAATTAGCAACAAAATAGAACTTGGAAAATAGTTAGTAAATTGGCTATTAGATAGCTTCTAGATGGAAAAAGATTATGAAAAGATTTTTTTCTATTATATTTATTATATTTGATTGTATATTTGGTATAACCTGGGCGCAAGCCAAAAATGTATCGAATAAGTTTTTACTGACCTACGGTTACGTAATCTGCTGGAACAAACTGGACATTTCAAGCTATATAGCCTGCTGAAACTCACCAACGCCTATATTAGGTATATACGAAATAGCATTTGCCATAAGTTTTATTATATGGGAATTATAATCCCTGGAGTATCACAATGTATTTACATTGATCTAAGTGTGACAGTAATAAAATCAACCGTCAATTCATTTATCTAACCTAACCTACTATGTTGCAAAATGACTTCAGTTCAGATATCGAACGAAGAATTACCCTTGTTAACCGTAGTTTCTTATTCGTGCTGTATGGGGCAGAGGCACTATTAATTTCGAATGAAACCCAGATGCATTGCGAACTCTACGGGTTCTAAACTTTTACAGTGATATCGACCTTGTCAAAAAACTGAAAATACAACGATTGAGACAGCTAGGTCGTATGGACACCAACGCACGATCCCGACGAGTCTTCGCAACAAAACGTAACTACGTAACCAACGTAACTGATTGGGGATTTTTGTTTTTTTGAGACTTAAATCCACACTGGATTGTCAGCGTAGGCGCAGTACTAAGTAAGTACGTACGTATAGGGGGAGAGTAAATGAGAAGATTCAAAGACTAGCTCGTCAAAGAGCTAAAAATACAGCGACTGAGATTGCTTTGGTAGGGCGCACCGCGAACGAAACCAAACTAGTCCGCCATGCGCCATTACTTAAATAAATGTTCTATAAAAAAAATCGTGTCTAATAAATTACTGAATTGTTTAAAAATAATCGTTCCTTAAATTAACAAGAATTAACTGTATCGTTACGAATGTAGGAGCGAACACACCCAGGGGGAAAGACACATGTAGGTCTTTGGTTATGATTAATAACTAAAGCTCTGAATGCTTTCATCCGAACTTCGAACTTTGGAACTTCGAACGGAACGAAATGGAACGGAACGAAATCTGTCTATATCTGTGTGTATTTGGCTCTTTCTCTGGAAACTGGAGATCTCCGGAACCTTCGAAAAGAAATGAGAGGAGTATAAATACGGGCTTGGAGAAGGAGATCGGGAAAGTTTAATTTTGACAGTGATAAGAAGAAGTGTTTGTAAAATTGTAATTTAGAAGCGTTATTTCTAGTAAATTGTAAAGGGTGATAGTAAAACAGTTTGTTATAAATAAAATTGTTTGTTGATTAGAGAGTAAATAAAAGTGAATTGATAAAAGTTGACATAAATTTTATTTGAACCCAGAAAAACATTACAGTATTATAAAAAAATTTATGTTTTAATACCGACCAGAGAGTCAATTCTGGTTCTGTAAAAAAGTGAAACGAAAAGTTTTCACTTTTAAACTCATAAATGCGATTCTCTGAAAACAAAATCTTGTACCTGGACTAAAAATAGTAAGAAAATCTAAATACTACATGAACCAAATTTAATGCTTAAAAGCGAATGTGAAAATTATTGATTCGATTCATTTATTCACAGAACCATTATCGGCCACTGGTCAAAGACCTTAAAACACAGCGAATGCTTCGCACAATGGCTGGCCTTCCTGAGTAGAGGTCATTGTCCGCCATAAGGTACGACTAGGTCACGAAGAACCAAGGAAAAGTCAATAATGACTGACACACTCAACCATTTCTTGTGTGAGCATAGTTAGCAAAAATGCAACGGTTAACTGAGATGCACTTTTTATGACAAACAGTACTCTTGGAGGTTTTGTCAATTACTCGCAAGCGACATTACAGGCGGGGTGAAATAGGCTGGGAATAGCTCATCGCACTAACCATTACGCCATTACGTTGTGAGTAAATAAATGCTTATAAATTACTGAATTGCTTAAATAATCGCTTCTTAATTTAACAAGAATTAACTGTATTATAAAAAATAGCTATACATATTGAAATATGTATATATGTATAAACAAGAATTATACTTTTATGTTTGCAAACTACTTATGTTTTGATACTAACCTTAGCCCCCTAATACTAAACGCTGATTGTAACAGCTTCGCTGGTGAGACTGGTAATTTTTTGCAAAATTTTATAAGCGCATTACCAATGTCATTTTTAATATTATCTGGACTCCATTCATTGTTCGAAGTGCATTCCTTTTGGAATAAATTGAGTATGACCAGAGAGATGCGATAGAACACCTTAATGCCCTCATGAAAAAAACAGTCCATAACACGTACTAAATGCTGAAATGGTAAACCAGCTAATATCCACCAGCACCAGTCCATGAAAACTCTTTCCAATTTCTGACCGGGACACATTCGTTGCAAATAAGAGACGGAGGCTTTCTTAAAAAAATAAAAAAAATAAAAATAATTACATAATAAATTTATTTAATATTTGAGTTTTGATTTTTTAACTTACTGCATGTTTTTTGGCAATTTGCATCACTGTTTTCCAAGTGACTTCGTGTAGTAATTTTGTCTGATTGATGAACACCTTTTCTTTGCATGCAACTAAACTTGCAAGACAGTGATAGGCTTCTTCCTCTGAAAAAAAAAATAATATATAAAATGATTAGATAAATAAAAATAAAATAAGATGATGTCGATATTTTAGTTGCTTATGTTATGATTTTTATTTTGGAAAATTGCAGCTTCACGCAAGCTAAATGTAGTGCATAAGTGTTTAATATTTTTATTTTGTTTAGATTGTTGACCTGACTAATATTAGCGTTTTTTTGTTTTTAAATACAAATACTCTTCACTTAATACACTCTGGTGGGTGATAGAAGATGTTTTTAAATTAAACAAATGAATTTGGGATTAAAGGGGAAATTGCTTGGCTGAGCGAGAGGTTGTTTTCAAACCTTACTATGGTGTCATACAATTTAAGCACACTTTGGGTTCTCAATTCAATTACTTATATGGGCATGGTCACCATAACTTTTTTTCAATTTCAACCATTTCCGGTTTTGGTGTCTCTGCCAAAATAAGACGTCTTATTGGGATGACGTTGATGAAATCTTGTTGCACTATTAAAATTGGAAGAGATTCTACCGAAATATTCAGTGGTATGCGACACAGGGTGATGAACAGTCTTGAAACTTTAGCTTTATTTATTAAGAAGTTAGTGTGCAATACCCTGGCCAATTCAACCTATACCTTATATTTTCTTAAAATTCTATAAAATATATAGGAATTCCTGAACTGTTACTAGTAAGAAGATCTTACCAAAGATCTTGTCTTACGTCTCATTTTTGTACCAGTGTGCGTCAATGGAAAAACAATATCCGGGGAAGACAACCCAAAGACGAAGTGTAGTTTCACTGACATTTGGAATGGCGAAAGATCATTGACGCTCTAGATAGTCCAGAGAATCCAAACACAGAGATGTGAAATTCTATACGGCTGGCGTCATTGGGGGATCCAGCGCTGTATCGCCACCATACGTTAGGTTACATTGATGGTCGATTACCGATGTGAGTAACATTTACGACCAGTTCGATTTTCGAAATGTGAAGAAGTAAAATCAAATCAAATGTCAAAATTTATTTGAGGGTCGAATTAATGCGGTTACCAGACTTGTCGGTGCGGTATTGTTTCGGTATACTTGTTTGGTACCCAATGAGCTTCCTAAAAAGAGGTGTCCTGGTGCCAGAGTGACTGTAAAGGAACGAACTGCTTCTTCATGTGTCCGAAAGTTGGCATGGGAAATAGTCACAATCAGAAAATGCGCACAGAGCCGTTTGTCACAATTAACTTTTTATTTTTATTTAACAGTGTGAAAAAATGGCGCTTAAAATATAGAAAATTTTCCATCAGGTCACTTATCCGTGATATTACAATTTAAAAATGACAAAATGCTGATGTATTGACGATTGACGTTTCTACAAAATGATAAAAATGATAAAGAGACAAATAAAAAATACGTTTTCGTCTTCTACTTCGCTTATGCGACGATTTAACACTTGAGTGTCGTTCCCACTGCTTTTAATCTTTAGTTTTAAACGAGATTCTATCTCTTTTTAGATTGTGCTAGAGAGGAGGGGAATATCTGGATTTACTTGTTAATTTCATAAAAGCTACCTAACCTACAAGGATGCAATACGCGAAGTCTTCTGGGATTTATACTGTCCAGTCCATACCACTGATATTTGTTGAGGTTATTTGTCCGATATTTTTATTCTGTCACACGCCATCAATGAATTTGCACAAAATGGTTTACCTAAGCGAGCAAAGTCAGACTGCGGATCAACTTCGAAAAGAATAGAAGATCTTAAACATTTGTCAGCACTCATATGGAGAAGAATGGTCAAAGGTGCAGAACGGTGGGGACGGAATCTAGAAGTCGGATTATGAATTGTAGGGATATGAAATGAGTTTCAGGAAACAGTATTAGATGGAGCATAGACGGATTTAGTATTAAGAACTTTAAAATCAAACACTTTTTCAAATCGAGTTGGAGAAAGTCGATAACTTAAATTCAGTACAGCTACCTAACCTAGCATTCTACAATAATATTTTTTGTATTAATTTAACAACAGAGTCTAACAGGATATAGAAAAAAAGATGAAATAACAAAATCACTATACATAGGTAAACATAACCCTCAAGCGACTGCATTGAGTGCAAACAACACTTGAATTAGATAAGTCAAGTATCTAATTTATCTCCAGTGTTAAATTTTATTCTTGATTGCATGAATCACTGCTAGTAAAGTTTCAATTTAATAATAATAACAAAATAATAATTAAATATTTCGCAACACAATCACTGTAATTGTGTACATCAAATGTCACATCATCATCATCCAACTAGATCGTGATTGTGTGGTTTTCTCAGATGATCCAAGTCTCAGCTTAATATTATTAGATTTTATATAGGATAAAATATTATATGGGTACCCTCTTGGTTTGTTGGATGTGAAGCATCTATACGAGTATTATTAATCGTGTTAATTTTTATTATATTATTATTTAATAAAGAAAACTGAACTGTCTAGATTGATTTAAAGCACGTTATTGTAAAAATAAAGTTGAAAAATATTTTAAAGGTTGTTAATTTAATAAATTAAGAAAACTTGATACGTAGAAAATAAATTCTATTTTTTTTTTGTTAAAATAAACGCGCTCTCATTGGATTTGAGCTACCCTTATAATGTTTTAACAATTAGGAGATTAGAAAAAGAAACCGATGAGCTTTGAGGTTGTAATGAGGGGGAAGTATCGAGCTTAGTAAAGTATTCCACAGTAAGTAAGTAAGTTTGGTCTCATTCATAGCGCTATTCTCTACTAGTTTTAATGATTTATTTTGGATACGATCCAGTAGATGTGAGGATGTTTGAGCAGCTCCTTACTAAATATGGAAGTTGTTTTCGAACTTTCGGCATTTTTGGGCACTTTGCAGCATTCTTGGCGATTTCAAGGATTTGGTCATTCCAAAATAAATAAATCATCACATACCAAGAAGTGACAGGTTTTCGAATTCTTCAATGCAAGTTCCACTCATAGTAAAGGTCAGCGGTGGTAAGGTTCGCTTAAGCGATAGAAAGTTGCATTGCGATTTGCAAGCATTAGATTTAAGACAGAACCCTGAGACACACCAGCATGTATTTTAAATATGCTTGAGTTGAACCCTGCCAATACTATGTACTTGTATTGAACTGTTCTATAGGTAATTCCTAATCAATATAATCAGAACATCTTAAAAAACCAAATGCACTCATTTTTGATTAAACAAAAAATGAGGAAAAGGGTCGGAGATAGGACAGAGCCCTGAGGCACACCAGCATTTATTTTGAGTGTGTCAGGCTCGGAAACGCCCATCCAATACTATGTTCTAATATTAAATAATAGGTTATTTCTTATCCATAGAATCAAAGAATCTTCAAAACCAAATGCACTACTCTTGCCATGAAAATTGCATCTCATCTTTGGGACTCGGCAGAAAGTACATAATATAGGTCCCCTCCCTAAGGCTTTTTAGACAAAAAGCAATACATCTCTGTCTCATAGCATCTAATAGTCAAATCGAAACTTTGGCCTAATGACGTTTAAGCTATCAACAGTGATAATGGGTGCGTTCAAACATCTATCGCATAGACTATCTCGGATACCCGTATATGAAATATCTTTTTGAACGAAACAGATACTCTGTATCTAGATAGCTTTATTTACTTACAAGTGAATTATTTATTATTTTTTACCATTTTTAACAATTTCGAAGCAGACCAAACACTCTAAGACGTTGTTCACATTGGACTCAAATAGGCCGGCTTATTTTGACGTCTCTGTGCTTTATCTGACTAAATCTACATTGTGAGAAAAAGATGACGAAGTGAGTTAGGATTTTTAACCTTTCTTAATAGTCTATGGATTTTTTTTTTGACATTTGATATTTTGGCATTTGTTGTTTCCTATGTTCGTCTTAAATGAGAGCGAGAAAAAATAAAGAAGTTATGAAAATCCATGTGTTCACACAATTTTGTGTCTGAACACGACGCACGGGTTGGACTTTTGTCAATATAAATTGGTTGAGAGAGTTTAATGTGAACAGCGTCCAAGAAAACATAAATCAAATGTTAATCAGCTGATCACTTGTACCCCGTTTACATGCAGGTTTAAAGCCAGCTTGAACTATGTTATTGATTTTTTTTGTTTTGATTTGAGTCCAAATCTTGCTATCTCTTTCTTCAAAGTCCAATTCGACCACTAAATTTTTCATGTAAACGGGGTATTGGATACCTGATACCTCTAATACGGTGTTTTTTTTGGCAGCAAATGGTTCATGTCTATGCTATTTTTTAGCATGTTATACAACAACAAAAAGCTATCCGATAGCTTTTTGTTATCTGTTCGAACGCACCCAATCAAACTTGTTCATATTTTTTTCATGTGAGAACTATCATTGGACGAAAGTGTTGGCTAGTTTGACAATTTGGTAAAAATCCCGATTGCTGCAACCTAACAACATGCACACAGGAATGTTTGAGAGTGTCCTTGGTTCTTCGTGAGCTTGTTGGTTCACAAACATTTTAACCGATCAATCTGGTTAAATTACCAATTGGGTTAAATTATATGAGCTATACATTAATTACAAGGATATTTGTTGCATACTAGCGATACTTATCGCATTTGGCTTCCTATTTACAATCAAGTAGAGTTCGAAGTGGAAATCGATAAATCGATAATTTTCAACCGATATAATTTTTATTTACTAGCAAATTGCTATTAACCTGTTATTGATCCCTTGTTTAATAAGCTACGATCCTTTGTTTGGCTATACATCTCCTATACCATCTGGAATTACAAATTCTTATCACAACTTTATTATCATTGTTATTCCTGTGTCCCAACCATTCTTATCTTTTCTTAATCAGTTCGGATTTGTCTGGTTTTATTTAGCACTTAACCGATAATGTCTACTTTAACTTAGTCCGAGACTGTGAACTGAAACGAAGTTATCGTCTCTGTGTTTTTTTAATTTTTTTCAGTAGGTATAGTAAATAAGATTCAATTACGTTGATTTTGTTTTCTTTTCATTTTTAAATTGACTAACCTAATAAATCAAGTAGACTGACAACATTATTATTATGATTGTTAAACTCACTTATTGATGTGATTGTACCAGAGAGTGCACATAAGTGTATGATTGTTCCAATCATTCAGTATAATGAGCTCAACTCTAGGTCTTTGCTGACAATAATAAGATTTCTCATATCTCATTGTCAATAAAGTCAACATAGTGAACAAATTCCAACAACAACAAAACACAACACAAACACAATGTCGTTGAGCTGAGATGAGAATTCTTATCAATTTATAATAATTCTTGTTTTATTAATTTATTTACATAAAATTGTATTACTATTTTATTTGTTTTTTACTTCGTTCCTCGTAGGTATAGCTAACCACATAAGCGGTTGGCATTGTGACTATCGTTTAATTAAATATTTAAATTTATACTATAGTCGAATTTATAATTTTCAAGATGATATTTTTATTATGAATCTCTTATCAATGTGTTTACAAATAATAAAGTTTATATATATTTTTTTAGTTTGTCAATTAAAATAATGAAATATTGGATGCATTGTACTTTTGTTTATGTATCAGTTGTTAGTTTTAATGCTGGCTAGACTTTTATTTTATCAAGGAGTAGATAATGATGGGAATAATAAGCAGAACTGGGTTGACCGTACTTTAAATAATTTAAGATTTGGTTTTAGGGTTTTTTTTGAGATTTGGGTACATCTTGGAAATCAATTGCCCTACACTAAACATTACAGCGTTAGTGACATTTTCTCTGTTTTCAACCTCATTTGTACTTTCCTGATTTTGAAAGTTTAATAATTCAACTTGAAACTTAAGTGCACGTCCGAATGCATAAAACATACTGTGTGGCTGTTGAAACCACATACCGTCCAAGTTCATATCTTCCAATTCGTGCCAAAAAAGAATCGGTTTTCATGGGGCGATAACGCTGTACACAGTAACGTGACGATTGTTATCGTCGACGAAAAAAATATGACCCAATGACGCCGCTGGCATGCAAAAGGCACCAAACAGTTATGTTTTGTGGATGAATTAGTTTTGCATGAAGCAAATGTGTATTTTCACCAGACCAATAACGCATATTTTGCTTATTGGCGAACCCATTGTGCCAAAAATGGGCTTTGTCACTGATGATTATTTGTGATGAAATTCATCATCTTGGCGTATCTTCTCCAGAGCCCAATCAGAGAACGTACTTCACTTCAAATGGTCCATCGACATTTCTTGAGTCAGCTTGATCTTGTACGGGTGTAAACCAAGATCCTTACGCAAAATACGCCATAATGTGGTCTGGGCGGTTAACAATTCTTAAGAACGGCGTGGAATTGACTATTTTGGATCATTTTCTACGGACAACTGAACGGCAGCGATATTTTCGACACTTCGACCAACCCGTTGTCTCACTGGCACGGCAACATCACACAACGAATGTGTAGACTCAAGTTTTCGCAACATACTTGTTATTTCCTGTCTATTACGGCGATAATTACGACCGGAAATTGGAGGTAACGCTCTTAAAGTCGCGGTCACCGACTCCAAATTTCGGTAGAAAGTTTTTATAATTTGCAGACGTTTGCTGAATTGTGCACTTTACCATGAAGATAATGTTTACCGATTTTTTTTTACAACGATAGTTTGATGATTATTGCGTTCACAAATTAAATCCAACCCTGATGGTGTACGCAGCAGAGGGAGACCGCGTAACAGGTGGCGCACACAAGTGGAGAACGACCTCAACCAACTTGGCGTGCGTAACTGGAGGCGGCTAGCTAAGGACAGAGCTGGCTGGAGAGGCATGTTGGTTGAGGCCGTAATCCATCCTGGATTGTAAGCGCCACCTTAAGTAAGTAAGCAAATTAAATCCAAAGTTGTCAAGTCCACATTGGAAACCCCTATATAGATCTAAGACCCCGGGGGTTTTGATTTTCTGAAAAAAAAGACTTCCTTCCGGCCAAAAATATTTAAAAAAAAAAAAAAAACAGATTTTCTCCCTTGAAAAGTGACATATTTATATAGGGTCATTTTCATCTATTTCAAGTTTAGTTGGAGTAGTATACTGAGCATAGGTATAAATAAAACTCTAAAACATACAAAAGATCCTTTTTATTTTCCATAAAAAAAACTTTAAGCGCCTATAGGAAGTATCAGGGGCAAAATAAAAGTCTGAAAAAATTGGGGAGTTTTATTTGTGTTATTAGAAATGGGTTTCCCACCTAAGAGCATTATCCTTAAAAAAATTTAACGGTCTTATGGCACATGTTTAAAAGATGGTGGCCATGATTTTTTTTTTCTCAGAGTATCGAAAAACTCCGACTTCAAAAAATCCAGTCATATTGTGTTCATACTTTATGTTTTTTGGGGTGCTGAATCCGAATCTTAGGTTTGCCAACAAAATTTCGTGACGCAACATGGTAAAAAATGAAAATAATGCGAAATTTTCAATGTTTTTGAGAAAATTTTAAACTAAAGGACTAGTTTTTAGTTACAACTAGGAACCTACGTGTTAAAGAAAACTAAATTTGCCAAAATTTGAGCCCAAAATTGTCTACATAATCCATAATAGTTTCCGAAATACGCCTCTTCAACTTTTATCAATTTCTCACTCACCTAAAATAATAAGTACTATGTATTAACATAGTTCAATGCAATTTTATTTTGACTCAGGAGCATTCTTTTATTTCTGAAATTTGTTGAAAATTTTCACAACAATAGCCTTACGATAATCGAAAAGCACAAACAAATTTCTTCCATGTTTGACCTACTACCTTGAAAAAAAAACCACTACCATATTGAATTTTTCGTAAAACCCCCTTTTCTGAAACGATGAATTTCCTAACTTACATAAAAAAGATATAGAACTGGCAAAATAGACATGTAAAAAATATCAAAATAGATATATTCAAAAAAACTCAACCATGTTTGTATTTACCTATACTGCTAAAAGCTCCATTTTATTTAAAACCAGCTGCTTGTTTATTTACTTATTTTAGTTTTAATTATGGTCTTTTGAATAATTAACATTATCAGTTCCCTTCTATTTGCCAAAAAATAATATTCATCTGATCTTTCTATATTTATACATAAAAGGAAAACTTAATTTTTTTTTTCTAATAATAAAATTAGTTTAAATGATAACACAGATGATATTAAGGTAAGTAAATATTTTTAACATTGACATATTTACAGTACAGACAATAATTGGTTTGACTTTGTAACTAATAATCAAATTTTAAACAAATTGATAAATAATTTCATTAGATTTTACTTATCACGACAATACGACCAAAATACAAAGCCATTTTAGCTGAATTAAAAATCAAAAATATGTAAACAAAATCTTGAGTTTTTTGTTTGTTTACATTTCAATTAAAATAATCATCTAATTTTTGTCTGTATAAATTATGCTTGTATGTATTTGGTAATTTATTTTTTAAGACTTCTCTATGGTGGAAGCACTAAATAAAATGTCGCATTTTATTTATTCTTTTCATTTGTTTTTTTTTTAATTTTGTTTTTGAGTAGATTTCCAATTGTTAAAATGGTACGTATTTTACATTAGCAGACCCGTGTTCGCGTTGCTTCGCATGTTTAAAAAAAAAAAACAAGATTTTGAAAAAAGGAGCTCTCTAAACAAAAATAATATATCAACTATGTTTAATCAAAAACAGATAAGTATTTTCGACTGCAATCTCTCATAAACATATTTTAACAGTTTTAATAACTTGTAGATTATAGTTTTTTTTGTTTTACTTACCAGACATGAAATGCAATAGAATTGATGTAATAGGATACAATACAGGACTGAAGGTAATATCAGGACAATCATAACCTAAAACATTTACGATCCGATCTGCCACTGCACGTCCAGTTCGAGTGAGATGGTATGGCAAACAGTGGGCGGAATCGACAAACGCTGGGAGCATAATTGGTTTCTCTGAGAGTTCTGTTGTACCAAATACCTATAACAAAAATAAAAAAATAAATAAATTTTAATGTATGTGTAGTTAATGTTTGCAAAGATTTATGTTTAATAATGTTAACAAAGTGATTTTCTTCTTGGGTGTAATGAATACCGAAAACTATTGTCAAAAACTGGTAAAGTGATGATATTTTACATGAGAGCCTCCTTTGCATTAGGAACCAAGAATCAAAAAAGAAAGGTTGTCCAAGCCCAACCTATTTAGCATAAATAAAAATAAAATTTGGGACACGACTAGGTCACGGAGAACCAAAGGAGCCAATCTATATAATCCGTTGCGTCCGTTCCGTGAACGAATCCGTTGTCGATGAATATGTCGCGTAAGAATATGTGTTTTTTATGGATCTGTCAGTTGAAACCCTCGACGTAACGCACGCGACGGATTCTATGGGTTGGCCCCTTAAGGCCTAGTGATACTGACAAACACACACTGTGTGCATGTAGTTTAGCAGGAATGGAGGGACCTACAATTATCTGCCTGTTCAGAACTTCTAGCTAAGATGCTCTTTCCGGGACAGCCAGTATACTCTTTTAGGTTTTGTAGATTTCTCGCAAGGGGCATTACCCTTGAAAAATTCAAGGTGGCATAGGCTTAAAAGCACGTCAAATATGATCACTCCAGGTCTGTAAGTTAATTCCAGATTTTTTTAGGATTTATACAAAGATCAAGATTTTCAAGAGACCATTTTACAATTTTATTTAAATCGTCTGTGACTTCATACACGCAATTTTCTAACAATCTAAGAAGAAATCTATTATATCCATAATTGCAAATCATCAGCGACACGCTGCAAAGACAACTTGATCAAAAAGATGAAAGGTAGTTTATATGCATTGAAAACAAAAGTAGACCCAAGATTGAGCCTTGAGGAACGCCTCTTTACAATAGAAGAGTAGAAGGCATTACGTTATAAACGAAACTGAGATGGGAGAAACGAGAAAATTAAGCTTATTGAAGACGATGAGAATAATTATATCGTTGATCGTTTTTGGACTTTTCTTTCAAATCACTGCATGGAACACAATATTTATGCGTAACGGTTTTATGAACTAATTGTGATAATTTTTTGTACTCACCTGTGCGAAAAAAAATCGATAAGCGATCGAAGAAAGGTTATTTTTACGAAAAGTGAATTTTTTTCGATTTCAGAAAAATACATTTAAAATGACTACAATCTGTCAATTCAATCCGTGCAACTCATAGTTTATGCTTGATTCTGATCATTTATTTTGAGTTACCTTTGGAGGAAACAAAATATCGAAAAGCCAACTAAGAAGGCACTTTTATTCAAAAAAAAAAAAAATTGAATATCAAGAAAACCGATCTAGAATGTCTCTTTCAAATCTTAAATATTTGTTTTACTGAAAACAACCGTACAATCTGCAGAATAATAATATATATGTACATAATGTTTATGTATTAAAACTTAGGTACTTTAAAACATATGTACGTGCAATACTGTTCACTTAAAGCATAAGAACAAATATAAGTACATACTTTAACTTGGAACTTTAAACTTTTTGAGTAGGTACAAGAACAATAGTTCATTAGTTTTTGTACTCAACATTTCTTAATACATGAACCGTTACTAGTACTTGTACTTAAAACTTCTAAAAAAGTACTAATAAACGAGAAGTTAATTACATTAGTTCTTAAAATCTGTACTTAATTATTCAGCTTCTATTCAATTCCTAAAGTACTCATTCATTCTTTTAAGTACTCTGTTATTCTTTTGATTTCACTTCGTTCACAAATAAAAATAAAGGGGTGACATTCTGTATCGCAAAAGCGAACAAACGTTTTCGCGTGCGCGAACGATTTGCTTCACGTAACATAAAAAACGAAAGGCGAACAAAAATAAACGGCAGCTTATTTGCTGTCGTTTTTCTTCTTTTTTGTTGGAGTTGCAATATTTTTGGGAAGAAAAAGTTATTTATAAATTAATCAAATTTGCCCAGGTTGACTGAAATGGTCATCGGAATCCAAAGAGGAAGAAACAAAAAGCTACTTTTTAACAAATATAAAATTCCCGGTGGTGAGCAAATATACTGGGTTCTTAAAACATGCATATAATACATGTTTTTCCCTTTATATATCTATATATATCTGTGGTATATAATGACAACTGCAAAGTTAAGAAACTTAAACTTGTATTAATAAGTTGAAAAATAACTTTCAGAAATAAATTTATTTCCAATTCCTTGCATGATTGCACCAAATTTTTAGCGAATCTAGCATTAGTCTAGTCTACTTATTCGGTTTCTAGTTAAAAGCACAGATACACATATTATGTATTATTTTTTCCTTTTTCAATTTAAATGCATATGTAGTTATTGGTTGTATTGATGGGACACAAAAAGGTTTAATTCCCCCAACAGAGAGAATACCATTCTCATCTAAGAAAATCTTAATACTCCAAAAACAATCCGTCACAATACTCGTGATGAGTCTTTTTAATTTATTATGTTTACACAATTTTACTTTTATCGATAACTAATGTTTTGTTATTGTTTATGTGTTTTTTACTTAACAATCACCAACATTGAAGTTGAAATCCTTAAAAAAACAAACTAGGCTCCTTTTTTTCTCGTTTTTTCTCTTAAATCATATGCATGTTATCGGTTTTCTCAAGTTTTAGATATCGACTAAAATTTATATCTCATCTCTCAAAATATTAGACACATAAAAGTATGCAATACATTTTTTTGCAAAAACGAAAAGACAAACAAAAACGAAATGCGATATAGAATGCCAATTATTGCTTTCGCACAATTTCTTTCGTTTTTGAAAAACGAACGATCGCTTTCGTTTCGTTTTTTACAGAATCTGCCCCAAAAGTACTTAAAACAATTATTAAGTGTAAGTGTAGGTACTTTAAAAATTGAAATGGATGTGAAAAATTATAATAATTTAGTTCAGATGTTGAGTACTAAAGTAATTAACTCTTCATTTGTAAGTTCTTTTTTTGTACTTTTTTTAACGCAATTTTATTTGATAAGATACATAAAAACAAAAGACTCCTGGCTTTAAATTTGTGTTCAAAAATAATCTTTTAAAAGCAAATATAGTGTCTTTATTCCACAAAAATATCTCTGGATTTGTTATAAAATGTTTAACTTACAAATGCGCAAGCTTCGTACTGCAAGAACTTGACATCTTATTCATATAATCAAAACATCTTTCCAAAAATACAAATCATTTTATTCTTGGAGTTACCCAAAATTGTCAAAAAAGGCATTCGAAGTTTTGTAAAATGTTCCAATTGAATTGAAATAATTTTTTTTTTTGTACTACCAGAAGTACAAAGTATATAATTTTTATGTCGAAAGTCTAAAAACTTCTTAAAAAACATTATTTCTGGTTTTAAAAAATAAAACATAGACAAATTTTTTCAATATCTTACGGTTTATGAAGCTTTCAATATTTCTTGTTCGTAAATTAAATTTTTGCCAAGAATGATATGTGCAACGGATTTTTATATAGCTTTCGATAGATATAATAAACTGGAGTTATGAATGTTTAAGGCTATTCAAATTAATAAATTCCAAATTATATTATGAAGAGGAAAGTTTTATCAGTATAGTAAAATTTCTAAAGCATATGTATGTATGTATTTACTTTTATTAATGCACGCCTCACTCGTTCATTATTGCTATTAAATTTATCTAAAGTGTTATATATTTTATCGGTATCAAATATTGTTCATTGAGACAAAATTCGTATGTTTGTAATTGGTAAGCTATTTTTTATCTTGTTTCCTGTGCAAATGTTAATTTTTTTGTAACATGTGATTGTAGAGGGTGTGACATTCATCCGTTACAGACTTTACATCTTATTATTAAATGAAAGATAAGTTAATACTGAAAATGAAAATATAGAGATGCCACTTTTGAAATGGGGACTTTAAAATAAAACTTCATTTTAATGCAATATAACTTTATACCAATAACCTTTCATAAAATGCTATATTTTTGAAAAGATATAGAATTTAGCATGAATACAAGTTACTTAAATAATTAAAGAAATAACTTTTTCAGTTAAAGCCAGAAAATTTTATTTGCCAAACTAAAGCCACCTCTAAAGATAGACAAGAAGTTATGTACTTTTTGATTTTGCAATATTAAAACCTTTCGTTAATTTACCTCAAATTAACAGACTTATTTATAAACGCATTATAGTGAGTGTATAATACTATGCAACCCTTGTAATGCCTTCGAGCGTGAAAACCTTATTCATAAAACTTATACAATGTTGAATAGAGGCATTATAAGCTTTTTGTGGTTAAATAGTATCTGCATAAGGATATTTTTGAAAATGTAATTCTAACATTCCATTAAAGAATTGCAACTGTCGAAAAAGTGGTGAGATGTGTAAATTTTAAAATGCAAACAAAAATACAATTAAAATAATATTCTTATAGCTGGCCAATTCCAAGTAGCCAATTACTTTAGTTTAGTTTCAATTAAAATTATTTATAATTCTACTTATTGCTGTTAATGTCAATACCAGAGTGTCTTTTGGTTTTTTCTTGTTTTAAAGTGATTGAAATTGTATAGTAGTCGTAAATCAAAAGCCACGAGGAGCTAATGAATGAGAGGTGAATCCATTTTTCAATGTTTTAAAAAATATTGTAAACTCAAAAAAAATAAATTTACCTGTTCTTGATCAAGTGAGACGGAGTGTACTGTTTAAATTAAAAATAAAAACACTAGTAACACTGGTTTTTCAGTCAAAAAGTATAATATTTTATAAAGGCTAATACATTTCAGCTTAAACTTTTTTCACTAAAAGAAGTTGGCATCTCTAAAATAAAGGTAGCAAATACAATAAAACCTAAAAACACTCGTTTTTGAGCCAAAATGTATTATATTTGAGAGAGTTATTGGATAAAATGTTTCATGAAAAGATACATGTACGATTTTACGTTGTTTCAAAATAGCACTCCATTTTTTGTGCCAAGGTTATATTTTTGTTAAGATACAAAATACAAGAACTTTGATTTCAATTATTAAATTTATCAAAATCATGGGTCAAATTTTGATAAAGTAAATCAATCAATTACATCACATGATGGGTAGGTAGTCAACATCATTCATAAATTTAAGAACCTAATGTGATTCAATTTTAACCGCAGTAAATTACCAGAAATAGACCAAGATGTTATCAATTTGACACTTCATCAATTATCAAAAAATGCAAACTGATATTCAGCCGTTTATACATTATCTGTGGCAAATGGGTAGAACAACGTTAGTCCATTTTTTTTGTTTTGAGTAAATTTAATATTAAATCTTTCTGACAGAAGTTTTGAAAAAGAATATTTTAAGCACATTGTATTAAATTGTTGTTCTTCCACAAAATAAAATTCTTTTTTTAGTGGACATTAGTGGACTTATAGCACCGTCCGTCTATAATTGATTTTTGTATGGTTAATAATTCTGCAAAATAAAAGTATAAAAATTGTGGAAAACAAAACTCAATTATGTTCGGAAGGTGCACAATACTGTATAAAAGAAGGTTTTTTTTTATAAAACTGCAGTAAATCGAGAATCGATAATGTTTCGAGGCCTTAATTATTTCCATCTAAAATAGTGGAAAAATCATTCCGGGAAGGCTTCCATAACTCAAAAACTGAAATTTATTATTGCATAAATAGTTTTCTGCATGAAGCGGTAATTGAAGCGGTAATTGAAATTTAATTTTATATATAAGGAGCGTACATCAATAAAGCGTCATTTAGGGAACGCCTCTTTTGGTATAAATAAAGATTAAAATTAAAACTTTTTGACGATGTTATGATGCAAAATTAAGACCACTAAAGTAAAACCTCAAAAATATTCGAAATAAACGATAATAATAATGATCAAAACAATGTCGGGAACGTCAGTTCCGGGAACGCTTTTGGGCTATGAATGAGTTATACAGTGTTCTCGAAACAAGTCTGCATATTTTTAGTATTTAAAGTCAGAACATAATGAAAATATGGCTTAAATATGGAGTTTTATCATAAAGTTTGTTAGAAAACTTGGAAAAGTAATCTATTCCGTAGGTATTCTGGAATAGTAGAAAATACATTTTTTTTTTAAAGAAATATATCCATCGAAAAACTGAAATGTAGTCATATTTGATTAATTAAGATATAAAATTCAAATTGACATAGTTTTTTGAACAACAAAGTCGTTTTTGAAACATCCATCATTGTCTGATGGCTTCATCATTTCCGGGAACGGATTTTCAAAAGCAAAATCTTAAATTTTTAAAAGAAATTCAAATATTTTTGTAAATAAGCACAATAAGAAGCCGACAAAATTATATATCAAAATGCAAATGATTTTTATTTATCTAAGATTTAATTGAATTCTAACAAATGCTACTTTGGTGTGGTTATTGGAATTTATCTCTTTTTTAAATGAATCTACACTCAAATCTCAATATTTTGCATTTAAGTGAAAAATAAATAACTTCGAGCTTTGCCCGTTCATTAACTAATAAATGATAACTAAACTCAATACATAACCGTAAAAGCATAATTATTAAACAAAGTTAATTTTTTTTAAAATTTGGACAGTGAAATTTCCCACATCCATGATTTTGAATAAAAGACCTTTTAAAAGTTATCAAGTGACTTGTGAACCCTTTAAAACTTTTTGATCGTTCTGAAACTCCATTATTCAGGATCTAAATGGAACCAATTCCGCCTATATATCAAAATAAATGTGAAAAAAATGTTTTTCACTCCACCCTAATGCATATCACCTCGAATTTTGTAAGGCATCAAAATTAAAAAAATTAGAAAATCATTCGTGATTTTATAATGAAATTTAAAATTCTTACCTGATGCACCATTTCCCAATAGAAACCATCGAGCATATTTTGTTTCGTTTGGTGCTGTGCACATAACGCCGGCCATAACTGAGAACGTATCGGTGAATTGATGGGCCAGGCATTTTCTCGAAGTATACTCTTTACTTCACGTTTTTTTCCTTGTAGAATGAGTGGTTGTATATCAGAGAAACATTTAAGCAATGGTTCTTTTCCTAAAACAAAACAAAAAAACAATGATTAGTATAAATATTTCATCACATTTAAAATATTTTTTTTGTATAATCAAGATTATGAGTATAAACGTACAAAGATAAAATGTGTAAATATATAATTCTTTTTTTAATTGTATTTGTTTTAGTTAGAAAAAAAGCTTTAAAACGAACAGATAAGTACTTGAATCTACGAATAATCTACAAATTAAAAAATCATTTTGTTTATCACTTATCATAATCTAAAGCTCACTTACATCCGAATAATAAATTAAACCTTTGTTTTTTTTTTATAGTAAGACATTTTTACTGCCACAATTAAGTAAGTGAAAGTGAAAGGAATGTGTCAACAAGTCGGTTAAATGTTGTAAATGCAAAACAACAACAAAAAAAAAAAAAAATATATAAATTACTGATTAATTCAAACGTAGTGATACAACAAATATACGTATCACAGTGTCCCTGGTAAATGTAGACACAGTTGACACCGACTTGTATATTTACTTTTGCTGATGAACAAAATTTGATTTATTGCTGTTTATTATGTTGACATTTCCGATCATATTGTTTAATGACAGAAATCTATAAAATGTGTAAGAAAGTATTTGTAGGTTGATAAGAAAAAAATGTTTAACTGCGTCAGTATGTTTGTTTAATATTTATTTTTCCTTTAGTTTTAAGTTTCATACTGAAAACTTTTGAAAAACTTGTTAAACTAAATCTTTTGAGAAAATGTAGTTACAAGGTTCATGTAGAAACAGGGCGGTATGTAGGTACAGTTTTTTTTCGGTACGATCGATATTTTTCGAGTTATAGAAAAATTAAATTTACTTTATTATTAAAAATTAGCTTATATGGCCCAATAACGCCGCCGGCATGCAAACCGCACCAAACAGTTATTTTTTGTGGATAAAGTGGTGTTTCTTGAAGCAAATGTGGATTTTCACCAGACCAATAACGCATATTTTGTTTATTGACGAACCCATTGAACCAAAATTGAGCTTCGGCACTGAAGATGATTTGGCGATGAAATTCATCATCTTGGCGCATCTTCTCCAGAGCCCAATCTGTGAACGTACGTCGCTTCAAATGGTCCATCGGCTTCAATTCTTGAGTCAGCTTGATCTTGTACGGGAGAAAAACAAGATTCTTATGCAAAATAAGCCATAATGTGGTCTGAGCGTTACCCAATTCTTGAGAACGCCTTGGAATTGACTGTTTTGGGTCGTTTTCTACGAGTGTTATGACTTAAATTGGAGGTAACGCTCTTAAAGTCGCGGTCACCGCCGTAGAAAATTTTTATAATTTGCAGACGTTGCTCAACCGTGTAGTTTGTCATAATGAAAATGTTGAGTTTACTGAATAAATTGACAATGACAGTTTAATGATTTGTGAAAGGGTGCGTTCACAAATTAAATCCAGAGTTGTCAAGTCCCCATTGGAAAACCCTTTATTATTTAATTGAAAAAAAAAAAAATTGAAAGCAGATAGGAAGGAAATCAACATATCTATTAAATGTGCTTCACAAAAAACGGGAATTTTTAATGCAAAACTTTTGTGAAAAAGATTAAGTATTAAGGCTTAATTTCCTCAAAACGAAAAAAATTAGGTAAAGTTGTTTTGCCTATTTAGCACAAATTTAAACTTAATCTTAGACGTCTAAAAAAATTGTTGAAAATTTCATTTTTAGCTATATCCAATATTGTTTAATTTGTTTCCCAGAAAATGTTGTACTGAACAGTGTGAAGCATAAATACTATACAAGCATGCATACTTATCCAAGCGCTTGTGTTGTATAAACCATTGCAAATTTGTATTATGTGTGTTAATTAACATAATTAGGACCACAAATACCTAGACTAAAACAATTAAAAAATACTAATAACTTTTTTTAATATGAAATAAAAGATTGCAATCAACTATAATTTATGCTTTTTGCGAAGTGATTAAATCATTTGTTTTTTTTACCTAATCAAGTACACACATAGTATGAAAAATACTTTTACTTTTATGAAAGGTAGGTACTCTTTGATGAATGTGTATAATTATGAAACGTTAAAAAAAAAAATAATAAAATTTTCTAAAAGAAATAAATTAGTGGGGAAAGCACCCTTATCCACGATAATAACTTTTGTTTTGGACTATCAAAAAAATATATAAACAAACAAATCAGGTTACTAAAAATTCAACCTTAAACACTCAAGTAATTAAACGTTTAGTCAGGTCTAGGTATGTCTATTAACAATTTTATACTTTAGCCTTTGAGTCATGAGCTTATGAAAAGTTTGCGTAGAAATCTATTGCTATTGCTTTTCTATTAATTCTGGGTCACAAGCAATTTAATTCACACAAACACATACACAAACAAACTTTAAAATGAAATAACTTTTTCACACTTTGGCATTAAAAAAAAAAAAAGATTTGCAAGTGTAAACTGATGTTTTATTTATTGACTCAAATAATATAAATAAAAATAAATAATAAAAATACAAATTAAAAATTAATTACCAATCGATATCATAAGTAATCATGATGATAAATAAATTAAATTATTTGTGCCATGTGACATTCACATTCGTAAAATGTTTCTGATTTATTTTAAGTTTTTTTTTTAGTCAATCGGTATATTTGATTATGTCAAATAAAGCTTTGATAAGATTAGATTAAAAAAAAAGCAGAAGATATTTTCTGTGATGTAGTAAAAAACGTAGAACGCAGACGGATGTCAGTAAATTGATTACAAAAAGAAAAAAAAGTCTTAAAAAACCACCTGAATTTTTTTTTTACTTATTCCAGCACATCTTTCCCGTACCACGGGAATATCGTTTTTTTATGAATAAATACGACCTTTTAATTCAGAGGTTTGCAATAAATATCACTAAAGTCAAATTAACAAATTTAACATCGCGACTTTGTTGAATGTTTTCCTGGTTAAATAAAAAAATGACAATACAAAAATTATCTCACTTCTCTCTGTCATCAAACAAACAAAAAATTCAGAATTATTTTTGTTGTATTCTTTTCACTTAATAAGATAAAGATGCATTCAGTCAAGTTTGACAAGGGTCAAATGGATTTAAGAGAGCCCCTCTGCCCCCCTCCCTTTTCTGCAAGTTGTAAGCAGACAATAAAAACTGATCAAATTCTGTATAATGGTGCGAGATGACATAAAGTCTGTTTAGTATGGGAAAATAAATTCAGTCCAATTATTTGCAATTTAATTTTATTTATATTTCTTGCAACGTATAATATAATTTTGTTGTGTTTTATTCATGCCGCAGTTTTCAATTCAAGTTTGACAACACACAAATGTATTGGTCCTGAGAAACACTTAATATGGTTTTTTGTTTTTATGATGGGTTCATAAATCGATTTTAAAGGTGAGTCAATAAATTCTCAATGGAATCATAAAACAAATTTTTTTGTTCAACAATTCTGCTATGCATAAAAAAAACTTAAATAAGGAGAAATAAAATTACTCTAATTATATTATTTTGACATGAATTTATGATACAGAAGTGCAAGCATTTTAAATTATGAATTCTATCAGTCTTATGAAAATTTATTATGTGCAGCTTATCAAAAGCAGTCGCATTGTTGGTAGTTTCTGTATACTTAAAAATTAAAAAAAAAATATATTTTGTGCCCAATAAGAATCAACAATCAAAAGAGTCCCTTCAAGTTTTTTTCACACATGTACACCTTTTTGGTAATAACTAACGTCTCTTATTTTGGCGGAGATAATGCTTTATATTTTCAGCTTTAGTTATTCCTCTATAAATGCGGACACTATTTGGCAGAATCAACAAATTTCATTAATTGTAGCAATTCATTGCGGAAATCTTAATTTTCAAGCACTTTTTGACATTTTCAAGTTTTTGCTGTAAAAATGATTTGGTCCCTCCAAAATCTAAAAAAAAACACTTATTCATTTGGGGACTAATTTGTTTGCAGAAATTTGAAGTCCATCATGAACTTGAGCTAACTTTTTTCAGCAAAAACTTGAAGAATTCAAAAAGTACTTGAGCTACGAGATTTGCGCAATAAATTAGCTACAATTACTGAAATTAAAATTTTTTGATCCCGGAAAAATAAGGGACGTTAATAACTAATAACTTCTCTCCCAAAATATGCTGTCGGCTCTATAAGACTATAATGGTTTAAAATTTTATTTCCATTCCCTGACAAAATAATGAAACCATTTGACCTTTTACTTGTCGCGAAACAGGAATAATTTTATAATTAAATAGTTGTGTGTTCGAAATTTGACATTAATTAAAGTTTTTTTTTTTCCTGAGAAAAATAAATTTATGATAAAAAGCTAGATTTAAAAATAAGCAACAAGTTTTTAGATTACAATATCTCATTAGAATGACGTATGTACACAGGTACTAGAGAAATTTTTATTTTGGATTAAAGTTCAATGAAATCAAATAATCTGGGTAAATGATATAAAACAGCTCATTAACGCGTATCAAAATAAGATTTTCGAACTTGATTTAAACTGAAGATCTGGCAACAGTTTTTGTAGATTTGATTTTTTCTGATTAATTTTGATTTTACAATATCTGCAATTTACCCTAACTTGTTTCAAATGTTTCAGGTTAATCATACTTATTTGGTTAATTTTGTACAAATCTAATGAAGATGAAACTGGTTTGGGAGTTCAAAATGGATAACGTTTATTAAATTGCAATTTGCAGGCAAAATTGGAAGCTTCAGAAAGTAACAAAAAATTTCAAATCGGCCAAGGGTTCGGCTGAATTGCTTAATTTTTAAAATCAAATAAAATCAAATTAAAATCAAAAAAATGAAAATTGTTAGAGTGTCGGTTTGAAAATAAAATAAAAAAAATTGCTTGAAAAATACTATTTTTTGTATTTTTCCGTTAAAAAAAGGATAATTTACATACGTATTACCCAATTTTGATTTATTTAGGAAGATTTTATAACTTTCGAAAAAAATATTTTAGAATCATTTTTGTTTGACTTTAAGTTTAGGAAAAACAAATGTTTAAGAGTCTTTGGTGGCAATTCGACGGAAAAATCTGACAAATTTCTGAAATTTTTTTAAAGAAAACCATCTTCCACTTTGCATTAAAAACAGAATTGTTTATTTAAACTAATATCTTTCTTTTTTTTCTCATACAGGGTGCCTTTCTAATTTTTGATTGATGAGCATGTTTTCAGATTAGGTGATCAAAATTATGAAAAAGGAAACAATTTTGATAGATGCAGGTTTCACCTTCACTTGAAAAACAAAAACATCAAAATAACTGAACTCGTTCCAAAAATTATGATTTTTGCAACAAAAAATAAAACTCTTGTCCACTGTGCGGAGTCGAAATAAAGCTTTGTAGAAGCCATGTAACATCTCTAAAAAACTTTGTCCACAAACGGAGGATTGTAAGATGACTTGTGTAGATGTGGATGGGTTTGAAAATTTTAAATGAGACATAATTGAAAAAAAACACGTGATTAAAAATATCTTTTACTAACTAAAAGCAAAATTCAATTTCATTAGTGGACGATATACTTTCCTATACTAAAGCTAGAATAATAAGATTTTTGTAATCACCAAATTTGTGTACAAATTTGTGTATTTTGGTCATGAAAATGCAAAAAAAACATCTGAACGACAGCAAATGACATACACACACGATTTGTGTATCATTTGGTATCTTCTGAATTGTGGTTCAGATGCTTTTGTGTATTTTTATAAGAAAAATACACAAATTTGTGTGTATACACAAGTCGTGTGATATTAGCTTAAAAATAGAGAAAAAGTTTGTTTTAATTAAAAAAAAAATTCTTATAACTATTTGATAATTTTCCAATGTACTAATGTACATTCACTCCAAAATTGTATTCATTTGATTCATAACATTAATATTTTTATGAGTTCACAACACGAGTAGCTATGAGTATCTTTTGTATTTTTTAAACATTTAAAATCATTTAGAATATAAAATCGCAGCAAATAACAAAACTGTACATCTGGAGGTTCATCCTTCTATATGTACATAATATGAATGCTTTGTATAAACAAATTGATGATAATGACAAAGAATAATAAACATCACATGGCTCTGTGCGCGAAAGACAAATGTTTATGAATATTTTAAAAGAAATGACGCAAGTTTTTTTCTTTTTATTTTTGTTGTATGATTTTGAAGGTCTTTGAATAATATAATATATTTCATCTATAGGTACCTACTATAAACAGTACAAACTCAAAAATTAAGACCACTCCAAGAAAATGCGTATTTTGTGAATAAATATTGGTAACCAGTTTCATTGATATGATATAAAGAATGTTTTGATTTATATCGAACTGAATGAGCTTTAGACGACAGAATGTCTACAAAAGAACCCAGGGTAAGCAAGTCATTCTATGTCTCTTATTTTTCTATCGGTCTGACTTTTAACCATCTTCGGGATAAAACTATTCGTTCAGGAAAAAAATATATTTGTAATTATTTGATTATATCTGTCCCTTTTTATCGAGAAACAAATTGACAGCGATTATCACAGCATTTATTCCTGTAATGTTGTTTTCTCAGAAAAGTGAATACCGACCTTAAGATTTGTGAACACCGAAATCGATCATGATAAAAATTTCAGTGTGAAAATTTAAGCGAAAAATTCTTACTCCCGAAAGAAAAAATTGTATCTTTCCATTTCATTTAAAGGTTCAACAGAAAAAAATGTTATGAGAACAAAAAATATCTTCTTACAGAAAATCTCATTATATGGCAAAAACAAAAGCATTGCAGCCAAGCCCCTTTCGCTTTCAAGAAAAGTTATTTCATCAATAAAAATTAAATTACCTAATTTCTCATTCTAAAATTAATATTTTTTCCATTGAATACAGTAGGCGCCAATAAGTGATTTTTTAATTGATGAAATTAAAGAAGGGAGATGCATTGTGTCAAGCCCCCCTTGTTGTGCAAAAAAAAGAAAATTCAATTTTGGGGAGAACAATTTAGCTAACAATAAGTTGCTTCATTAAATTGTCATCCATCAAATTCTATTTCAGATTCACTTTCATCAAAAAATCGATTTGACTTACTCGGTGATGGGTGCGTGAAAGATGACGTGCATATCGTCCTTCTTCTCAAGAAGTGACGTAACTCGCAAATTGTCGTTTCTGAGATTTGGACATTTTCGTGAAAGCTAAACTTCATTGAATATTTCTACATCAATAGATTCCCAAAAAAATGTCTGGAACATAGCTTAATGTGTCATAAAATGTGTTATAAAACTGCAATTTTAGTTAAAAAGTTTCTCACGAAGAGACGTAACTACAATAAATTATGTGAGAAGCAGTGTTCTATTATATTAACAATTATTGTTTAAATACAATCGTTTCAGTTACTAGGTCCATCTATCGGTGAGTAGATAAGCTCATCTGAAATTTCCACAGCAGCTTACAAGACCCTATTAGAATATGATGACAAGGGAATAAATGAAGTTGAAATTTTTTTTCAAGAAAAGTCATTTAGAGAAACAATTTAAACCCAAGTTTAAAAGATGCAACTTTACAAAAACTTAATCAAACTGAGCTTAAAATTTCAAAGACAAAATGGGAAGACCTTTGTTCCTCTGCTCTGGAGAGTTATCCATAATAAGAAGCAATAAACAAAAATAAATAAATATAAATAAAAAAATATTGTGGCACGACTAGCTCACAAGGAACCAAGCATTATAGTGACTGACTTTTTCCACCATTTTTCCTGGGTGCGTGTAGTTTGACGAAAAGGAGGGGGCCTACGATTTCCAGTTTCAAATGGCTACGTGCGATGCATTTTTCATGATAAGCAGTACTTTTGGTGGTTTTAACAGTTGCTCGCAATAGGCATACCCCTTAAAAAAAATCAAAGTTGCACGTGCTGGAGGAAATCGTACCCAGACCTCCGTCCGGCATGATAGTCCATAGCACTAACCATTACGCCAGGAATACTACAGAAAAGAACACAAACAATTTTAAAATTCATTAAAACCAGAGTAAATAAAACTAATATAGTGTTTTAAAAAATTATGATAATAAATACCTACAAACTACATTTTGCAAAAAAAAAATTTTGGATTCTAAGTGAACAGCCGGAATATTCTTCTATACATTAAATAGAAATTTCTCACCAAATTTGAGCTTTTTATTTCAATATTTAGACCTCGTTAAATGATTTTCAATTTGTTCCATACATTTTGTATGGGAAATTCATGGCGTGTTTTCGTTTTGTCTAATGCTCATTCCAACAGATTTTAATGTATACGGAAGGAAACTTTAGAGAAAATCTTGGTCTTCAAAAACGCATTTAAAAATTTAACGGTTTTAATAAAAAAAAAAAAATAATAATTAATTCACTTTTCAATATATTTTAATATTTTTTTAGTTTTTTCCATTTTTCGAAAAGTACTAAGCGTACCATAAAAATGAACAATTTTGTAGAAAACCATTTTTTCTATCAAAAAGTTGCTGCACAGCTAATAGTTTTTGCGGTAAATGGAATTGAAAATGCTGTAACTTTTAACATCTATGCGTTATCTAGGTTACTCTTGCTCAACATTTAATCTTCAATTGTTGAGTTTTTTGTATTTTATCTGAGTTTATATGATAAAAAATTAATCTTAAAAAAAAAATAATACAAATAAATGTAATTTAAGCAATTAAAGGCTAAATTTCAAATAAAAGGAACCCAGATAACACATAAATATTTAAAATAACAGCATTTTCAACAAATTGTTAAAATATATAAAAAAAATTGAATTGATTATTTTTTTTAAATGCATTTTTGAAGATCAAGATTTTTTCTAAAGTTTCCTTTCATATTTCTACTTACTACTTCTAGGTAGAAGATGTACATATATGTCAAAAATTGCAATTTTTCAGGAGAGGGAAAAAAAAACGTTATAAAACTTTCAAAACTTTTTTTGTGTGTGTTATAGACTTATATTGCTTTTACCAAAAATGCCCCATCAATTTTACAGTCGAATGGTGTACTTATCTCATTTTGACCAAAATTTGACTTGTACTACTTCTACCGCCCACCTTAGATTTATTAAAATTGGTTGGAAGAGCATTAAACACAACAAAAAACTCCATGTATTTCCCATCCCAAATGTATGAAACAAATTGAAAATCATTTGACGAGGTCTAAATACTGAAATAAAAAGCTCAAATTTGGTGAAAAATTTGTATTTAATGCATAGAAGAATATTCCGTCTGTTCACTTAGAATCCAGAAAATTTGTTGAAAAAAAGAAGTCTAGTGTTTATGTTTGTGGTATTGCAGTTTTATAGGCTTAACATTGAAAAATTACTATTTTTTTAAATTTTAAAATATAAAACTTTGCACTCTTTGCCTCAGCGATCAGAAGTTAAATTTCTAAAAAAACCCACTCGATAAATTTTTATTTTATGAATGCACCACCTAACCCTTATAATACTAATGCATAATAGCAAGCAAATAAAAAGAATAAAATTAAGGCAATAAAGATATGTTTGCATTGTATTTTATCTTATCTGACTGATTGTGTAGCAACTAAGGCAAATTGAAGAAGAAAACAAAAACAACAACAGAAATAATGTACCTACATGCTACTCGAATGTATGTTGTTTACTATATTTATAGAAGGTGCAAACATTTTTATGATAAACAATAATAAAAAAAAAAAATTAGGTACCTACTATACTTGCTGAAATATGTAGTAGTAGCATTTAATTTCAGTGGGATGGTCTGTATACTATATTATATTTTCTTTAAATTTTGTTTGTGTATAAGGGATTCTTTTTTGTATAAAAGATGATTTTGTGATGGTCGAAAGAATTATCATCTACCGGTGATAAACACCGCATACCGACCGGTTTAAATACAAATATGATTTATATCACTTAAGAAAAAAAAATAAATGATGATTCGCCATCAAAAATTAATTGTCAATACGCAGTTTTGAAAAAAATATACATATATTGGCGATTAAATTTAACCCCGAATGCCTGTTGTATTATTTGAAATGATATTAAAGTCGAGGTTGTAATATTGTCGTTGGTTAAGGTACAGGTTATTATTATTTTGAATATCAAAACGGGAGAGAAAAGTAAAGCCGGGTAATGCGTTTTACATTCGTGTAGTGCCATTCAAGAAAAAATCAGTGCAATTGGACTCAAGGGCAAACTGTCTGCAAACTATATTCTATAGCTAATAAATGAATAGTGTTAAAATAAGGACAGACACGATACATTTCGATAATGCTCTAGAGATTTATTAATTGTACCTATAATCATGTCTTTTTTATAGCTTTATTTTGAATTTGGGTACTGTACTCGATCTTTAGACGAATATTGTGCTTTTTAACAACAGCTAGATAAGAGGTGGGTCTTTATTGCTTGCTTCAGCGGAGAAATATATGTTAATTCAACAAAAGGTGGCTTGCAACTCACCAAAGTACTATCATCGCAAAACAATTAAGGGCCAATTTTCAATAGTCAGATAAACCTCAATAGAAAAGAATAGACTCTATTCCTGGGAATAACAGTTTTTTTTTTAAATTCTTCTGATAGCTTAACTGATTGAAAAAATCTAGCCTAAGTGGAATAGATGTTTCAGAAGAAAGAACGGAGCCTGCACTTATTTCAGTTATTAATTTTAGTTCCAATGAATAAGAGATTCAGCCGCATCGAATACATGCATTTTCGATAAAAGAGTTCAATGCAAAGCTCTATCAAACGCTTTGTCCAACACGATGAAAAAATTTATTCCACTAATCGGTGAGATAAGCTCACTGTTTTTCAAGATAATTCTAGAGCTAATAATTTATCAGCGTTTCCATGGCCTGGGAAAGAAAGGACTTGAGTGCAATCGATAGAGTTGGAGGGTAAAAAGAGAAAGAAACTATCTGGATCTGGACCAGCGGATTTGTATGTGTCGAGACTTTTTAGGACATAGTAGTATTTTTTGCCTTACCTTTCGTCAAATATGGGTGTTGCACATCTTTCCCGTTAGCTTGAAGTTAAGTTGAATTGGCTTTATAACATCAGAAGCTAACTTCTGTAAAGAAGATAGCTCGAATCATACTGTCGAAAAATTGTGTTTTTGTACCCTTTGAGCGACTGTTTCTCGATGGGTTTTAGTCCGATTAACACGAGCAATATATCGTTGGAAAGGGAAAAACAATATCTTTTCAAAGTGTTCAAAAATTAGATTACCTGTTATTGATATTTATGCTACTTAGTATTATGAAAAAGAGCAACAAAAAAAACTTGCTAATATCTCGAAAACGCTTCTTTAGAAAAATAAATCAATGTCATTTTTTTGTCGAGCAACACAAAATTAATTTAAAAAATACTTTTTTTACCAGGTACTTTTTTCGTGTAAACTAGTGTAATGTAATGTTGAAACGATTTAAAGGGAGTGGGAGTAATTTTTTCGTTAAAAGATCTACTGTACGGGTATCCTAACAGGCCAGTGAAAGTTCAGGAACCATTTAACAATCGTACCCTGATAAAAAAAAACTTCACCTGTTGGTGCTGGCAATTAACATTCACCACTATTCTGAACGAATTCTCCCGGGAAAATGTGGTTGGGAAAAGGACTCTCAATCGAAAACTTTTGTTGAATTTCGTGCACTTTCCTGTTACTCTTGACGAAGAAGTTGCAATTATGGGAATTATTTGATTGAGGGTGTCCTTATCCCAAAAACATTTCCCGGGGGATTTTCATCAAAAATAACTGGATGATATCAACACTTCGTAAATAAGAAGCACTTACTCAAAAAGGGTTTAAATACTGAATGGGTTTGTCAGGCTACAAGGTTGCACAGAGAGAATTACCATTTATCAGAGTACTCCAAAAAAATGGGGCAAAGGCAGAAGTTTAACATGTAATATCTCTAAATTCAAATTGGGTGCATAATAAATTAAATCCAAATGTGTTTTTTTTTTCTTCATTTCGTTAACGTCTCGAAATATGATTGAAACACTTTTTTTTTTAAGATGGCGGCAAAGCATGACACTCTCAATCGCACCATTTCGTTATTTTTTAATATATACAGCCCACGAACTCTTTCAATCATTAAATTTGACCGGCACTGCTTTGCATTGTAAAAAATTGTGTTTTTTTTCTACCGACTGGCAGGTTGTTCAAGAGCAAAATAAAAAAAAAACGTTTTTCAAAAACATAAATAAAATTTAAAAATTGGCACGAAACGGCTAAGGTGTGTGTATTTCTAATGCGCCAATAAAAATAAATTAATTTTTTTTTGTATTTCCAAAAGGAAACATTAATCATGAATTGTATACACTTGGGCGGAGTTGTTTAGTCATTTGCATAAAATCTGACAGTTAAAGGATTAAAAATAAAAAAAAAAATCATTAAATACTACTAAAAACAATTTTAAACTGGTTAATTACACTTTATTATTTAATATTCGTTATAAAAGATAGATTAATTAAGACACTTTACATTAAATAGACGGTAATTATCAAACCCGTATTATAGTTTCTATAGGTGCACGATACTAAATCTCCGACGACCGACGTTAAATGGTATTTACCAATAATTTACAATATCTAACTTTAAGGCCAATTAATGAAAAATTTCACACCATTGCGATCTTGACTAAAACAACCAATTAAATTGTAAATATTCATAAACTAATCTGACTAAAGGCAAAACCTAGGGTGTAGTAATTTATTTAAGACCTTGTTTTATGAAATACATGAAAAATAAATAAATTTACTATAAACGATACACACAGCAAAGCAAAACAACACAGAATATAAAAATGTTTATGACCGGATCCAACCAATAACCTGAAACAATTTTTTAAAAATATACTTCATTTGTAAATTTTTTCTTCGTTGAACAAAAAAAAAAAAAAAAAAATCAACACCTGACCGACTCGGTTCACATCATCAAAATTACCAATTTAAAATTAGTGTATTTATTTACCTGGACTCAATTGCCAACATTGACACTTTGTCGTCAAGTCATTTGTACTGGCGGCAATATACGGTGGCAGTTCGAAAAATTTCTCACAATCTGGATTGACATAGACACTGCTCCGCCGACTAAAACTATCCAAGTCTGTACGCACTGCGAGAATTTTTCCCACCATGTTTGTTCGGTATTTTGGTTATAATCTTTTGAACTAAATTTTAATTTTTTTTCTTTTATCACACTTTTTTTTATTTCTTTTTTTATCTTTTTCTCTCTCTCTTTATCTTTATTATAATTATTTTTTTTTTTATTTATTTATATTTTTTCTTTTAAATAAATTATTACCACTTTCATATATGTCGTGCCAAGATGCAGTTAAATACGAAATAACACTCCATCAAGAATGGCACAAAATCACTACTAACTAGCACCACCTCATCTCACAACCGCATTTACTAAATCAATTATCAAAAATAACTATTTTTTTTAATTTAGCGTAAATTGATTTAAAAACGAATTAATTATAATAACTTCATTCAAAAATTATACTTAACAATTATTATTTATTTATTTTTTTTTTCAATAGGAGAGCACAAAAAATTAAAAAAGAACTAATTTTGCGAAGCACAAAATAAAATTTCTTCAAATAAAAAAAATTGCTACTAAAAAAATTTGTATTTTTTTTTGGTTAATTTATTTTTATTTATAAACAGCACTAAACGTTGCCATTTATTACACTCTGCGCATTCTTTCTGCTTTGAAATACATTTTTTTTTTACTTTTTGGGGATAGGAGGTACCTTGATGATCAGTTAGAACAAGACTACAAGCCAGCCATATCGAGATAAACCTATAACGAGGCCCCAAGTAAACATCCGAGGCAAAAGTTTTAATACAAAAACAACAATAAACAAAAAAAAAAAAAAACAACAATGTTCTGATTATTTTTTCATGATATGTGAACTGTATTGGTGATGCCACTTTATTTTAATATGATTGTAAGAAAAATACTACTATTTTTTTTTGTTAAGAGCTTTTGGTGGGCGTGGTGATGTAGTATTTTTTTCTTATTTATGATAGATGTACTTAGTAGGTACTAAAGGGCAAGTTGAAGATTCACAAACAAAAATCGAGAAAATAATCAAATTTCACAGTTCACTGTTCACCTAAAAAACATGCATCTGTGTAGGTTCAATCAAAATATAAACTTAACTTCGGAAAAAACTACTTTTTATAAAATCACCCCAATTTTACTAGGAATATCTACAAATCCCGTAATTCCAAATTTTTAAATTGCATATTCTGTAACATAACGTTTGTTTTATATCTGTGGGGCTTGAAATATAGGTGGGTTAAGTTATAGGAAAAAAAAAACAATATTGACTTATAAGACAGGGCAATCCTATGCCATGACGGAATATCGATAATCAACCCTGGCGTAAATTGTGTTTTTTAACACCATCTAAATAATTCTGTACCTCTTATGTGGTTTGTCGAGCGGATAGGTAACCTTATGGGCGGATCTTAAACTTAAATAATTGAAAAACAGAAATTGTGCTGTTTTTTTTAAATCTATGACTCAAAACCAAAGCTGAAATTAAAAATTTTGTAGATATCTGTCAAATAATTTTAATTTTTTTTCCAAAAACATAAAATTTATGTAAAAACAATTGTATCCTGATTTTTGTTGAATTATTTCTCAAGCATCTATTTTGACGTTTTTACTTTTAAACGTCCATATCTCGAGTTGTAGATTTTTCACATTTTGTCTTTATATGCGTTACTTTTACGTATTTATATATTTTATCGGTTTCAACATAAATTGCTTCTTTATCGCATTTAATTAAGAAAATAGCTTTTCGACTTAAGTTCACACTTATTCAAAATTCTACTGGAATTCAAAATTTAAAAAAATCCAAGATATATAAATTTTTAAATTAGATTTTCTTAGATAAAATATATTTTTTCCACCTCTAAGATCTGCATTATAAACTTTAACGCATGGCAACCCTATGCTTTGACAGGATATTGCTAGGCAACATATGTGCAAAATGTTCCTTTAGATTCTACCTATGTATATGAATATATATGTACATAGGTCCCAACTGCAATAGCGATGAGGGTAAGTCGTCCTATGGCGTGATCTTATGATTTTTTGGATCACTTCTGACTCTTTTGGCCATACCTTCGTTACAACGGTACATATAGTTTTAGGCGTCTTTCCTACAGACCTGCGGTTGCATTTAATTTTAATGTATGGAATATATTCTAAGTGACTTTCTATGGATGCATCCCTCTAGAATTTATAAGCTAAAAGCTAAAAAACTTCCAAAAATGTTTAGCTTTTTTGTGCAGATGTTGCGAAGTATAGGTATAAACAATTTTTTAAACTTTTGGTATCTATCCTAACAACCAAAAAATTATAGCTTAATTTATTCTGATAAAAATAAAAATAAAAATCAAGCGTCCTAACTTGGTATGTAGCAAAACCCATTAAGGCTTATCAATCATGATTTATCATTTAGGAGTCAAAATATATTCTTAAGCTCCAAAATTCCAAGCAACTTGTATATTTTCCAAGCAACTTTATATATTTAAGCAAGTAACTATTCACTTATTCAGCCAAAATAATTACACTCTAATTTGTAAAAATTAATGTATGCAATGAGCAATTTTTTTTTTTTTAATAATATTAACTACACATGAAAGTGGCAACACTTAAATCAACCCACCGAACCACCCAATGAAAAAAAAGTAAAAAAGCTCAAGAGCGAGCTTTTCGTTCTTCTTTTCTTCAGACAGCTGATTGAGAATACAAGATATGTATTTGTATAGCACGCAATACACTTATTTATCTATCTATCTGTCAGATGCAGTTTTAATCAAAATAATATAAAAACACACTCAACTGCGCATCTAATAGATACATTATACATAATTGTATGTAAATACAATATAAATTGCACTAGCAGGTGTTTGAAAAGATTTTAGGGGTGTGACATAAAACACGTTTCTAATATTATGATACGTTTCTTATGCTCTACAATTTATAAATGTATTTGTGTGTAGGTAAGAACCATCTATTTATTTTTTTTAATGCTTTTATTTATCTAAAAATAACAATGCTCACCTTAAAGAGTTTACAGACATCAACAAAAACAAGATGTTTAAGCTTTTTTTTGCAAAATACATTAAAAGTATGTATGATAGGTACGAGTATGTAGAAATGTAGGCAATGAAAAAAAAATAATAAAAAAAATGAGATGTTTTTAATCTGCAGATGTTTTATCAGATTAGAGCTACGAGAGGTTATCAAAGTTTTGTACACAAAAAGTATATCACTTAAATGTTCATACAGTTTAAATAATAAGAGTTGATTCTCAAAATTCAAATTGTTATTTTTTTTTTGCTACTTGAATGCTGTTTGAATGTTACTGTAAATCGTCTAATCTAAATCTTAAACTGATTTTTTTTGAAAATTATTATAAGAAAACAATAACAGTTTTGTAATTGTAAGAAAACCATTCATCTTCTACCACCTTCTTACAATGTCATTATTTTTGATAACAAGACAATTAAATGATATATTCAATATAAAAATAACAAGTTTCGGGTGCTACACGATTTTGATTTTAAACGTTTTAAAACTTTCTTTGAAGAAATGTAGTTTTGATTACAGGATCTCAAAACTTGATATAATATTTTATAGTTGTAGGTGCTGAAGGAGGAGAACGAAAAGTCGCACTTTTTTATTTTTACGCACAATACAAGAAACATCAAATCGTTTAGGTAGCCTAACATTTTTTGTGACGTGTGACGAGTACGAAATTTCAGAGCAATTTGGTCAGTCAAAAAATTTCGTTTTTTTAATATTTTCTCACAAATAAGGGCTTTTCGGGTTCATAGGAAAATTAATGACACATTGAAGATGAAAGAATATCTATGTTTTTAAGAAATAAATGATTGTTTGTGTGTACTCAAGGGTCTCGAAAACATTCAGTCAGATAATAACACAAAATTATGAAATAGATGAAATGGATGAAGGTAGAATCCGAAAATGTTCCTGCTTTATAAAATTTGCAATAGAAAGGGTTTTTGTCAAATTATATGTAAATGTTCAATCAATTTTTGCATGCTTGGCGTTAGGTTTATCGAAAAAAATAATAAAAATAAAAAAATAATGGATAGATTTTTTTCTATGATGGTTGAAATACACGAGAAAAAGTTTAATACCCTTGAATACAGCGGAATACAACAGACAAAGCGATAATTATCGCGAAATACCGCCAATAATAGCATGGAAATTCATAAAAAAAAACTGAGTTCAACGGAAAAACGCGTATAGTAATACCGTGGAAAGTGCGGAATAACGGTAAAAGATCTCGGAATACTGTAAAATATTATGAAATTCCGCGCAGATAATAGCATATAAAAGCGTGGAAAGTTGCGAAACAATGCGTGAAAAGTCGTTGAAAAATATTCAACATACCGTGGGCTACCCATTTATTGCTCATAAAACAGTGAAAAATGCGAGGAATACTAGTGAACGATCGCTGAATACCACGAAAAATAGCATGGAAAAGCACTAAGTACCTCGGTAAAAAGCATACAATACCGAAAGAAAATGAGAACAAAAGTGTGAAAAGTCACGAAATGAAGCGTAAAAAGTAAATATTTTTAACGTTTTTCCTCAAATTGCCACAATTTTTTTCTGCTACCTTATATATTTTTTCAGCGGTATTTCGTATTGTTTCATATTTCAACTGTATGTGGCCTGCTCAAGCGTTAAAATAAGATTAAACTTATTTGTGTATAGTCTAGATGGAAAATCAAAAATGATGTATATTTAAAAGCACTTAAAACAAAAGATTTGAAATACTTAAATTAAAATACTAAAATAACTAAATACGATAGAATGAAAAAAAACTGGCAGGTCAATAGCTATTGTAGTTATGGTTTAAAAGTTTTTAGAGGTGGGAAGTTCTGAAGTAATAATTCTCAATATCTAACATAATATTTGTTGGGATGCTGAGCTTGAATCTGAAGTTATCCAACTTATCACGGGAAACATGAAAAATCATTGAAAAATAACAAAAAAATTGTTTTTGGTGCAAAATTCAAAATGTGAACATTTTTCGCTGAAACCATTTATGTAGTACAAAAATATAAACAAAATTTTCAAATTTATGTCTTGACCAATTTTTTGAACGACCTCTGGATTCTTCACAAGAAAATGTTGGAAAATCCATAAAAATCAGTCCTTTTGAAGAGCACAAAATATATTTTTTATTGGCTTTCCTCTGATTACTGCCTTCCTTTAAACCATAATTAACTATCCATACTATCCTCTAAATTAGAGTTTCTTTTCTGCAGATGTATACTATACTATCCCAAAAACTACGGAATTTCGAAATTTATGGTTATAATTTTAAATTTACAGTTTATACATTGATGAATAAAAACAAATCTGGTTTCACGTCTTAGCTTATGCTATGTAGAATAAGTAATCTAAAATTCAGCCAAATCGGCCCACTAGTTTTGAACACATATCAGGAATCTAAGAGAGTTCTTTTCTATAAAACAATCACTTTTTTTTTTTTAAATCAATTAAAAGAAATGTACGTGATAGAATTTTTCAGAAACCAGATTTAGATTCAGAAAAGCCCAATCTTACATATTTTTTCAAAAAATTATATGAAAGACCAAAAAAACTTTAATTTTGCAGACTAGTGTAATTGGAAAAATTGTGAAATCACCATTTTGACCATACAGTCAAAGTTTAAACATATGAGAAAAGACTTTTAAATAAATATTTATACTTGGCGATAAAATAACATAAATTATATTTTAAAATTAATATCCATTTTTATTATTTTTATTACCTACATGTACGTATGTAGATAATCTATTTTTGTGATAGGGGGGCGTATGAGTAATATTTTTGTTTCTCTACAAAAATAACTTGAGGGAAAATTAATGACATTCACTTTTATTTGTTCTTTTTGAATTTTTGTATTAAAATGTTTCCAAAAAATCAGTATTGGTTTTGTTTCTTCTTAATGTCTTTAGGGGTAACATCGCTTTGAGTAGATCTTGGAATATCGTGTAATACTTGCAAAATATATGTACGGATAGCACGTTTCACCTCCACAGAAAAAACACATAAGAGGTATACAATTATTGTATAGATTAGTGTCTAAGCACATAATTTGGGCTAGGGTTTCCTAGTATTGTTCTATCAAGACGTAGTTGACGTAAAGTTGATTTTTTTGTTTGTATTTATTCCCTGACCGACCTTATAGAATTATAAACAACATATTATGCAGGGTGGTCTACAGTAACCACCGCAGACGAAACGCATGGGTTCCTAAGGTCATTCTATGTCGAAAAAATTAAGGGGCAATTTTCTAGTTCATTTCAACTTAAAGCGTTTTTTTTTTATTTTGGCTCTATTTTCCTCTAACAGGACTTAACTATGCCAAACGCCGCAATTAACAAAATAAACATAATAAAAAATTAATATATTACGATTTTAATGGTTTTTAAGTCGTTTTCTCACTTTGATATCCCTTTTATGAGTAGTAATTTTTATAGGTTATTATAAAATCCCAGTTTATTTTCCTTAAGCAGCATACATTTTAATAAATAAAAAAGATCAAAATTCTAAGTTAAAAAAAATGTAATCTTCTTAAATATAAAAAACAAAGTCGGGTTAGTTACATTATTTATAACTCAAGAACTGCTGAACCGATTTTAATGATATCTAATTAGTTGGATTCGTCTTCCTTAGGAATAACAGAATGACTTTTAAAACTTCGGAAAATCATGGTCTCGAGGAGTTTTTCCATGTAATGAAAAAAAAAGAATAAAATCAGAAAAAAAATAAATCTCTATACAACACCATTTCTGATACACGATAGAAACAGAACACGGAATGTTGGTTTGGAAAATGCCAGCAGATGGCGTTGTGTACATCATACTTTGAGAGTTAATTCAAGTCTTTTCATTGCATGCCATTAACTTATCAGCATTTTTTAGAGTTTTCGATACTTATTGTATTTCATTTGAATTCGATTTAAATGAATATAAGTTGAAGATCGCGAAATACTGCATGTAAGGTTAAAAAAAAAAAAAAATTACTACAGAAAGGAATGCTTTAAATACAGCGCAAAATACAAAGAAAGTCATAGAAAAATGTGAGAAAATTCGTAGAAAGAAGTGTGAAAAGTCGAGCAAAATGTGAAATACCAAAGCCTACACCGTTAATAAGCGCGAAAATCGTTGAAAACCTTGGAGAATAGCAAGATAGGTTACGAAAAAGGCGTATAATACCACGAGGAAAAGCGTAAAATATCGCGAAGAAATGCGAAGAAAGTCACAAAGAAGCCTGAAAAATTGCGGAAAAAAGCCTGAAAAGTGGTTGAAAAATATGGACGACAGAAAGTGTGGAATATTGTGGATAAAAGCGCGGAATAATGATGAAGTGGTGAAACAACTTTTGAACCCCACGTGAATGATCGCGAAATACCGCATGGGAAGATGTGAAAAAAGCACTTACTACCGCGAGGAAGAGTGTAAAATACTGCGGAAAAAAAAGGTCACAGAGAAAAGCGTAGAACCGTGGAAGAGAATATGCAAATTCGCGGAAAAATATGAGACATACCGTGGTAAAAAATCGCGGAATTCCGTGGAAAAAGCGCGGAAAACGTCATGGAAAATTATTCAAAATACCGAAGACTAGCACAGTAAAAAATCGCGGAATACCATGGATGAAGAACTTTTAAACCCCCAGTTTTTTTTTATGACATGTTTTTTTCTCAGGTACTTAACACTTTTTCGCGACTTTTCAAGTATTTTCATTTGACGAAGGTAGATTTTTTGCAATGATTGGAAGTAAAAAAAAAATTAATTTGCCCCTAACTCCAGATTTTGGGGGTGTTACGAAATTTGTACGTACCGTTTTGTAATCAGCGCTCGCGTATAATTTTTTACCCTGTTTTTGTCACACAGTGTAATTTGTAGCTTTCTTATGGCTTCTAAAAAACACAGAATGACACTGCAATGATTTTATTTGCTTCTAGTATGGATGATTAAATGACTTCCACCATTAGAACGTCAAAAAATTGTACTTTCTTCATGTTTTTTTCTGTGCTGTTGGTTGTGTGGCAAAAAAAGAGTAAAAATTAGAACTTTTTAGAACTTTGAGGTCTTCCCGACCTCTTACATTGAGCTTAAATACCAAAATTTAATTTTTCTCTGCATAAGAGACAAATGCAGAGAAACTCGCATTTTTCCAAAAAGAAATTGGTAGGGGTTTAACTATTTTCTTTCAGAATTTTCTTGTCTCACAATCTTTGAGCTGTTTTTTTTTTTATTCAAAATGCACAATTTAAAGCATTTATGAGTACCGAAATTTTTGTTACGTTGCCCTTACTTAAGAATTTATAGTAGATATTAAATAATTGAAAACAAATTGATCTGCATATTATTTCAAAAGAAATTGATGAGTAAAATAGAATATCAAGTAAACCCCAATGGTAAAAGTCAATTACCTCGTTCTTTTATGACACATATCTAATAATCTATTATGATAATGACGATGCACAATTTCTACCGGTTCTTCAATATTTTTCAATGCAATTCTTAGAAAAAAGAAAAAAAAAAACATTTTTCAAAACAAATTGTTGTAAACAATTTATTCTATTGTGTAATTCTCGATGCAAAACAAAATAAAAGGCAAATAATGTGCGATTACCAATTCAAGAAAAACATCCGATAAATATACTCTTGTAGAAATGTATCTATACATTTTTCAACTATTTTATCGGATAAATTTTGGGGGAAAACACATGAAACAACAGTGAAGTGCATTCGCCACTAATTGGGATGTTTGTTTTTGATTTTCAAATTCGCTTGAAATTTACAAAAAAAAAAAAAAAAAATCTATAAAAAGACCACCAACAATGTTTTTTTGTACTTATTTATTTTTTTTTTTTCGTAAAAAACCTCTCGAGTTTGAACTCAATTGTCTCTGTCAAGTAAAAAATGTGTTTATATATTTATTGAAAAAGAAATGGAATTGAAGTCCAACAGAAGAGCAAAGAAAAAAAACTGAGAACATAAATAATGTTGATCGAGTTTGGGCGAATGCCAAAGTACGACTCAACTGCACAATTTGATTGACGTTTTTCGCTACTGTAACGTGTTTTAAAACCGAAAATGACAGAGCATCTAAATATAAACAAAAAATAAAATACGTATACGCCATACAGTTGGTTGGTTGGTTCGTTGGTTGGTTAATTTGTTTATTTATTATTTTTTTTTTCTCTCTCTCAACTATCCATCGGCATCAGCATCGAACCGGACCAAACGACCAACGAACGTTGGCAATTCACGTGATGACGGAATTTGATCAAAAAACCGAATTTCAATTTGATTTTACACCAAACTCAACCAATTCAGTGTCGGATTGAGGGTAAAGTAAAATAGGATCTTGTCTTTGGGGGGGCCGTACCTACTTCTATATTTTTTTGTGCTTCGATTTTTTCGAATTGCATGTTTTCAGTTACTCGTAAGATTGGAAACCCATATTTTAGCGTCCAATCGAAATTATCAAATATTAGACCAAATGAAATTCCAAAATTCAATTCAATTTTACTGATAAAAATTCCAAAAGTTTTCCACCCACTTAATTTACCCCCTTATTTGGGGCTACAATCATTTGTAAATAAACTAGTCCGGTCCTATTTGTATGGCGCTGACACTTCCTAATTGCAGATTCGATAACGAGCTGACACTGCCAACAAATTTGTTTTGCTTAAACGGTAAAAGTTAGAAATTGTTTTCCGACCAAAGCACGCTACATTTACAATATAGTATAAATTTAGAATATCGATTTGTGACCAAAAAAAAACATGGTGTACCCGAGTGAAACGATTAAATGTTTAGTTTAAGGTTGAATGATACCTTAACACGACATTTTATAAACAAAAATGAAGAAAAATAAGATAAAAATGTTTTCTTCTTTTTTTTTATTTTCTTAATTCTATTTGTCAGCAAATGTGCAGAAATGACGTTTGTTTGGTATAGAAAATATTTTTGGCAACATTTGTGCGTCATTATTGTGGAATTTGTTTTGAATGCTTAAATTTAGACTGGGGAACTACGTTAGTTGTAACACAATTCACAATAAATGAAAATGAGAATCATCTTTGTCTTTTAAATAATTGAGGTAATTGAGGCAAGCTACAAAGAAATCATTTTGAGGGAGGAAATAAACAAATTCAATGGGTAGTAACTTAGACTATTGCAGAATTTGGTTTAAGGCAAGGATCAAACTTCCAATTGGTGGCCTTTGGGAATAAGATACCCGATGTTATTTTCTTATAAACAAATTATCAATTTAAGGTTTAAAAAATATAAAACTACTGGTATCTCGAAAACACTTCTTTGGACAAATAAATGAATGTGATTTTATTGTTCAGCGACACAAAATGTATCTAAAAAAATACTTTTTTGTGCAGGTACTCTATATGAACTCAAAATTTGTAAGCTTGTGTAATTAGCCAGTTCAGGTTTCTTCAGGAGATCTCAGAAGGTACAAAATTAATCCATATTTTTTTCTAGTTTTTGACAGGTAATTTATAATGAGGAATTCTGTTCAGGTTGTTGAGTTTACTAAGTAATTAATAAGAGATTTTAAAAACATGTATGAAACATGAAAATAGTTTTTGAAACTCAAAAAAATGCAAATTTTCATCTATAAACTGATTTTTATCAATGAGAATTATACTCAATGCATTTCATAATTTTTAGTCAAAATGCAAAAAAATTGGATGGTTAAATTTTTCTTCATTTAAAAAAAAAACAAAAATAATAATCTTAGTTTTGAAAAAAAGATATACCTATATTTTTTTTTAAGTTTTATGTAACTTGGAATAGAAAATGACCCATGATGGGAGCTACAAAATTAATTTTTACCCAACAAATTTTGTTTTAAAAAGCTTCAATTTCTGGAAAAGAAAAAAATTGAAAATTCAACTTTTTTAAAAATTTTGACCGTACAGATCTTATTTTAGGGGAATTTGTCTTTTTTGAATTTGTAATTTTTATAGGTTTTGGAAGGTCACATTTGAGCTAACTTTTTTCAGCAAAAACTTGAATATTTCAAAAAAGTGCTTGAGCTAGAAAATTGAGGTTTGGGCAACAAATTTTGGTTTGGAAAGCTACAATTACTGGCAACAAAAAAAAAATAAAAAAAATTCATTATTTTTAATCAAATAATTTTATCAAATTATTTTTTGTGCATCAAATTAGCAATTGAAAAGCTCCAGTTTTGGACATCAAAAAAATAATAATTTTCCTACTTTTTTCCGCTAATTTCAGTCTTTTTTTAGCGGAATTTTAAATAACTAAAAATATAATGTAGTAACGAAGTTTATGCTACTTCAAAGCATTTAAAAAGTTACAAATTTGAATGCCAACCACAATAATTTTTTTTTTATTATTTAAGATTTTGTCCGCTAACTTCAGACTTATTTTAGCTGAAAATTCAATAGCTCAACAACCATGCTAGTTACAAATTATTGGTTTGCGCACCATATTAGCATTTAATTAGCTACAATTACTGAGATTAATTTTTTTTAATTCGCCAAAGTAAGGGACTTTAAAAATCCACATTTTTTTTGACCCAAAACAACATTTGGCACGATAATGCTAATTTACTTTACTCTGAGTTTTCTTTGTGCCAAAATAAAGGTTACTATGCAATTACATTTAACTATATTGCCTGGGCTATAAATACTTGTGTCAAACATTTTTTCGGGTGGAGTTTGCAATCTTGAATAAAAAACTAACTTTTCTCTTAATATTAGCGTAGGGACTTCTACGAAGTAGTTTTTACATTTTTACATTTTCCTTAGAGCTATCATTAAAAAAATTTATTTTTTTAAAAATTTAAGAGTTTTTTTTTTAATTTTAATTATCAATTAACTTTATAGGCTAATGCTCCTTACTATTTACAAGAAATCTAAGTTTTCGTACGAAATATAGTTTAGGAGATATTGCCTATTAAAGGGGAAGTCGCAATTTTATGTTTGCTTATGGCCAAAATATTGACTAATTTCAAAACTAGTTTTATCTAAAAACTAGTTTTGTAAAGTTGAAAAGTTGCATTTTCTTTATAAATCGTTATTATTTTCGAGTGTTTTAACATTAAAGACCCCAAATCTGAAATTAGTTATCTTAAAAATTACCGATTAGTCAAAATATTGCCTAAGGAGCCTAAAACTCCAAAAAACTAGTTTTGAAATTAGTCAATAATATGGGCGTTATTATTTTAGTGAGTACTATCGTACATTTTGAGCCCCTCTAAAAAAAAAAACATAATTTTTTTCAAAAATCCAATCTACAAAGTCAAAAATTACTGGTAAAATTACTTTAAATAAATGGTTTAGTTTGTGTAAAATATTTTGAGTTTACTTAAGACCACATAATTACAATGATCATTTTATCCAATTATTTAGCTCGCTATTAAGTGAGTTTACAACTTAAAGTATCAGAATTCCTGACTTTCGTTTATTGACCCAATTAACTGCAAAGAATTTCACTGTTTAAATTTATATTTCCCTGTTGACACTTGATTTGTTTAAATGTTTGTCTTGCAATACATAGTACTTATGTATGTTTTTCTTTGCTGTGTTGAGTATTTACAATGCAAATTTAAAAATACCACAGAAGCTTTGTTTTTATTTACATTTTTATTTAAGAGGGAAAAAGTCATGCGTCACACAAAAAAAACCGAAGCTTTTTATTCCGAGAGAAGAAATTATATTGAACTTTGATTTTCTTCAAGTGGAATCGAAATTGAATAAAAAAAATAAAATTAATTTCGAAAATGTGTGTAGATCATCACGTAAGTCAAGTAGATAGATTTTTATTAAATACAAAAAAAAAAGAAAATTCTATATAAATTTAATTACAAATTTTGTGATCAAAAATAAAAAATGGTGAAAAAATTATATTTTTAATTTTTCTTTATAAGAAAATTAAAATTCAAAATTATAAAACATCATTTCGAAAAATGACAAGGCCATTTATTTTGTTTTTGTTTTAATTTGGAAAATATAATGAATTCTTTTCTTGAAATTTTTGTTTACAGTTCAAGGACAGAAAGATTTACTAAACATTCATTCAATTTTTTTTTTATTTTTAAGAAAAACAAAAAAAAAAAACATCTTTGTTTGTTTCTTGAGGGAATTCCTTCAACGATTTTGTATTATATTTTATAGTAAATTGCTACTTTTTTGTTTGACCTTGTCTCTTCGAATGACGTCTGTCATGTTTTGACGACTTGTTATTGACAGATGAATTTTGTAAATGTTTGAGTAATACTGTTATAAGTAGGAAACCATATGGATGTTCAGATAAATTGCCTGAGTAATCAGATAATATAGTACGAAAAGTATTCTTCTTATTTTTCATACCATAAAGTCAACAAGAAGGTGATTAAACACAAACTGCTGACTAATTTCAAACATGAAAGATTAAAACAATTTTTTTAGATGAAAGTTTTTCAGATTGCGAGTCAACTATTTATCTTAGTCATAATAAGCAAATATCTAAAAAAAATAACAGTGGTATATATTCATTTATATAAAATAAAAGTATTTAAATTTTTGTTGTTTTAAGAATTTGTTCTATTTAGTTATCCAATTTTTGTCCATGTAAGGAATTGAATTAAAAAAACAAAGACGAAGACCTATCACGTTTTGTAGAGTTTGTTCCACTGAAAATTTTGAAAATTTTGTAACACCCCCAACATCTGGAGTTACGGACAATAAACTGTTTTTTCACCTTCATCCATTGCAAATAAAATGCACGTTTGGGTCGCACGTACTTGTCTAAGGTTCGAAGTTGCTGTGTACCTTAAAGCGTCTTATATTTACAGGGTGTCCCAAACGTCGTGACAGTCATCAGAAAAACAATTTAAAAAAAATTGTAACTATGTAGTTTTTGAATCATGAGCATTCGAAAAAAAATGGTCACCCTTAGACGGTCTTTCAAGTTCCGTGATTACAAATCATAATTTTTCCCAATCTTTTTTGTTGTTTTAAGACCTGGAATAACATGCTAACAAAAGCATTTAAAAATTTAAAGACACCTGCACCAGTTTTAAAGAAATTATCACTAAGTACTCAAAAATTTGTCATGACCCTAATTCAATGGACTGTAGTGTAAGAAAAATGTACTACGAAATTTTGGCAAGTTACCTTAAAAGTTGGCGTTTTCAATTTTAATTTAAAAATAATGTAACATTTAAAAAAAAAATTCATATTTCTTAGTACATTTTTTTTTTTACACTACAGTCGATTGAATTAGGGTCATGTACATATTTGGTCAAAAAAGTGATAATTAATTTAAAACTGGTGCAGGTGTGTTTAAATTTTTGAATGCAATTGTAAGCAGGGTTATTCAAGGTTCCAAAATAAAATTGATAAAAATTAAGATTTGTAATCACGGCACTTGAAAGACCGTCACAGGGTGACCATTTTTTCTTAATTTCTTTTCAAATACCCAAAATTTAAGAATGTATTTTTGTTGCTACAATTTTTTTTATTATTTTTCTGAAAGCTGTCAACATCCTCACAAAGTTTCAGCTAAATCAAAAATGAGGCAGCTTTTCCGATTGGACGTTTTCATATGGAATGACCCTGTCACGACCTACCCTATTAACCGTTTTCGTTTCGATGTTGACTTTTTGGACACCCTGTATATATTTTTTTTAAATAAATAAATTACATAAAAAATCTATAAAAAAAATAAATTCCATTACTAAAATGGCATAAAAATTAATTTTGAATTGTTTTCAGCTTTAAACTGAGTATGCCATTTAATTAAATTACATAATATACTTTTTAGAAAAAAAAATTTGAAAATCGTTGGAGCCGTTTAAAAAAAAAATAATTTCGTATATATAAAATTCTCAAACCTTGTTTATCGAAAAAATATTAATGGACACCTAAAACCAAGATTAAAAAATACATACAGTCATCCGGTTTCGAAAATTGATTTAAAAAAAATTGAAAAAATTATTCTTTTGAAATTTTTGATATCAAATAATTTTATTCCCTGTAAGAAATTTCACCAAAATCGTTTGAGCCGGTGAGGAGAAACTAAGAAATGAAAAAAAAAGTTCTAAATATTTCTTTCATTTCAAAAGTACGGCCTAACAAAAGTAAGTACATTTTTGCTTATCAAAATCGTTGAAGCCGTTCTTGAGAAAATTTTATTTTTCTATATTCGTTATGTGGCAGGGACCCTTAATTTTGGACCTAAAAATAAAATTTCAGTTTTTCCTTTAGGGAATTGTCCAAGACCTTAACCACCGAATTTGAAGAAATTTGAAGAAAATAGGTTTAGACCGTAGCTCGAGGTATACACAGACAGACATTTAGAAAAGCGAAAACACTTTTTTTGCATTCTTTATCATCGTAATGTTATGTCTAAAATTGCTCTACAAAAATTTTACGAGCCAGATTTTTACTTGCGATATACATACTATGTTTATCTCAAGTAAAAATCTAGCTCAGTCAAATTTATATCTTGGACCTTTTTAACAATGTAAAATGTGGTTCGGTTTAAACACCTAAGCTTTATTAACTGAAAAATTTCAAAAATTGCAGTTTCATTTACCCAACTTCGACATCAATTTAAGGCAATTGTTTTTATAACAATATGATGTTTTGAAAAATATATTCTAAAATAATATTTATTTCCAAGCCAAATGATGTATTTTTCATAAAAATCGCTTGATAATTGGCTTAGATTTCTCAATTTTACGATTTCAACCGAAATACAAATTCGAACGTTTAGCTACCGAAAAAATTATTTTCGATTATTTCTCAAATAAATAGGAATTTTGGAGAGATTCTTACACTGATTAAAATACCTATTGTAAAAATTCCATAACACCCCAAAATCTGGAATAAGGGCCAAAAAACGGTTTTTTGGACCTATATCCATTTCAAAAATCGTTTTTTGCCCATATTTTAGGGGTGTTACGAAATTTTGACATACCGGTTTGCAATCAGTGGAACAAGCTCTACAAAAAGTAATAGGTCTCCGCCCACTTTTTTTTCCTGTTTTTGTCATTCAGTGTAATTGCTTCCAATTTCGCTCAAAAGCTAATCAAAATTTGTGTTACCTTCTTTTCTTAGTGCAAAGTTATCCACAGTCACGTGTGTAACCAGTTAAATTACAAAACACTTAAGAATTATGATTTTATAATAAATATAGAAAAACAAATTGAGTAATGTGCTCAATGAATACAGCTGATCTACCACACACAACCTTATTCTTGTTCTCGATTATAAAACTCAACAACAACAAATAAAGTTTCAATTTCCATTGGGTTAATAATAATTTCCATATCTGTGCTGTTTCAGTAATTAAATCCAGAAAAAGCAAACAACGTATGAGTTTTTCAAGCTTAAAATCAAACATAGAAAATGAAAAAAATAAATAAAACCAGTCACCTCTCGTTTACACTGAGAAGCTTTAGCAGAAACACCACAATGAAACGGCTATAACCGTTCTAAATATTCAAGATTATTAAAAAAAAAAGACAGATTTTAATTATTCAATTCAAAAATAAATAATAAATTAATTCAAAATTAATATTCAACTCACACACCCCCAGAGCCAGAGCCCGCTCATTTTATATCGTATCAGTCATAAAACTATGTACCATGCTTAACCCTATAACCGATGAAGCACCTATAACACTTGCGTATGATTTTGGCGCGATATTTTCTGTTTATTATTTTCGCAATAGAAACTTTAAGGGACTATTATGGTTACAAAATAAAAAAAAATGGATATTTAAGAGGAAATTAATTTTTATCCAAAAACTTTTATGTTTTTAAAATTGCTTTTAAAGCTATCGAAGCACCTTTAATGGCATGACAAGAGATATCATTTGAAAGGTCAGTGAATGGTCGAGAAAGGTCAAATGTTAATTTTAATTGATCAGCGATAGAACATTTGTATCCATATTTTAACTTTAAACTTAAAGGGCGTATGTGGAACATTTTCCCCATTGAACAAATTAAATGATAAACATTTTTGTGTCGCTGGTCGAAAAATTAAACCGGTTGACCTTTGAAGGCTATTCTCCGACCTTTAAAATAATATAATTGATATTCTCTCTTTATTTCAAGCAGATTCGATCGCTCCCGTGAGCATGGCTTTTTTAGATGTAGATTTTTTGTTGTATGCGAGGGCTTCATGACGATCAGCATTTTGGCTAATTTCGATATGCTAAGTTTCATATCTTAATAGAACTCCATAGAGAGATACTGGGGGCCTCTCTGATGTATACAAGTTATATTTTAGAAGATTTTATAACTCCAAAATAAAAAGAGAAGATATCTTCGGAAGAAGAGATAAAAAGTACAACCTGCACGAAATAACTTCCAACAAAGCATTCAGGTTGATCGATCTGCTGCGGGGCGCTATTCCCAAATCTTAATATTACTCGAAGAAAAAAGCACTATTAAAAATGTTGACATCAGACTCTGCTTCGATCGAGTTTCTTCTAAGCTCTTAAGAAGATCTAGACTACTAGCAGCCAGTATTGACAACCAGTGACAACATTGGCAAGAAACCTTCATATATGCCGCCACTGACATTTCTGCAAACTGTATAACGGTGACAATCACGAAACGAATTTCGATAATCGGGAAATTGTACTAATCAACAATTCCGTGTGTTTGCGATGGTTCAAAGGCTGAGATGTTTGTTCATCGGAATGCAAAGGATTTGGGTTTTCTAGATTCTGGTTTTCTCCAACGCTAATCGCGTTTCTGGTATCAGGTTTCTCGACCCGGAACGAGTTCTGGTTTCTTGTTATACGGTTTTTGGGTCTAGGTTTCTCATCCGCATTCAAACAGCTTTCACTGGCATCAAACGGCTTTCGCCGGTAATCAAACAGTTCTCGCCACTGTCAATCAAAAAGCACCCGCTGGCATCAAACAGCTTTAGCTGGCATCAACCGACTTTCGCCAAAAAGCAAAAGGTTTTTACCAGCCATCAAAGAGCTTGCGTTAGCAGTTAATATTGAGTTTTAGTATCCTCAGTTGGGGGGAAGTCAATTAAATTATTTATTGTTCATGGGCTTGCTTATTCGCAAAGAGGAGCTCTTCGTTGTTAGCAAACTCACGCAGGCATCTGATCAGGGTAGGTTGAAGGCTAACAGTTTTTCAAGACCTCATCGATCAGTGATCACAGCTTTTGTCTTCCCTGGCCAGGACCACACTTAACCATTCCACAAACAATTTAGGTCATAAAAGTGATGGTATTAAAACGGCTCTAACCAGCGCTGATTGGGCTTTTTGAGCAAGTGGTCTATAGAAGCAGCTATTTCTACCTCCCTCCCTATGCAAATGAAAGCAATACTTAATCAAGTTCTTGCGACTCAGTCGTACACTTAATACGAGTAGATTTCTTAAAGCACAAGACTAGTATTATACGGGGAATCAAAAGCGACAGATGAAAAAACAAAAAACAAAAATTAATTACACTTGCAATCGTAATAAAATTTAAAATTTGCATTTATCTGTCAAATATTTGCATTCGTAATTTGTTTATCAAAAGACATTGTACGATGTATTGGATCGGAACGGCCGGCACGGGCACGGTGTGCGGCAGATGAATAAAACGGGAAGGAATCGCACAAGGTCGATAGGTAAGAAGTGTTGCAATGGGAGGGAAAAAAAACAGTTCGTAAACAGTGTACGATAGATGGTTAGGCAATAATTTCAGAATTCGACATTCATTTTTATATATCTGCTGTTGTAGTAGGTATCGGTTGAGATGGATATTATAAAAGCTATTTACTGTGCCCCGCGTCGGTTGATTTGTTTATATCTTTTAACAATCAGATACACATTATATGTATAGTAGATTGTAGTACCTATAGCTAGTTTTTGTTTAGAAAGTGGGTGGGATGATATAAATTATTATTAGAATTTTGAAACACGTACTTTTAGAAATGGTTTCGTGTGTGAGCTGTTATAGGGTTGTGCTATGAGAGGAAAACTGTTTCTGGGGGTTGAGTAGGTCGAAAAGAAAAACAATTATTGAAAGTTAAAAATTTATTTATTCGATGCATTTTCTATAAAGAAATTTATTACGCTTTTAAATTTGCGAAGAAAATATTAGCGGTTTTGTCTATCTTTACATTGCTTATTGTGAGTAGACTTAGGATTTTTTAAATATTGAATATGATTATTGTTTGACTTGACTATAGATAAAATCCCCGAATAAAAATGGTCAATTTCACTCTTTGTAAATCAAATTCGCGTTTTCTTATAAAAAAAAAAAAATCGATTTCGTGTTAGAATTTGTTGATATTTTGTTTTCATAAATAATATGTAAAAGCATACTCAATTTTGGAGAGGTGAATTTGATTTCCAAAAAAGGTGAATTTAAGTTGAAAAACCTGTTAATTAACTAAAATTGATAAAGATTATAGAAGAAAACCCGGAAAACTGCTTACTGCTTATGAAAATATTGTCAGGAAGTATACAGCTAGCGCGTTATGTTAAGACACGGACCATACCGAGGTTCAAAAATAAGCTTTAAACACACAAACTGTCAAGACACAATTTGAACACATTTATTTGACGTAGATCTAACGCACCCGCTATCCGCCTCTGGAACGTTGTTGTAGTTATGAAAGAAGTAATAAAGAACAGTGAAACAAAAAAAAAAAATCCCAATAACTCGAAAATAAGTTCGAATTAGTTTATTTGAAAGAAAATCAGAAATTGAAAGAAAATCGAAACTAAACGCCATTTTTGTTTTTCTGTTTCAGGGTTCAAGGAACAATAAAATGCTTAGAAAACCATGTTAATAATTTTTGTGATGCCATATGCTAATATGAATGTACTCACAGTCGTTAGAAAAAAAAATATTTTTTATACAAATATATGTGGCAAATAGGCAGAACAGCTCAGACCATTTTTTTCGTTTTGAGAAAATTACGTTTTAGTATTTAAACTTTTGCACAGAAGTTTTGAAAAAGAATTATGGTTTTGTTTTAAGCACATTGTGTTAAATTGTTGTTCTTTTTCCTATTGGCATTAAAAAGAAATAATTTTTTGGTGGACATTTGTGGACTTTTTTGCCACAATAAATTGTAAAAAAGTGGACTTATGTTATTACAAAATGTGTTAATTACAGCTTAACTATAATTTTTCATAATCTGTCAAAAACTCATTTTTGCGAAAATAGACTTACATATGTTGTTCTGCCTATCAGCCGCGGATATAAAAACTAACTGGCCCGAAAAGACGTTGCCCTGCCCTTAACTATAATTTTTGTTTTGTACTTATATTTGGTGTCTTTTTACCCAATAATTAATAAAATTTGATATTTACTAAATAATAATTACAGTATAGCTATCTGACACGCCAGGCCTTTCATTTTCAGTAATTGGCTTAGTAGTTTAAGTATTTTAAATGATTTATTTCAGTACTTTGCATTAGGTACATAATATTTTGTTTTTTTTTTTCCATTTGGGGCATAGACAAAGTTTGTAAAAAAAATACACAACGCGGAAGAGTGTTGAAAAGGTGTGTAAAGTCGAAGAAAAAAGCGTGAAAAGTCTTTGCAAAAGTGTGAATTACCTCAGATAAAACGTGTAATGTCGCGAGTAAATGCGCGGAATTTCTCTTCTATACAGAACAAATTTGGCCCAAATCCACTTTTTACCATCAATTATTTGTTGTTTTTATCATACCTATTATGGAATTCGCAAATACCGCTTTTTATTCCGACCTTCCATCTTTTTCTCTATTACTTTCTCGGTTTTTGCCACGGTAGGGGAGAGTAGGTACGAAAGTAACGTGGAACGGTTGTAACATTGAGTTTTAACAAAAACCTGGGAACGTTTGCGTTCATTTTTAAATGTAGAATTCTTCTCAATTTAGTCGTGAATGCACCCACAAAAATTCAAATGTCAAAGTACTGAATTGTGCCACATAACGTTTAAAATGTAAAATTTGTATGAAAAAGGTAATTTTTTTTGCCAGTTTTGCAATTAATTTTTGTCAAACAATTATTTTTTAATAAAGTGGTAGCGGTCTAACTAAAGTTGATTTTCTCCTGAACTTAATGGAGTAAATCTTCCTATTATCGACTCAATAGTTTTTTTTCAATCGATTTTTTTATATAATAACAAGGGATGTGGACGTTTGTAACATTTTTTGAGTGGACGTTTGTAACAAAAACTACATCAGCAGGGTCAGTGAATTTCAGTCACAAGATATATTTAGCATCGATTAAACGGGTCTTACAACTACTGTCTATAAACCAATAAAGATCATTACAAAAATCGTTACAAAATCAATTCGGAGCCATTTATCCGAAAATACAAAAGGAGGATCCAACGTCAGTATTGAAGTTGCTAATAAATCAAAATGGATGTAATCGGAGTTCATTAACCTAATGGAACACCTAGTAAAACATTTTTAATTTTGGATTTGTACAGTAAATGTGAAGTTAAACCAATATTTCTTGTTTATTCTATTACATTTATATGGTGTTACAACCGCCCTTTCATCGTGTTACAATTGGTACACCGGAAAGGACGATTGTAACATTCGACTTTCACCTCTTTTACATAGCATGGTTTCGTAGAACATAGAAAGTCAAAAGACAAATTAGTATTTAACTATAGCCAAATGTCCACTCATCAATATACGCGTTGTTTTGTTTGGCTATGAATTTTGGTTTAAAAGTTATGGCACAAAATATACAATTTGTTACTTTTGTACCCACTCTCCCCTACTAAGCGCTTTTTTCATGCCTATTCCCATGCTATTTTCTCCGATATTCCGCGACCTTTTACCAGTACTCCGCACTTCTTTAACGATATTCCGTGCGGTAGTCCTCGGTATTTCGGATTTTTTATTTCTTTTCAAAGTGATGAAAAGTGGTGGAATAAACACCACTTTTCATCACTATTTTTCATCATTGCTTTTTCCCGCAGTATTAAGCCCCTTTTCAAGATTGCCCATACTATTTTCCTGGTATTCCGCGATGATCATAATAAAGCTAATTTATGTTTCATAATTTTTGCTGCTGTTTTCCTGGCAGCCACCTTAAAATAACCTAACCTTGTTTTCTGTGACTGGTGGTAGTCGAGGAGGAGATCTAACTGTAGACTAGTACATCCCTGATATTCTGCTAGATCACGTTGTTCCTCATGCTGAATTTATTGGCGCAGATATAATGATAATGTAAGATAGTACTCGATGCTACTCTACACAAAAAACGGTCGGATTAAACAAATTTAAGACTTTTGATATTTTCGAATAGATGCCATTGTCAGAAATGGACCAAATTGAAATGGGACCTAATGGAGGCCACCAGCTTTCAAATACAAACCCTCAAAATCGATCCAGTCAGTCAAAAGTTCTGAGCTAACAAACATTTAATAAATAATAAAAAGAAAACAATCGAATTGAAAATTCCAAAAAAAGACACAGTCCACGAACTCATTAGGTCAATTAAAAATCGCTTATAATTAATAACACTGTGCTCGAAAATGCAACTTTATTATTACCAACAGACTCATATCTACCAAAGATAATTCGGGTGTACTGAACATAATGGCATACATAGTTTTTCTCGATTAGGTCAAATAGATATCTAAAAAATCGATAATATTTTGTAGGAAAAAGCTTCTCAACAATAGACATAACATGAGTCTTATAAATCCCCAGTGTGATGTTCTTATATTATTAAAAAAATTAAGAAAAACGGAACAAAATATGTTATTACTTTCCGAAAAACGGTTTTTAATGTATGAAATTGATAATTTTGTTGTTGAAATATTTAACACAGTAAATTTGTGATCAAAAAGGGCCCTAGAGGAAAAGTTTTGGGGTAGTTTTAATTTCTTTCATACTTCATGTTTTTGGGGTTGCTGAATCCGTTTGTTGGTGCTTTTTAGATATCAATAGGGCATTGTTTCTGGGTCAAAATAAAACTGAACAATAGTATTACATCTTACTTATTTGTAAGGTATACACCCCTAAAAACATATAGTATGAAAGATATTAAAACTGCCCCAAAACTTTCCTTGTAAAAACACCATTTAACTGGTTTAATTTCTTCAACCTGTAATATTCTATTGAAACAACATATGTATATAATCAGTGAACACCAAAAAAATGGTGGGGATTATAGATAATTTCTGGCTTTTCACGCCAAACTTCAGTGGCAAAAATCTTTCTTTTTTGACCTAATCGAGAAACACTAAGTATTCCATTGTGTTCAGTACACCCGAATATGAGCGCAGTCTGCCTCTGTCTTTTGAACTAGTACAGTGTAATTAAAGGTTAAGAATGCAATATTTTGGGTCTAACGGCACAAAGGAAGAAAAAACCATCTAAACGAAAGGGGAAATTTTCTCAGAATAAAAAAAAAAAATATTAAAGTTGATTTTGTTTAAACACGACGGCAACACTAACAGTAAGTAATATTAATGACTTTAATACTAATTCTAAACTACATTTTTGCTAATGTTGAAAAGTTTTATTTATGAAATTATTTAAACCAAATAAGTGATTGGGAAATTTTATATGTTTGATTTGTTACAATTTTTCAAAAACTAACTTAAAACTTATTTTATTAAAAAAAGGTGTTGTGTTGCTATTATTTTTTTCAATTTTGAACTATTTTGCTTGGAAAAAAAAAATAGAAAAAATAATAAAAAAAAAAAAATACTCGCCCAAATTAAGGCCACTTAAAAAGAAAATTCATGAAAAACGATACAGCTGCACAAGAGAAAGCCGGTAGGTAATTAAAAAAAAATTTCTTTAAGGGGATATCTCCGCAACCACAAAAAGTAATCTTCCATTTTCCCATATAAAATAAAATAGTAACAACAAGATACAGCAGCACTTCAATGGCCTATACTCATTGAGTTGCATTCTTATGGAATTTTCCTAAGCTTTGATGCAAATTTTATACTTCTACATCCACTTCTACTATAAAATGATAAATGAAAAAAATATATGTCTTCCATCACGTAGCTGATTAAATTTCAATATAAAATTAAATTAACGCCGTCCAAGTAGTAGGTAGGTACACGAATTTACTTTATACTTCAACCCTTGCATAAATACCGAGTTTTTTTTTTATATTAGAATGGAAATAAAGTTGTCAATCTACAATATCTATTCGTGTAATCAAATAGCTAAATTATCATAAAAGTTTTCAATTTACAAACACACGATCATCAATCAAAATGTAACCAAGTAGTAGGTATAGCAACTGCAGCAAGAGTGTAATAAATAGTAATGTTCGGGGAGAAGTGGCAGCAATACAATATAAACAATCATCAATTAAAAAACATTTGTACTCGTTCAAAAGATAGAATCTATCTAAAACCAAATGACTTCGATTAACAGAGAAAAAAAAAAACAATTATTTTTTTATACCACGTATTAATTATCCAACATAGTAGGCATCATGATTTTGTTATTTCTCACACATTAATCGCACGATATAATCCATTTAATGATGTCAATACACTTTTTTCTATCTCTGTTGATCGGGGACGGGTGATATATTTTTTTTTTGCTCGCGAAAAAACAAAGGTTTCACGCTACAAAAAAAAACAGAGATCTATAAATTTGATTGATACAAATTAACGCGCACTGCTGCGTTGATGTATCGCGAGAGAGATCAATTTCACTCAATATGGCGAGAAATCACGACGCACTCTTCTCTCTGACGACACGAATCGGGTTCGGGTGTGGTGATCTTCAATGACGGCCGTTAAAATCGATACTGATTCTTATTTTTCTTCAAACTAACGTCTCAATTCAGCTTTAGAAAATAAAAAAAAAAACAATTAAAGAATTATATATGCATATTTAAAAGACAGGCAGCATAAAGTACTATTCAAGTTCTTTAACAGGAGCGGCACGATGTCTCAAAACGAGGACTGATTCATCTAAGGCGCTATTGTCCAGCCATTTGGTGGTAAGAAAGGGTTGCCACACAATTAGACATTTTTGTTTGCAAAGGTGACCCTGCAACCACGGAAATTTTGAAGAATCACAGAAAAGAATATTAGGGAAGAAACAATTTTCTCTCATTTTGCAAAATGGCGGCTTGTGCGGAAAACATACGAGGTGGCGAAGTGATAACTCGCAAAGACATCTATGACAAAGACATACTATGCGACTGAGTATAAGAAAAGAAACTTAATTGGTTCAGTGAAAACATGAATTTTCATACTACTACTACAATTTCAAATTTTTTTTTAATGAAAATTTAACTCAACGTATTTAACTTTTAGAATGAATAATTTTCTGTCTAGAAAATCAAAAGAAAAAAAAAATTTTAATAAAAAATATATTCAAAAACTATATAATTTTTTTTACAAAATTAATCAAGCAAAAAAAATCAGCAAAACTATTAATTTTAAAATATCATTTTGTAGGCCAGCCCTGTTTAAAAATAAAAGCTTTCTGCTCGCAAAACTTTTTATATTCTCCCAAGGCTGCTCTGACGTCTCTTATCAGCCAAGAGGCTGATAGAAAAAGTGTTAGTATAGTTTTATCCAAGGTTGCCAACTAAATTGAACCACTTATTTAAAATGGTTAGGTTTATTCCCATACTTCTCATTTTCAATAAAAAAAAAGCATTAAAATCTTTTACAGTGATGTGCGTAAAATAATGGGAATTTCCAAAATGTATGAAATGACAGATTAATTTCTCTGGAAATTTTGTTTCCCATACCACAATAAATTCGGAGAAGAAAATTCCCTCCATGTTTAAGTCCCCAAATTTTTATTCACGATAGCCCCCAATAACTGTGGGTTTACAATTTGAATAATAACTTGCCCGACCAGCACTCGAAATTCGAGTCCCAATTTATTTGTTATTTTATTCTTTCAGAAAATCACCGATAAATGTACAAACTTTGTATGGTGTAAATTATACGCTCTTTTGAGCAACAGATGTCGCTAGTGTATGTGTGAAAACTTTTTCACTTTTTGCAAAAGGTGCCGATTGTAGTAAACGCTTAATGTTTCAAAATATTATTGTAAAAGCTTAACTAATAAAAAAACGCCTAATGTTTTGAGTTTATTATTCATTTAGGGGGGTTCCCATTCAACAACGTGTTCATCAACTTCATTCGTGATGGCGTGTTCGTGTAATGTAAACGAACCTTAATGTGAATCCATCTTAATGTTTTGAGTGACATGGATTTGACATTATATGGGGGTAGTCAATTTGTCATTTTTTTTTTTTTGTTTTTCCTCGCATTTTTTTGCAAATTTTAATTCATTGTTTAAAACAATTTCGATGTAAAATATTTAAATAATTTGTGCCACTGCACATTTATGCCAAAATAGCTTTCGTTTGATATGTAATTTATACCCCTTCGGTTCGTGTGGGTCGCGTAAAGTGTTCCACAAAAATAGTTGTCGCCGTTTTATTTTATTACACTTTGACGTTAGAAAATACTTTTAAGAAAAGTCAACAATCCGAGAAGACTCCATTTAAATTGTGAAGAGAAGTATTATGCTATATTTTATAAATAATACAAATTTAGTTTTCATAGAGTAGATAGAACTCAATGTTCAAAAAAAAACTTCAATCTTTTTTTTTGTCATTAATAAGTGGCAACACTGTTTCGCAACAACTATCAAAAATAATACACAAATACATACTTGAAACATTAGAATAAATAAATTTATCATTTTGTGTATTTTATATACCTGACCTGACCGAATTTCGAAATAATGTAATGAAAATGCGATGAGGCCAACGACTTCTTTTTTTTTTTGAGATAAAAGTATTTTAAAATCAAAATGTCAACAAAACGTGGATAGTTTTTTTTTATGAAATGTAAAATTGTAAAGTGCCAAAAGAGAAAGAATAAAAGAGAGAACTGAAAAGAGCATAGTAAGTGAGAATTAATTAAACAATCTTTACACTTTTATATGTGTTTGTTGATTTGAAATATAAAAACTTTTTATAGAAAGAAACTTTCAAAGAAGGTCAAGAAAAATTAAAGCTTATAAAATTAATATGTGTTTATATTTATTTTGTTTACAAAGAGTAAAAAATGTTATGTTAAGTGATGAGCTTTAGAGAATAACAAAAATAAAAAGAAAATATATTTGTGAGTATAGACCACTGCAAATACATGAGTTGAAAAAAAGGGTTGAAATTTTGTTTGTATGTTCAAAAAAGGTATTGAATATACCGGAAAGGAAACCGGAAGAAAAGGAAAGCCAGTTTAAGCCACGATCTAATACTGCATTCTGTTTTGGTTTCTTGATAGAATGGTCAATTTGTTTACTTTTCAATATTTTAGAAACTCACAAAATAAGATCTCGCCATCAATATGTGAATTATGTCCATATAAAATACAGGTAAACTTGAGTTTTTTTTTTCAAACTTCTATTACTTAGCAGCATTTAATGCCAATTTAATGTTCTAAACAGCAAAATACTCTGAATGAAATTATCTACAAAAGTGGCCATCACGACGTAATTGTAAGTTACATCCGTGAGACAGTAAAATTCAATTTTGTCATGAATTTTGTGGTTTTTCGTTTTTATTGCATAAATATGCCGAGTTTGTTTTATTGGTCAATATAGTTTTTGAGGTGCGCTTTTTGAATTTTTACACTGCCACCTTACCAGATAAGTCCCCTTTTGGTTCCATTTTACACTTATTTTAAGTAAAAAACTGCCTTTAGATCAATTAAACTTTAAAAAAAAAATCTCAAAGCAATTTTCTTAAGTAAACGGTTTAAGTGCACAAAATATTCTCATTTGTAAAAATATTGGTGTAATTAAGTTTGAGGGCGCACAGTCATTGGATAGTTCTATCTAAAAAATATAAAATCTGAATCTTATTACATAAAATTATTAGACGTATTAGACGAAATAACAAGAACTATCATGGAAGTAAATTATTTTTTGAAAAAAAGTCGTCTTACTACCAAGTTTTGTATTAAAAAAAGTACTATGTTTTCTGAAAACTAAGAGATTTATCGATTCTCTTATAATTCGACTTTAAAATGTTTGTACAACCCCAGCTTTTTGGATGAGGTTTTACCAACTACCAGGAAAACAGAATTCATTTGTCATAATACGTAGAAAGTCACACAACAAAAGTTTACATGCAAAATTTTTACGACGCTTACTTCTAGGGTGCGTTTTTGGTTAAATTATAATATCGCCAAAACCGTTTATGCAGAACATATGTCAACAAAATGAGCTTTTGGATTCTTCACAAAAAAATGTTGAAAAATCCATTAAAATCTGTTTTTTTTTTTAAAGCACAAAATATCCTTTTTATATGGATTTTCCTCTGATTACTACCTTATTTACACTATAATTAACCAGTATCAAGAGTAAAGTATCAAGAGTAAAGAGGTTCCATACTGCCCTCTAAAATAGAGGTTTTTTTTTGAAGTGTACATCTCAAAAACTCCGGAATTTTGAAATGTATGGTGATTTTTTTTTTTAAATAAGGGTTTAAAATGTGACTATGCATTGATGAATAAAAATCCCAAATCTGGTTTCAGGTGATGTGGAATAAGTATTTCAGCAGAGTCGGCTCAATTGTTTTGAATATATACTAGGTCAACCGAATCTAATAGAGCGCTTTTCTACAGAACAATCACATATTTTAAAAATCAATAAAAAAAATGTACCTACGTGATAGAATTTTGCTAAAATCAGACTAAGATTCAGAAAAGGCCAATCTTGCATAATTTCAAAATATTCTATGAAAGACAAAAAAAAAACTTAATTTTTGCAGATTAGTGCTGTCAAAAAACATGTAATTTGATCTTTTATTTAACTCTGTTGTGTTTCTATAATTTTGTTTCTGCTTTAATTGAATCGGTGAGGATAAAAACCGTCCATAGTTTATTTTAGAAAAAAAAAAACAAATACACAAGATTACTACAGAAAAACTAAAAATTTTTTTGAAAAATAATTTATAGCTAAATTTGGAGGTGGTTTAAATTCTTCAATTAATTTTCAAAAAAGTTGATATTTTTTCTTTAAAACTCTTTTATATTTGTTTGTTTTTAAAATTAATGAATTGGACTTGTACGGTTCTTACACTCATCGATTCAATTCAACTTTTGAGAAAATTCCCCCTCCGATCTGAACGGGTGAAAATAGGCAACTGTTCTTACTAGTTGTTTTCCTTAAACAGACCTGTAAAATTTTTGGCCTAAAAAAATAAAATTTTAACAAATGTTTTTGATAAAAAAAACGTTTGCATAAAAAATTTTTATTGTTTAGTTAAAAAAAAATCGATGAATATCAACATTTGAAAAAAAAAAAACATCCATATTGGATCAGTTTCGCCCGGTTCCGAGCTGATTTGGTTTAGTTACTCCTCTAAAATAAAAAGTCCAAAAAACATTTAAATAAAAAGTATCAGTCCATATTTTTAGACCCAATTTAGATTTTTAACTTTAAACCTCATAGAATGTTTGTAGGCTAACTCATTTTTGTTGTTAAAGAAAACTATTTTCTTTTTTTAGTTTCAATAAACGATAGAACACAGTATTTTTGTTTATGTTTATATCATTGATTTATACGCATTACATACAAACATTTCGGAGTGATAATAATAAAAATAATAATCAATTCGCATCAATTTTAAAAATTCATAATACAAAAACACTAAAAACCCCTTTATCTAGATACCTACTCGTATATTAGCCTTCGAGATATAGTTAACAAAATAACAAAACAAAACCAAAAAAAAAAACAAAAAACATTTAATTTTCAGAAAGGCAAAACAAACACTTCACTAGTACTAATTCGGTCAACTCAAACCATTCTCTTATTTAAAAATCTTATCAACACGGCTATCCAAGCAACTAAATTGGTGATAGCACCTGAAGTGTGCATTCATAAAGATAATGCCAGCCAAGTGCTTTAAGACTCAGAAATCCTCAACAATTAAATTGAATCTTTATACATTACACTACCTACGTCAAGCAAATGAACAACTATTCCATGCCAAATATTGCATTTGAATACAAAAAAAAAAAAAAATATTGTGTCACAAATAGTAAATCGTAAAGTTTTCTTTAAGAACAAAAAAATACATAAACATGTTTGGGTTTTGCAGGATTTGTTGCTCTTATCAAGCATCACGTGAGTAATTATTATGCTTTGTATATTTTTCTCTCGATACGATATCTAGAAAGATCCAAAAAGATGTTTATTTTTGTAACAAAAAAAAAAGCTTTTACTTTAAGGGGAAACAATTTTTTGGGCTTTTAAAAACTGCCACTGTAAAAATTGAAAATATATAGCATACTTTTAGGATTAATAAAATGTTTTCCTTGAGGTATGCTTTAAAAAAATGAGTTTCTCATCAAAAACTACGATAGAAAAAGAACATTTTGAAGATTTTAGGAGTTTTTAAAAACAAGATTCTTGCTAGCTTAAACTGTGAACCTTATTTTAAGATATTTGGTAACTCTATGTGTTTTAAAAAGAAAAGAAAATAAAAAATAACTTCAAAGCAATACGGTTGCTTATAATAGGGTAAACTACAGTCAACATAAAACATTCTGCAGCTTACCTTTGTGCGTTTAATTTTTTTGTTTGTTTTTGAATTGATGATATTTTTTTTTATTTTGTAAACAAAAAAATAAAATTTGCGGCAAGCAAAGATTATGTATTCCAATAAAAATGACTTGAATATTCGAGTATTTTTTCTTTAATTTTTTTAACGTATCTACACTATTTTCATACATACATTGGTATTTTTAAAAATTCTGTTTGTCCCTCAACACTCTCTGTTGTTATTTTGAAATTTGGCGTACGAATGTCTTTGATATGGTGTGCTTTTTTATTTATTATTTTTTTTAAGCGTACCATCTGATACTTCGTGGATGAAATTCCATAAAAATAAAAAACAAATATATACAATACGAGTATAGCATAAATACTTTTTTTTAATTCTAAAACTTAATTAGTTAATCTAAATAAAAAACAAAAATGGCAACAAAATAAATGCAAATAAAAATGTATAAATATAAATACTCACTCGGCAAGATGAGCCTTGATATAATTTGACGATTACCTATAAATAAAATTAAAAAAATATTTTACATAAGTATAAAAAGGGATAATATTTATTTAGTTTAGATATTAGTTTTTAGTTATAAATTATAAAACATTCTAAGACCAAGCCGAAGTTTTACATAGCTCAGGGATATTAGATTTTTACACCTACAATTTTTTTTACTGGTGTAAATTTTTCTGCGAAGTCTTTATTCATTTAGTAAAATTTCAACTATCCAAACAAGCTTATTTGTATGAAAAATGTACTGTCGTGTCCATATCTCAAGCTACCGTCTAAACCTCTAAAACGATTTTCTTCAAAGTTGGTAGTTGTGGGTTTTTCCCTAGAGGGGAAATTTATTTTTCTTATATGTAATATAAAATGAAAAAACTTATTTTTGAAAAAAACGACTCTGACGATTTTGATTAAACTTTTTCTGTGTACTACAACAGGCAAGGTCCCACTTTAAAAATAAGAAAAAATATATTTTCATCGGTAAATAACGGTGCCTACCTCCCACATAGAACCGTTTTTTTCCGATTTAGTGAACGGATTTCGATGGCAATTTTTACACAAAACCTTCTTAGTAATTTTTATATTAGGTATATTAGAATTTCCAAAAAAAAAAAATTGATTTTAAAAAAGTTTCCACATTCTTTTTTTTAAAACCAATTTTTTTGAAAACGGGTCAGTGATTTGTTTTCGAAATTTTGAATATTGTGTTTTAAATAAATTTAAGATTTTTTATATATACAAAAATATTACTTCTTTTAAACAGCTTTAATGATTTTCAAATTTTATTTAATTATATACCTAATAACGGTATATGTACATATTAATCAGGTTACTTCTCTAAATTACTTGTAATATGATGAAATTCATCACGAAGTTTGCAGTACAGTCAAATTATCATTTGACATCACAAAAATCATTAACAGGGGTTTATTTCCATTTCATTGTTCTTTGAAGTCTTAAACATACATAGAATCAAAATTGCAAACGACCACATGAGTATTATGAGTGAAAGGGTGTTTTTTTACCTTTACACTGACTTTATATTCGATTTATTCGATATTTCGGCAATCGCCATAGACATTTTATTTTAACGTCAAATTTACGGATTTAAACTTGATTATGTACTTCCTTGTTGTGTAAGTCTAAATTCCTGAATTTGACACCTAAATAAAACTTCTATGGCAATTAACTTGGAATATGGAACAACTTTTGTAGTATAAAGCTAAAGAAATGGGCGTTTAAGTGGGCGGAAATAATCTGTAACGGTTCGTTATTCTATCTTCTACCATTCAATTTGTTGAAACGGTTGACATTTTATCGATTTATGGCCGCTCCTTCCATACAAATTCAACCACTGTGGTTGATACGCGAAAATATCAGGACTTCGAAACGCTGGAACATTATTCAGCAGATATTTTCTTAAATATCAAAAATTTGGTGGGGATGTTAGTTATATTGACTGTATCAACTGACCATATTGTAGACAAAAAAGGAAGGAAGAAGAAAGAAGTGAGTGTGATTAGTCTATTCTTATAATTAAACCAATTTTATTTCAGAAAATTTCACTAATGATTTTCGGTTTATTTTATTATTGTTAAACCACTTGAACGTTTTGTTTTGTTCACCGTGACATTCGTATAAAAGCTGTCAACGTCAAAAATGAATAATCAATAAAATCCCGAAAACTCGATTTTCTTCTCTATTTTTTTCTATAATTTACGAATAATGTCTAAGTAAAATAAAACAAAAATATTATTTTCATAATAAATGCTTTATGTGTCTCTGTAAATTATAATTTAGCAGACCAAACCTAGATTCTTATATATCTTTCAATGTCTTGAATAAAACTGAAAACCTTGACATTAAGTAATGAGTATGGCGCCAAAAAACGTCCCAACATTTAAATAACTTTTCATGCTTTTTTAATGTACCAATAAAAATTATATTCACACAAATGCAAAGCACTGCTCCTGGTGTTCATAAAAACCAAAATACTCACTTTCGATTTTATTTCAAAAATATATTTAAGTAGTAAATCCTACCACAATAATTCAAAGTTTACTCAGAATGTATCCACCCATTAATCGATTGAATTTGAAAAAGACAAATAAAATGTGTAGGTAACTCATAAATTAAAATTGAAAGTATCCCATAAAATCCAAATCCGATAACGACAAAGAACCAAAGCTTCTCTGGTTTGATTGAATCAATAAACTTCAAATGATTTCGCCCAGATTCCCAGTTTCCATTTCTATGAAGGCAGAGGAAATGAAAACACATTCATTGATTTTCTTCAGTTAAGCTCTTTTCATCTCTCTGTGCTCAACTTGCTTAACGACCTTTTATCGACGAGCAGAGCTCTATCCTTTAAGATAAAATAAAAAAAAAAGTTAAAAGCAAGAGGATAAAATAATCAAATTAGATTAAATCATAAATTTAATTCAATTTAACTTATACGCTTTCATCATAGCCTACGGCCCATCACCACCATCTTCCTTTTGAAACTGCGTGTATTTATTCACTTAATGCTCAGATCCAGTTTATACAATTTAATCACAAACACACACATAAACATAAATCTATAGAATGACAAGAAATCCATGTCACGCATCCGAAAAAGGCGCTGAACTTCTGTATATAGGTAGTGTCGGAGTGGAACAGAATAAGTGGGCAATTAACACTCTGCCGCACAATCTTTACACGCTAATTTGACTTTGCTGATGACGGACGATGAGGATGACGATCAACCAGACAATTTGTGAATTAATCTTTGAATAATTCGATGAAATAAGTATCTGACATATTTATGTCGAAGAGGCGCAGACAATCCCAAGGATTAAGCTTGTTAATTGCTTTAACAAGTGATTGTCCAATTGATAGAGTCTGTTTTTAGAGACATCACTAACTTTATATATTTTTTGCTATAGGTAAAAAGTTTAAGGGTCAGTAATGTATTCAAGGAACATTTAAATCTATACTTACAATTTCCTTATAGTGCCAATCCAGTTTTCAGACGGCAAAAGTTGAACAAATTATTAGCAGGATAAGGGCCGGGCGGTGGGAAAATTTAGGATAAATGGTATATCAAATGGGAAACATAAATTGCCCACCAACAGATTGGGGGAAAGGGGGTGGGAGGGCGAAAAAGTGGGGCGGGTGTCGAAAATCGTGTTTTTTTACGATTTCTTTAAAAAGTAGACCTCCTCTCGAAAAAAAATTAGTACAAAGTTGTAGGTGGTAAAGAGATCTACAACTTTCGTTCAAATAATGTTTCTACATAACCCCAAAAATATTAGAAATATGTATTATTATTTTTTTCAAAAATAGTTAAATTTTATTGAAATATTAAATAAAAAATATTAACTTTTGTGTTTTTGAAAAAAAATTACCTAATTTTTAGTTAAAAAATTGACGAAAAAATTATGATTTTGAAAATTTTGAGATGGAATCTATTTTGTAAAATCCTCTTTTTTTAGTCTTACTAAGTTAAAATATAACAGTTGTTGTGAAAAAACATTGTAAAAACTGAAAAAAAATATAGACCGCATTTTTAAGAACGATTTTTCCGTAAATGACAGCAATATCAGCCAGAGAGGAGTGATCATAAAACCCATATTAAACTTTTGCAAAAGATTTTGGCTCTCTGAACTCGAATCTATTATAAAATTTTTCATATCATGCAAAAGCTTTGAGATATTGAATTTTGAACTCCAAAAAACTAGTGTTTCGTGATGTTTTGTGTAAAGAGAGATTTTATTTTCAGAAAAAAGAACATGTTTTTCACAATGTTTTTTGAGCCCTAATAATTAATTTCACCTAAAAAAAAAAACTCAGACTTGTGTTCAGGACATAAAAAGATTTGCCAAAAATATGGTCTTGTTTCTGAAAATGTATTTTCCCAAAACATCACAAAAGCAGTGTTTTTGGGAAGTTCAAAATTCCATATCTCAAAGCTTCCGCATTATACAGAAATTTTTATACTACATACGTTCAGAAAGTCAAAATCTTTTCAAAAGTCTAATTTGGTTTCTTGGTTTCTATAACCACTCCTCGCTGACTGATATTACTGTCATTTACGGAAAAAGAACACAAACGAAAAACCACACAAATTAATAATTTTCTGAAAAAAGATGTGCAGGTATACGTAAAAGACGTTGTAATGTTTTTTCAAAACCAAGTTTTATCAAAATCTAACTATTATTAAAAAAGATAAAAATAAAATACACAAAAAAAATCGTATTCGGCACTTTTCACAATATTTTTTGGGGTTATATAGAAAAATTACGATAGAAATCGTAAAAAAACACGATTTTTTCCACCCAATCCACTTTTTCTTCCACCCACCCCCTTTCCACCAATCTGATATTTTTACCCTTTTTTCATAATTTTTAAAAAAATTACTGGCACTGGTCTATTATTGAATGTTTACTCATTTCTTAGGAATTTATCATCTTGAGTGGTTTAAACTATAAATCACTGTCTTTTTATGAGTTTTATTACAATCAAAAGCCAGCAACAGAAGCAACAGTAAAATGGTTAATGGCACTGATTGGCTCAAGAACATAAACCTTGTTGACTATTGTATGTAAGTATTTCATTTATGAAGTTCCACTTGATTTAATAAATAAAATAATGCTTGTTGAAGAATTGCAAAGTTATTGCTGAATTATACTCGTAGTACTGACAAGAAGAATAAGTTTAGTTTTTTTTATGAAGAACCTAATTAATTTATTTAATTTTTAAAAAGCTCAACCCACAATGAATTTCAACAACGAATCGTTATTTTTCGATTTAAAACCATCTCAGAGTTTAAAAACGAAAACCGCATAGGGATGGCAATCTTTATGAAGGAACACATGTCCACCAACACCAGTGAAGGCATCATCAATGAAGACAAGGCTATCGCTTTGAATACATTCACTAGCTGTCATTTCCCAACCGAAACTAACCTTTCTTCCACCATCATTGCATCTAAATTTCCTAATTGTTTTATATACTTCCCAGAAACACCTGTTCAATAGTACCCAGCGACTCGGACCTAAAAAAGTGTAGCATTGTATAAAGCTTCATAAACTATTATTGAAGGGAACCAGTGGAACACTTTATAAATTATAGAAGACTGAATGCTGACAGGCTTTAGAGGGATGTTTAAGAAGCATCAAACTATGACTGGGAACAAGTGATTCCGTTGATATCCCAAACCTGAGATTTTCAGAAGAGTTAGACGAAATAATTGGTAACTTCAAGCCAAAGGATAAGTGTATTCTCGTTCTTCGACTTAAAACTCGGAAAAGGATTTTTATCCCTGCTATCTGCCACCACTATTAAAACTACCTTTACCTCAGGAAGATTCAGTCTTGTGTGAAGAGGCCCACAGAAACCAACCGGACTGGGTGAGCTTCATGCTAAAGAAGCTTTCACAGACATTGATGATCCTCTTAACCATCATCTTTAATAGCTGAATCAACAACTTTTACCCTCAAAAATGGAAAACTGTACAAACCGTGGCGATTCCTAAGAAATGTGCTAGGCACATAATCTCCAACTACAGGCCAATTTCTTTTCTTAATAACTTAAGTAAGCTTCTGGAAGAGCTGAGGATCTGGAGGGAAAACTTTACCAATCTTTTAAACAACAAAGGCAACCAACCATCCGCTGTTATGCAGAACAATCTTTTTAATTTGGACAGTGATGGTCAATATGTGCTTTCAACACACTTAAAAGAAATAGGAGCAGCGTTATCTAAACTTGAGTCGCAAAAGGCTACTGGCTTGGATGGTCTACTGGCTAAGGCAGCGGGTGATGACTTGGTCAGGAGTATACCCCAACTCATTTGTAAAATTTTGTTGGGGAAAGTATGGCCGGTGAATGGAAACTTAGAATAGTGTGCCCGTGCCCAATCTATAAGAAAAGAGTTGCTTTGACCTGTGCCAACTTCCCAACATCACTCATACATACAACTTTAACGCCTATTCCGCCCAAAACCTCATTCCAACGATCGGACCCTTTCAAAAACCAACAATCAGATTTTCACACTCAAATTAATACACCTTTGTTGACTTTAAATTTGGCTTTGAATTAAATTCGTTTGGGGTGTTTGCGAATCAAGGGTTGCCATAATTTTTTTTATCAAATTTATATATCAGGCCGTGAGAGCGATAGTGGCCTGACTGATTTTTGAACTTTTTTTTTTTAAAGGCGAAAATTTGTAATTATGGTCACGAAAATTGTTTTTTGTTTTTTTTTTTTTTGAAAAAGTTATTTACATGATATATCAATAAGTTCAAATTTATCAAAAAGAACTGAATGCTGCTGAAGTAAACATTAGTTTTTAGTTTTACAAAAAAAAAGGTAAACAAATCGGTTAGGCCACTATGGTTCTCACGACCTGATATAGTCTTGTGCATTTATACAGCCTTGTGGAAAAACGTTAATTTCTGATTGAATACCTATTTTAAATTTAATAAAAAAAAAGGATGTTAACCCTTGACTTCCAGCAAACCAAATATACAATAAAACTGTGATTAAACTAGGCATGTAGGAAGGACACACAATGTTTAAGCAATCAAGAATATGATAAACTTTAACTTTAACTTTACACAAAAATTTAGGCTCGAATATGATGACCTTTCTTATGTTAGAAATACTTAAGGCTCCAGGCCAGACTGTAGTTTTTGTACTTTAAAAGTACCAAAGCAAATATTAACAAGGAATAAGAAAGTATAAGGGAATACATATCAACAATACAGCCCTGTAAACGTGAGTTAATTTCGGGATTTATACATACATTTTTTTTAAAAGTATGGCAACCTTAGAACTTGGGGTACCGCAGTTCTAGGGTTGCCATAAAAATCTGATTAAACTTGTCATTTTACAAAAGAACACCAAGTTTAAGCAACAACTAGCCAATTTCTTAAAATGTGTAATGATTTGTTTATCTTAAAAAACTTTGAGCTGGTCTGGCAACCCTGCACCCACACAGCAACCCTACCAGACCATGTTTTTTGAAGCTTAAGCAACTAGTTAAAAAATTTCACCCTTTCGAAGGAAGGTTAGTTTTGAAATTTTGTTCGCATTTAGAAAAATTGTTTGGCAACCCTGAGCCCACGACAACCCTGCCCAGGCTTAGGTTTTTGTTTATAACTAGTATAACAAATGAACTAAAAACTAAATTTCATAAAGCGAATGCCAGAGTACTTGGTCTGGTAGACTAAAGACAGCATATTTTATTTAACTTGGCAGCTTAATATGATAACTTTTTTGGCATTTTATCATTCTTGAAAGTTTCTTTCACTGCAAAATATCCCCAAGCTTGTTGATACATTTTTCATTACAAATCGAAATACTTTCGGATAATTATTCTCAATTTCAAGACATTTTTTGTGCACCTTCAATTAATAAAATAAATAATAATTCTGTTTATTTGATACATCAAAACAAATCTTAAACACATGTTGGTCTTAAAAAAAAAATGAAAAATAATTTTTAATAAAATAAACAAAAAAAAAACATTTTTTTATTGAAATAAAATAATTTACAGAAGAACTAGAAATATATATTCTAAAACATTTTTCTCTGGTGACATGACTTTCAAACAAATACAACACGACATTAAATCTTTCTGCACTCTGGCACCCTGCACATCCGCACCAGAGCTACGTTAAAGTTATATTTAGTATTTTTTACGACTAAATCATTTTTCAAAAAAAAAAAAAAAAAATCAAAATTCTTTAGGTACGAACGAGTACAACCTGAAAGAAAAACTCATAAATTTTTTGTTTAAAAAAGCTTGATGAAATGATCCGCTCAAACATCATCGGCAGAAATAATCTCTTTTGGATGTCCATTTTTAATGACACGCGCGTTGGTCTATTTATGATATTTTTTGCTTTTTTTTTCTTTGATTTTTGTTGATAAGCTTTTAACAAAAATTTGAACAACAACAAAAAGATATGAAATAGAAGAATTTATAGAAGAAAAAATCCAAGAACATGAATTAACGACCAAAAGGCCAACACTTGAAAGCAGTCCACTTCAGTTTTTGTTTTTTGATTTATAAAGAGCTTTTCTTTGCCAATGTTATGGAATTCAGTAAAATAGGTGACGTGTCGCCGCCGAAAAGACGGGTAGCAAAATATCAAAGAAATAATATAGAAGAACGCAGTATTACATTTTTTTGGTTTTGTATATTGAACTGTTAAAATCAAAATTCGCAATAAGATATTATATTATAAGATATTGAAAGTTCTTAAAAGAATGTCAAGAAATTTCATTTCGTTTTCTTTTCGTTATAAGCTGCTAAGGCGAAACGACATAACGAAATAATGAACAAAAAATATCAGTAGTACGCATCGAGAACAGTGAATATGACATTTGGATATTACAATGGTTTTCTGTCATTTTGTCAGATTGTCTTTCCAATTTGCAAGGCTACTGTTTAAAACGGAAGGGTATTCACTTCCATATCCAACAGTAGATAGATAGAGATAGATAGATAAAATTCTTTATTAAATCAACAAGTATAAATACAAAGTTTTACTGAATTAAGACATGGCAATCCTGCCGTCTGCCTGATATGACATTTCATGACTTGAATAATAAAATATGAGAAATATAAAATAATAAAAGTATAATATAACTTAATACAAAGTAAACTGAAGTATAAAAGCAAAATATGCATTAAGATACATCTCAACGATAAATACGTATAATTTTAATAACTTAAATTACAATTTTATAGTGATTTGAAACACAGAAAGAAGAAAATTATTACAATTTCAATAATGATTACAATTTTAAAAAAAGTAATGGGATCAATTTTATTTACGTGATTTGAAACACAAAAAGAAGAAAATTTTGGCAGTAATACTGATTGACTACAATTTAATAATGACTAATAGCACAGAGAAAAAATTTTAAATAATGCTTTTTTAACATATATGTATATGCTTTAAATTTAAACTGCAAAATTAAAAATTACTTTTAGTATTACAAAAAATTGTTAAGATAAGTTAGATCATGTTGGCAATATTGGTACAAAGTTAACCATCCCGCTGCTCCATTTAAAATTTCGTAAGACCGTTGTACCGAAAGAAAACTTTCTTGGAAATGCAACCGTCGGATTTCCTGCAAAATTGGACAGGTAGCCAAGAAGTGATACATATCTTCATTTTCTCTTCTATTACATAAACTACACAGTTGAGGTAGGTCGGCGCGATAGGAAATAAAATTTAAATTTAAGATTTCAGCTCTGGATCTGAAAATTGTACTAATAACTTGGACTGGGAACTCATTTCGAAAATAATTTAGCTCTGAAACTAGGTGGTGGTTCAAGTGCTTGTATACGTTTCTGGATGAAGAAGAAGTTGCTCTGTGGAGATTATCATAAAATAATTTATGGTCGATTTTTGAAATCACATCATTGAACTGATGTTGCCATTCTTGAACATTTGACTCTAACAATGAAAAAACATAATCGTGCCTCTGAGCAAGTTGGTTCCACTCTTTAAAAGGAGATCCATTAGTTTGGAGGAGTTTTTTCAAAATGATTTTGTGAAGACATTCGTCATTTCTTTTCATCACCTTAATTATGAAGGTATGATGTTGCCTAACTAAGAGCTGGCACCATACAAGGTTTTCTCGAACTAAAAGATGTTAAGGTTTCAGTAAGATTTTTGTTTAAAAGGAAAGAATATATTTAATTCTCTGCCTAATATTAAGTACGTCTCGAGAAGTTTTGTCATGCACTGAAAAAAAAGAAGAAAACCACAAAAAAATGATATGTCAATACGACATGATCTCTGAAACAGGACAGAAACATGAAACGGAATTACGGTTCGGGTAATGTCAGCATATGGATTCATTTGCGATGTCCTATCATTTCGAAAGTTTTCGAAAATTATTTCATTTGAATTAAATATAAATGGAGATAAGCGTTTAAAGTCGTGGAAAAAAGTGTGAAATGTTGGGGAAAAATATGCGAAAACAAGATAGATCACGAAAAAGGCGCTTAGTACAGGAAAAAGCATAAAGTACTGCGGAGGAAAACGCAAAAACTCACAGAAAAAAGCGTGAAAAGCCAAGGTAAAAAGTAAGAAAAGCCTCGGAAAAATATGCGAAATACTACGGACAACTACGGTAGAAAGCACAAAATAACGTAGAAAAAACAGGGGAATAGTGGTGATAGATATCGGAATACAGCGTGAAAAGTAGCTTAAAAATATGGAAAATACCACGACCTAGCTTGTCAAAAAACATGGAATATCGTAGATAAAAGCGTGCAATATTAGCGAAAAAAAAACTTTTAAGCACCACGCTTTTTTCCGCGATATCCTACACATTTTTTCACAATCTGTACGTATCTTCCTGAAATATTCCATAATTTTTCCGTGACTTTTACATTCTTTCCTTGATTTTCCACACTTTTTCCGCGGCATTCTACGTCTTCCACGTTGTTCCATGATTCTAACATGGAAAACTGTATGCTCACTGCTCACGCCTTGGAAAAACTTCAAACTAATTCAGTTGCGGTCCAGTAGCTTATGAAATTTTTAAACGATACACGATCGATAAGACAATAAATGTAAGCACAAAATAACAATCACTCTACAGAGTAGGACAACGTCTAGTTTTAAATTAATAATTATAAAAAAGTACGTATACGCCGTAGTGAACATTTTGAATTCGCTTTTTTATAGATTCATATTCATTTTATTTGATTATAATAAGGACTTGACAATTTTTTTTTCTCTTCAATAAATCGATTGTAAGGTGTGCTGTGTGGCACATCCTGTTGAAACCAAATGTCGTTTAAGTCTATATCTTTCAATTCGGACCAAAAATAGTCTCAGCGATACCCAATTCTTGAGAACGCCGTGAAACTGACTGATTTGGACAGTTTGCTAGGACGCCTGAACGGCAGCGATAATTTCAACCAAAACGTTTTCTCACTGACACGGCAAAATCACACAACGAATATGTAGACTCAAATTTTTGCAATTAACTTATTATTGCTTACGGCAAAATCACACAACGAATATGTAGACTCAAATTTTTGCAATTAACTTATTATTGCCTGTCTACTAGGGCGAGAATTACGACCGAATGTTGGCTCTTAAAGTTGCGGTCATCGACTCCAAAATTCGGTAGAAAATTGACAATGACAGTTCGATGATTTGTGAAAGGGTGCGTTCACAAATTAAATCCGTAAAATGTCAATAAAATTTTTGACAAAAAATTGTTTTTTTTTGTCACAAAAATCGAATTTATAATTTTAAAAATACTTATTATTGCGGAACCAATGCAAAACTTTCGAATCTAAAATGATATATAAAAACAAATCTTTTGCAAAAAAAATCATCAAAATCGGAATTTATTTTCTTGTTCATATATATTAAATCAATGAACGATATACATATTAAAAGATGAGCATTTTTAAAATGAGGTGAATGAGGAATTTTTGTTACAACTTCAAGCCTTAAACTTATAACCTCATTGAGCGAACCGGACTGTAAGACGGACATTTTTTAAATTTCTGGCTTCATTCTTCATACGCCCAAAGTTTTAGCCTTGTTAAAATGAGGTGAGTAAATCCGTTTCTAGCTCTCCGTCACTATGTTTATGTTTAGTCGTAAAAATCTGTTTCAGCTGCACCTTACCCTCATTCGGAATAAAAGAATATTTATGCAATAATTAAAAACATTCAAACAAAACACTTTTAGTTTCGATGCAAAAACGAAAAGAAAAACCACAAAAATAAGATAAAATATATGATAAGTATGACATATTAAATTACTTTAAACATATTTATCAGATGAAGTTAAAAAAAAAAAAAGAGGTATACTTCAAGTACACAGGAACCGCTATATTATATCTTCTATTTGTAGTTATGTTTGTTTAATCGTTTATTTTATCACTTATCATTATCAGTATACACAGTGTTGGTATATATACGCAAAAATTGGTAAACAAAAGTTAAGTGCCTTTTAAAGTATTTGAACATATGTAGGGTAACAGCTTCTACGAAAAAAAAAAAACAGCGAGTAGGAAAGAAAAAACGTTTGGAATTGATTTACAATAATTTAATGTGTTTGGATAAAGTTCACATGACTTATAGCCAAATCATGCAAGACATTCTAGTACGCACAAAATTGCATTGCACTGAATTTTGAGGACTTAGTCTATAGCTTTAACACCAAACTGATTGACTGATTTTTATCAAAATTTGGTACTAAAGGGTATCAGAAAATTCACACCGATGCAAACACATGAGATGAGTCACTATTAAAACACGTTTTGTTTTAGAAATAAACTTTTATTAAATAGAAGTAATGATTCAACCTTTATAACGAGAAAAAGAACGGCGCGGCGGCGCGCGTGCTCAATGTGATGGTTTCCAGCAAAGTTTAACTACATTGTTGTCATTAACAGGAAAGTATTGCTAATGTAATATTCATCTGAGCTTTTTTACGGCAAATTGTTGGATTGGGGTGGGATAACTAAACGCCAAATTGGCAGAATTCAGGCTGGATAGAATAATCGAAAAAAAAACTCTTCGGCAGAGTTGGAAATTAGCAAAGGTTGATGAAGAGTCTGTGAAAGAGACATTTTCAAAAATGACAGAAGGCTAAGTGGATGGAAAATGGGTGACAGAAGCCATCAAAGTTGTTAAAACAAAATTTAAATTTATCTAACTCCGGCTTTTCTGCCTTTTTGCAAGTGCGCTCGTGATGGTATTTAGTGGAAAAATTCAAAATCGTAGAAGGCAGACTGGATTGGTTATATATTTTCTTTATTTATTTTTTACTTTAGGGTGCAACAAAACAAAAATATTGAAACACAACATCAACACCAACAATAACATATACCTTTTCTGACAGCCAGAAATCTATCCTTTCCATCCATTTTCAAATAATGTTGTTTCAGTGAATGATTTTTGAAAAATTAATTTTAAAACTCAAAATTTGATTTTTTTTTTTTATTTTTAAAGTTAAACCTAACTTTTTTAAAAATTTTACGTTATTAAGTTTTTGATCTTTGAATGCAATGCCTAAATTAATTTGTAAACAAGAAAATCTTGATAGTACAATCTGTTTTAGTTTTTGAAAAAAAAAAAAAAGAAATCAAAAATAACCGAAACTGTACGAAAAACTTTTTTCTACATCATTGGATTTTGAGGTCAATTTCTGATTGAGGCACTTCTGCCATTTTGAAACTTTGTTTGTAGAGGTATTGAAAGAGAAACTCCAAATGGCAGAAGGCAGACTGGATGGGTTTTATGTGTTTTCAACTTTTTTTTAATTTAGGATGACGCAAAAACACACCTTACATAGAAAAAAAATATTAAAATACAACGGCAACACCTACAATAAAATATTATGAAAGCCATGTTTTAATAAAATTTTCAAATCATGTTATTTCATTGAATGATTTTTATTTTTAATTAATTTTAAAACTTAAATATAATTTTTAGTTTTTAAATTTTTAACTATTTTTTTTTATTTTATTATCACTTTAGGTATTTGAAAGCAATGCCTGAACAAATTTCTTGTCAAAAACTTAAATACAAACGATAAAATTTCATTAAGTTGTAGAAGAAAATCAAAAAGTACAGAAACTTTTTTTTTCTACAAAAAACGTTTTTTTTTATTGTCTATGTGTTAGGGAAGTTCAAGACAAACTTAATATAGAAAAAAAAGTATTAAAATACAACGGTAACACCTACAATGTCATCTTATAACTTTTTTGAAACCCAAAAATTCAGCCCCTAATTGCAATTCCAAATCATATTATTTTAGTGAATACTTTTTTTTAAATAATTAATACTCAATGTTTTAAATTTAAAACTAACATTTGTTTTAGTTTTTACGTAAATAAATCATAAATTGACCTCAAAGTCACGTGATTTATTATAAAAAAAAAATCTCTCTAAGATAACATCATTTAAAATTGCAATAAGGGACTGGATTTTGGGTTTCAAAAAAGATATATGTAGGTAAGATGACATTGTAGGTGTTGCTGTTGTATTTGAATATTCCCTAAATTAAAAATTTAAAAAAAAATAGAACAAATCCAGTCTGGGGGTTTGGACCCATTAAAATGCGTGCCATAGTTTTGTTTTTTGTTATTAACGAGTTCAGGGCCCCCAAAGTCTAAAAACGCTTAAAAAACGCATTTTCGCGACCGTCTGCCGGGGTTATGGCCCCCACTAAAAATGTCTGCCTTTGGTATATTTGTTATCAGTGAGTTTGTGGCGTTGGTTATCTATAAATTTGAAAGTGGTTAGGTTACCCTCACTAAATCGATTTTCAGAAAAATGGTACCTTTGCACTTTTTCCTGACAACCGCCCCCAATAAAAGCAGACAGACTAAGGTATTCGTCATCACCATGACCAGGACTACTTGTACCATTATTTTGGTTCGGTTACCTTTCATGCAAGATATCTGCTCCCGGCTATCGATCTATACCACTCTGAGAAACAAATTTGTGTAAAAATGTTTTCAATTGCATTCAGAATTGATAAGTACTTCTTGAACAACCTAAATTTTCGTCATTATACCTTTTTTTTTAAGTGGCTACATTTTGGAAACGATCATTAGTCATATTAAAAAAAAAAACTCGACATTTTGTTCTATAGAAAAATATATGGTCGAAAAGTGTTTTTTGATAAACCTTTCAATAGCTTTAAAAAAAATTATATGAGAAAAACCTATACTTTTGACCTTAAATAACTTTTGACGACGACAAGAGCTGTCAATCGACCTTTCTGTGAGTATTTCTTGTCCCAAAACAGACAATATTGCATTTAAAAATCTTCAGTTGCAATTTTTCAGAGGTAAATGTCATATTGGCTGGGCTACCATTTAATACAAACAATTAGCATCCGTCGATATAACATTAAACATTCCGTGGAAACGTCACATAAACAATTACTTCCTGTAAAGTTCCAAATCGCACAAGTTTTAATATCATTGATTTGTCATCGACAACGATTATTTGATTTTAAAAACTATGAGTTTCAGTTTTCGTTAAGTTCTACTGTAAGCAGTTTACAATTTTAATATTTATATAGTACATATTTATACAACTTCGTTTTTAATTTAATTTTTTTAGTTTTAATGACAGATATTATTTAATCGTTATACTTGAATTTTGCTATCCTAACATGCAATTATATAACTTTTAAAAAACTAATAATTCTGTCAGAAAATAATAAGAACCTACACATGACATTTGCCTGGAAGAAAAACTTGGTGCAGATCCAACTCTTTCAATGAAAGATGCAAACAGCAACTCATCATTCTATGAGCCTGAAAACTTTTCCAGAAAATTAAATAATACAAAAAAGAAATAAACTTCTGATTTCTTGCTGACCACACAAAAAAATAACAACAACAAATCAGTTGAGTCTTGTAAAAAAAGAAATAAAAACAATACACATTTTTGGAAATGAGGCAAAACACAAAAACAATAAGACAAATCGATTTCAATCTCATAGAATTTCAAAACCATCGAAAGCAGTGTCTGACGACTCGCATCGAACCAACAAAAAAAATACAGAGATTGAGTTATTTCGACAGAAATTGGCAACTATAAAATAAAAACGACCCTACAATAGCAGAGCAGAATGTAATTTATTTGAAACTCGTGTTTTCTTCTCATAATTCATAGTTAATGGAAAAAAATACTACTGACGGACAATTTATTTATTTATTTTGTTTTGTTTTTCTCTTTTTTATTTTGAAATAAAAAAAAAAAAAAACAATAACAATTGTTCAGGTGTGAATCCCATATGTTCATGGAAGGCGTTTTCTAACATTAATTGTTTTTTTTTTTTTTTTTGAAAAATCGGAAGTTTCCGTTTACTTAGATGAAGTAAAAGAATTGGTGTTATTGAGTTGGGAATTGATTTATTGCCAAATATATTTTAGAAAGTAATTTTTTTTTTTTATGCAAACATAAGTTTTTTTCTTTAAGAGTTTTTCTTTAATCTTCAGTCTTTACAAAGGTGTGAGGTGAAGGTTTTTTTTTTAATGAAACTTAGTTTTTGACATGAATTAACTTATTTTTATTGTTTTTTTACTCTTGTGCTTTTTTTCTCGAAAACTTTTCGGTGCACATGCAATTTACATCTCCTTTACTATTAAGAAAGAAAATTTCTTAGTAACGTAAAACTTTGAAAATAAAATGCACGACTTGATCGCAAGCACTTGCTCTTATAATAGCTCAAGCTGCTTAGATTGTTAAGACTTTTTAGTTAAAGTTTTGTAATTGCAGTTTTAAACCAAAATTTTCTTAAACCTTAATATTAGTTTCTATGGGTTAGGTATCAATATCAATGTGATCAGATAAAACGGTTTTGCGTGATAAGAAAACGGCTCGAACGATTTTAATCAAACTTATTGATTTGACTTCGCTTATAAAGATACATTAAAAATTTTTTTTTTTTTGAAAATCGTTAGAGCCGTTTAAAAAAAAGTATTTTTTATACATAAAATTTTCAAAATATTTTTCAAAACAAAAAAAAAACAAAAAATGGTATGGTAAACTGGGGCACATTCGGCAATTTTTTTTCATTAGCCTATATTTTATTTGTTTATGCTCTGAACACATAATTTGTTGGCTTAACAGGATATTTCAATATTTCTATTTACTTTAAGGAAGAAAATGTTTTAATTTTACTTACCAAAACTTAATAAACGTTTTTAAAAACTGTTTAATTAAAGTGCCCCGAGCCGGGTCAGATTCGGCTTTCAATGGGGAACATTCAGCATTGGAAAAAAACTTTTAAGAATACGTGTCAAAACTGTCTAAAGCTTATTTATATTTCTTTAAAAATACAATTTAAATAAAACACATATCTTCAATTGAGAACTTTGCAGCAAAAGGAAGGAAGGTACAATTTTGTCGAGTTGTGGCAAAATCGAAAAAAAATTATTCAAAAAATACATTGGTTTGATATAAAACTAAATCAGTTCTGTCAAAAAATCAAAATGACGAATCTACCCCGAAGTCTCAAAATAACATTTTTTGCACAATTTCATATAACATATTTAAAATAAGTGTGTTAAAAAATTCATTACGAAAGAAAGCAACATTAAAAAAAAAGCTATTCGATGGCAGGTACTGTTAATAGCGGCTTTAAAAAATGGTTTTCAGTAGAAGATGGACATGGTAATGTATTTTTATAGATTTTAGAAAGGAAAATTTAAAAAGATTCACAGTTTTCGTTGCTTATTAAAATCTGTAATTTTAGTGAAAATATATATATAAAAAAAAAATGAAAGAATTTACTGAAAATCTTAACAACTTTGAACTATTTTTAAGCTTATTTTGAAGACAATTTTAGTCCCCTGCAAAGTATGTTGATTTTATTAAAAACAAAGACTGTAAATGATAAAAAAAAAACATAGAAAAAATGCACTTTTTATGTTTCTTTGACGAATTTTACCATTCATATTTTTTGATTATGTGGGCCAAAATCATTAAAAAGTATCATTTTTTTTAATAATTGAGTTTTTAAGCCACATGAGTTTAGTTTTCATTCATAAGTTCATTAACGGACAGAGCTGAAAACTATTTATTTTTCAATTTATCGAAAAAATATTGAAGTTTGAGTGTAGATTTATTCCAATAACAAATCCAAAATCAGTATCACTTGTTAGAATTGATTAAAGTAAAGTTCATTAAAAAAATCGTTTGGATATTTATATGTAATTTTTTCGCTTTATATCCCGGAAATAACGTTCCCCGAAAAGGACGTTTGGATCATTACTATGGTTTATTTTCTTTCTTACAAAATCAAACGAAATATTTTTTTTAAGTTTCTTGATTTTGCATTATAACATCGTCAAAAAATTATAATTTCAATATTTATTCATACAAAGACAGGCGTTCCCGAAATGACGTTTAATTGATGTACGCTCCTTATATACCAAATTTTATTTCAATTATAACTTTGTTTTAATTTATTCATGCATAAAACTATTTATGCAAAGCTAAAATAATTCCATGACATATATTTGTAGCATTGCATCTGCATATTAGATGAATAAAAAGTTGATATTTTGTCGCTGTAACTACATTCAGACATATTTTTCCAGACAACTTGGTGTCGTTAATTGTACATATTTTGGGTCAAAGAATAACACTGCATAGTTTCCAAATGTGTCAAGGGGCATGGGGGTCATGAAACCCTCTAGCTTAAACACGTGGGATCAGTTAGATCAAAGTTGTTTACATGCCAAACAAATGCACCAATTTTTCCAGGGACTTCTTAGGTACTTAGCTTTCAATTTTAGGTAGGAGTCACTCCATCTGGTGATCATCTTGGAACTTAATCCACCATTTTTAAATGTATGTATTTATATCAGCAATATTTGTTCTTCTAGATCGCTTAGGACCACAAACTTTGTGTCAAGTTATACGATACATTCAAAAATTATGTTTGGTAGGCAAACGATGTACAAACGAATAAAACTATTTCCGCTTAAAAATGTTGACTTAGCGGTTCTGGCTTCTCACATGTTCACTTTGCGAAAAGTACCAATACAAATTTTTAAACTATTTGAAAGTAGTTCCACGCAATAGATATCATACTAATCAACAAAATATGCTATCATTGAAAATTAAAACAAACAAAAACCCACGAACAGTCATACCGGCTTTAAGATTTATATTTAAAAAAAACCGATAATCGATATCAAATAATATTGACAAAATATCTAATAATAAAATAACACATCACATACTTAAAAAGTTTTCTGGTTGAAGGTCAAAAAAATTATATGTGTATAAAATTTATTTGAAAACATGATGTTTATTTAAAAATACATTTTTCAATGCACACTAATGTTAAAATAAATATAAACTGCACAAAATCACTCACCTGATTGCTTCGAATTAGTCTGATAGTCAAGATTTTTAATTTCCGATGTATCGACGTGGGGTGCAAAACCCTCATACAGATCACTTTCCTCCTCAATTCCGCTCAACTTATCGGCATTCACCGATGCATCCCGACTATATGGCATTTTTGGATCAATTTTAAGATTCTTCCTCTTTCCTGGGGTAAATTAATAAATAAAATTATATTCTTTGGTAATTGCGTTTTTTTCGAGTTTTCCCTCTGTTGCTGATTTTCAAACACAGACACAGATATATAATATTAGAAAGAGAGATTGATTTATTAAAAATTTTATTTCAATAATTCGATTTATTTTGTATATTTCTTTTGCTGTGTAATTTTGCTCTTCTATGCCTCGTGTTATTGTGACTAGATATTAGGGGGTTGATTGCAGTTTTTGTTTTATTTTTTGTATAAATTGTACAAAATTTTCGAAGACGGCTTTTTACTTGTTGTAGGTTTTTTTTTTTTTTTTATTTTTGTATTATTGTTTGTTCTAAAAATGAATTTCAGTTTTTGGATATTTCGTTTTGGCTTTGTACTATTTATGGAGATAGAAATACTCCAATGCGATGGTGTCGTGCTGAATTCATCATTGAATTTCGTAAAAATATTTTCTTATGTGAGATCTTCGAATAACATTTTTCAATGTTGTAAAACTTCTTTGATCCTGAAAATGAAAGAAAAACAGGAAAATATCAATTTATTTGTTTTGTTTGAAAAATTAAGCACTGTTATTGTTATTATAATTAGTCAGTGGGGATTTCTTGCATTTTAAACCAATTCTGTTTTCTTACTTCATTCGAATATTGTTATTGTCTTTCAGTTTTTGTTCATATGTACGTATATTGAATAATTCTAGTAATAATCATTTGATTTTCAACTACGAAATAAAAATTTGTAAACAAATTCATTTTTGAAAGAAAAATAGCAATATCTGCTGATATTTGAGAAAATTACTAATATTAGCTTGCCTCTTTTGGGTTAATACGTCGGAGTTGTATTTTGTCAATTCCCAAAAACGATTAACTTTTATTTAAATAAAATTCTAGGGTGCTGCAGAAAACGGTTTTCCCGCTTTGATAGCTAGCTTTAAATCTCCATGTTCAGAAAATATTTGCACCAAAGACGATGGTAAGAAAATTTAGGACAAATGGTAAATGAAAGGGGAAAGATAAATTGGTCAAGGACCTCCCCCTGGTTGAAAAAGTAGGGTGGGTATCTAAAATTGTGGATTTTTACCATTTTTCTCAAAAGTAGACCTACTATCGATTTAATACAAAAGCTATCGGTGGTAAAAAGGTAGACTTTTATTTATATATTTTTTCTATAACCTCACTGTTATGTTTTTACTCATACAAATTTATTTGAAACAAAATATTAATTTTTGTATCTTTAACAAATTTAATTGGAAAAAATATCCTCATTTTCAATAAAAAAAAAATTGTTAAAAAATGATCATTTTTGAAAATTAAGATAGCATCTTTATGGTTGAATCGTCTTTTTTTAAGATTGTAAAAAATAAAAAAACACAGTTATTGCAAAAAATATTTTCAAAAATAAAAAAAAAAACAAAACGATTTTCTAAGATAAATTTTGTCCGTAATATTAGCCAGCAAAGAGTAGCCATAGAAACCAAATAAAGCTTTGGCAAAAGACGTTGGCCTTTTAATTATTTTATTTTTTCCGAAAATCACCGATGTCTTAACTGAAATTTGTAAGGTGTAAATTATACGCCTTTTTTGAGCAACAGATGTCGCTAGTTTATGTGTGTAGTCTTTTTCATTTTTTGCAAAAAGTGTCGATTGTAGTTAATACTTAATGTCTGAAAATATTGTAAGTGTAAGAGCTCAACTACTAATAACAAAACAAAAAATATTTTCAGCTGATTCCTCATTTACACATTCACATTCAACAACATTTTTGTCAACTTCTGTCGTGTTGGCAGATTTGTGTAATGTTAGCAAACCTTAATGTGAATCCACTTTGATGTTTTGGATTTTGGTCTTGGGTTTATGGATTTGACATTTCATGTTTCAGTGGATTTGACATTAACAATTGTTTTTGTTTTTCTCGTATTTTTTTTTTGCAATTTTAATTCATTTTTTATACCATTTCGGTGTTAAATATTTAAATAATTTATAGCCACTGCACATCTATACAAAAAATGCTTTTGTTTGATATGTAATTTATGCCCCTTCGGTTTGAGTATGTCGCGAAAAAATTCCCACAGAAACATTGTTCGCCGTTTTATTATATGATCTTCTTTTATAAGATTGTGTTAAAAAAAAACCAACACAATTACAACAAAATATTTTCAAAAAAAAATGTGTTTTAAAATCGATTTTTCGTAAATGGCAGTAATAGTCTAATTTGTTTTTGCCTTGCGAATAAATTGAAATACTGAGTAGCTACTCAGTGTTGAATAAAACACGATTATGTAAGTCGACCTCGACGTAACAGAATCAACTATCATAAATCTTATTCAAAATTAACATTGAACCACCAAAACTGGTTCTCCTGTTTCACCATATCTCTTTGGTCTCGATCAGACACAGTCCTACTGAACCGAAGGCGCTCTGCTCCGCCTTGTGCGACCAATAGAAACCTAACTCAACCTGACACGCGCACTGCGCATGCGCAATACATTTTATTCATAAGCGTAGCAGCGATGAAAGATACATACAAATCCACCAAATAAGTCGAAGAAAAGCGGGTTATTTTCATCCATAAGAAAGCGTGTAGTGAACGGAGAGGTGTTAAACGCAAGGAATGGTAAACGATGAAAGAGGAAAGAAAACATATTTGTTCTATCCAGCCAGAAATTTTATAACCCGACGTAGATATTTCGGGTTACCTTTTTGTTGCTTTATGTTTGTATGTTTTTTATGGGGTGAGTTGGAATTTGAAAAGCAGATGTGTTCGTAGAGTAGAACGAAGGGCAGAGTAAATAAAAAATTAATTAGATTAATGTTGCTAGGAGGATAGTTGTTGAAATGAGAATCTTAAAAGATAAGTCGGAGTTATACGGACGCCAAGCCACTACCGAGTTGATACATAACATTATTTAGCTTTTTTTCGTACACATGTAGGGAAAGTATTGAGATTGTCACAATTTTTTTTTTTCAGAATTAGTCGATGTCATTTTGAAACGTCATGAAACGTCATGAAACGCAAAGAAATGGATGTCGGATAATAACTCGGATGAAATCGAACATTTTTCGCTCCTGCGAATACCTTGATAGGGCCGATTATGTCTAATGATCAACTCAAACATATGTACATACATTTTTGCATAAATACCAATCTCATTCAATTGCCTTTTTTGCCTATACTTTCAATCTTACGAAACATAAAAGACTTTATTGTTGGACAGAAGAACTGATTTGGAATAAATCCTTTTTTTCACAAAATATTTATGACTAATTGCTTCTACATTTTATTAATCTCTCTTGTTCACATATAAAAACAAATAATAATTAATAGTTCTTTATCAGTCTCTGTACCTTATAATTTGGAACAACTGTTTTTCCCATGTCAACCAAATGCATAAACAGAAAGCCCAAAAAAAAAATAATGAAAACTAAAAATAAATATAAAATCTCGTGACGAGACAACACCTTGGCAAGGTCAACAATTACAATTTTCATATGAAAAAAGAAATATTGCTTTGTATTCACCATAATTATGTAGGTACTGTATAGAGTAGGTACAACAGGTATACTACACACAAATTACAAAATCACAGTTTTCTGTTTTTCCAATTAATTGATAGAGCACGGCACGACACAAGAGTCAAATGCAATTAATGTCAAAATAAAAACTTAACTGAATTCTATAATTATTTCAATAGAATGTATGGATGGATGCATGTGTGTAGAATACATTTTTACATAATTTATTACACAAACATGAATATATCTAAGCATCCGCAGAGAGTGGGCTCGTCAATTTGTCGGATGGCTTTTTGAGTTTACCCACCAAACGGAATATTTTGGTCCTCCCCTCCAAAATTCATCTCTTTAAACATCAAAAATATAAAGCGGTATCTATGTATTCGAAAGAAGAAAAAAAACTGAATTTTACTGTCGGCACAAAGTTAGCAGTTTAATTTTTGAGGCTATAAAAGTTTCTTATGACTCTTTGGAAGCTTTGAATACCATGAAGACGTTAATGTGGTAATAAAATTTTCTCTTTCGTCGTACTGGCGACGACGTCACATTTTGGCGGCAACAATATTTATTTATTCAGCAAAAATTGTCCCATTCACTGTGTGAATATATCTCTCCCTTCAGAAGACAAAATGACAAAAACAAAAACTAAAATCTCTTTGTGAGATTGTGAACTTAATATGGGATTGGATACTCTTACAACAAGCATGACATTGAATTGACTACACTCAAAATGGACATTTCCGCTTTGTGTTTGTTGTTGTTTTTTTGCTTTTTTTTATTTTTTGTTTGCTTAAACTGTTGCAATAATTTACAGTGGATGAATCGACATGAATCTACTATTTTGTATGTGCGGTTAAATACTTGACAATGATATTATTGTAACCTTTAATTGCTGACAAAAGTTTTTGTTTTTTTTTTAATTTATTTTAAGTATAAGGGAAGAGTTGCGGAAGTTGTTTTGGATGGAACAAAGAATAGATAATAAGTTCCTTTGTTACATGAGATGGAAATAATAATAATAATTGAATAGGGAGAAACATGTCTCAATTGTTTATTCTGTCGACAGATTGTGACTTTTATTTACTTTCGAAAAGTTTTGTGAAACAAAATTGAAGATTGAACCAACCCCTAAATTATTTTAGAAGATTTTATCTCACTGTCTGATTTTTTGTGTGTTGGGAAAGAATTTAATTGTTTTCATTTCTAAAAGCTGAATAATAATACATTAAGTTAGGGAATAACAGGAGGTAAGATTACCCCTTACGAAAATATTTTGCAGTTGAAGTTCCGCAACCAAAAATTCTAGTGGATTTAGGCCCGATTGTTGATACCTACGATACTTATAACTTGAACATAAGCGCTTACTGTCACATAAGGCTAAATGTGTCAGCAGACGGCTCTAAGAGTTTCAGAACGGCGATCATTGAAGAAAATAAGAAAAAGAATTGGAAATAAAACGGAGCCCTGAAGCACGCTAGCATTTTAATTGCTTATCTAGTTTTATTTTTACGACTTGAAAAGTAATTTTTATTTCAACGAAGAAGAGATTCGTCAACACCGAATGTTTAAACTTTGAATTAGCGATCATTAAGCCAAGCTCTTTCTAAAATATTCAAAACTATCTAAGCAAATTCGTGTTGTCATTTTTCAATTTAACTTTTCTTGCAATTATTAATAAAAGCGCACAAAATGCCCAACGCATCCCAGATAAGAGTTTGCGATACCAAAATTTGAACGTTTCGTTCCTATAAAAGTCCTAGTAACAATAAATAATGATTTTTTGTGACCTTTGTATCGTTATAGATATATAAAATATTTAAGTGGGCTATAGGTCAATATTAAAAGATGTTATTTCATTGTTGCAACGTTTCGAGTATGTTTATACTCTTCATCAGGCAAAAAACTTTTTTATATCAAAGAATATCACTATTAAGAAACACCTTTAAACACATTATTTTCAACAATAGTTGACTGACTGTTGAAGAACGTCTATTATTCACACACAATCACCTACAGTCCTAGTAACATCGATGGATCTATATAATGACCTCGTTAGAAGAAGAATCAATTTTTTTTCATTTCGGGCTCATTAAAAGCAGAAGAATCAAATCTATCTTTTTGGTTTCTTAATTAAATAGTTTTGTTCGAAAACTTAACAGAAAGCTTGAAAAAAAAAACGATTTTTGGTGCAAGATTTCACATTTCGTTTTTGTTTTTGATCGATTCTGCAAAAAACCTAAAGTTCTTAAGAGGTCCTGTAATAGAACCATCGATATATTATCTATGTAATTTTTGAAGAATTTTGCAAAAATAAACTTTTGCCATAACATAAGTAACTTGACGTATGACTGCTTATTTCACCATAAAATAAAAAAAAAAACTTAAACTTTTTGAGCCCTAATTTCAAAACAGAGGTTGACTTATTGATTGAAGATAATCTTAATAAAATTTCAATAAAATTTTCTTATATTTTTTGCGCTTGGCACTCAAACTAAAATTGGAGCTGTTAGTTTCTTTAGTAGGCTGCCCTTGCGTAAATTCGACAATCAGGTTCGATCCTCGGCATGAACTAGTTTATTTCTTTTTTTTTTTGTCAAAAACCATAGAGAAATCTTATTGTTTTTATTCTATTGTATGTGCATGATTTGTCTCAGTTCCTGCAATGTATTTAACCCCTAAGATTCACAAAAAATTAAAGTGACTGCTATAGAAAATGAAAGGTAAAATATAAATAGGAGTGTTCTGATGATGCCCTCTACCTACGATATAAATTTCATCAAACTTAGATTTAACGCAAACTTAAAGGACCCACCATTTGACTGGCCTATTTTATCAAATGAACTATTCAAGTTCAAGTTCATTCAAATAAAACTGCATTATTTTAGAACTGTGAAATGTAAATTCATTTAAAATTTCAAAATGTGCATTTACTATCAATTATGTTGTTTGAAAATGAAAAATTAAAGCGCAGCTGTCTTAACATTTTCTATTTTGATTTTGTTTACCATATTTTATTTAAAAAGGGTTGTGCCAAGTTTTGTTAAGATCAAATATTTGAAGTATTCATTATCAGATTTTTTTCTGATAAATACACAGGGTGGTTTCCATATTTAGGATTTGGTTGAACGTTAAAGACATCTGGCTAAAAATATTAAAAAAACATAAATTGTTTTTATAGACATAAAATGAAGAAAAAAAAATTTTATGTCAATGCAGTAGAGTAGGTTATTAAAGAAAATCGTGCCCGCGTTTCTAGGAAAAGGGAAGTATTTTATACTTTTTAGGCTAACATTATCTTCGATACTTGGGCCAAGCGACGGGACAAAATAAACAATAATAACACTAATTTACAGCTAAACTGAACCTTAAGTACATTTATGTTTTTCGTATAGATTTTAGCCCGTTGAACTCGAAAATCACATGGAAAAAATATTCATGGATACGTTTTAGAGATTTTTAAAGATTCTTTAAAGTTTTTGTCGTTTTTTTCCAAAGCATCTTTAGTATTCGGTTCATATCTTGAGTAATAATTTACGGGTCTAAACAAAAACAAAACAACACCTGAAAAGGTACCGATAAAATTTGCAACAAATTCTATTTAATTTTCTTTGCATAATGGAAAAAGAAAGTCGTTTTTTAAAGCATAATTTACGATACAAAATTAGTTTTATCTTTACCGAAGAAAATAAGGTATTCCTTCAAAAAAACTATTTTTTTTTTTTTTTTAATTACTATCATTTTTGTGAATATAGTTTAGTTCGCCATTTTTAGTAACTTTTTATTATTTTGTATATAAGCTAAGCTGAATCTGAAAATTCAACTTTAGTTACTTTTTGTAGGAAATTTAATTTCCTATCGAAATTGGTAGTTTTTAAAATTTTACAAAAATAATTATGCAAGAAAGCTTTACAAAACCAATTTAAAAACAGCTATTTTGTAAGGTTTTTTGCTTATTTTCTGCATAATTTCGTCTGAGCAACTAGATACAGGACGTACGAGGAATTTAAGAAAACGCTTTAAATTTTAATATTCCAGAACAAAAAAGTAAAAATAGCTAAAAGTGGCTGAGATATACGCCGACAACGACTGTTTTCAAAGTATTTTAACACACTGCGCCTAATCTTCTTCACCTACATATGCAAGAAAATTAAATAGAATTTGTTGCAAATTTTATCAGTATTCATGTGTTGTTTTACCATATACCAAAGATGCTTTGGAAAAAAACGACAAAAACTTTAAAAAATCATATCTCGAAAACGTGTCCATGAATATTTTTTTCAATGCGATTTTCTAGTTCTACGGGCTAAAATCTATACTAAAATATAGTTCGCTTAGAGTGAAAAAAAACTGGATTTTTTTTAAATCAGTGTAATTAAAGGCAAATCAAGTGGAAATTATTTAATTTCAAATTTGAAATTCGTATGGGAAATTAACCTCATTTGGCAAATTGGATCCCAATTTTCTCATTTGCTCTAGTCGAAACAGGCTATTACGCTCAAAGGGAAAACTTGAAGGGGAAAAAATTAAAAACTTGAGGTGAGATATTAATTATGAGCTCTTAAAAATGTATGTAACCATCGATTGGCGGGTATTATTAAAAATATGAATGGAGAAAAATGTGTTTTTAGCAATGTAGTTTGGTTTCTGGGATTTGAAAGTCATTAGTGCAGCTGAGGAGAACAAAACCGCATATTTTGCTGTTATCATGTTACTCCTACTTTGTATTAAGGTTCAAGTGCTTGTTGTGTTAAATCGGAATAACAAATTAATTTCAGTTGCTTATGAACACAAATAGCTTATGAAAAAACATAAGTATGTGTCTTTTCATTAAACATTCAACAGAATCATTCCATTATATCTGTCTAACAATCTTGACAATGAGTAATAAAATCATTACTTACACATATTCATATTCGATATAAATACATTTATTCACTTGACATTTATAATAAAAAAAAACAAAAACCTTAATTACTATTAAAACCAACTAAACAATAATTATCATCACCTCACAGCGCGTCACAATACCACAACTCTATATAATTATTTAATAATTCAATGAAATTATGCATCAGCAACGACGACCGACGACGTTAATATTGTCAATAATAAACACCCCAAAGCGTGGAACGTCGTGACGCATCGTCGGTCGGTCGGTCATTTGGTCGATTAAATCGCCTCCATCCATTCTGCATACAATTATCATTTCGATAATTTATGATTTCAGAAACTTAACGTTGTTCCGGTCAATATGCCTCACAGCCGCCGTCACAATGGTTCATTGCACTTGTTAGCAGCCATCCAGAGACAGACAACAAAAAGAAATCTATAAAGTACAGAAATTGCTCGCAACAGGAACGGACAATCGAAAGTGGTCACCACACCACCAACGTCAAGTTGTATGCAATTATATTTCCCAGCAGTGCTACGTGCCTTTTGTCGAATTATTATTGCATATCGTTACTACAGCTGGAGCTGGAGCTGTATGATATACGTGACCTGCCACGATAATGTAATGTCTCAATGGAGGCCTTATTCGCCCCAAGAGAATTCTATACACTTCAGAGTAATCATCTGTTATGAGACGCTTGAGAGAAAAAAAAAATAAGTTGTAAGTTAAAACTTGCTTAGCATTTTAATCAATAAATCATAAATTGTATGATAATTTCATTTGTTTTTGTAAGAAAAAAGTCATTTCTTATGAAAAAAGCATTAGAGTTGTTTTTTTAGTTCAGATTATATTCTTAGAATTTCAACAAGAAAAGGTATAGGATCTGCGATTTTTTTTGTTACGAGTTGACAAAATAGTAGTTATCTCTTACAACTTTTATTAAATCAAAATCAGGATTTAAAACTTTTTTACAATGAAGAATGATTAGAATAAAAGAAGGCTAGAAGCTGAAAGATAGCACATGGACATTGAATGCAACAGGATCCTCGTCCAAAATGAAATCGACACAGCCGTACCAATATACTTCATGCATCAAGTTTTTCTAATCGTTTCATCGAGGTTATTTCCAAGGAGAAACATTGAACTTCAGTAGAAAACCGATTTAGTCTTCTAGCAGTCTGTTCCAAGCTGAATGCTATCGAATCTCATTGTATTTTTAAATGGTTTTACTAGGTGCTTTGTGGCGTGAAACATTGTAGGCATTATATGTGATTTGTCAGCAGGCATAACATACGGCTCTTGATGACGCTAACACACAACCATAAAGTCTTAGAAACTTTAAGTTTGGACATACACTGCCGGTCATGTGAATACGTTGAGTGCTTTGCAAAAATTCAAGTTGAGTTTTCTTCGGACACAGTGGCAACACCCGTTTCAAGCTAACACCAATTTTATGAAATAATATTCAGCTTTGTAGTTAAGAAAAATCAGACCTCTAGAAAATACCATTCTTTTTTAAAAACACGTTACCGTTTATCTTTATCAAAGAACACTCATTTATTTGAACGCATTTAATTAACATCCAGTAGTCCAGTCAACGAACGAAAAAAATTTCTCACCCCTCACAATAAACCCAACAGTTTCGAAACTTGGCACCCTTACTAAGGAATACTTGGTGATGACCCAAAGAAAAGTCCCCAAAAATCCGCCTTGAGCTCTAGCGGCAGCTAGGGGAAACATACATTTTTGTCAGTTTTTCACGTTTATCTCGAAAACAGTTTCTCGTAAGGAAAAATCTTGTTCTACAAAAATAAGGCTTATTAAATTCTATAAAAAAAAGTCCACAAACATTCCTTTGTATCTGTAACAGCTTAGAAAAAACCTCTGGCGATGAAGAGAAACATGCTGTTTTTTCGGTATATCGCGTTCATCGTGCAAACCATTTCTCGTATCAAAAAATAATCTTCCACAAAATTAAATGCTTATTAAATTTCCTAAAATGAAATGTTTTTTTTTTATTATTATTTTGTACGTGAATTAGTTAATAAAACAACTGTATCGGCAGTTATGGTAAACATGTGTTTTTGTTTCGGTTTTTCACTTTATCTTGGAAACGGTTGATCGTATCGAAAAATTTTGTTCTATCAAATTTATAACAAAAAGCTCATACAAATTCGTACCTGTTACTGTTTACAAAAAGCGGCAGATATGAAGCGGTTCTAACTTGATCTTCACTCTTGGAGCTAACCAAGAGTCTGGTTCTTCAGGATGGAGGTTGTGCCTGGGGGTGACTTCCCTACCACGGAAATAAAACTTGTTCCGAAACAATAACAAGCCTCTGATAAGAATGATCTCAAGTACAACGAATTTCGGATCTGTACGTCGAATTTACTGTCCTTATACAGACCGCGTGCATTAGAACAATTAGTAGAGAACATGGATAAGCTAAGGGCTGACGCAACAGCTATCCAAAAGCTTCGATGGGATGGAGAGGGCATGCGGAGGATGAAATCGTGTGACATCTACCATGCGAAGTGTTGCATGGATCAGGGTCAGCGGCTCTTTAAGCGGTTTTGTGATAAGAGGAAGACTTATACAAGAAGTCTTGGGCTTTAATTTGATAATCGAGGGCCTGGTCACTACTCGAGCGGTATGGATAGGCACGTTGTCGTGTTGGTATGTTCATGGCAGATCTTAAAAAAATATATGGAAAGATCTTTTCCAATGCACCAACATACGAAAGAGCGTTCATTTTTGAAGAGAAAAACTGAGACGCCATAGAATGAAATTGCTCCCCAAACCATCACTCCACCCTCACATCTGTGAAATCGATTCAATTGATGATATTCCTTCCTAGAATCGTGATAATAATAATTATAACCCTCGGCGGCGCCTTAAATATTGCCACTCGTTTTTTTTTTTACATCTTAAAGTTGTGACTAAAAAGTAGACGTGCCTCTTTGCAATTAGGTGATAGTGGTGGTTTTTTTTTGTTGCATCTCCCCAAATGATCAGCTCTCCTTATGATACGTTTCAACGGTGGAAAGACTAGCTGTAACACCTGATTTAACCTTAATTTTTCAGCAGTATAGTGTCAATTCGAAGTATTTTTGAGGATTGTTCTTCTAGCGGCGGCTGACGTGTCTTGGTAGGTTCCACCTTGCATGTTTTTCCCGTTTCCCGTATTTTTACTTTTAAAACTCTTCACTAATTAAAATTCCACCGAACTTAAAATCATAACGAATAGCAATCACAAATTGAATGATTCGATATTATCTTTTGAGCTTAACAAGCCTACGTGAAAGGTGTTTTCTCAATGAATGGTATTTACTAAAGGTCTGATTTTTTAAGGGAGTTTGAAACATGTGCTGCCATTCTGTCTGAAGAAAAATCAACTTGAATTTTTGCAAAGCACTGGGCGTATGCAAGTGACTTTGCTTTAATTTAAATGTATGCTTAAGTGCTTATACCACCGAAGAAAATATCAGAAAAATCAACGTTTGCAGGCCACTCCCACCACTCTCACTTCTGACGACAAAATAATGCTGCGAAACTCTTGAAATCGATATCACAACCCTATAACCTCAAGAGGATATCCGAAAAGCCTAGACCGATATCCAAACTCATGGAATTTTGCTAGAAGAAGCGACATCATCTCCAGAAAAGCAACTTTGGCTAATTGCAGTTACACAGCAGCTAAATGCAAATCGCAGATGAATCTACAAAAACAGCCAAACGCAGCTTAAATTAGAATGAAGGAATTTGCTTCAAAAAAAAAGTAGCTCCACCTTCTAAAGTACATCAGACGCCTGATGCTGTCTGCACATAATAATGAGAAGCAAAATAATCAAAGTTCTTTAGTTTGAAGGAACTCATGGGGTCAGTGATCAGTTTAAGCTTCTCTTTAACACCAAATGACCTCAGTTATCATAAAACAAAAAGTTCAAGGTTTCTTCTATGAAACTACATCAATACTTTCAAAATATCACGTTCAAAGCTTTGAAGTCTATATGCAATTAAAATGCGATAAAATCAAATGTTATGTCATAAAAGACGACTCACGTGACATTCGTCGTTACCACGCGACAAATGGTATCACCACTTGAGATTTAAAATGTATTCACCTGGAGGCGATCAATAAATCTGATCTCGTGGTTCCCACGCCATTTAAAATATACACACTACCGCTGGCCGCCGACGTCAACGTCGTCGTCGGCCGCAGCTTGATGTTAAAACAAAACAAATATGAGAGAAGTGTGGTTTGAAAATCTAAGAAACAGTAGGGAACCTCAAAAAAAAGAAACAGATAAGCAAATCCAATTTGTTGCACTTATGATCTGATCACGCGCATACGAAAGGCAGGCTTCCAAAGGCTAAATTTATTACTGCTAGTTGTTTCGTAGAGAAAAAAGTTACCTTTTGAAATAATTGCAACAAGTTTGCTTGGGGGATGTAAAACAAGTTTAGTAAAGTACAATAACCATTCAAATATAATTCACTTGTCATAATTTTTTTATAATATTTAACGCAAAACAACAAAGTCCGGGAGAAAGGCATAGACATAAAGTTAAAAAACGATTTGGTATCGCCGAGTACATTTTGAAATAACTCACCGACCGAAACAACCAACTAAAACCCCTAAGTACAAAATCTCGCATTCTTTTTAAATGCTTGTATATTGGATTGCTGCCATTTTAAAGAAATGAAATTTAAATATATAAAAACTCGAAAACTAAGGAAGAACGATAAAATTATATTATAAGTCTTCGTCAGCCGTTTTTGTTATGAGGAGGGACTGTTTTATCGTCGTGAAGAAGAATTATCTTGCTATCACAAATCATTTGGAATATTGATTTTCTTTATTCTTTGAGTATTGCAAGCAGACGGCCCATATTCGTTGTCAGAAGGGAAAGTTCTGACATGTTAAAACACCACTGCAAATGAAACCTCTCTTTACCCAAAACCATCACACAAATAGTGTTCTTAAGAAGTTAAAAATTCAATATCTTTGGATTGTAGAGAAATTTGTATACTTGATTCGAGGTAAGAGAGTCAAAATCGTTTGCAAAAGTTTAATTTAGTTTCTGTGACCACTCTTCGCTGGCTGATATTACTGTCATTTACGGAAAAATCGATCTTAAAAATGCTTTTTTTTGTTGTTGTTTTTTTTTAATTTTTGGCAATGTTTTCTACAATAACTGTGTTGTTTTCTTACTTAGTCTTAAAAAACAGAAATAACCAAAAAAAATCCATCTCAAAATTTTTAAGAATCAAAAATTTGTTCGTAAACTTTTTTTGATTGAAAATTAGGCTACATTTTCAAAATAAATTCGTCAAGAACGCAAAAATTAATATTTTGTAAAAAAAAATAGGTATGTGTATGTGTATGGACATAGCAGTGTACGTCAAAACCAAGTTTCATCAAAATCTAGCAATTTTTGTAAAGATAAAATTAAAAACCAAAAAAATTAGTATTTGGCATTTTTCACAATATTTTTGAGGTTATATAAAAAAAATTATCTATGTACAAAAGTTGTAGTTCTTTTTACCACCTACAACTCTTTTATTGATTTCTTTCCTTAAGAGGTCTACTTTAGATAGTAATCGTTAAAAAAAACACGATTTTTGACACCCTTCCCACTTTTTCGCCCACTCACCCCCTTCCCCCCAATCTGTTGGTGAGCAATTAACCATTTTTCCTAATTTTTCCCAAATTCCATATCCTGCTAATTATTTATTTATTGTTTTTTTTTTTTTCAAAAAATTATTGGCACTGGCCTAAAAAGAGAAAACATTCGAAAAACTTTAAACTACTAGCATAATAATTGGCAGTAGCAAATCGCAGGTAAAATTAGTTTGCTAGTTACTCTACAAGTTGTCTATTTCGTGTAGGGATACACAATTGCAAACCAACGCTACTAGTTCCATTCACCTGTCTTAACTAAACCGAAGACTCATTTTCGAAATTCATCAATTTTGTCAAATCCCAATACCTCAAATTTTCTTGCAGAAATATGTTTTCTTTCTTTGTAATATCAGTTTTGACACACGTTGTAAGCTTATGTTATCAAAATATTGAACTATCTCTTAGTTTTCAGTAGCTTTTACGAGTATATTATTTTGTTATACAAAAATTTTATAATTAACATCAATGTTTGTTAAATGGGCTTTATCAGTTACAACCAGTTAACTCAGACAAAAAAAAAATCAGAAATCAAGTAAAAATTAGAAACTTTTTAAATGTTCAAACAAATTAATTTATTTTATTCTAAGAAACAACAACAAAAAAGTGCACAAACAATGCAGCATTAAAACACGATTTCATTATGCGGTCAATGTTCTCCGTCACCCCGTTCACACACAACCATGGTGATCTCATAAACGATAATAGCGATAAAGGCAAGCAAAAGCAACACAAAACTATAAACAAAAAAGTCTACATATGTTGCTCAGTTCGAAAGCTCTCTTGAAATGCAGGGTGTTTCGAAATTTCGATTAAGAACATCGACTTTTGGCGGCAATTTTTTCGCAAAAATAATATTTTTAAGAGGTTGCATGTAGCAACATTAAACAAAATTGGATTTGGTATAACTTATATTAAACGAGCGAATCCGACCAGTGGCGTATCCAAAAAAAATGTTGGGGTGGGGGGGGGGGGGCTCGAGCATTTCAGCTCTTTTTAAGATTTCGAAGATTTATGAAAAATTTTCAATTAATATGTACAATTAATGTGTATGACATGATCTTGTAGGTTTGGGGAGGGGTTGAGCCCCCTGAGCCCCCCATCTCTCCTCAATAAGCCACTGAAACCAACTGGAGTTGTATTGCTAGAGCTCCATCTAGTCGAGTATCAAAAAAGTTGCCAGCTTTTCCATCATTTTGTCCTTATTTAAGCGTCTGTTTATTCAAATGACGCAAAAGAAACACTGATTTTTGTGAAGGGAATCAGATTTGCATAAAAAGTATCCACACTGCTTTGGTTTTCTGTTTTAAGATCATTGCCTGCTATTGTTTTTTTGAAAATGAAAGCAATTAATATCGAAATTATCGAAACTCTTGTTTCTATTCAAATGGAGCGGAGTGTACATATACTTACTATGTTTACAATTTAAAGTGAATCAAACAGTCCATCAAATACGATTTTTAATAAACACCCTGTATTTTATTATATGGTACTACACGCTAATACTCTAAGCCATTTAGTATTATGAAATCTTTACGCTTCGTCATTACCCCCCCCCCTCCCCCCTTTATTCTGTCGCTGTCGCAAAGTAGGTGCATATATAATGATTTTAATAGAAATATGACTTAGTAGGTACCTACTTCATTCGAGTGCATTCAGCCTTGGAAGTTTGCAGCGCGGGTTGTTCCGCTGCTTTAAGCACACATCATGTATTGCATGGAGAATTACACTTATATAGTTTAATATCTCTTTGCTCTGATGTAAACCACGTGTAAACGTTCCATAGAGCACAAGAGGTTTTCTTTTTTTTTCTTTTTATTATACTGAACATACTCTTATATGCGCAGTGATATGAAAATAATTACGAGCTAATTGATTTCAGATACCGTTGCATTTACGAGTTCATAGAAGTAAAATTCAAATTCAATTTAATTTAGTGCATTTAAAATAAAAATTCAAGAATATAAATTGAATAAGTTAAAAAAATAATGATATGCGAGAATACAAGTACATAATATTTACCACAGGTCAAGTTGAATTAAATTACCTGATTGCCTACCTGAAAAGAAAAAAACAATATTATTTATTAGAAAAATTAAAATTAGTTTAAAAAGGTGGTATAATGATTCATGGTGACATAAAATAGGTCGAAATTTAACAGTTTGCCAGAGGCATATATCATAAAACTACGAGTTCTTGTATTACAAGCAAAATCTTACTATTTTCCAAACAAAATTGAGCAATTTCATTTTTAACACAAGTACTTGTAGTTTTGAGTTATAGGCCCCTGGTCATTTTCCTAGAGTGACCAAATGCGGAGGCTGGTTGTACCTTTCAAATAAGACCAAAATTATTTAAATCGGCTTGTTAAAAGGGGAGTAATATAATGCGTGTTTACTAATATAAGCCGTGTTTTATTGGTTGTTGGGTAAGCAGCGCAGTAAAACTTTATATGAAAAACAAAAACAAAACCAATGCTGGCGAAAAAAACCTAGTAAAAAGCAAGATGGCGATGCTGTCATGAGTTTTGAAATATTGAAATGAAGAGGGCACGTTTTGACAAAATAAAAATAAAATAAGGAAAATTTATCTAAATTTGATTTAATTCAGAATTTAATTTATATCTTCACCATAGCACAGAATAATAAAAAATATTTGCGTATTCGTATTTTATTTAAAATAGCAAAAAGGGCAAATCGAGAGCACTCCATGTTGCAGATCGAAAATGACATTCGTTAAAGTTTGCGAACACACCCCTAAGCTGGCTTTATTTTGTCATAATGTGCATCAGGAAAAATAAACATGGTACCAACTTTCAAACATTGAGTGTTCAAACGAGTAAAATCGTTTTATTGGCATTCAATGCTATTCTTTCTTCACATCTACCAATAGAATACAGCTAAATTGATGAAGATGATGTAAATGTAAAGTATCTCTGTAGCCGTGTTTTTTCGGTTAATGATTACGCAGCACTGCGACATTTTATACGGAAAACAACAACAACAACCGATTAGTGAACAAAAATAAGCCAGTGTTTTAGGATTAATATAAAAGTGGAGTTTCAGAATGTTGACACGTAAAGGTGCTGTTCATACTTGTCATATGAGATTAACATTTGATAGGTCTGTTCGTTTACTCATTTTCTAAGACTACAATTTCAATGAAAGTGAATTTTACTCGCGTTTTTTTTTACTAAGCAAATTGTTTTCGAGTAAACTAAATAGTTTGTCTTAATTTGATTCAAAAGTTTTGTTTTTTCATAATTTATACAAAAAATGTATTTACAATATTTACATCACACTCTTGTATTTTCGTCTGACAGTTCGTTAAAAGCCTGTTTCGACTAGGTCAAATCAGATAATTTTCCTTATAAATTTAAAATCTGAAATGAGATCATTTCCCTCGGATTTTCCACTTATTTCTTCATTGCGAATAGGCCACAAATTGACAAGGTTATGTATAAGGAAACAAACTTAATTGCAGATATAAAGAGGTGTATAAGAAGAAAAGAGAAATAAGAAAATGCATATCAAACGAAATGAGATAATTTGTAGGTAATAAAAACACTTTCGATGGGATTAGCTAAATTATATCATTTGGGCTCTAGTCGAAACAGGCTATAAAGACTTTGGCAAACCAAAGTGTTGCTCTGTTGTACGAAAGTGCGACACAACAACGTGTCCCGACAGGAAAAATTTTTTTATACACTTACGTTTTTGCTTTTATGAAAGCCTTTGTTGCGCGACAGAGCGACATTTTGGTTTGAGCGACGTCGCTGACATCCATAAGTCAAATTCGTCGCGCGACGAAGTTAGAAATATTTTAACCTATTTTTTCACTTTTTTTTTCAAAAGGCAAAAACTTTGAACTATGGTCACGAAAATTGGTTTCTTTTAAGACAGTTACTTATATGATTTATCAAAAATATTAGTTTTTGACTTTACAAGAAAAGGTGAAAAAATCAGTGTATTTGTGTCTCCCTCTGCTGTTGTTTTATCCATTTGATCCTAATCCCAGCCCGATTCTTAAGTGGAATAGTCTATTGTCAATTTTCTCAAAAAGTAGACATTCTAAGATTAAGTTCTTGAATAAAATTTAATTTTTGTATGTTACATGAGTTTTTTATGTGTAATGTTAACACAAATTTTCAATAAATAATTGTATTTATGATTACTCTGACAAAAGATACAATTTTAAAATAAAAAGGCTGCAGGGAAGAAGATTTTTGAAGTTAAAAAAAGCAACTGAATTTCTTCGGCATGTAGTGTGAGTCACACTTCTTTTAGTTAGAAAAATCATTCTTGACAAAATTGTAAAAGCGCATTTTTTCAACAGAAATAAATACACTACTATGCCCACAAAAAAAAAAAACAAATAAAGTTTAATTTATAAAATAAAACATCAGCCAGCATATAAATACTTCAAACCTTGCCTTGGCCTTGCTCTTCAAAGTACTAAATACCAATGCAACTACTATTAAAATTTCTTATTTTTGAAAAAATCGCAAAATACACATGCCTTGTGTATTATTAGCATAAATCACTCATATTACAAATTATGATGGGTACTTGCTAATGAAAGCCGGTAAAGTTAACCTAATACCCAATGACGCACACTTGTGTATTTGAATTTAAAATCAAAAAACCACTGACAAAAACAACTGGTTAGCACAAGAGTCGATAAACTCAAATTTTATCAATTAAAAGTATCTCAATTCTCTGTTATACTCTTTCGAATACAAAATGTAATGTTTTTTTTTTTGTATGACATTAAGTGGATTAAGTGAAGTCGTGACTCGTGAGTAACAGGTTTGGTTTTGTGGTGTATTGCAAGTGTTTTGATCTCATTCGAACCAAGTTTATCTGATTTGTTGTGGAAAATTACGCTTAGATTTATTTGCAGCGTTGCAAATTATGTAGTTGGGAGAGTGAATATTGTCACGTTTGAACACAACTACTATACACGGTCATTTTGGGTAAAACATAATTTAAAGTTGTTTATAAGGCAAGTATTGGTTATGCATTGACAAAAAAAAATGTTCACGGTTATAATTCAAAAACCAACATTCCGATGATGAAGAAGTAGAAACAAATTACAGAAACGTAGAGTATTTGACTTTCTTCAACAACAATACTTCGACAAAGAAAAATATCGGAAACAGATGGCAGCATTGCAGAGCTGCGGAGCTCTACGCCTAGGCAGTTTCTACAGAACGGTGTCGGAACCAGTCGTCCTGTTATCTCCGAAGTGACTCTTATTGATCTCCTAGCGGCAAAAAGAAAGTACGTCTACGACAAAGGCGGAAATCAGAGTGGAAGCAGTAACCAAGGATGTGCAGGAGACCACAAAGCGTAAGTGGCAAGAGCGGAGGAGCTCTGAAAGCAGAGTATGCTGGAAGGTGAGATTGATCGGAAATCTGGCTGAGTGGAACGAACGGGAAAACACAGTGAGGTTTACTACTACGTCACCCAGTTCTCCACCGCACACGGATATTCAAGGCTCTTCCTCATAAGATCGGCAAATTAAGTACAGCTCCCCTGCCTGTACAGTACATATGTCTTTCTGATCCTTAAAAAAAATAGATCCTCTATAATACTGCGTATAAGAACCTGATAAGTTACCATCGCTGTGACTTTAGTTAGTTAGAAGATGATAACTGAACAGAACAGTGAAAAACAATGAACTATACCATCAATACATCAATCTAACCAAACGATTGAATATCCAACAAATGATTTTTCTCAGTCATGTGGAGTACTTGTCTCGAAAAACCTATTACTCCAACTCCATGTTTTTACCAAATACCACAGGCATTTCGACGGCGAAAAAAAAATTCGTCAGAACAATTTTGCTTTCCGTCGACACAACGATTTGCATTCTTATTCAAAACAGGTATACTCCCAGGACGAAAACTGTTATTTCAATATAATTATTCAGAACATATCATCACATCGACAAAAATAACTTCCAAACTACGAGTTATTAGAGTAGGCACTCTTGTAGACCTAAATTGACTTTGTCTTTAATTAAAAAGTAATTAAAATTTTGTCTTAAACAATTGATTCATTAATGAGATGAAAACAAATTGATAAAAAAAGCAAAAAAAAAAATATAAACAATCCAAATATAAAAATATAAACAAGCAAATCAAGATTGCTAATTAAAATTAATTCATCCTGATTTCTAATTATATCAGCAGGTGTGTTACTAATAACAATAAGTTAGTTTTTTTTTTGTTTGTTTCGTTGATAAGTCAGTGTCCCCTTAATGACTTAGAAACATGGGGCTTTTCTATTTATTTAATGAAATGGAACTCTTAAAATAGTACACTTTGGCGTATACGCAACTAAAAAAAAAGTTATTTTTAATTTTCTCATGTTTGTTTTCCTACCAAAACAAAATTGTATAAGATATGCATACCTACTTTGTAAGATATTTGTACTCTAAACCAAAGAATTTATGAATTATAGTTGAAACCCCATTTACTGTGATGGTCGGCACCGAACCCATCAGGGATAATCAAAAATAAAAAAAAAAAACCTTTTTTCTCAAATAAAAAACATTATAGCCTAAATTGAACACTAGTTCAAACAATTAAAGGAACAAGAATTTTTTCTAATGTTTTTAAGTGTTGAAAATCACATATATCAACTCAGATACAGAAATCATCATACAGGTACCGAAAAAAAGTGGGCCCAACAATTCTGTATGTCTGTCTGTCTGGATGTATCAGAAGCCAAAAGGATGGGTCGATTTACTTCCAACTTTGAATGTGGCGTTTTTTTAAAGACTATCGCCATTCATAAAAACTTAATTTTCTCAAAAATGGCTCACTGAAAGGATTTGTTTACTCTCATATTAGCGTTGTCAACAGAGAAATTATAAAGAAACAAACTCGTATATCCTTCGTTTAATAAATTTTTTCTAGGTTTTTCACAAATCTGTCAGTTTGGCTGTCAATGTTTTTTTGAGCTGACTTGTCAGAATGTACGATTTGTTTGTTTATTTTTTCAGTGTTATTGGAAAGGAGAACATATGTTAAGACACAGGACTTTTGATTTGAAACAACCTGTAGAACCTAACAAAATTTTCCAAAATTGATGTTTTGGATTTCAAAAAAAATGTGGGAAAATCGTTTTTTTTTTTCAAAAACGAGTCAATGAGTTTTTTGTTTAAAATTTAATTTTTTAGATGTAAATAAATAATATCTACAAAATTCCATGCCAAGCTTTTTTTTTGAAAAATCTTTTGAAAATGTTTTATATTAGAATTTTTTTTAAACGGCTCTAACGATTTAAATTTTTTTTTTCTTAAACATTCATTTTTATAAAAGAAATCAGATTGAATAATGTGATTTCTCAGGTCAAATTCATTTAAGAAGCTATTTTAGTAATTTTAAAATCGAATAAAACTGAAAAACGTTAAACTTAAACTTAAAATTAATTAAAATTCTTATCTACAAAAGAAAGTACGTGCGATCCAGTCGTGTATTTTATTTTACTCTGTTTTTGTCACACAGTGTATTTTTTCGATGCCATTTTTGAGTTCTTCAGGCTTAAATAAACATAATGGCACTAAGGGATGTAATCTAATAAAATCGGTCAACAATTTTAACCAGACATTGTGAAATATTTCTTGCAGACAGTTGTATCTGTATTTAAATTTATGACACCGTTTTTAAAACTAAAAGTCATCGGTAAGTGAGAAGAAAAAATGTATCTACATTTTTTTTCAATTCTCGTTCGAACTATGCCGTCAAGACAAACAAACTGCTAAACAACAAGTCGGAACTTAAGTTGGGGTTTTCTGTTAAATTTTAAAATCATCTCCATCATATCATCCAATCTCTAATTTACGTTTTCCAGTCGCGTGTTGTAATAAACAATGCAAAAATAATGTTTAAAAAAAACCATTATCTCTTATTCAGCTAATTGTTTTCATCAGAATTTAATTAATAACAAATATATTGCATATTTACGTGTACTATTGTTGGAGCATATCGGTCGGTATTCCCTCCAGACAAGTGTTTTCCCTACACGACATTTCACCACTCTTGCCATTTTGCTAACAGAATGTTATGTGGTGTGTTTGTGCAATACATGTATGTGTCTACCACAGTAGCAGCTATTATAATATACAGCAAAGTTATTAATAAAAGTGTCAACTCAGTATTGATGAATCATCGTCATCATCATCATTATCATCATTCGTACGTATCTTCTTTCATGAGTGTCTGACTGAGTTACAGTGTATCGATTGAAATTCTATAGAAAAAAGTTAAGAGGAAAAGTGAATTGTTGTATTCAATGCCATTACATCGGTTTCCATTGATTGTCGTCACTTTCTGATTCGAACTTTAGACTTTTTATTTTCAATACATGTCATTTTACTTTTGCCTCTTAAATAGATTATAGTGAAGGGTATCAATGATGTATTGATATATACTCGTTTGGTATTGATATTTATTGGGTTAGAAATAAATTGATTTTTCATATATGAAAGGTTCATCTGATATTGAATTAGTGTTGAACTGTGTTAAGAACATACTGTTACTTTTAAAAAGTGTGGGGAAAGGCAAAAAGTTTTGGATAACGAAAACACGTGTATTTTTTATGATTCATGATTCAATAAAAAAACTAAAAAGGAAAAGTAAATTCATAATGGAAGTAGTTAAATGAAGTTTTTAATGTCATTGTCCTTTTACGTTACATGTTTGGCTAATTGATCATCCACGCTATATTAACTTTTTACGGAAAAGGTCAATTGGTTGCATAACTTTTAAGCAAGCAGAAATGCTTTTGAAAGGGTTAAGTTTGAACTTATTTCTATGAGGTCCTATGTTTTCCTGTACGAATACAAACTAAGGCTATGGAGTATCGTTGGAGTGTTTGCTGTCACTCAGGTTTTTTTATTTATTTTCTTTATGCAACACTCATGGTAAGGAAAACCCAAAGTAAGCAATGCAATTCACATTCTTGAAGTGCAGCTAAAAAAAGAATCTCTAACGGTACGTTCAATAGTTAGCTCAAGAATTAACTGATAAGCATTCCTAGTAGGGCACTTTTCAGCGGAGCCATGCAACAAGCTATTTCATATGAATACTGTTTCCAAAAATAGCGATTAAACAATGAAATTTAAGTGTTTCTTTAAAATCGACCTCGCACTTATCATTTTAAGAAGCTTTTTTTACGTTCTATCAAGTGCCGCACTAGTACGGTTAAAATCGGTTTTTAATAAAAAAAAAAATTATCACCCTCATGAAACTTGTCAAAAACTTTACATTTGCAATAAGATTGAGGAATCAAAAGTCCATAAAAATATCTTAGTTGGAAGGGTATTTTTTGGTTGTAAAGAGGGAGAAGGTGAAGACTAAAAAAATAAATTAAAAAAATGGTGCTGCAATATAAACGTATGATACATGACTTTAAGGTATTTTTTGATGTTAAATCTAATAACATCAAAATTAAATCAATAGGACTACTCTATGAAAAGTTGTTCTCTATTCTATATTCTAAAGATGATACACTCGTGAAATTCAGTAAAAGCGTTTCATTTGAAACAAGAACAAGGAATTTAAAAAGGTTTGAAAAATATTCTTGATAAAAGGGTGTTTTTTTTTTAAGGGAAAGTTATCGGTGAAAAAGGTATTACAGCATATACGGAATTTATGCTTGACATCTTTTACAAATTGGTACCCAATTGAAATCTGGTAAAAATATTACATTTGGCCTGGGAACCCTCTTGTATTCAAAATAACGGAAAAGTAAAAAGGGAGCGACTTTCGCAGGAATTTTTCGATTAAGAGCCCTTCTGCCAAAATAAAATTCCCCAGGTGTTTTCATTCCCGATAGGGGTGTTTGTTTTTTTTTTTCTTATAAAGGCTTGTGATTGACACAATCGCCCTTCAACATTGGAAGCGACTTTTTATTTTTTACTTACTTTTCATCGAATTTATTGGCATCAAATTTATTCCAGTGTGTTCAAGCTAATAACTTTTTAGAAAGTTACTTCTTCTACATTTTATAACAATTACGTAATAAAGTTAAATGTTCGAAACACAAATCAAATTAGGTGTAAATTAAGATTTTGCATAAAATCTGTATACTCTGTATACTCGTTATCATTCTTTAAATTTATTTTAACATTATATATCCTAAGCAAACAGATAGACAACCGAAAAAATGTTGTTTAAGTATGTATAGTATATGTACAAGTACATCTAAGCATCTGACAAGCATCAATCCAGCAGTCTTGATTAAATATCTATATTATACGCCAACCGAAATACACATAATTTGGCACGTAATTCAAAATAAAAGAAGCTAAACGTGACCGGCTACATGAGGTTATAAGGGGGGTTATCGAAACGATAATAAGCTTTGAAGCTATAACAATACTTAAGTCATATTTATTATTATTATTTTTTTTTTACTGATTCTTTTGTGAAAAAAAAATCAATTTGAACAAGAAAAAATAGGTAATAAAATTCACATTAAAAATACATTTACGTGACTGAAAGAATTTAAGTAAATTTATGAATTGGTACTTACACTTCACATCGCTCAATTAAACTCGATTCTTTATTAGCTTTTTTACCGGGAAAGCTGTATCATTATGCAAAGTTTTTGAGAGATAGAATTTTTAACTTCAAAAAACATTGTTTTGATTTGATTTCTTTTATTTTTATACTGATTTTGTAATTTTTATGTTTTTAAATGTTTTTGATTTTTTTTAATAAACTTGCAAACCTATAAACCTATTTCTAATTTTTTCAACGGTTTCTGCTAGTTCCACAAAATATTTAAAAAAAAATGTAATCAGTAATCGTTTACTTTATCAGTAATCAGTAATCATTTATCAGATTAATTTTTTTGCCAACACTGGGCACGAATAGCTCACGAAGAACCGAAGAACTAGTGACTGACTCTCTCAAACATTTCCTGTTTGCGTGTAGTCAGCAGAAATAGAATGGCAGGGACCTACATTTTTTGCCGGTTCAAAACGCCTAGTTGAGATCCACTATTTGTGACAAACATTCCTCTTGAAGGTTTTGTTAATTCCTCGCAAGCAGCAGTAACCCTGAAAAAAATCAAGGTGGCATAGTCTGGGAATCAAACTCAGACCTTCGGCGTGATAGTCCATCACACTTACCATTATGTTAAAATTAGAAAGTACTGAAGATATAACCTTCTGTCGACTGAGCATACTTTAAGTGGAACTGACTCGTACTAATTGCAGTGGTTTGTTTGTTTGGAGAATATACCCAGACGTTTTTTTGAATTTTTTTTTGACCCCAAATAACGGTACCTGTCATATACCGGTTTTAGAAAAACTCATTTTTCTCAAAAACGGTGCCTACGATTTTGATTAAAAAAATCATGGTAATTTTTTTGGGTAAGGTCCATCTTTAAATGAGAACCTTTTTTTGAAAAACCGTTATTAACGGTACCTGCCACAGAACGGTTTTTTTTTAATTCTGATTTTCTACTTCATGACTCAATCAATTTTCAACATGGATGCTTTCTAGTTGCCGAAATAATATTTAGTAAAAAAAATTTCGAAAATTATTTTTTTGGATTTTTATAAAAAGTTTGAATTTTTTTTTTTTGAAAAATCATTTTTTCGAAAACTATTCAATATTTTTTTTCAAAATTTAGTTTTTAGATGTTGATAAATAATATCTTAAAAATGGCGTACCAATTTTTTTTTATAAAAGTCCATGCAAAATTTTATATTGAAAAAATAGTTTTTTTAGAAAACGGCTCTAACGATTTTCAAAATTTTTTTTGCGTGCTTTGTTTTGCGGTTAAATTCATTTAAGAAGCTGTCGTGCATTTTATTTTATGCCTGCGCACCAACAGATAAGAAAGATGACCTGGAAAGCAATGGTCTGCAAATCAATTAACTGCTAACCAAATTGATCATGTTGCGATAGACGGAAGGAATTCATGTAATATTCTGGACCAAAATCATCGTTTCAAATATTACTCTCTTTAGATTTTTCTATTGATATCCTCATGTCATTTTTATTTCACGTTATCTGAACCCTCGGTTTTCGAACGTAACATAGACAGAGATTACTATTTAATAGTAGCTAGAGTTCGGGATCGGATATACATGACGCCACAGCTGAGACCCGTTTTTATCTCGACAAATTTCTATCACAAGAGACTGTCGTACTTCTGCTAAGCGTATCTTCCTCAAACTCTCGGAAAACCCACAAAGCAGCACAAGCCATAGACGAGTAGACCAAGAACCATTGTCATCTTACTATCAGAACTGCCGCCTCTGGTGTGCTAAGTTTCAAAAGTCAACCAAAGCGAAATACCTGGGCCCAAATCACATAAAATTTTTACAATCGTTTGATTAATCATTTCTATGTTTCCTCTCTATCATATCTATTGAAAAATATAGAGAGCAACTGTCGAAACGATCGATTAAACGATTGGACAAATTTTACGTGATTTTGGCCCTGGTTTGATGAAGATTGTCGGTGGACTCATACAACCAAGAGCCAGGTTTATAAGTATATATTACAGGCTAAGACCAGAACTGATGAAATAAACACAAGAAAGAAACGTCATCTTCCAAAAAGAAAGAAGAGGGAGCACAAAAAGCAAGCAGTCGAATCTTTTAAGATATGCTAAGACGGGCTTAACGATCTACTCTTAGATGTAAGCTTTTAGCAAAAGTCTACCGTGATGAAAAAGGAAATACAGTAGAAGGCACGCAGTCGGTGCTGAAGATCTGGATATATAATCTGCTAAACTACCAGTTCATCCAACCCTCCGCTGTTATCCAAAAAAAAAAACCCATTCAACTTGAACGAAGACGGTCAAAATACCCGTCCAACCGACCAAGAAGAAGAAAGAGCTGATTCAACCGCTTAAGGCAGCCAGAGATGACTTGGTTAGAAGCATACGCCGAATTATTTGTAAGAATTGGTCGCAGAAAATTAAGCTAAAAAATTAAATATCGGCATAGTGTGTGTTATCCACAAAAAAGGAGATAATTTGAACCTTAACTGGGCTAACAATATAGAGATAAAAAGTCTCTTCAACACCGCATATATATAATTTTTTAGGCTATTTTGTGTGTTTGCCTAGATACTTTTGATAGCGACCAGAACGTATGGTAAGGCTTTAGACAGGGTGATGCACTATCATGCAACCTCTTTAACATCGTATTTTAAGCAGTATTGGGCTCAACTCAGAAGGCAAAACAAGAGGGATAATTTCTTCAAAACTCTGTTAACTCCTTGATTATACTGACAAGGATGACAATAACATCATCGGGACAACGAATCAATCTGCCAGTGGATCATTTGGAAGTATTGAAACAGAGGCGGCGAAGATGGGTTTAGCGAAAACAAATTTCATGTTGTCATCGAGAAGAGAGGCCCAAAACCATCCACTGGTACAAAACGTTACGGTGAACCGTCAGAGATTTTGTTTATCTGGAATCCACTTTTACAGCGGCGCAGTCTGGGGTTGGACGACCGCAACCAACTTGGTCCACGTAACTAGTGGCACCTAGCTAGGAATGTCCTTGTTGATGATCAACCGTAAGCATAAATTCATACATTTATTCAGATACTGTACGTATTTTTGGTAAGTCGTTTTGTTTCATTACTATTTGTTTAGCATAATGCAAAAAAAATTATAAATTAATATCAACGACAAAGAGTAAATGAAAAGAAATTTAAAACAAAAATAAAAAGTACAAATCAAGTGACACCGAGTGTGCATAATATTGACAATGCAACTTCAAGAAAACAAGTATCATAAAATCATCTTTTCATGAAACAATACAAGTTTTTCACCTGATACACAAGGATATGTGCAGTGCATTGTGCAGCACACTGTACTCTCACTTAAACTGCCCCCTCTAGGTATAAGAAACAACGAGGTTGTCATTAAAATTATCCCTTTTAGCAACTCATTCATTAACATCCACTTAAAAATTAAAACTGCAGTAGATTCCTCTCACATCCATATCTACATGATAAATTTCCCACTGGTTGAATAGGAGCGTTCACAAGTGTTTGCTTGGTAAACAAAAACAATACAAAACAAAAAAAAAAAACAAAAAAATGGGAATGAAAATAAAATTCTTCGAAATATTCGCACTATCTGCACTCTGCAGTGTCAGAAATAGCCGTCAAGATGTGTAATAAAAAAAATGAGCCCCAAGAGCTCTTCTGCGCAGTTAGTTGTTATATGACCTTCATGCCAAGTATGGCGTTAAAATTCTGAATTATTAATAAAATTTCCTTTTGTTTTGCATATTCTCCAGTTTATTATTTTTTAAAATTAAAAAAAAAAAAAAAAGGGATGAAGAAATATCTTTAATAAAGTTGATTTATGGTTTTCTTAATTGTTGAAGAATGCAGCTATCGTCTGAAAGATCACATCTAAACGAAATTATTTGAATTAATTTCAGTGATTATATTATGTTATGTTCTAGTTCAAGCACATATCAGGCCGTGAGAGCCATAGTGGCCTAACTGATTTTTTCACTTTTTTTGTAAAGCCCAAAACTAAAATTTACTTCGGTTTTTTTTGAAAAAGTTATACTTCTTTATGTCATATAAATAACTATTTCAAAAGAAACCAATTTTCGTAACAACGAGATTTCGCATTTTGAAAAAAAAAGTTAAAAAATCAGTTACGCCACTATGGTTTTCACGGCCTGATATATATTTAGTTTTGGTCAAAATTCTGGTTGGGTGAAAATTCTTTTGCCAAAATTTTGCTTTCAAAATTCTGGCTTATAAAATTCTACTTCTAATAAAAATGAAGGTTTGGAAAATGTTAAAAAGCGCGCGCTTACATACACCCCTATTATGGTTGTCAAATATCAATTATTTGACATACGACAAAACTTATCAATTGATTGACATTTTAGTATTACGATTATCAATTGATAAATTTAAAAAGAGTTGTGAATTTTTAATTGCTATTTAACGATTGTGAATTGGTATTTGATTTGACATTTCAGTTTTGGGGGATTGATTTTAGTTGTTTGTTATTCTTTTGCTTTGAAGAAACTTTATTTATCATATTTTAATGTTTATTTCTCGTTATTTGTATGCTTATTAAAACAACAATAATGAAACAACAAAAAAGAATACAAAAAAAAAGAAAAAAGTGGTTGTACACGTTTTTTTGTGAAATTACTCCGTAATAATATTTTCTCCGAGTGGTTGTAACGCATATTTTTCAGGAAAATCTACTTAGTCATAATATTTTCTCAGAAAATAGTTTTATACACAAGAAAACTATTTTCTGAGGAAAATAGTGTTTAATTTCAAGTAAAAATAGCCAATATTTTTTACACGAGTATTTGTCAACAAAAACACAAAATATAATAAAGAAAGTGCTTGTAGGCCCCATTATTCGTATTGATAATTGATAATTGATAATTGACAACCTTAATAGAGCTGATAATTGACAGAGATATGGTTTAACTCAAACTACTACTGAAAAATTAAATTTTTTAGTAAAATTATAACACATGAAAATTAAAATTAGGTACTGGCAAAGTTTAAAAATAAAAAAAGAATTTCGAAACAAACAAGCAGAATTTTTGAAAAGCAGTTTTTTGAAACCAGAATTACGACCTGCTCCCAAAACAATCTTCTCACATAGTGAAGAGAGAAATATTTCTAGTACCTATGGTTTTATTGTTATACTATTTGTTAAAAAGAAAATGAGCATTTTTTTGAATGTTAAAAAATAAACTTTATTGGTAGTTAAATGAACTGCAATTAATTTTTTTTATTTATGAAGGTTGATAAAGGCAAACAGAAGCCGTTTATTTTAATTGTTAGTTAAGGCCACATGTTATTCTTTTATTGCAGCCGAAAATAATCCTTTTTTTAACCATTTACAGAGATATGAGTTGGGATTTATTATTCCAAGTGATCCATATCATCAAAAATGTTCATCTATTTATTTTCCCCTAATTTTTGTTTTTTTGCAACAATTCTCCATCTCTTATTTTTCTCCTAATCGATCATTAAAAGCCATCTGCGTATCAGATAAAAAACTAATCTTTGGATCATTCAAATAGATCCCGATAGAAGGCAGGATCACGTGTTGTTTTTGTTTTACACGTTTAATCGATCTAGATACAGATCCGTATGGATATTAAAACACATTTATGCGTTAACTCTAACTACTAATGAAAAATTTACATTTTTAACAAAATTATAACACAAATAATGATAATTTTTTGTTCAAAAATTATTTTGTTAAAAATTAAACAGTGTTAATAGAATTTGAATCCCATAATTAACCGGCAGAATTTTGAAAGGCAGAATTATGTAAAACAGAACAGAATTTTGAAAAGCTGAATTTTTGTTCAAAAAGAAGAATTTTGAAAAGCAGAGATTTGACTCCAGAATTAAAACCCACATATGCTTAAAATTGATGTCAAAGTTTAGAAAATGATTAAAAAAAATTACAAATTTGTTGAATAAAATTAATTTACAAAATTCTGATTATATAATTTCTACTTTTCGTATTTTTCGAAAAATTCGTTTAAAATCGGTTGTAAATTAGTTAAACGTCAAATTGCAAGTAAGTGTTAATTAGATTGCGAATTAGTTTAAGATCCATATCAAATTAATTTCGAATCAATTGTAAATAGTTTTAAGTTGATAGTAAATTAGTTTAAGATCCATTGTTAATTTTTTTTTTAACTATTTTAAAATCGATTTTCAACGTTTTCAAATCCATTCACAAATAGTTTGAGCTCCGTGAATCATTTCAATCATTTATCCTCGTTTTCCCACCAAAAATATTCGTTTGTCCACCCTCCGTTCAACAAATAACATTAAATTTTTTTTTTTTTTAAGGAAGTGTGAAAAACTGGAAAATCGTCTAACACCCCCAAATAAAAACTGATCGAAACGCAACAAACGGCTTTTTTTTAAACCCTATTCGTTTGTCCAGCCTCCTTACCGAGTATTCAGAAAATAAATGTTGCTCTGAAAACTAAAAAGCCCCATAATTTCCACATTTTTCAGACTAAAAAAAATGCTAAGAATTTTTTTGAATGGAAGAGTGGACAAACGAAAATTTTTGGTAAACAAAAATACTAAACGATTCCCGGTCAAAGATTTTGAGTTCGAGGATCTGGCTTCACGGAGTTCATAGTTTCAAATCCTTTCCAAACTGTGTAATTTAGATAATTGAGTACTTATTTGATTGCAAAATTCCACCTGATATAACAGCCAAACTGACAGATAAAAATCATATACATATTAGGTATAACAAAAACAGTAAAACTGAAATCTTTCTGAAATGTTAACAAAATGAAACGTATGATGTTTTATTTTAAATTTTTAATTAATTCAGCCCATCAGATTGTGATTTTATAATTGTTAGTATTTTTTTTATTTTAACGTATGCGAACACCGCTTTAGACAAAAACTGATCCATTCATCGATATCAGATAAATGAGTTTTAACTTTAAAAAATGTATTTAAATTATTTTAAAATCAATAACATTTAATTGGAGGAACTTTTTTATAACAATCATTATTCTGATTTAGTTAAATATATTATATGTAACTTGCTAAATTTTGTTTGCAACGTGTTTCTGTCACTCAATAGTACCTACATGGTGAAAGTTGAACAAAATCTTGATCAGTCTTCTATGTTTATATGGAAAATATTTCTAATTTAGCCAAACCACCCTCATCCTTTTTTAAAAACTTTTCAAATTCATTACCTAAATGATGTAACCCGACACTTGGAAAAGTGCAAACGGTCCTGTTTGACATAACTTGTTAATGAATTAATTTGCACCCGTCACGCTATATGCCATGTTATATACCTATACATGGTTTCTCTTAGACACAAAACCAGTTACCTCTTTAAGGTGTTTAATAAAAAAAAAGGTAAAAATACTTTGTAGGGGATGAATGTTTACCACCGTATCATCAAACACCCACACCATTTTCCAAAAGGATAGTGTCTATACCATGCTGTGAAAAAAACCAAATACATATTTCAGTCAAAAATTCACTTAGCTCGCCGCCACCGAGCTCATACCACCATAGATACTCTCCCACTCGGGTCGTGATGGTTTTTGTCCTAAATTGGTAGGATTTCATTCTGTTGCTGTTGCTATCGCCTCCTGTCAAATTCAACGACCCTCCGGTAATTAAACCACCATGACGTCAACAGGAATCCATACCCAACACAGCCATGGGAATGAGAAGTCCTTTAATTTCATTTCATTTTTATTGGGGTAAAAGGGTGTTTTTTTTTCGCCTACCACCCATCATGATGTAGAATAAAATCATGTTTAATACTTTGTGCCTCAATGGAGGGCGTTGGCATCGAAATGTCTATACCAGGATTTTTTGTTTGATGATTGTAGGTAGATAAAAAAAATGCGTAGAATGTAGGCACTTCAAAGTTAAGAGGCGAAGATTGTTTTTTGGTGATTGTGGTTGTTAGTATTCTGTAAGTCGTGGTAAAGTGTTCGGTTGCTTTTTTTAGAACACTTGTATCCTTGAAGGCATTTTAAAATATGTACATACAAAAGATTTTGTTTGGGAGTTGATGGTGGTGTTGGTGTAGGTAAATTTAATTTAAGCATGCCGTTCCTGAATGAAGAAAAATCGGGAATTGTGCAAAGAGTGGAAAAGTAAGGTGTAAATTTAATTATGCCACCATAATTTGACGGGTATATTTATTAAATTAACATCTTTATTGAAGACATAAAGAAAGAGTTGATGTTTTTTTATGTTTTTTGATGTTGAAGTAACTAATACAGTACCAAACTATTGTATACTATGAATATTAATTTGTTTACTTTCCGTAAAATTATTTATAGTTTTTTTCACAAAAATAAAATACAAATTAATCATAAAAATGAACTTTTCTACTAGATTTTAATGCGATGAATTCAAAAATAATCATTAAAAATTCACGATTTAAAAATAAAATTAATTTAATTAAAAATAAAAATAAAATTTAAAATATTTTTATTAATTTATACATTTATAATTGTTTTAGTAATTTTCAATAATCTTAAAATCTAAAAGGCATAAATTGATGCAGTTTTCAAAATTTGAATGAAAATTAACAAGATGACAGAATACGAAAAGAAAAATTAGAATTTATGATGGAAAAAAATGTATTAAAATCAGTCTGAAATAATAACAACTTTTTTTTTAAATTTTGAGTTCGAAAATTAATGTCACTTGAACAACTTGATTTAAAAATGTATTACCGTTGTTAATATTGTTTTTGTCCGATTTATTATATTACTTTTCGAAAATTGCCCCTCCCACCTAAACGGGGTGAGATGCTACCCTCTTCCAATTCACTGATTTTTTTTTGTTTCAGTCCAATCTACACGATCTATTATTTTGGTGCACCTATGCAATTTTTTTAAAACAAAGGATTTGTAATGTCTCGCAAATCTGAACTAAGATACAAGTCTTATGCATGGATCTGTATTCAAAATGATTAGACGAATAAAAAGTATTAAAACTTTTTTATTTAATTTTGCATAACTTTGTTTTTAATAAAACCAAAAACTAAAAATCCAGATTTATTTCTGTATAGAACTTCACTTCGTCATGACTGAATACGTCTATGAAATTGGGAATAGGGAGCGAAATAAAAAATCGGGGCAGTTAAACTTATGAGAAGCCTTAAAACTTGAATTTTTTAAATATTAAAATTGTTAATTTACAAAAAATGCATGTAATCCTACGTATGCTTGTTGTGTATACTCAAATCCCTAACTAAAATTACACTTGTACGGGCAACAACCGCATTTTTAATTAAAAATTCTAAAATGTGTCATCATCTTTTTCAACTTTTGAATTAAAATTTAAAAAAAAACCACTAAAATGTATTTTTTTATGTACAATAAATTTCCGGCAACGTGAAATTCCCCTTTTTTCAAATTATTATCAGATCTGTCTCATGTTCAGTTCAACATTTTGTTAAATATATCCGATCTACGTTATCTAACCAAATACCTTAATCATCCATATCATTGTTATAAGTATTTTAAACTGATACTCTAAGTCCCCATGAGATCTTATATCAAAGATACAATTACTTACACACACCAACATAACCAACTGATTGACCAGCTCCGAAAATAGTAGATAGTAGTAGTTGTTTTTAAATCTCAAAACAAAATATAAATTTGTAATGTCGTCGCAGTTTAGTGAGGAATGAAAGAACAAAATTCCACTAACTAAAACCAATTGTTTAAATGGTTTGCTTGTCATTGAGAGACATGAAATAAACAAAAGTAATGTTACAGTACCTATTCCATTTCAAAAACACTAATAGAGATGCAAGTACAGAGCCATACATAGATTAACTATAATATTCTCTACCCCCGAAATGACCACAAAAGCCAATTTATTAATTTGTCTACTTGCAATGCAAATTGGCATCAACAACAAAATAACAAAAAAAAACACAAACAAAATATAACTATCATCATTAACAATAATGTATCTGTTTCTTCTATAAGCCAAAGAGAAGCGGACTAAGGCTTATGGAACCTATTACTTTTGTCAGGCGCTGCTGCTGTTTAATCGCTCAAAGAACGATTTTGGAAGCCAAAAAGGAAGAATAGATATACGCATGCTTAAAAATTCACTGACCCATTCCAATGAAGGTATATTACGATAAGTGGAGGGTTTGATTTTGAGCATTTAAGGTTGTCGCCCACAACACCATGATTAATATTAAATTTACAATTTTACGGATGGCAAAAAAACCTAAAGCATTGTCAACTAACGTAACCTAACCTAACCTAACCTAACCTAAACTAACCTAAACTATCCTAACCTAACCTAACCTAACCTAACCTAACCTAACCTAACCTAACCTAACCTAACCTAACCTAACCTAACCTAACCTAACCTAACCTAACCTAACCTAACCTAACCTAACCTAACCTTACCTAACCTAACCGAACCTAACCGAACCTAACCGAACCTAACCGAACCTAACCGAACCTAACCGAACCTAACCGAACCTAACCGAACCTAACCGAACCTAACCGAACCTAACCGAACCTAACCGAACCTAACCGAACCTAACCGAACCTAACCGAACCTAACCGAACCTAACCGAACCTAACCGAACCGAACCTAACCGAACCTAACCGAACCTAACCGAACCTAACCGAACCGAACCTAACCTAACCTAACCGAACCGAACCGAACCGAACCGAACCTAACCGAACCTAACCTAACCTAACCTAACCTAACCTAACCTAACCTAACCTAACCTAACCTAACCTAACCTAACCTAACCTAACCTAACCTTACCTAACCTAACCTAACCTAACCTAACCTAACCTAACCTAACCTAACCTAACCTAACCTAACCTAACCTAACCTAACCTAACCTAACCTAACCTAACCTAACCTAACCTAACCTAACCTAACCTAACCTAACCTAACCTAACCTAACCTAACCTAACCTAACCTAACCTAACCTAACCTAACCTAACCTAACCTAACCTAACCTAACCTAACCTAACCTAACCTAACCTAACCTAACCTAACCTAACCTAACCTAACCTAGCCCTTTTGTACTATTTAAACTTTATCTTCGACTTGGTATCATAAAGAAACGCTTTGCGAAAAGTGCTGCTGCGACTTAAACTTCGCTCGAGCCTAAGAAGCTGAATTCCCTAAATCCAATCCTGTTCCTCAGAGCATATGTGGTGCGCAATTGAAATGAACGAATATTTGATAAAATATTTGCACTCTCAACGCGCATAGCGCATCCGCCTGTCGTCGTACGTCCGTCGAAAAAGATTACTCAATTAGTTCGCACTTCGCCTTGGTGTTCTTCTTTTTTTCTTTTTCATATCAGAAATAGCGAAAGTAAATAACCGAAAGGGATGGGACTGAAAAAAGAATGGAGGCGTTGTTCCAGGTCATCATCATCATCAACATCATCCTCATCATATCACATCAAGAATAATACTCAACAAGATAATTTTTTTTGCATTTCAAGTGAAAAGAAGGCGGACATTTGCCACTTCGCAGAGGATTTTCTTAAATGGAATTAAGTGAATGAACGACACAACTTGGACAACAACAAAAACAACAACGACAATATCCAACAATAGCAAACGTTGCCGTCGTCGACATCGTCGTCGTCGTCGGTCGTTGGACGGTTTCAATGACTGAATGTACTCCAATCTGCATTTATGTGCGTCTGTGTTTAGACAACCATTATTAATAAATATTTTCTATCAGTACTGGTCAAGGTTATCTGTACTGGTGCTGTACTGGATACTGCTATGCACTGACAGTGGCAGCAACAATCATCAAGTCCATTAATTTAGCTCTGAATGTAGCTTTCGAAAAAAAAGAAAGAAAAAAAAAACATACCTACTTTAATAATAAATGGATGTGGGAATTTATGTGGGAGAATTGATTTTATTAACATTTATAGGATTAGTTTAAAAGTATAACCGAGAAGAGTAAAGAACTCTTACGAGATTGAATAAAACATACCCTGTGCGCAAGAAGCAAGAGAGTATACCTATTTAGTATTATAATTCCGTTCAAGGTATCGGCTTGAAAAGGCTCCCTTTATTGCCTTCTTTCAAAAGAATGCGACGCACTTAAATGGGGTTTTAGTGTAATGAAAGTCAATTAAATGTTTCTTCAATCTTAGTCCTTGTTGCGTAAACATATTCACTCCAAGAAAGTGAACGGATCCTTCATAAAATGTAAACCATTAAATTAAGTGATGGGCATAATCCAGCATCCGTGAATAGAAGACCTTTTTTGTTCACCTTAAGGATTTTCTTCAATAGGGAAATATAAAAGAGCTTGTTGATTTTTGGTGAATGCTCAATGCTCAAATGTAAGTACACGGTTAAGCAATTTCAAATTTGCATAAAACATTTAGGACTAGGACGACCATGGTTCGGTGAATTTTTTTTAAATACCCATAAACTTCAATGTTTTGGTTCAAAGAATCAAATAAACCAAACAAATACATTTGCATACCTTGTATTTGTATAAACGTTTCTGTACAATTTTATCGTTTAAAGGACAATCGAAAACTTTATGTGGACGCAATAATAGAAAGCTCTGTAGATGTTACAATTGGACTTTCGGACTTAAAAGAGCATAAGTCAGCTAAAGCAACCGAGTAAATGCAAACATTATAATAATGTCGTTAACCATAATAGCCGTTTTGCTCACTTTCGTCCATTGAAATGGTTCTGAACTTACGTAAATGTCAAATTTGAAACCGATTTCAACTCAATCAAGGTACACATGTTACTGTTTAGTTTGTTTACATTGGCTTAAGTTACCTTAAGCTATTATTGGCAATGTTTGATTTAACGATAACTTCTGTGAACTTTTCGTTTGGTTTTGACATTAGCTTAAGTTCGCTCAATGTCATTATAGTTCTGCCTATAGAAATTGGAGCCGTGCGTAATCTTGTCCATTTATCGAAACTCAGTTTACATCTTGTTTAAATACAGTGCCTCAAAATTATAAAATTGTTGGCATTAAAAGTTATTTTAACTACCTATCGCGCCGTCCACTGCGTTTACCAATAACATGACTAAGCCCTCTGTTTTATTACTTTCGCATTTAACGCTGCCGTTACCATTATGATGTCGCCACATGGTATTTGTTGTAAGCTTTACCCAGCTAATGATAAAATATTTCCTATTCATATAATGGAAGCGGACGTACTTAAGTCCAAAAAATTATCCTTCAGGGTTCTATCAACAAAGACCTCTCATGAAATTTAGCTGTAGTCTTTTAGTTGTTTTTTTGGAGTAAAGTAAAACGGTAAAATGCTTGTTTTATACAAATACGGACCAAGCCGAATTGAAAAAAATGACTAATGGGTTTGAAATTTTTTTATTTATCGTACTGTAACCATTTCTTAAGCCCTTATATATCCATTTTATGTAGCATGAATTTTTTGTAAGTTAGAAGAATCTGTGGTTTTGAGGACTTTCAATTCGTGTCGTGGTTCCAGTAAAAAAAAAAAATCTTACGTCCAAAACCAACCGTATGTAGTAAGGAACCTTACTGTCACCATCACCATTTTGGCTACCATTTCAAAGAAGTAAATCAAGCACTTTATCAAGGTGAAATAGTGAAAGTTGTACACTAGTCTAATCCAGCCTATTAATATTGTCCTTTGTCCAACTCCGATTGATATAATTTAATTTCAAAATAGGGATTTGGAATGCTTCAAAGGCACGTTTAAGTGTTTTTTGTTGGTTTTGTTTGCCAATGACCCCAGATAAGGTGTTGATTCTGGTTCTGTGTATAAATAGATCGAATAAATGGTTTTCATATTCGCCTGCAAGCTTGGTTTTTACTTGTTTTTTTGATTTTCACTCACTGACGTTCAGTGAATGAAAACCCCCTTCTTAAAACTATCTTACCTCTCTGCAGGAAGATCTGTCAGTAGAAAAACCTCTAATAAAAAACGCTGGGGGCTCGATATTAACTAACACAAAACTGTTTGCGTCCTATCCTCTAGGATTCTGCACTTTAATTCTCAGGAAAGCAAAATATCTGGGTTTTATCCGTGATAAGAAGTTTAGCTGCCAACCAAGTATACAAGAAAGATTCAAATAGGCCACAGTCTGTGGGTGTAACTAAGAATAAATGGTGACCTGAACCCCGGATTACTTACTAGATATGCACTTCATGCACACCGCTCTAGTTATAACAAAAAATCAGGATATATTTTGTAAGGCCCAACCCAACGAAGAGCCTGTCTTTGCATAAACAGTATACTTCGTTCTACTCCCTTTTCAAAACTGGATTCACTTTTTCATCCGATACCCTTCGACATATTAGGCAAACAAAAGCCACGTTGCACATTAGCACCGGAATATTTGCCATAAACAGAAACTGTCTAAGATGTAGACAGCTAGTCACAGTCTGATATTGAAAGACTTTTAATATAATGATAGTGATTTTAGTGATCTGGTAAATACTGAAAGAAATAGTATAATACAGCTCATAAGGACCTCAAAATGGTTTAACGATTAGGGAAAGGCGTTCTATGTGGTATCACTAGATTTGGTCTAAGTATGTCATTTCTCCGTCGACAGCCACTTTAACCTTAATTAGCCCAATATTTTTTTTTTCCTACAAAAGAAATATCAATGCTTTGAATATGTTTAATTTTTGTTTTCTGCCTGAATTGCACAAGTATTAAATTTAATTAATTTTCACTGAGTGACTTCACTTAATGCTGTTAAGTCAATTTAATAAAAACGATAAATTCATTATTTTATTTAAAATGTTGAAAACTAAACACCACAGCTATTCTTTTAACGAAATTTACATATCAACCCACAATTGCCATAGATACAAAAATTGTATCTTTAACTCGTATTATTACTTTTATTACTTTTTCGATCGTTATCTAAAGACTATATAGGTACTATTAGCAGCAGCATTAAATTTTGTTTTGTTTTTGTTAAATTGTTTGGTAACTATCAAACATAATAACAACAACAAAATTAAATTTTGTTTTATAACACCATCAGTTTATTTCATACTTAGGTGCGAAACCCCTGAAAACATTGAGTCTCAAAGTTTTGTAAGTCACGATCATGATAATTGATAAAATGTCTTTCAAGGACTGCAGATTTTTTTTGCTTATGTATAAATAATAAGTTTGCTAAAACTATTGCAATATTTAATATTATTTACCTCTAGGTTTAAAAAAAAAACTGGTTATGACTATGCTATGAAGTTACATATCTTCAAATTCCTAAGTTTTTAATTTTGAGATTAACTACTATCGGATTCAGTTTTTAGTGATTGTCAATTCCCAAATTTTCCGTACTGACCCCTGTACCAGTACGGTCTAACTTAGATTTTAAATGTTTTTTTTTTGTAATTTGTCCTGTCATTTAACCGAATATCACAAAAAAATGATACAAGCAGTCAAATTCATTTAAGTCATAGTGCTACCCTGATTGTTACTACTAGACCAAAACAATTGAACTAAGAAGAAATAAATTGCTGGCGTAACATCTCGTGGATAACCAAAACCTAGTGACTTGCATCATCAACCTTGTGCCCTTGTTGTAAGTCGACAATAATCCTTCCCATAAAATCAAACAAGTATATTAATTGATAATTATACACAAATACAATAATTAACATCTATAAAATATCTGGGCGTTGTGCTGGATAACAAATTATCATTTAATGAACATATAGATCATATCTGCAAAAAAGTATCAAAAAAAATGTGTGTTCTTAGAAAAACACGTAATAACATATCCAAAAAATAAAACCATAAAAGTGTTTAATGTGACTGTCAATCCCCATTTTTGAATATTGTGCAAGCCTTCTATATAATACCCAAAAAAAGGTATTGCAAAACAAAGCTATGGGCACAATACTTAAATTTAATCCTTATAGCTCAATCTCATCAATGCTTGAATCACTTCAATGGTTAAATATAAATTAAAGACTATACCATACATGATGGCAATGGTGTTTACATTTAAAATAAAACACAATCTTTGCCCTTAAAAGGTACATACAATCTAGTATACCTGCTGGAAGAGAAGTGCAATAGGACATGCGAAATGTGGAAGAATTCAATATTATCCGGACAAGAACAACGAGAGCACAAACAATATTAGAAATATAATCAATTTGAATCAATTGAAAAATCAAATCTCTTTATAATAGCATTACGTAGTTAAGATTCCAAGAAAAATATTTGAATGTAATAGAAACTTAAAATGTAAAATTTACTTAATTTCCAATGGCCATTGAGCCAAATAAACTTCAAAATCAAAAAAATCAAAACGAATGGATCGTTCGTACAATTTTCTTCAAATTCTGAACGGCTGCTGTGTCACTTCATAGGAAGAAGCAATACCCCTGAAAAAATGATTTCAGGTAGAATAAGCTCCACACTAACGTTACAATATTTGAATGTAAATGGAAACCCTTTTGTTATTAATTTTTATGAATAATGTTTCCCAGAAGGGTATGCTTTAAAATTTCATTCCAATTTCCTATTTTTGTTTGGAAAAGAAATACAACAAATATAATAAATTTATGTACACATTTACGAATAAATTATTATCATTTGTTTAATTTTTTTTTCAACGATAATAGTTTTTTTTTGTCAACACTGTTATCTGAGGAGTCTCAAATCATTAAAAACATTTAATAATAATTGTAGTATAACTAAGTGTGTATTTTCATCTGTAGTTGTTGAAGTGCAAAGAATTATTCAAACGATAAGCTCTTCTTATTTGTTTATTTTAATTATTGGCTCTTATCAAGGCTATTTGATTTATACAAAAATAGGGTGTTTTAACTTATGAATCAGATATTTGCATTTGAAAAAGTGAAGAAATTTTTTTTTTTCAAAAATGTATCATATTTAAGGTACCTTAAATTTAATACCTAAACTCAGCTAGGAGCCAGCAAGCAACCACATTGAGTGATATGAATAAAAATGAGCACCAACTCAAATCTCCGATTTTCGGAGAAGATACTCCATTTGGTATGAATACAATTTTTGAACACATACAGAGTATGTGTACGATGAGTACCTACTCTAAGCAAGTGCTCCGTTTTAATCATATCACCCTTTGACTTACCTACCTGAAGAAAGGTTGACATTTTGTTTACAGCTGATTTGGAACTAGTTAAATACAGAATACACATTCTGGCAGGGTTGCTGTGGGAGGAATCCCACCAAAATTATATAAAAAAATTATTTATTAAGTGTTAATACAGTTGGACTATGAACTTAAATAAAACAAAAAAAATATTAATGGCTGGTCTGGCAAGCACTTGGTCCCGCGGCAACGTAAACTAAATTTTAGCCTTTTTAAAAAAGGTCAGTTTGAACATTTGACTCCCAGGGCCCACGGCAACCCTACCAAATTTTGGTGAATGTGCTTAACTAGGTAAAAATTAACTAAACTAAATTTTTCAAACCTTCAAATAGAATGTTAGTAAAAGTGGTTATCAGTTCACTCACAGCGATATCCAAACTTCAATCGCTTAAGGCTGGGTGACCACCTGGCACCTGGTGATAAGTTAGTCAGGAGCAAAATTGATTTTTTTCATTTTCATTTCATTTCAATACCTGGAACATATTACCAAGGTGGTTTCAAGCGAGGAAAATCAACCAACGATCAGATTTTCACACTCCGACAGGTCCTGGAAAAAATCCAAGAATATGAAATCGATATACACTATCTCTTTATGGACAATGGAGGAATCTCGTTGCTCCGTCAAAGTCGGTAAGAACATCAACGAACCCTTTGATGTCGAAAAAGGTTTGAGTCAGGGTGATGCGTTAGCATGCAACCTTTTTTATCATCGTGCTTGAAGCAATTGTGCGCAAGTCTAGAAGTCAACACCTGAGACACAATTTTTCAAAAGTTCGTTCAACAGCTGGCTTATGCTGATGACATTGACATCATTGGAAGAACGAATCGAGTTGTTAATGGAGCATTTGAGAGTATTCAAACGGAGGAGGCGAAAATGGGTTCGGCTGTCAATGAGCCCAAAACAAAGTTTATGCTGTAATCGAGAAGAGAGACCCAACACCGTCGACTGGGTCAAAATGTCAACATGAGCTGAGCAGTTATAACTTAGAGGTAGTCAAAGACGGATCCACTATTACATCGCACAATGACTTCAGTGTAGAGATCAAACGAAGAATTACACTTGCAAACCACTGTTTCTTTGGGCTTGGAAGGCATTTAAAATTTACATAGTAAAGCCTTCTCTCAAAGAACCAAGGAAATCCCTATATAAGAACTTAATCATCGCATTCCTGCTGTAAGGGGCAGACATTAGGTGTGTTTTTTTGGTAACGCTGTCCGCATGTGCAGTACAATTTCCCAAAAAACGTTTCTGCGCTATCCGCAGTTGTGTGATTTATACGTTGGGGGTTGCATAATGTATCAGATGAGAATTCATCGAACAATTTGTATCAAAAATCAACAAATATATGCACGAACCAAGCCCAAGGGACCAAGAAACTAACATATTTTGTTGATTTAATTTTTTTTATTGATAAACACACAATTTATTGCTCATCTTAATCATATTTATTGTTTTGTGAATATTTCTTTTTGATAACATCAAAACAAAAGTCAAGGGGTATGTTCGCAGACTTTGGTTAGTTTTTAATTAACGTTGAGCACTGTCGCACGACAGAGCGACACTTTATTTTCTAAGCGTGTTAGTGTGCCAAAGACCAAATATTGCAGCTTTATAAACCCGTTGGTTTGGGACAGATTAAACAGCTTTCTATAACACCAACACGATAAAAATGCATCGTTTTTCCAATAAAAAAGCTGTCGACAACGTTTGTGATTTCGTCGCGTTTTTGTTTTGCGTTAGTTTGGTTGCATACAGATCAAAAAAATGCAGCAAAGGGTAAAAGGAGTAAACTCTTAGTGACAAATGGAAAATGGTAAACAACAAACTACTTATGGTACTCTACAAACGTAGCTTCGAAATACCCAACGGTTTTCAATTGTACCAACATTATATTCGAGACTTGAGCAAACGTCAAAATTCTATCCGCAGTTGGATTCTACTTCTAATTTTATCGGCAGTACGAAATTTGTAGTGTCCGACCGAAGGTCGATTTTCAGCCGAAGCCGAAGCCGAAGCCGAAGCCGAATTATTAGGCTGAAAGAAAATCTTCGGCCGAAGCCGAAGCCTAAGGTTGAAAAAAGTCAAGAATTCTCCTTTCCAATTGTATAAAAATATTATTTTTACAGCGCCTACTATGATGGCACACATGTGTTTTGAAATTTTTGAATACCTACTGAAGAAAAGATTGCAATCTTTTCTTCGGTATTCAAAAAATTCAAAAATTGAAATTTATTCCGGAGCCTTGTACGATGCTCGATATAATATACAGATTCTTCGACTTCGGACAAAACTTCGGCCTAAAATGGCCGAAGCCGAAGGTTTGGCCTAATGTTTTTTTGACCGAATTCGGCCGAAGCCGAAGCTTCGGTCGGACACTAGAAATTTGTATTTGTAATACGTGTTAAATCTTCACTGCGGACAACTTTGCCAACCTTCACTGCGGAGCATGGAGCATCCAACCCCGATGGACGACGAGACCGAAAAAGGTCTCATCTTAGGTGGGGCGATCAAGTGGAGGTGGAACTCTAGCAACTGGTGGCAAATAGCTAGGAACCGGGTTGAGCTCCACCCTATGAACTCAAGGCATAAAAACTCCGAAAACCCGCGAAGCTGGTCACTTACGTAATTTTATGTTCGCATCAAATCCCAGATTTCAATTTCTATAAAATTCGATTTTTTTTACTCCAAAAAAAAAAAAAACTCTTGGCAACCCTTAATACGAACAGCTTAAAGCAAAGACCCAACATCAACACTGTTGCACATGCACATGCAATTTTGCACATCTGCATTCTGCAATCTGAAACCAACGACAAGAAAAGAAACTCCACAAACAATGAGAGAGAAGAGATATAAGATACACTGTATGCTACTAAAACTGGAAATGAAAAACTGTTTTTTTCCAAATTTACATGAAAACTAATTTTTCCATGCTATTGGAATACAAAAAAAAAAGAAAACAAAATTTTTTGTGGAAATGCAGCTGATGCATCATGTGCTTATTGGGAAAATGTGAAAATTCAGATAAAATGACGATTGAAGATGACATCAAGTAGCAAGAAAACGAAGACCACAAAATCTGTTTAAAAAAAATCGAATAAACCTGTCAGGGAAGTGAGTTAGTCATCTCTTTCGTTCCTATTGGAAATCTATTATTTTATTCATAATCTGGCCCCCAAAAATTGACAGCTGGGAATTCCACAGAATTTAAAAATTAAGGGCAATCAACATAAACAGCGAGGAATCGGCCGAAATAAACAAAAATGCAATAATTATCAAATACAAAAATTAATTATATTTGTTACAACTTACTTTGTGTGCAAGAATTTATAAATTTATAACTGCAATCAACTTTATTCCAATCCAGAAATTATCGATTGCTCTAAAAAGTTACACAAATTTTTGTTGCTTTTTTATTTCGATATTCGCACAATTTTTTTTTCTTAGATCTTTCACAACTTTCGGATAACTGGCGTATTTCACTGAGAAAACTTTATGAATTTATTAAATTAAATAAAACTAGAAGTAATTTTAACACACTTTTCACATAAAAGTTTTCATATTTTTTTTCACTGAACAAATGAAAAATCGATATTTGTTGCCCCTGGCCTGCTTCAACTTGGTAAAGGAAAGCGAGGACGAGATTCTTGGATTCCTATACTCTCTTTGCGATTCCGTAATCCAGGGAGCAAAAAAGAAAACTTGTGACTTTATAATTCTTTTTTAAAACACTTGATTTTTACAAACAAAAATTGATTTATTTTTTTCAAAAATCTGATAATTTCATTAATTTTTTTTTATGATTTCACACTTTTTCCGTTCCGATTGATTGAAGAAAAAATTCACTCACTTGCGGATACTGTGACGGCGCGCATTCCAATAATCATACGTTCTCGGTAGCTCAACTTTTTAGGTATGTATTTTTTTTTCTTCTATGGTTTGCTGGAAGTCGCGCTCATGCGCATGAATGTGTAGGTAAAATGGGAAATTTATGATTTTGTATCTTTCCAGAAAAAGTGTTCAGAGAGGGGAAATTTTAAAGGTTTTTGTAAATTTCAGACTGTAATAATGTTAGGAGTTTGTTTTATATTTTGGATTTGCCATCACGGCATCTAGTGGGCAAGATAAAAAACTAATAAAGAATTTATGATTTCTCAAATTTGACAGCAAATGTATTTCACATAAAACTGTCCCCTACTTGGAAGTTCTGGCTTGAAACCTTGAGAGTGTACTACATGTATACAGTTTGTCAATGTTCTTTTCGTGTAATTGACGTGACGTAGTTGGCACGCAACATCATTTACATTCAACGATTTTTCCACCACGATTTTTCATTTGTGAATCACGTTCGTGATTAGGGAGTCCACATGGCCGATCATGCTCTCAAGCAATGGCTTGACAACATATGAAAATCGACATCATTTTGGATGGAAATCAAAACTTTTTGATATCTGTCGAGCATGCTCGTCCATGTAAGCTCCCATGATAACGATTTTCTTTTTATTGGAATCATTTCTGAAAAACAGGATAGTTTTCCAGTGGCATGAAGTCTTACTCGAATACAACAACAAATAAAAATCGTCACTGGACATTATTTATATGAATTTATATTTTACTAGTGGTAAATTGGGATATGGCCAAATCTTTCAAAGGCAAAAATGACAGCCACGACTTTGCCAAAGCCGATAGTTGCAAGGCAAGGTTGGAATGAAAAATGATTGGATTAAATTTGTTTCATGGTAAAACACATTTGGGGTACTCATTTAACGTTGGTAAACGTGGTAAACATGGTAAATGTTGTTAACATGTCAATATTTGTATGGAATCGACAGTTTATAGTTTACCAGATAGAAAGGGTACTCATGCAACAGTGGTAAATGTGGTTAACCTGGTAAATATGGTGAACATGTCAAAATTTTTATGGAAATGACAGTTAGTTTACCAGATATTGTACTTTATACAGTTTACCAAGAGTTTACCAGGTTGCATGAATACCCCTATTGTACTTTACCACGTTTATCAAGAGTTCACCAGGTTGCATGAATAGCCCTGTTGTTGTTTTAAACGTGTAAAAATGAGAACAAGGAGATGGTTGTATAATTTCATTTAGTTTTGACCTCCAAATTTAAAAAAAAAAAACAATACAAACTCATGGTGATTTTTATTTGTTGTAATCGCATGCGATTGCATTCCAATGAAAAGCTCTGTCCTTTTCCTTCCCACATGATTATAACAACAAATACAAATACATCACTGGAAATTTATGGAAATGCTTACTTAAGTACGTGATCTCATCACAACAATTTGTATATAGTCTGTGGCGTGGCAAATATTGACAACACAAATTTCGGAATTTGAAACAAAAAAAGCATAAACATAAAAGTTAACATTTAACATAACACTCTGATAAAAATATATAAATTGTATTTATTAACCATAAAATGTCTCAATCCGAAACGACAAACAGAATAATAAAAAAATGCATTCTAAATTGTGCAAATGACGCAAAATTATTTGGCTTCCCTGAAAACTGGGAAGCGTGCAAAGTTTGGTTAAAAATCTTGGGAATAGATGCTCCATCTAGTCGAATCAAGATGAATTCGATGTACGTTTGTATCAATCATTTCTCACCTCGTCAATTAACAAATTATGGGAGAAATATAACACCAATATCCATTCCGGACAAAAATATCCCTGGTAAGGAAAATCCACCCGAAACGAATATTGAATTAATAACACCTGCGGAAACTGAGAATCCTTATTATTCAAACACCAACACTAAAAATTGTAACCAGTGTATAATGATTACCTCGGACTCAAGTAGATGTTATCTGAAATGCAAAACCTATAAATCTCTTCATAGATTCCCTCAAGATTTTCCGTCATACAAAGTGTGGGTAAACAAATTGGGCTTAACAGCAAACACCAAACTAAGACGCAGAACAAACCTTTGCGACAATCATTTTTCCCCAGCAATGAGAACCTTAAAGACGATTAGCAGATGCGCCGTTCCAGACCTTTATTTGCCCTCGCAATGTACATTTATTGATGAATTTGCAAATCTGCCAGCAGAATCAGTAACTTCTACCACACACAGCAAAACAGTTAGATTTAATTCCAGCTCTCAGTCAACCTCTGGAAATCTGTTTAGTCCGGATAATAGTTTTGTCATATCTAAATCACAATCACTAAAGGAAGGTACTGTTCTTTCACTACAACCCACAAATGAAGTTGTCATTCCAGATAACTATAAAAATGGTTTGTTTGAGTGCGTTCTCAAATGTCCAGACAGCAAAATACTATATCGCTTTCCAAATGTTGAGTCCCGACGTCAGTTATGGCTTAGTCAAATCGGTCTCACACATTGCTTATGTAACACGAGGATTTGCAGTCGACATTTCTCCGATAAAATGCTATCTAATAAGAGACTTACAAATTCATCGTATCCTGATATAAATCTTCCCGACCGAATTAGTGTTGCTTCTTTGTCCCTCCAAGAAGAAGAGAGTCCTGAAAAAGAAGAAATACAAGAAATACCACAGTTCATTTGTGTTCTCACTGTTTTCACACATAACGCTGTACCAAAAGTTGATCCATTAGCAAAAGTCACCAAGTACATAGAATACACGGTTGACAAAAACATTCCAAAGCGAGAGCGCAGTGTTCAAGTGGAGGCAACCGATTTGGTGCAGAAAGTCAATGTAGGAGTTTCAGCAGATGATGAGTTTAGTGATGAGGACGCCGTTTTGGATATCGTTGAAAATATCAACTTTGAACAACAACCGAATTTGGTTAAAAACAAATTCAAATCTCAGATGTATTTATCGAGAAGCAAAGACATGTTCGAGTGCCTGAAATGTGGAGAAATATCGCTTGACGAAGAGTCGTATATAAATCACATGAATTCGCACAATGCACTGAATCGTTTGTGTTTTCACTGCGGACGAATGTTTTCGAGTGGGCTAAAGCTTAAAAAACATGAAAGAGATGTGCATAGTTTGGAATTGAAACCATTGTTGAGATGCCCTAAGGAGCATTGCCACAAGGCATTCCATTCGAGAAGGTCACTGCTTCAGCATTTGGACGAACACGCTCTACCCACGAAACATTTTTGTGTTCATTGTGGCAGGTTGTTCTATTCTGCTCTTAAATTGCATTGTCATCTTTTGGCGTGCAGGATGAAATTAAGAAGATCTAGAATTAAGTGATAATGGGTTGGTAATAGAATAGATGAATAAAAATATTTTATACTAAAAACAATTTTTTGTTTTTGGCTTCCACTTCTGAAAAATTGAGAAATTATTAAGCTTCTAAAGAATCTTACAGTTTTAGAGGGGAAAATAGATATTTGGGTTATATCTTCAGAAGAAGCTCGTGTTGGTTTATAATTATGATGAAGATGTGCGGTGAATCTAATAGGTCAGGGCAATTAGATTTTGACACGGACAAAATACTTTGCAGCATTTTTATTGGTGCAAATCATTGCTAGCAATTTCCTTACTTATGCCCCAAAAGTCTCAACAAATCACATTTGGTGTTTGGCTATCTAAAAAAAAAAATGCATCAATATTGTTATTTTTGTTTTCGCTATATCTAATAAACTAATTTTCTTTGAGGGATCATTTTAAACGTAAAACAAGCTTATTTGTATGGTGAATCTATTCAGACCAAACCAAGAAGCTAAGATTACTCTGAAGTGACTTAAATGACTAGTTTTAGATAAATGCCTATATTCAGTACAGAAGGGATTACTTTTCAGAAATTTACAACAACTATAAAAATCACTACGGACGCTTCGTTTGCAATGAGAACGCCGAAGTAAAAATATTTTTGTTTATAGGAGAAAGATGATGGGCAACAGGTGCCAAAACCCTCTGTGTAAACAAAGAAAATAATGATTTAAAGATCTCACACACCGACCGCGGTATTGGCGCTGGCGATAGCGATTTCAATCGCTATGGCGATAGTATCTGAAACATGTCCCCGCGCCGGCCGCTGCGATCGACATACATTTGACAACTAATCAAACATCGCCGCGATGACGATTTTAATCGCCATTACGATAGTATTTGAAACTCCGCTGCGATAGCAATAGCGAAACATTTGACAACAAATAAAGTTTTAAACTCGACAGAACTTAATTTTTTAGCACATCTATTTTTAATTAACTTGTAATACAGACCTTGTGTCAAATCCGGTAGTTCTGATTTTTTGCTGAATTGTTTATGATGTTAAGCTTATGGTTAATGCAATTTTTCGACCTCAACCGCCGAAATCAACATTGGTACGTTTGCAAAAACCGCGATTTTTAAATACCATTTTTAGCCATAAAGGTCTAGTTTTTCACTATAAACTATGTTCTACGGTCTCACCCTTACAAAATATTCTTTAATTTGGGTTCAATACAATTTCTGTAGATTCAACAGTTTCCAAATACAGCTTTTCAAAATATACCAATAATAAATGTATACCAGAAAGTTGTAGAAATTAAAAGTATATTAAGAGATTCTGAATGTTACCCATAGCATTAATCATAGCTATTAGAACGTGTTTATTAGGTAAAAAATTTGAAGGGGTGGGATGTCGATATCCCCTCGTTCAGGTAGAAGGTGCAATTTTCTAAAAAAATTACTTCACATGTTAAAATAATTATTCAAAGTCAACGTTAACACATAGAAAAATATCCTATGGCTTATCTTAGAGCCAGAAACCTATTCTTGAATTTTATTTTAAAATAAAGTTATTTTAGCCGATAGTTTTTGAACAACTTATTTTCAAACTCTGCATTTTGCTTACATTTTCTATCGTGATATCGTTGTCTTTCAATAGTTATTTCAACATATGAAGTCATTTTTTTAGAAAATTGCACCTTATGCCTGAACGAGGGGATATAGACACCCCACCCGTACTGGGTTTGCCGCAAGGTCTCCTTCCTACGAAACGACAAGATTACTGGACTATTGGCCACATGAACTTTTTAAACTCGACAGATTTTTTCTGGCACATTGATAAGAATTTAAAAATTGAATTAAAATGGGGGTTTAAAAAAGAAAAACTATTTATTAGTCCTCCAAAACTACCCTACTGGCTTTTTTTAACTGCATTTAAAGAGGGGAGGTAGGGTTGGTTGCAAATGTTGTTTTTCTAATAAAACATGTATATTATTCTAAATTTAAAATAGCTTAAAATGAGAAAAAAGTTTTATTTTAAGTTGATTTTGATTGGGTCGTATATAAGACAATAAAATTATAGGTGTTGCCTATCGCCCGCCCCCGGCCGGAGATTGAAAACTTTTTTTTTTATTTTATTTTAGTAGTTGAGACCTACTCTAATCATTGAATCAACAAATAATGTAAAAATTCAAAGATTTAAACAAGATAACATGGTGGACGAATACAGGACACACATATCCTAACTTCAGCCCCTAGGTTTTACTTAGGATTACTACAAATGTTATGTAGGCACCGCCCTTAAGGTGACGTGAAATAAGGCTCTACGAAATAAGGGCACATTTCAAATGTGGCCTTATTTAAATTTTAAAACTAAGAAAACGCAAAAAACTAGAAAATAATAATCCACTTGCGGAACTTTCAAAAATGTTTGGCTACCTATGTATGTATTCAAAGGTAGATCAGTTGTTGAAACTCAGTTTTTCCAAATAAAACTTTTCAAAACTCAGATTTTAGAAATACGTGAAAATAAACTACCCATCAGAGGAGCATCAAGAAGGTTTGGGATTCCAAGGAAGACTCACCAAAGAACCGAAGTTAGTCTGGGAAAAATTAATCCCTGTCCTGTCTGTGCTCGCTGAACATGATAAAATAAACTCAAAAACTGGCTTATGAATAAATGAAATGCACGACTGGGTCGCACGTTCTTGCTCTTAGGGTCAAAGTTGCTGTGGATGCTAAAGCTTTACATATAAAGTCTCAAAAAGTAAATACTTTTGTTAGTGGGCGAAAATGGTGTCAAGATAGCCCGACTCACGACAGCTCGACTCAAGTGAGGGTCATTTTTTTGGATTATTTTTTTCTAGAGATTTATTACGGATAAAAATTTGCATACACCCATCCTCGCACTACCCCAAATCCAATGTCCAATGGTGATCCCAGAAGGGGGCAGCAGCCAACCCAAAGTCATCTCACTTTTTGCACCTCAGCCGGGTTATCGTTAGTCCGTCTATGCTCACCACTGCGGAAATGAGCTGTAACGGTTCGTTATTCTATCTTCTACCATGCTGTAATTTGTATTCAATTTTTTTCAAGCGGTTGACATTTATGACCGCTTCTTACATCCAACTTCAATCACTGTGTTCACACAGTTGTGAAATCCTTTAAAAAAATTGCTATGCTTTGGAAATTTTGGGAAATTGGAATAGACGGTTTGCTTAAGTAGGGTCGCTCATTCACTTTTCGCTGCGGTTATTTTTTTTCTTTTGAAATGGAAGCAATATTAAGCCCCTATTTAAATTAAAGTTTTCGAGACGGGCAAACAAACTAAAGTTAATTCGGGCGGAACCCATAACAGCTTTCGAAATTCCGGGCGAACAAAAATATTTCACATGAACAGTTTTCTTGGCGAAGCTCACAATAGGGCTCCGTAAAGCTTGTAAAAATAAGAATTGAAAAAAAAAACCTTGAGAAATCTCTATATGTATGTATTTTTTTTGTATGTAATGAAACGCCCAAATAAAACTTCCAGGACTAAGACTTGCGCTATTCTGCTAAATGTTCATGTCAATGTTTGTATTCTGCTATACAGAACAGAATCAAACAAGGTGTTCAGTGTTAAATAAACAATGTTCAAGTTTGACTCCCAAGAAAAGAAGGTTAATGAAAATAATTCTCATGAATGTTGGGCAAATCTTTTACGTGAATAGAAAGTTTCGGCCAAATCGTGACCTCTAAAATCCAGAGGTTAGGCAACTACAACAATTTAATTTCATTTATATCATCCTGACATAAATGCACGTATCCTTTCCTTTTATTTGAGTTTTGAGAAAAATTTCTCTAAGGAACTGAAAAAAAAAATACAAACTAAAAATATATCTTTTTTTGTTTTTTTTTTTTTTTATTGGTGAACTTAAACGCTTATGTCTAACAGCAACAACAATTAACGATAACTAATTTGAAAGCAAAAATATTTTCGCATGTGCTCCTTTCATTATGAATTTGTTTTCCACATTAAATGTTGCACCATCATTGATGGAATTACAATACAAATATTTTTATAATAAAATAATAAAACTTAGTTTGTGTGAGATGGGCGACCTGATGTTAAATCAATCAATCGTTCCTCCTTATTGTGGCTTACGGAAAGATTTGCCAGCAAATTTGGCACCAGCTCCCAACTCCTCCTCGATGCGGAGAATTTGGTTGTACTTGGCCAAACGTTCTGATCGGCATGGAGCTCCAGTCTTAATCTGGCCAGTGCTCAAACCGACGACCAAGTCAGCGATGAAGGTGTCCTCTGTTTCACCGGACCTGTGCGACACCATGGTGCCCCAGCCGTTGCTCTTGGCCAATAAATGGGCCTTGATCGACTCGGTAACGGTACCGATTTGGTTGACCTTCAACAACAAGCAGTTGCAGGCTTTCTTTTCGACGGCAGTTGCAATACGCTTGGGGTTGGTTACAGTCAAATCGTCACCGACAATCTGGATTGGAGTGTTGGCAGTCATTTTGCTCCAGGCATCCCAATGGTCCTGGTCGAAGGGATCTTCAATGCTGGTGATGGGGAATTCCTTAACCCACTCCAGATACAAATCGGTAAGTTTCTCTGGGGTCAACCACAATGACTTGTCGCTGGCTGGGTTCTTGAAGTCCAAATCGTAGACTCCATCTTTGTGGAACTCAGAAGCAGCAACATCCATGCCGATCTCAACCTTGCCGGTGTATCCACCCTTGGCGATGGCGTCTTGAATCAAAATCAAGGCTTCCTTGTTGTTTTGGATGTTGGGTGCGAAACCACCTTCATCACCGACGGCGGTAGCATCCAAACCGAACTTGTCCTTGATGACCTTCTTTAAGTGATGGTACACCTCGGAACCAATTTTCATGGCATCGGTGAAGGAGGCTGCACCAGTTGGCAAAATCATGAATTCCTGCATGGCCAATTTGTTGCCAGCGTGGGAGCCACCGTTGATTACATTGAAAGCTGGAACTGGCAGAATGATGTTCTTGTTTCCGGCCAAATCAGCAATGTGCTTGTACAATGGAACACCCTTTTTGGCTGCTCCAGCCTTGCACACAGCCAAGGAGATACCCAGAATGGCGTTGGCACCGAATTTGGACTTGTTCTCGGTTCCGTCCAACTTGATCATGAAGTTGTCGATCTCCTCTTGTTGGGTGACTTCCAAACCAGCCTTCAAGACTTCTGGAGCCAGAGATTTGTTGATGTTGTCGACGGCCTTCTTAACACCCTTGCCATGGTAGTTGTTCTTCTCTTCATCGCGGAGTTCGAGGGCCTCATGAACACCAGTAGATGCTCCAGATGGAACTGCAGCCCGGAAAAGTCCCAATTCTGTGGTAAGGTCAACTTCCACAGTTGGGTTGCCACGTGAGTCAAAGATTTGACGAGCTAAGATCGACTTGATTGGCATTTTGCTGAAATAAAAGAAAAAATATGGTTATTTTCTCCACAAATCATCAGACTCCATATGACCTCTATTTGTTAAATAAAGGTCATACACATTCGCCGGTGCATTCGCAAATTAAAATAAAAAAGAAAAGAACAATGAAAATGAAATTTGTAATCTTTACTAATTGGTATGCTGCCAAATTAAAAAAAACTCAAATAAACAACATTTATTGCACAACAGCAGCATAAAATTAAAGTGAAAAACTTTTAATCAAATTCATTATCAAAAGAAAAATGGATTCCAATCCATGAAAAAAGTGAAATAATTGCCGGATACACTTTAAAATATGTAATTTTTTTGAACTTACGTTAACAAATTAATTGTATGGGATTAATTTAAACAATTTAGTTGATTTTTTGTATCTTTTTATTTAACTTTTCCACAGAGATATTTCCCAACCGGATTTTCTCTTGAGTAGACCAACAGGAACGGCGAACGACTGTCTCGGATTTTTAGTTATCTCCGTTTTGCACAGCAAAAAATAATCAATTCGCCGCACTTATACATTTAAAGTTGGATGACCTTCCACAAGGTGACAAAATGACAACTCTATGAAGCTTTTGCGTATACATCATCCACAAAAGCTTAAAAAAGCTTTTAAATAAGAATTTAGAACTGAATTCTTTCTATAACTTTAAAGTGGATGTATACAACACCCGACTAGCAATTTGGCGAGAACTTGAATTATTCTGGTATTGAAAAATCTTTTAACCACATAGTTTACATTTATTGTCGCTATTGTTGGATCTGCTTTAAGTCAGGAGCTGAACAGAATCCATTGCTCATCGGCAACAGAATGACGTCACTCATTACTCAGCGATTCCCCCATAAGTTTAAATGTTTTCAACTTTTTCACTTGACGAATTTGGAATATGTCAGTGATGTCGCTCGGCGACGAGCTATGCATTCTCTTCAGCTCTTTAACATTAAAGCCTTGCCCAAACCAAGGTATCGCACTATCGTGCGACACGATATCTACAAAGTGACAAAGCTACAAGCTAAAAAGCAACAAAGCGACAAAGCTATACAAATCGAAGAAAAAAAGTACAAAAAGATTGAACGACAAATCCATAAAGATACAAAGCTACAAAGCGACAAACTAGTATAAGTGTTAGCATCACCTTAATTGGAATTAGAATTTCTCAGCCTTTGAACACACTTCTTGTGGAACATGAGTTATAAAACGTCAAATTCCATTTACAAAGTTTGACACAACAAAAGTTGTTGTCTTGTTATGCTTCCTTCACATGTGCGAACATAAGTTTATTATTAATAAAATAATTCAATAAATTACATATTAATCATATAAATTAACTAGTTAAAATACACACAAAATGACCCTAATTGTTATGCCCGGTGAACTGATAACCGAAGCCGAAGAACTGGCGAAAACAAAGAAAGTAGTCCTTGGACCGGGACTTCGTCGTCTGGATGGCAAAGTTGTTGCCTGCAAAGCAGGCACCCTTGTTAAAAAAGACACAAATATGTTTTGGGTGGATAGCTACCAGAAGCGATATGTTCCAGTACGTGGTGAGGCTATTATTGGTGTTGTAACTGCTAAATCTGGTGACATATTCAGAGTTGATATTGGTGCTCATGAAAACGCAGCTTTATCATATCTGGCATTTGAATCGGCGACTAAAAAGAACCGACCAGACGTTAATGTGGGAGATCTTCTTTATGCCCGCCTCATTGTTGCCAGTCGAGATTTAGAACCCGAACTGGTGTGTGTTAATTCAGTTGGAAAGAAGGGTAAATTGGGTGTGTTATCGGATGGATTCGTCTTCAATTGTAGTCTCAATTTGGCCCGAACAATATTGAGAAAAGACTGTCCACTGTTGCGAGCGCTCATTAAAGAAATGCCATTCGAAATTGCTGTAGGTTTAAATGGACGGATTTGGATTAAAGCAAAGACGATAAAAGAGACTATAGCATTAGGTAATGCTATTCTGGCTGCGGAGAATTCATCAAACGAAGACACTGCCAAAATTTGTGAAAATATAGGAAATATTCTTTTTACGTAAATAAAAATAAAACAACTTAAAGTTTGTTATGGTTTAATTTTATACTTTAGTTTCTACTTTCCCACTCAATGATAAATTATTTAATATTAAATCGACTACTTGCGTCTGCAATTCTCAAGTCTTTAAAATTGATTTTAACCAGGTTCATACAATAACGGAAGAAAACAAGTACCTACTTTTACAACTGTTTTCAGATATTGCTCAGGTCTAAAAATTTTAAGTATAAGCTACAGAAAGATCAACCCAGGAAGTACTACAAAGTCCTACAAAAGGTGTGTATAGAAGAACTTTTTGAACAAGCAAGGATATTCGGAGCTTCTCAGAATGCCATAAATACTATACAGGAAGATGCAGATTGGTTTTGAATTTCTAATTTTCAAAATAAAAGGGAAAAAATACATAATCACATTCGTACAGTATATAACAGTACATTCAATTGTACTCAATCGTAAACTGATAAGCATTCCTGGAAGTACAAGTACATATTACTCTTGAATTGATTTAAGGGAGCAATGTTATATCAATAAAAGAAGAGACTGTGTGCGAACCACACTTATAACTTCCCATATTGGTGCCCTTGGAAACTAAAACACTATGTAATTTTGGTTTTAACAAAACACACCTATGACAAATTCAAGATCTTTAAAAACCTGAAACTGAATACAAATTCAGTAGTAAAGGAAGTGAAGGCCTTTTGTTTTTGAGGTATTTGAGTTTTGAACAATTTTTAATTGTGTTTTAATATTTTCAAAAACAGTCAGTTTATTTTTAAAACAAGCCTTATCTTTTGTAATAAAATTAAAATTTTTGTAATAAGATTATCGTGATGTCAAAATCAGGAACTTTATAGAGATATTTTAAACGAATAACACCATAGAAGAGTTTTGTTTTTATTTTGCATGTTACTTTTTTGTAGTTCAACGTTGGAAATTTTTATTTTTGAATATTTCAATTACAAGGAATACCTTCCATATAACGGTTTTGAGATATTGGGTTTGATTTGGACATCTGCTCTAACGATTTCGATTAAAGTTGGTGTACATTATGGGTGGTATGAATAAAACAGAGCATGTGCCCAAGGCAGGTACTCGGCGTGAGAAAGTGAGTAGGTGCTCATGAAAATGTATGGAATCAAGAGGTTTATTCATGCTACATAGATTACATGCTCCTAAAATGAAGCTTTCAGTATGTGCTCAATTTTATTTATATCACCTTATGTAATGACGAGTGATTCTTACAATACTGCATTTTTAGTTTTTCCAAAAAAATCGAATAACGGAAATATGACGACCATGTCCTTTGCAAGATTTGGCATAATTTTAAGTTATCTCTTTGTATATTCGTACTAGATTCTGATTTCGTTTAAAAATTGTCAAAAGGATGATTTCGAAAAGTAATTAAAAAAAAAAAAAAAAAATGTGAAATTGTTATTTTGATAATTTTTTGTTGGGTTTGTGTCAATACCTCGAAAACCAAGAACCGAAATCTAGAAAACCCAAAATCCCGCAATCGGAAACCCCGAAAAATTTGTCAGTATTCCGAATTGTGACACATAAATCAATATCATTGAATCAATGTTAATGTTGATCAGCTTTGAATCAAAAAATGATCTTTGGGTATTCTCATTCTTTTAAAAAAAAGTTACGTTATCAAGGAAAAAAAGATCAAAAAAATTGTCTGAGAATGGAAAAATTGTTCTAAAATTAATTCTGTGAGAAAATCTCATACAATTGTTTTCAGAATGAGTTTATTTCATCATGAAAAGTTAATAAAACATGTTTTCGAGAAAATTTTTTGAAATCTGACCAATCGCAGACCCGAAAATTGACTAACCTTTTAGTGCCTAACGTGTCCTGAACCTGCCCGATATCATTATTTGATCTCAAGATATTTGAGACGAAATTTATTTTACAACTTTAAAATTTCAGTAATAAAAAAATTTCTGGGTTCCTCCGAAGTTTATATCTTGATTCGCTCTAGAAATATGGTGAACGAAAAAAAGTTTCACTAACGTAAATACGTACACCCACGTGAATTGCGAAAGATTTTTTCCATGAATCCAAGGCAACAAGCCTTGCGAGAAGATTAGCTTTCTCTAGAAATCCAACAAAAGGCTTTTCATTGAAGGCGAGTGTTGGAACTAACTAACGGGTGTTTCTACTAACTTTGAGACATTGGAGTAGGTATTTTTTGCCTTAAATTTTCGGTCATGCAAAAATTACGTTCACCGAATATAGGCGTTGCTCGTTTTTCTAGCTTGCTTGAACTTTACTCTGGCGCAAATAATCTCTCTGCAGCTCAAATCCAACCATTAGTTTTCTTTCGGCTTGATAATAGGAATAACATCCCTCCTTCGGGAAAGAATAAAATTTGTTATCATATCCACGCTGCAATCTACGTCAATATCGAGGAAGCACAGTGACCAGTTAAAGTTTAAAGGGATTTTTTCCTTTCACTACTTTTTTGGGCACGATAAATTGGCAGCTAGGAAACAATGATCATTTTATTAGATAAAGTTTCTCGAAAACGATATGTTCAAGTTTAGTTTAATGGCAAAATAAAAACAACAAATATAAAGCAAACGAACTAAAAGCTAACAGTTTATTAATTTCTATTTATCATAACATATTATGTTTTTCATTTCGTTCTATTTTATTCATTTTCTTTCATTTCATTTATAAAATATCACACATTACATTCTTTTTAAAATTTTAATTTACTTCCTTCGTTGACCACCTCCAGCCAAAATAGATGCAATTCGAATGAATATGTTAAGTGTATCCATATAAATTGATAGGGATCTGTAGAAAATAGAAAATTTATTTTAGGAGTAGCAACACAAACTTAAAGCAAAGAAACTCACTCATTAACTGGATCAAATGGCTTTTGGGTAAATAATGCTGGATAGGTCTCGGCTTTGCGAACAATGCGCTGTGTGTCGTAGAGTAAAAATCCACTGAATAATACTAATCCTCCGTAGAGAGAGACTGAAGCCAAACCAGCTCCAAGCATGGTTGTGGGTGGAAGCCACATCGAAGCCATCGACGAGGCAAACACGAATCCCAGTCCAATAGCTAACGGACCTCCCATGTATAAGAATTTATCACTTGGAGCGCATACTGCCACAGTCGAGAGTCCACCTACAATCCCAGCGGTGTAAAGAGCAGCTCTTGTTAGAATTGGACCACCTAAAAAGCAGAGCGGAGCGACTACACCACCAATAATGGCACAATGTGCCGCCCAGGCAAGTTGTTTTGTGCCTAAACCGGGTGAGTATGGAATTGCCTGGGTTGCCACACCCGAACCAATCATTACAGCGAAGGTTCCAAGCATGGACTAAATTGGAAATATAGACAATTATACACAAAAAAAGAAGAATTAAAACAGATATTTACCATCCATCCGTTACGGGTTACCAAGTTCAAAAGTCTGGGTGTTCTAAAGACTGCAACAGCACTAGCAGCAGTCAACGCCACAGAAGCACCAAAGTATCCGTACGTAGTGTGAATTCTCTCCCGTACATACTGTGGCCACAACCTGTAGAATTTCAGATTTCATTTCTAAAATTAATATTTTAAACTATTTCACAAGAATTTACATTGAATTGTGTTGAATAGTTGATGGACTTCCCAGACCAAGTCCATAATAGCAAAGAGCACCCATGCCAACAGCCGCAGCACCTGCAGCAGCTCCTCTTCCAATAGAATAGGCTACAAATAAACATTAATAACCTTTAAACTTTGGAGAATGGTGTTAATTTCCTCACCATTTGGACCGGCAGGTCCCATCAGCTTCTCTTTCAATGTTGGTGGTGTGTGGACACGACTTCTGCTGACTCCAGGACGTGCATCTCGGGAGTATTCCCGAACAAACTGTTTCTTAACGAAGTTAGCATTGTTCTGAAGTGCGGATTTAATTTGAAGTGATGGCCTTACAGGCATAGTTAATGCCAATCTCAACATTTTATTTTATTTTGTTTCCTTTAAATCGAAAAAAATATTATGCATGTAATCTGATGAAATAATCATTGCGTAGTCGAAATTTAATAAACTGAATTGCTTTAAATAATTATTTTAAGAATTGAATAATAAAAGAGTTAAGTTTGTACAAACCTGGGTTTTTTGAAGAAATATAAATATTTGTTTTAATGATTAATTTGGAGTTTTAGGAAAATTCAAATCAGAATGCAGTAATTTTTATAGAACTTTGCCGAATATGCTAGAAAAGGAAATCGAAATGTGTCAAATAAATTAAAGATATCTAGTATCACTGGCGATAAGTGATGCCAGGCAAAATAAGTTCGTTCAATGAGAGAAAGTCAGTCAACAGAACATTTTCATGTAAGATTATCAGAGCTAGTTGTGCAAAATTGGTTCAGTTTTGGTTCAGAATTTTAATTCACCGATATCGGTGAAAAAGCAGTGGTTAAACACAGATTTAAGCATTTAAGGCTTGCCCAAAAACGGCTTAATCGCATTTGGTGTGGGTACTCTCATATTGTTTTTAGTTCATGTTGTAATGTCGCACTGTCACGTTACAGTGCGACATTACAGCATGAACTAAAAACAATTTTATTTACACATCGTCAAATAACTGCCTACACCAAACATAACAAAGCGACAGACAATTTTCTTATGAAAGCCCTTGTCGCACTGTCCCCCGAAAGTGTGACAAGGGCTTTCATTCCTTTTTTCACTCTTAGGTTAGGTATTTTTTGTGGTGTCGCACCATCGCGCAACAGAGTGGTGTGGGTACTCTCATTGCCATTTTTAAATAAAATTTGACCGTTGAGAGCGACACGTTTTTTTTGTCATTGTCGTGTTGGTTTGGGAGAAAACTAACACTGTTGTGCTTTTTATTGATTTCATACGCTATCTATCAACATAGCTATACATTGATAAAAATGAATACCACAATTTTTTGCGTTTTTCTTGTATTTTGCAATATCAAATCGAAATGTGACTCTACATGCAACCTAGATCTGTTTACAAAATATATTTTACTCATTGAACACATCATGGATTTCTTATTTGAACTGTCATTTTTTGCATGTGTACAAAAATTGCACATCAAAAAATCATCAAAAAGAAACGTCAAAATAAACATTGAAATTACTCAACATTAAATTTCCATCACCTACCAACTGATACAAAAATGTTTTCTAAATTTTGAACTTCGCATTTGCGAATTGTTGTTAATTTCATTTGTTTCCCTATTTCAAAGGTACTTTATCTTGGGTATGGTGTTCGTTTAGTCATAGTTAATCCATCCACTTAAAAAAAAAAAAAAACAATAAGTACCTGTCCCTTAGTGGAGAATACTGTGAATTCTTGTTGAATAGTTAAAGAAAACTCAAACTCAAAAAAATGTCCAAGGAAAGCAACCCACAAACTAGCTTCCAACAAAGTAAGTAAACATTTAACATTCCAAACGGCAATTGTCTCATGATTTTGAAAATTTGGAATAAAATTTGTTTTATAATAAGTCAAGTTAATAAGAGTACCTATTTCATTTAGATGGCCACGCTCCACGTTCTGAATACAGTTGGGAAGAAGTAAGCATTGAAGTTCCATGGGGAACTGTCCAAGGTAAGTAAAGAGAAAGTTTTTTTTTTTTTAATTATGCGCAAGATTTCGTCATGAATAGCTAAGCATAGGTCAGAAGTCAACATCAATACTAAATTACAAAAAAAAAGGTATTTTTAACTAATTAATAATGTGCAATGAAAAATGATGAAAATGAAGACACTAACATTACAATAATCTTATCTGTTTAGGGCTTCATAGAATGACGAAGCAAATATAAAATCTATTTTATTTAATTTACTACGTATTTAGTGTATCATCCAGGAAATCAAATGAAAATCTAATTCTTAAGCATGAGCTTATATTAGTTAATATTTTGTTTACTTATATTAAGTTAATGTATTTTGCACATTTTTATAGATAGGTAGAGCAAAAGGCAGTATGTACATGTTTATTTATGTATCTGCATTTGCAATTAGCTGGTGCGAAGTAAATATAAAAAGATAAAATATGAATCAGTGCACCTTAAAGAAAAGAGATGTTTTATTTTATTAAAAAAAAAAGTTTAAGATTTTGTTCAGAGAAAAACCAATACTCATTGTCACTATAGTCTAAAAGCTAGCTAAGGACTTTAAAGTTGAAGATCATGGTCAGTAGTTCTGTTCCAAAATGAGTTTCGCTTATTTATGAAAGCAGATTCGAACGTATTAACGAGTAGAGATGAGTATAAACTTTTTAATTGAATTATAAATCACTCGCTTTAGGACGTTTTCCTTGACTTCATAAAGAGTACTCTTTTAGAATTTTTACCCTTTTTGAGAATTCATATTCTAACACGCCACTAAAGGGTAACAAAATAATCAGACAAAATTTTAAACAGATTATTTACTACAACTTTGTTTAACGAACCTGTTTTGAACTTCTCGGAACAGAAAAGTACAACTTTTCGGTGTTTAATGAGGAAATTCTTCTTCCGAACAGAAACCTTATAGCAAAGCTGTAAAAGACTGCATCAAATGATAAAGAAGTCAATTCAGTCGCAGTTAATTGACTTCAAATTTAACTGCAAGAGAGTACTGCTACTTAGTACTTTAACTGCAAAATAAGCAGTTATAGCAGTCAGTACTAAAATACTGGCTGCACAGTTAATGAAAGCAGTTATTTGACTAAAAGTTAATTAACTGCAGTACTTTTTGACTGGTTTTAGTCTTCTAGTCAGTAGAAATTCAGTAGGGGGAAGCCGCCGCACGGTGGTGTCTTATCTCCCCGTCCTTGGAACTTATTGATTAATGAACTGCTGAGGTATAACTTATTGGTCATATACCTCGGTAATGAAAACCGATTCTAAAATATGGCGTGTCAGTATGGGGGACTGCACTAGATAAAAGCATTAATTTAGAGAATATAAATAAAAATCCAAAGTTCAGCTTGCATGTGCATAAGCGAAGCACTTCGCACCACTCCAACCGCAGCACTGAAGACGGCTGCAATCGTTCTGAATTCATTCAGTTCACTTTTAAGTAACATAGAAGATGCAAGATGCAGTTTGAGAAAAACTCTCAGGTTAGCATTCCTTTTAGATCATTCTGGGAGGATATGGAATTCGTGGAAGATCACTCAATCGACTTCTACACCGAAGGATCGCAAACTGATGACAGGGTTGGTGGAGGTGTTTAATCAGATAGACTTAAATTAAGTCTCAACTTTCATCATCCCAATAACTGTAGCGTGTTCCAGGCGGAACTTTTGCCGATAAAAGAAGTCCTGCCTTGGCTCAAAGAAAAAGTGATATCGAATAAAGATGTTTGTATTTTCTGTCTCTACCAACTCAATAACAGCTTTTAACTGTCAAACACCTGTGATGGAGATGGCACCGCAGTTTAATATTCACCTATGTTGGGTGCTGGGCCATAGAGACATTTTCGGAAATTGTAAAGCTGACGAACTCGCCAAAAGTGGAACACTAATACCTTTATTACCAGATAGGGTAAACATAGGTATTCCTATCGCTACGAGTAAAGTTTTGCTCAAACATGCGGCTATACATAAAACAAACCTTAGATGGAATAATATCACTACATGCATCGCAACTAGCTCTGGAGCGCTCCAAACGTTTAGTATCCTTAAACAGATCGCAAATCGGGTCCGTTATATGGATTATAACGGGACACTGTCTAATAAGTAGACACGCGACACAGCTTGGAGTTTGCTCCAATGATTTCTGCATATATACATATATATATATGAGATCTCGCTTTCTTCATAAGAAGCTCAAAGTGATTCAACAATTAGCAAGAAAGTTTTACTTAGATTCAGTGTGGTATCGCAATAAACCAAACTATGGTCTAAGAAGTGTATTAGCTCTTCTGCTGATAGCCACATAAACCTAACCTTACATAACCTTAGTTTTGATCTCAATGAATTTAGCGTACGTACAAATAAGCATGCTGCCAAACATCTCACCAATAAGAACGCTCTTAAGTATTTTGTTCGGGTAAAAACAAAGATGTCTTCAGCTATCTATTTTGCATTTCCGCATTCGCATTTCTATTGATTTACAAAAGGAATTGCAGATTTGTGGGAGATTATGAATAGGATTACCAGTTCCTTGAATGATATAGACATTTTTAAGTGCAAGTACTGTAAAATTTAAAGTATAAGGCACTTGCACTCACATTGTAATTCAGTATTAAAATACTGCAGTTACATTTCTAAATTTAAATGCCAAGAGAAAGAAACTTAGTACAGGTTTTACCCATACACGGTAAGAATTTCTTAAGATTTAAGTTCTTAAATAAGACACTTCTTGTCGTTTCTTTTGTTGGAAATTCAATTGATGAACTCTATATTCTTTTAACTTTCATTCATCACAATTTAAAAACAAAAAAAAAATTGATCACATCCCAGAGATTAGTCTCTTTCTATTGGCATTACTCATTTTGTGAGTGTTTATAAGGATGTGCCATGGTTCAGTTTTATCCTTTTCATACAAAATCATTTATTCTAATTTATACCAAAAATTTTCGATTCGTTGGTATTAAGATACTTGAAACACGATATTATCTTACATTTTTTTATTTACAAGCATTTTTGCTTACACAAAACAATGGGTCTATGAAAAACTATAAATATTTTTTTCTTATTTTTCATGTAGGAAAATGGTGGGGAAGTCGAGAAAAACAACCGATTCTGGCACTTCATGGCTGGCAAGATAATGCCGGAACCTTTGACAAGTTGTGTCCTCTGCTAGATCCATCTTATCCTATTTTCTGTATTGATTTGCCTGGTCACGGAAAGTCAACGCCTTATCCCCCCGGAATGCAGTATTATCTATTTTGGGATGGAATCACTTTAATTCGGAGACTTGTCAAGAAATTTGGTTGGAGTAAAATGATCCTGATGGGACATTCTCTGGGCGGTGCTCTGACCTTTATGTATGCTTCAGCTTTCCCCGATGATGTAAGCAAACTGATAAACATTGACATTGCTGGGCCAACTGTTCGTGATCTGAAAAAGCAAGCCGACATAACCGGCAAAGGAATTGATAAGTTCCTTGAATATGAGAACCTACCTGAGACTAAAATTCCCTGCTACAATTACCAAGATATGGTGAGTCTAGTGCTAGATGCATATGGTGGCTCAGTAGATGAAGAAGGTGTAAAAATTCTTTTGAAGCGAGGAATGCTGCCGGCTCCGAAGCATTTGCATTCAAGTGGATACCACTTTGCTAGAGATGTACGACTAAAAGTCAGTTCGTTGGCTATGTTCAATTCCGACCAAGTTTTAGCATTTGCTTCGCGTATCAAGTGCAAAGTGTTGAATCTTCGTGCTGATCCTGGGATGAACTTTGAGAATCCCGATATGTACGAGCGTGTTATTGAAGCTATGCGCGAAAATGCACAATTGGTTGTCTACCGAAAAGTACCTGGAACTCATCATGTTCACTTAGTAACACCGCAGGCGGTTTCTGGTGAAATAAATGATTTTTTAAAAATGTAAACAAATAATAATTAATGAATTCCTAGTATGTAAACTAGGATGTGTGTTGGAGACTTATAATTGGGATTTGAGGGGTTGTTTTTGAAAAGAATGTAAATACAAACTTGGTGATAAACAAAATTAAATAAACAAGAAAAAGAAAACAAACCAAAGTGTGTTGTGTTTGTCAATTCACCGTTTCCTAGCAACTGTTTTTGTAAGGTTTTCATAAGTTTAAGTTTTGTGTTAGACCGATGATTTAATGCACTTGATTTAACTAAGAACAATGGAGCAAATTGACCAAATTAAGGAAATTTTAATAAAATATTCAACAGCTGAAGAACTATTGGACAAGAAATTGCAAGAAATGTGAGTGATAGTGTGTAGGGAAAATATTGAAATATATATGCATTTGTTTTTTAATTGGGAAATAAGAACACTCATTTATGCTATTATTATCTTTATACACATTTGGAATAGTAAGAATAGTTTTGAACACTATTTAAAGTAAAAAATAAACCTTTTGTGGATACCAGTTTCAATTTAATGGCAATGTAATGTGTTAATTTCAGTGGTTTAGTGCTTTTTTAACTTGCTTCCAATTTTCTTTTTGGTATAATATAACATAAAAGACTGCCGTTCATGCTTTTAAGAACAGAAAAGAATGATTCACCAACCAACAGCTAAAATTGTTGAACTTTTGTAATTTTCATTTAAACTTAATTGTTTGAGTTATTTTGATTATAAAGAACCACTATGATTCTACGCCACATTTTACAGATACATATAAGTTCAGTAAAGATTGTCAAAAAACACCCATTTTTTTGAACAAAATACAAGAAGGCTTATGTTTTTAATTCTGATAGTATTAGAAAATATTGAGTAATGGGTTTCGTGACCCCAGTGCCTGGCAAAATGCGCCATTTTAAAAAAACGCGAATCTATCTATTTATCTTTGTTTCCAAAACTGTTATCTTAAGCGAAGAGGTTGTTGGATTAAAAATGAAGGAACTGTAATTATTAGATTAAACGTCTTACTCAACGAATCCCATTTAGAGTTTGGCCTCCACCTTGAAAAACACTGCATCAATATTGCAGTTTTAGGTTGAGATACATTTATATCTTTTAAATTGTTTTTGGGAGATCATTGAAATGGCAAAACAAGCTTATTTGTGTACCGAATCTATGAGATTAATCAAGGTAATATGATTTAATATAAAGAAATAGAAATATTTTTTCAGAACACCCTTTCCAAACATGGTACGACGGTCAAATTTAGCATGAACGTTTTATTCAGAATGGGAATCAAGAAAATAAAGAGTGCTTTGAAATATTGAAAGGTTAGGTATTTTTGTTATAAGGGAGAAGCAACAAAAACGTTAAAATATTCCCATGTTTATAAGAATATAGAATAAAGAGTACTAAAAGACCACATGCATTTGGTCATTTTCACTGAGCTTATAGTGTACTTTTTGGTTCTTAACTATATCTTGGGAAATTTTGAGAACGATTTGACGTCCAGAAGAGTCTATAAGTCTTCTGAAACTGTTTTATTCGCACAAAAATGACACAATGACACAATAAAACAGTTTCAGAAGACTTCTGGATTTGCACTCTTCTGGCCGTCCAATCGAAAACGACACACAAGTGTCACATTGCTTGATTTTGATTTGATTTGTACTTATATGCAAGTTGTTGCCCCAAATTTATGAAAAAAAAACACACAACAAAAAATTAATCACATACAGTCGTAGGTACTCAGCGCTCAGCGTAATAAAGTGAGTAGGTGCTCATGAAAATGTATGTGTTCAAGAATTTTATTCATTCCAAATGGAGGACATGGAGATTTGAGTAGGTGCTCATTTTCATTCATATCAACCAATAAATTTCGGGAAATAAAACCGGTGTATGGCGTATGAGTGTTTTTCATACTCAAGGAGCTTTATATAGGCTTGGTATTTCTATTATAAGTTTGAATTTTGGAATTTTGCGAGATAAATCAAGTACATACCTCGACAAATATTGCTTTTAATTAAAAACTTGCAAGGCAGCATTTCCAATCAATTCCATATTTTCTAAATGAAATTTAGAAATAAATCAAAGTTTATCATTAAAGGATCAAATAGTTAAAGAATATAAAATGTAGGAGGATTTTTCACCCTAGCGGAATGAAACCAATTCACTGAGTTCATATAACATTGTGGATTGTTGTAATTACTAACACACTTTTTTAAATATTATATTGCCGTATGCGGAAGAGAAAATGTCGTTATAATGTCGCCTAAAGTGGTTAAAAATAGGTGCTCTAACTGAATCCAATAAATGGATATTTTTAATATTGTTTATCGGATTCTCTTGAATTTAAATACTATAGAAAATCTTAAGGGAAAGATTAGATCGTAAAATTTGCAATAATTACATTTTCATTTAAACCCCAGGATGCCGAAAGAACTATTATTAATAATTTCACAACCTTTATTGAGTTTTATATAATGGATGTATATAGTATAGCAGATTTTAATTTTGAGCAATAAGACCACATGGACACTTTGTTTGTCCACATAATGGTTATCAGAAAATATTAGATTCATAAAAAAACATTCTTTTATCAAAAGGAAACTATCTTTTTTATAACAATTCAAAAAATGTGAAGGTACACAAATCATAAAATTTGTAGAGTTATTTTGGATAATGCTCACAAAAAGGAAAAGTTGGGTCTGTTTCTTTACCACCCGCGGGATCCCGCGGGATTCCAAAACTACACAAAACGTAAAGAAAGAAAATTCCTTTTATTTTGCAGTAAGCAAGAGGAAATGAAATCAAAAACACACGACGAATGCAATGATAAATCCTTACAGGAGCCCTGTAAGCTCCTTAACTTGGAAGAAGCCAGGCTTAGAAATTCAAATCTCATCAAGGTAATTACAAATATTTAGTTTTTATTAAATTTATTTATAAACCTATATTTTTTTTAAATTTAAATTTGTATGCAGTCATTGGAAATATCAAAGGCGCGTTTAAGATCCAGGTCGACATTCTCACCAGTAGAACAAATTCTACAACAAGCAATTGACAATTACAAGAAAAAACCAGCACTATCCCAAATTCCAAGCTCATAGCAATGATACATGAATCCATTAAACCATTGCCGGAAATAATGGGGACACGTTAATTTAAAAAAAAATCGCATAATTTAAATATTTATTAATGAATTTAATTTTTTTAACTTTCTTCGATCGATATTGAATTTATACTCGTGATTATAAAAAAGTATGTTTTATGTTTGTTTAATGACAATAAATTTCCAAATGCGAAAAGTTTGTTTTGCCCCAATTTTTAGGTCAATCCATATTTTATTTTACCACAAGCACTTTGTCTTCACCAACTGGTTTTATAGGGTGTAACAATAATTAAAACATAATTAGAAACACAGACAAAAATTTAATTCTTTTTTTTTTGTAGCAAAATGGCATCTTCTTAAAATGAAAAGGTGGGTATTGCTCACTTCTGGTCCAGAATGAACACGAAAGTGTTTATTATCAAATAAAAGGTAGAGTTGAATACATAAAAAAAAATTCACGCATACAAACACAAAATTTAAAAATTCTACTACTCGATATATAGACGTTTAGAAGTAAGAAACTTCAAAATAGATGCTTGAAAAATAATTATCCAAAAAAACCGGGGTACAATTGTTTTTAAATAAATTTTATGTTGTTGGACAGAAAATTTTAAACTATTTGGCAGCAATCCGCCAAATTTTAAATTTAAGTCTGGTTTTGAGTCACGGATTTAAAAAAAAAAATTGCGTATTTTCTGTTTTTCAATTATTATAGTCGAAGAACCAGCCAAATCGTTACCTACCCTCATCGACAAACCACTTAAAAGGTACACAATTATTTATTATTAACTCCGTAGTTAGCCAACTTTGAAGTTTTGGGCAAGTTGAACAAAAGTGAATTAAACCGGCCTAAATATATTTTTAATTACTACTACTTTCTGTTATACATTTTAAAAGTTGTATCTTGGAAACTGTTGAATCTTCGGAAATGATATTAGGCTCAAATTAAAGAAAATTTTCATAGCTAAAAATGCCACTTACTGAAAAAAGCAAAAACAAATCGCAGTTTTTTTAATTTTTACCAATGTTGCATTCAGCATTCGATTTAACATTGGCTTAAAATCCATCATAAACAACTCAGCAATAAAAACTAACGGATTATGTGATAGCACAAAAACTTTTCCTTCTGATAACAAATATGAGGGTCCAAGACGTTATGAATGGGAAATCTGTCTGCAAGACGCACTCAAAAAAATGCAGAAAAACTATTTTTTTGTAATGGCAATATGATAATTGCTATATGATATTGCATGTTCTGTTTTTTTTTCATTTGTTCCTCTATTCTATTTCTGAACCTGGCCTTGCGCAATCCTTTGATTAAAAAGAATAAATACAGAAAATGACCTGAATGCTGAGTATTTTAGTAAAAAAGGCATTATTTATAAATTCGGAGTGATATCGGACGAGTCCGAGTTTCCATAAACTTTACTAGGAAATTGTGTGCACTACGGCGTATACGTACTTTTGTACACTTTATTTTGTTTAACAAAATAATTCTTTCTCCAAGATAGTGTTTCCCACCCCTTCATAAAAATTATTGTCCCAGAACCCCCAACCAAAATGACCTAAAAGAATGCATTGTTTTTTTAACTCTTCTTGAGAGCGTCTTGCAGACAAAAAGCCAATGCAAAAGGTCTTGACTATTTAAAAAGATGATGATTTTGATATACTTATTATCTTGAGTGCCCAAAAAAAAAACGCATTTCAAATGCAGCATTGCTCAGTAACGCTTCAGCTACAGTATGCAAGAATTCGGTGTTTGATTATAGAAAGTATGGATCTAACTTAAAGGGCCAGTGATTATCACTCGCACCCAAAAATTCCTGTGGGGTCTTAGTCTACCAGCATTTCGTTCATTGAAGACCTCTATTGTTCTAGAAGTTGCATCTAAAAAATGCTTTTTTTTCTTTAGGTAGGTACAAGAAGGAAAATTATTTAAATTTAAAACTAACCTCAAGTCTTAAACGTGGGTTTTACTGATTCAAATAATCTCGGCTCTAACAAAATAAGGTTACCGCGTGTTTGAAAATTTTAACAGTTAGTAGGAAGTACAAGCCAAAACATCGAAAATAGCTATTGCCCAAAAAAAACGACCAAACCCCGGAATGGCATTTCAAAAACGACCATACCTCGACCGATTTGGGTAATTTTTTAAACCGACCAAAGCGCGAAGTGGCATTTTACAAACAATAAAAAACCCAGAAACTGAGGTTTTGCTTTTTGAAAATCAACAAAAGTTCTGTATGTAGCTCACATCGTATGCTCTCAGGATTTAAACTCCCTTTTTGGGGCAGTCCTATTCACGCTCCGTTTAGGAGCCATGCAGGCAGTTTTATTTCTGTTGCAATTAATTTTGAAAATTCTTCACATTTTATTCACTCATTCTTTATTCAATTAAAATGATCTTTTCAAAATTTTTAATTAAATTCAATAGAATTAAATCAATAGAAATATTGTTTGTCCGTTTGGAGGTTTGCTCCTAGCATATACATACGTTAGGGTTTAAGCAGCATTTAAATGCAAAGTCTAGCCGCCCTCCCGTGTTTTGTAAAGTAGTATTATGTAGGCTCGAAAGACAGTCTAAAACTCCAGTTAACTTACTGCGTTGTATAATGTTTTCTGTATGTTTTTTTCATGTTACTATCGCAAATTCGAAACATGTTTTAAGATTAAGAGACGCATGTGGAATTTTTCATCGATACCAATGATTTCCTTTTAGATCGCATTGGTTAAAGGTAAAGATACATTAATGTCATGTGTTTAACATTTTGATAAATATTTTTTTTATTCTTACCATACCGTTATAAAAAAAAAAAACATGAAAAAAAATGAAAAGTAACAAAATATTGAAACAAATGTTTTTTTCCAAGATTGACACAACTAGAACTTAAGTTGAGTAAATGTTGTGTGATGTTTATTCTTTTGAATTTAGGTCGAAATGCCATAGGTACTTACACATGCTGGTATATTAATACAAAATTATTTGAAAATGAAACCTATAGATATGTACATTATAAAAATTCATTTTTTCCTTGACAACTAAAAATTAGAAACGAAAAAGCAAACATTATGTACATACATACATAGTCAAATAAAATATAGTTAAATTGAAATCAATAGAAAATTAATTTTAGGTATTTGCCATTATACATTCTAATATTATTTTTAATTTCAACGTTTTAATTTGGTTTTTTTTTTGTTTCTTGTCCGCCGTTTGTTTGCCTGTTCGGGAGAAATTGTGCAATATGGAAAACTTTCCAGTCAAATTAATTATTATTGATCCAAGCATTGTAATAAAAATCTAAAAATTGGTGGCAACATTGGGAAATCCTGAAAGAAATCGGCCATCTTGAAAAAAACTCGACACAATCTTGTCTCATAAGTTTTTCAAGTACCTATACCTATTAAAGAAAGTCATCTGATTTCAGTTGTGGCATAAAGTGCATAGAACACTTTACTACCCTTTAAAATATAGATCTGTGGCAAAAAGGCAGAACAGCCTACATCCTCTTTGTTCGTTTTGAGTAAATTAAGTTTTAATATTAAAACTTTCGAACAGAAGTTTTGAAAAAGAATTAGGGTAGGTTTCGTTATTGTATTAAATTGTTGTTCTTCTTCCTATTGGCATTAAAAAAACTCAAGTAAAAAATTCATTTTTTGAGATTTTTCCTGAAAACAATTGTGAAAAAGTGGACTCATGTATTACAACAGAATGCGTTGATTACATATGTAGCTAATAGTCTAAGATCCCGCCATAGGATGACCTACCGTCATCGCTTTACCAGTTGAGACTAATATTTTCGTATAGGAAGTGTTTAAAGACACATTTTCACATACGTTGTCTAGCATATATCCTGTCAGGGCATAGAGGGTTGCCATGAGTTAAAGTTTATTTTTTGTGTTTTTTTTTTTTTTTTAAATACCCGACAACAATATACAGCAAGTCTTATGGCCAATTTCACGAACATTTAAAAGCCTTTTTTAATGACGTTTTTTGTATGGAACAAACGTCATTTTAAGGTTTAAAAGCCTGTTAAATTTTAAAAAGAGCTTGGTTAAATCGGCGATAAAAGTTTAAGAAAAAATAATATTATATGATATGATAGGGTAAACAAGGGTGAATTTAGAGGTTGAAAAGATATTTTCTTCACTAAAAGTAAGAGAGACATGATTGATATTGCAATCGATAGACTATATAAATAAATGAAAGTCACCCATACAAATAAGAAATTTGAAAAATCTACAACTCGAGATATGGAAGTTTAAAAGTCAAAAAGGTCGAAATAGATTTTTGAGAAATAATTCACCAAAAATCCGATTGCAATTTTCTTTAAATAAATATTATGATGTTGAAAAAAAAATTTAAAATTATTTGACGACATATATATGCAAAATTTTTAATTTCAGCTTTGGTTTTGAGTTACTGAGTTTTCAAAAACGGCATATTTTTTTTTCAATTATTATAGCCTAAGATCCTACCGATATCCAGAACTCGACTTTGTTCATATGGCCACCGCGGGCACGTTTGTAGTGGTCGTTTCGTTGGATCCAATTTTCGATGACTTGGGCACACATTTCGGCCGAAACGGCAGCTATTTCGCGTTGAATGCTGGTTCGAGCTCTTCCAACGTCTCGTCGTCGGCTTATTGGCATAAACCAATGACTTAACGTAGCCCTTTGGAAAGATAAGACGTTTGTTTAAAAGCCAAATTCAATATAAATACAATATTAAATTGCACGATATACGGGCACTAGTTTTTTTCAGTTGGGATGAGCTTAAGTAAACCTTTTTATTTGACCCTAACTTCTTTTCCGAAAGATGGGTTGCCATCCTGCTAATCAAGCTTAATATTCAGAGCTTTTACGTGGTGGTAAAAATCGTATATAAACCGTTAAGCTACTTAGCAAAATACTTATGAATAAATGTATGAATGCAAGTACTCAAGCCAATTTGAAAGTCAAATCAAGTCGTATTTGGTTTTTGTATGTCTTAATTTAAGCATTTTTTTATGTAAGCGAAATAGTTTGTAGCTGTATACCTAATAGAAGAAAACAAGTTTCTTCTGCTACAGTTGCTGTATGAAAAAACAAAAGGTTACGTTGGAGCTCACTAAGGTTGACAATAAGCTTTTACCACCTAGACACACGAGGTTCTGCATTTAGGTATTAACATTCCAAGATTCTTTCCAAAAGTAGACATCACAACCACGAAAAGGAGAGGTCAGCATTCTTGCCTAAAACAGTTCAGCACTATTCTCATCGAAAGGGTCCTGAATAACCTTGATTTCAGAGCTAGCGATGTATTTCTTATAAAAATGTGATAAAGCGCCCAAGTTATGGACGCACCAGCAAGATTTGTGGCTTTGTTTCCCCGTTCCAAATGAGCACCTTAAACTTCAATCAACCTTTAACTTGAAAACTAAGGCTGAACCCCATATTGGAATTCACGGCACCATCAGCGACCACGATCCGTCATGAGTATGGTGTCTGGATCCAGCTCTTCAGGTTTATATCGAATCAATAGAGTCAATGATCTCTGGACAATAAAGTAACGATTAACCTCGAGTTAGCTGTTTTTTTGTTTGTTTAATTTTATTTGAATAACCTGGACTAAACATTCCGAGAAGTTAGAGAGGTAAAACTTTCAATATAGCTGAGAACTAGATGGCGATTCAACATTAATCTATTTCCAATTCCAACTAGCTCAGGGCAATATTATGTTTTGACTCACCCGAAATACTTTCCATCATTTTTATTGGTGGAAATAGTTGGCAGCTACAATTTATGCTAAGCCTTTTTAATTAAAAAATTGTAAATGCAGTTTTAGAAAAAAAAAATTAAAAAAATTCAATTTTCAAATGACGAAAACAGCTTCTTAAATGAATTTAACCTCAAAACAAAGTATGCAATTAGATTTCTTCTATAATGATACATTTTTAGAAAAAAAATTTTGAAAATCGTTAGAGCCGTTTTTTTTTAAAAACTATTTTTTCCATATAAAATTTAGCAAGGACTTTTATAAAAAAATTGGTACGCCATTTTTAAGATATTATTTATCAACATCTAAAAATTAAAATTAAAAAAAAAAAAAATATTGAACAGTTTTCGAAAAAATGATTTTTCAAAAAAAAAAAAAAAAATACAAACTTTTTTTAAAAATCCAAAAAAAATATTTTCGAAAAAAATGGTTGAAATTGATTGAGTCATGAAGGAGAAAATAAGAATTTAAAAAAACGGTTCTATGGCAGGTACCGTTAATAACGGTTTTTGAAAAAAATGGTTCTTATTTCAAGATAGACCTTACCTAAAGAAATTACCATGATTTTTTTAATCAAAATCGTAGGCACCGTTTTTGAGAAAATTGAGTTTTTCTAAAACTGGTATATGACAGTTACCGTTATTTGGGGTCCAAAAAAAAAATTAAAAAAAACGTCTCAAGTAAATCGACCCTTCCGTTTAGGCTGTGTTCTCTGATACATACAGACAGACAGACAGACACCCAGACAGACAGACAGACAGAATTGCCGGACCCACTTTTTTCTCATTCTCTATCATCTTAATGTCATGTTTGATTGTTAATTCAACTTTTTTTTCTGTTCGAATGCATAACTTGATATATGGTACCCATATCGCAAGTAAAAAACTGCATCAATGTTGCTTTCATTGTATTAATACGTAAACACGAATTTTATTGCTCCCTTTTTGAGTTACTTAACTGTAACGGATTTTAATAATTTTTGTATTATTTGAACGGAACCTTTTGAGATCAAAACCAATAATGTAATATGAAGTGGGTAAAATTGTGTTTTTTTTTTTTGTTTTAATTGAGAAAGCACGAAAGCCCACAACATCCTGTGAAAATAATGGGAGATTTAAAATAAATGGAAAACAATATTCCGGTATGCCATCCATATCATGGCTGAAAAGGGTGATTTTTTCGATATGTTTCCTCTTAATTATATAGTTTTTTAAAAGTAAAAAACTGTTTCAATTCAATTTCAATTTATTTATCGGAGTAAGAAATTAAGACGTAGTCTTTTCTAGAATCTACATAAGGCTTACACAATTTGCTTATACCTACCTACGTTTTGAAATAATTTGTACTTCATTGACATGACAAACGGTTTGAAACTGCGTGTTAGAACAAACTTGTAGTATACCTACCTTTGCACATTATGTTTGTATAAAATGTGAACTTATAAACGTTGTAACTTTTTTGGGAGAAAAAAATAGAAAAAAGCGTTGCACTGTAGCCTGTGCCTATGCCCACAACGCTGGAATTCGATTTTAATTCGATAAAAATCTAGATGGAACGAGCCATTGTCAGGAAACTCAAACGAAGTGAAACATTAAAAAACTGTAACGAAGGTAAAACAGTGAAAAGAATGATTTTGAATTTATATGATTTTTGATTGATTCAATTTGAAATAGTAATAAGTAGGCAGGGTGAACGCTGCTCTTGAAACGCCTGGTAAACAATTATTTGAGATCATGGTGTGACCCTGTGCACCCCCACAAGAAATCGAAAAAATGCGTTTTTTAACACTCCTGCAATCGAATGCGGTAAAAGGAACTTACCAGACTTTTGAATTGTGTATCACGGCGCTAATGCCTACGCACACATGTGCCACCTTTATTGGCTATCACACTGATACTACCGGTGATTCTATCTTGAGGTTTCTTTTGCTACCGTCTCGGAATGTTTTCGTTTTAGATTGTTTTGCTTTAAAAAGAAATATTTTTTGTTTATTTTGGGCCAATTTTAGTAGTGACAGCCCAAGGTATAAAGAAAACAAGGTATACTCCATATTAGATTAAGGATCGCCATTTTATTTTTGTGTGGTGTCACGAAACGTCGATGACATCACGAAACAGTCTCTCTGAACTGTCAAAAATAACCTTAGCATGGTAAGAGTCTACTTTTTTTTCCACCTTTCAACCATAAGTGAATCTTCTTTCTTGGGCGGAAACGACCATCATGTAGCTCAAAATCAAAGCTATCTCATGGCAGTCTAGAAATGGTCTAGAAAACCCGACCATCGTGTTCTTTACTATTCAAAATCCATCAAGTAATATTTGTTTAAGTAGAGGCAATACTATCTCCATTCTTTACATTTCTATTATTTTAATTTTGCTGAGAAAATAAATAAAGTGCTTGCATTTGTACCATAGTTTCGAGAATTTTTTTTTATTGAAAAAACTTGTCGTGCATCACTCTGTGATATCTTTCCTGCTGTCAATGATAAATGTGTGTTTATCTTATAGCGAAGTGACCTAGATGTTTGTGAATACCTATACGTGTACAATGATGTGTTTTTTTTTTTTTTTTGTATCCAAATGACTGTAAGAACACTTTGAAAACTCTTATCTATAACAAAGAAATGCCTTATTCCATATACCTTCATTAATTTCACATTATCAAGTTTACAGAGAAATAACAAAAAAATTATTTAAAAGATTGTCTGATAACACATTTTTTAAAAATTCATTTCAACTGATTTTTATGCTCATTATTAAACTGTCAGTTATCTTTCAAATCAACTTCGGGCAGTTAGTGCAAATTAAATAATACCTAAAATGTCATATTTATTTTTAACAGAAAAACTCATTTTTTCATTCTCCAATCAAAAACCTTTTATCATAGTATGAAAAAAAGGAAAGGAAACAAAGGCAAACATCAAGAAAAATATCTTCATATGTGTATCTCTTTAAGCCCACATGTTTGTTATCAATGATGGCGGAACAATCAAACCAGGTGAGAAAATATTGATAGATGGAATTTTGAGAAAAAATTAGGAACAAAAAAAAAAAAAACAACACAAATTAAAACATGTCACTGTCGTCGTCGTCGACGTGTGCACTTGCTGTTCAAAGAAATACGTCATCTATAATAGAGTTGAGTTCAGTGTCGTCGTTCATCGGTCTACACCCGCGATATGATGTGGTCTACCTTTTTACCTTCTATACACCTTCAGTTTAACTTCTTAGCTATTTATCATTAAAATATTATGTACCTACCTGTCTCTTGATAGAGAGGCTCCGATAACAAACATTTAAATGTCTCCGAATTCTTTTTTTTCCCGGTGGTTTTTAAATGTTGTCATAACTTTTTTAATTTAACCGAATTTTCAATTCAGTTCTATTTCAATTCGCGTCAAGTGAATGCCAAGATTGTCTCGGTTTATATTTTTATTTTTGTTTGAAGTTTTAAGCCTATTCCCTATACCTAAGAAGCATTATTAAAATTAACGTGTTTTTTAAGATAAGAACATTTTTTTTTAAATATTTTTATCATTAAGTAGCAAGTTACTTAAGCCAAGTGAATATAAACTGTCCGTTGGGAGTTGCATTGATAAAAGTTTGTTCGTTTGGCTTAAGTTATTTTCGTACTTAATTGTCAACGGTGGATGTCAACGAAAATTTGACACTTGAGTGATTGAATTCATTAAATTTAAAAAAAAACAATGAATGCAAAAATGTGTGTTGTAATTTATTCTAAAACTTTTTTTAACTTGTCCAGAGGCATCTGCTTATTTGTGTTCAAAATAAAATATATATAAAAATGTACGTTTGGTTTAAAGTTATTTGAATATTAAATTCTGTAGACATTAGTTAGTAATATAGTTAGTAAATATCAAAACTATTAACAAAGAATTAAACTAAGCGTTTCTAAATATCAAAAATTTAGGAGAACAGCGTCTTGAACAAAAGAAAAGAAAATAAAAATTTAAAAACAAATAAAGTAAATGATAAAGTAAATAAAAAACATAATGGAATATATCTGTAGAAAACGTCACAAGACTTAGGAAGCTTAAAAAACGGCAAACTGCCAACGCAACGTCGATAACTTTGATGTGGCAAAGAATTATTATCTTAGACAGATATGGTTTTATATGTACGTTGACCTTTATGGGTAATTTATCGTGGGTTTACCAAGTACTTTATTACTTGAAAGCATTTTTATTTGTTGTTATCAAAAATGATGATAAGATACAATAACAAGTGATTTGATTTGTTTGTGTTGATTAAAATTTAACAAAACTGATAGTGAAAAATTAGACAAAGAGCAGATACAAAGCAGATCTATCTGTACCATATATTAACCACGTTGTTCAGCTGTCTTATAAAAAGTGTGGTAGTGATTCAAAGTTTGTTTCAAATTCAGTTAAAAAATAGTAATTTTTAACTAAATTTTGCCACATACTGCTGCAGAAATTTTTAATATTTTTTTTTACTGAAGAGAGGCTTTTAAAAGCTTACAAAAAATTTCGCTGTCAGAATTGGCAAACTAATATTTCAATTTTTATTTCAAGAATATTTTTTTTTAAATCCAGCGTTTTTTAACTATCCGAACAAAATGAATAAATAAAAATAAATTCATTTAAAATACAATTAAATATAATTAAGCAAATTGTATTAACTAACAAAAGAAAAAAACAAACAGTGGCAACGCTTTGCACTCCAACGGAGGAATTTGGTCGGTATGGTATCAGCATAATTCAACGAAAGAATGTCGATGTCACCTTCGTTTCCTCATTTGCTTAAATGTTATTGGTACAATTTTTTGTTGGGTAATTTTAAATCCCCATTTACATATATTCTTTATGAATTCATTGCTCAAATATTCCGTTTTTAAACTTCATCACCAATTTAACGTCCAAAAAAATACTGTCTGGGCGTAATTTGGTGTTTTTTTTGATATTTTTATTTTTAATACAGCAAGATGCAACTGTCAAAAGCATGCGGTATATATCGAAACAGAAGTTTCGTACCGAGGATCAGGAAGGGACCATTGACAAGTACGTGCTCAGTAAGGAATTGGTACCGAGTAAGCATACCGAAACGGTACCGTACGGACAAGTTAAAAAGTGGCCTAATCACCTGCATCGAAATAACCGATCGAATCGGAAGGCATTGTAGGTATAAACGAATTTTTATTTTTTTGAAATAATCTTTGAAGATCTCTTTTTTAAGGAAATTTAATACAACTCTTTATTTGAAAGATATACCTAACCTAAGTATGATTTTTTATTTTTTTTTGTATATAAAGCCTAATACGCGCTGCTGAAATGGATCGAAATTTTTTGTTGGCCTCTACTAAGAAAAGTAAAAACTAAATTTCTCGTTTATGATTTCGTTTTTTGACTTTTGTATAGGTTTTTTCGATTCGCTTCAGCAGCGTCCCGAGCTTAAGAAGTACAAAATGTGTTAATAGAAAAATATTAAATTCCAACTTAATCTAAGTTTTCCTAAGTTTTCGGAGTTTCTTCTCGACTATCAAACGAATTTAAAGGCTTGATATAGACTGAATCAATACCAAATTTCACCGGTCTCTTAGAAATTTCATAAATTTCAGACAACGCATTTTCTATCATTAAAATTTTCTGCAGATATTCAGGTAAAATACACAGAATGGATTAAAAAATTAACTTTTTTTTTAAATACGTGACACAAGGACAGAGAGAGTTTATAAATTAGCTTTATAGCCTTTATACTAATAAGTTTTAAATATTTTCGTTTCCTTTGGAATCTCTAATTTCAATCAGAGTTATAAGACTAAAGGAAATATTTCACGAAAGTAATTTTAAAAGTGAATTACCTGGTACACCCTACCCTTAAATACTTGAAATAATAATTGTTGATATAAAATAATTTTTTGATTTTCGATTTTTTTCATAAATTCTTAAAATAACAGTTTCCAACGAAACGACCATGTTACCCAAAAATGTGTGTTCATTTGTAAATATGAATAGAAAACAACGGCTATTAATCAAACCTGCGAATTCTGCCGGTCAAAAAAAAATAGTAGTGCATTGGTGTATCGTAAAGAAATATATAATCTTTCCGGCTAATTTCTAGAATTGAACATTTAAAAAAATGTCAGTGCTTTTTTTCCATTAAATGTTGATAAAGTTTGTTTAAAATCGAAAGATATTTGACATATTGTGGAAGGCAATGATCATTCCAATATTAAAGGTAGAATTCCTAGTCGTCCATCAAGTCGAGATTTTTCTCAAGTGTACGCTTGGGAACACTTTTGGCCACTTATGCTATTCAAAATGGAGATTGTGTAGAAATGCTCAGGTCTTCATTTGAGTAATACCTCAAGTGCAATCGAAACTCAAGTGAAGTCACGAGCTACCTTAAGCATTTCCGCGATACGTTATAACTTATAATTTTCAATTCTTGCTAGTTTTTACTTACCTGATGTCTCTCTTTTTATCACTGAAATGCACTCTTTTCACTTAGAACATTTTTATTTTTATTCCATTTTTAATAAACTAAACTAAAAATTGTAATTTTTTGCTGACAGCTATCTGACAAAATCTTATCTTAAATAATATAAAACAAAATTTAGAAAATTTAAAAACATGACCTTTTTGCTTTTTTTTTGCCAGTAATTGTAGCTTTTCAAACCAAAATTTGTTGCGCAAACCTCAATTTTGTAGCTCAAGCACTTTTTGAAATATTAAAGTTCTTGCTGAAAAAGTTAGCTCAAAAGTGACCTTTAGAAATCTAAAAAAAAATGAAATTTGGAGTCAAAATAAACAGGCGAACCGCGCTAACCCCCATTTTGTAGCTCAACTAGTTTTTTTGTTGTTAAAAATTCCGCTAAAATAAGATCTGTAACGGTCAGTGGAATCTTGAATAACAAAACAAACTAGTTGATCTTCCTCTGGTTCATGGTGATTTCAAATTTCTTTAAGAAAATTTACTTGAATTTGTCAGTTTTTTAGATTTAGGTAGGTCACTTTTGAGCCAACTTTTTTTGCGTAAAAAGTGCTTGAGCTACAAAATTGAGTTAAGACCTCAATTTTGTAGCTCAAGCACTTTTTGCGAAATATTCAATAACTAAAAAAGTATTGTAGCTACAAATACGCAGTTTATGTTATTTAAAAGCATTTAAAAGGCTACGTATTTATATGCCAACTAAATTTTTTTTAATTATTTAAGACCTTGTCCGCTAACTTCAGAATTATTTTAGCGGAAAATTCAATAACTCAAAATGCGAGCTACAAATTTTTGGTTTGCGCTACAACTTCTGAAACTAATTTTTTTAGATTCCACCACAAAGTGTCCATCAAAGTAAAGGACGTCAAAAATACACATTGCCTGGCCTGCATCAAAAAGGAAAAATATATTGTGAAGTATGTAATGATGTCATATGCTGAAAAAGAAGATGATCTGCTGATAAACCGCTGATAATTTGAAAATAACATGACCATTTTTTTTTGATAAAAACCAATGGGATACTTAATTTAAAATTTACTTATAATCCCCAGATGCACTGCTAATATTTTGGCCACGATGACCGCAGCTGTACATTTAAAAGGCTTTCAAATTCTATGCAGCTTTGTGTTTGTAAGACCAGTTAAGTGGAATTTGATTTAATTTTTTTGTAATTTATTAACCAAAATATTTTATTTAGAACATTTACGTCAAATAATAAAAATTGTTTTTTGAATTGTTAATTTATTATAAAAAAAAAATAAAAAAATGTTTCTGTGTTGTCACAATACCATCATTTTATTTTTTTATTTTATTAATTTTTTTATTTATTTTTCTTGAAATTGTGAACTTGTGTGTAGTTATTTTGTTTGGCGAGAAATAAAATATAAAAGACGCTACTCTGCTGCACGGGGGCAACACAGGAACTTGGTTTTAATTCAAGACTGAACAATGTTCATAGTTAGGAAATAGGAACGAAAAAAAATATAAAGAAACTTTCAAGAACGTGAAATTAACAAAATAGACTGCAAATTCAACTTACTCTCCAAAATTTTAAAACCATAATAATTTCGAGAGCGTTTAGTTCAAATTAATTTCTTAAGCTCTGGGATACAAATATAAAAGACGAGACACTAGAAAAAAGTTTATAGGGGCTACAAAAATTCTATTTGTATGGTCTTGAGAGTGTTGTAGCGAATCATTACACAATTGTACGCCTTGAATTTACAACTATGTACAATATTGTGTAGTTTGACGAATATGCTAAAGAGCCAAACTTCAACAGGAATTTACATTAACTATAAAAGTCACTAAGAGTAGTCCTATTTTCTTGGTGTTGATCTCAAAAGATTCAGCATAACAAAAGTTTGTTTTGACATTTTTATTTACTTAAATAAAAAAATTAATAGATATAGTTAAACCTTAAATTCAATATCATGCAGTTTTTTTTAAAGGTAGTGTGCCTAACCCTAAATGAAATTTGTTCGGGTATCAATAAGGAGATTTTGCTCCCAAGAATTATATCAGGTTTGAAACTATGTTTGTCCTGAGCCTGAGCTATTATTTTTGTAAGGATTCACTAATATCTCAAATGTAACTATCTTAAATCTTACAAACGGATTTTTCATCATCAGAAAACCGCACCACTCATCTATTTTCCAAATGAAAAAAAAAAAATAATTCAATTAAAGTAAAAATTACAGGAAAAATAAAGAAGCCATTTCAATTTTAGTCAAAGATTCTTGTCTGTACTCTCCTCCCATTAGCCACTAATTCCATCCATATTCATCCATGACTATATGACATAATTAATATTATTTCCCAACAAACCTTTTACCCAAGACTTTGTCCATTATTCACAAAATTGAAATCCAGTCTAGGCGGCAGAGAGTTAATTTAACTTTGGCAAAAAGGTTACATACACATACATATCCTTTTTGTATGAAATCGAAAAATAATCCTTACTCATTCTCAGTCTATATTTCGGATAAACTTAAGGGCATATCAGCATGACCAGTCAGTACCTATACTATAAAGTCCAGAGGGCTTCAGTTTGATGAGTATGGTACAAAAAGCGGTCAGTGTCCTGTGGAGATAAACATAGCACACGAAGCACGAAGCACGATGCTGATGCAATAGCGGCAATGACACAGGAAGGTGGACAATCCGTCTAGCTTTTAGGGTTTCACTGGTATAGGGTAGTATCCATCGAGCATAGAGACGTCCGGTATTATGCGTGTTGGAATTTAATTTTATCATATACAGTAAATAAGGTGAATTTTACAAATAAATTCGTATTAAGTTTTAATAAACTTCCCTTTAGAAGTTATTGTGATTTGTGCGATTTGTCAGAATCACATTTTCCAGATAATTTTACACGAATTCAATTCAGTAGCTTATAATTCTGAAAAGTAAATTTTCGGGTCACAGAAAAAATTCTGTCATGGATGGTAGAAACTCCATTTTTAAACTTTTTTCATTCAAGACAGAAATGCTTATTAAAACATGGTAAAAAATCTTTTGGAAGCATTTGTATTATCAAAACAAAGCGAAACTGTCAAATATTTTGATGACAAACCATAAATCAAAGTTATAGTCCAAGAAAAAGCTCTAAGGAGGTACGCAAAAGTGTGTTATTGTATATTGCGGTCTAAAATGGTCATTTTTTGTGAACTTCTTGTTTGCAGTCAGTATTTATAGATGTATTTTGCCTATATTTTTGCCAAAATTCTAACTTAGAAGTTTAAAAGTTTTCATTGCTTATTTCGGCAGCCATATTGGATTCGCCATTTTGTAAATAGAAAGGTTGGCAAACTTTTTGTATGAAATCTTTAAGTGTACCAAATTTCATCAATTGATTTGTTTTCAGTTTAAATGTTTTTATTTATTATTCTGGCCACCATTTTGTAAATAAAAAGGTTGGCAAACTTTTTGTATTCTCCATAATGAAATCTTTAAGTGTACCAAATTTCATCAATTTTCGTCAAGAAATGACCACGAAAATGAATTTCGTCGCTAAAACACATTCGGAAAGAGCACCCAAGCATCACTGTGAGCTGCGTTAGTTTGGGCACACTTAAGTCTAGTGTAACTAAAATGAAAATTGCGCGGAAGAAACTCATTTGGAGAAATTCATCTAAGAACCAATCAAAGCATATTTTAAGCGTTTATTTTAGGTATCATATAATATTGTTTTAAATCCTCCCAAACCATTGACAAAAGATTATTAAATACAAAATCAAATTTAAAATTGAGTCATTGCTCAAGCCAAAACCTTCTATCAGCAGCTTGCATCCTAGCTTCAATTTTGTATAGTTTACCTGATAAATTTTAGTGGAGTTTTGAATATTAGCATTTTTATATAGATTTTACGATGTGCGTTTTTTTTTAAATGTTGACATGTCTGCCACTCGTGGCTATACTTATATGGCGACAAGGGCCAACCCTGTCCTAATACAGTGCGTTTCATATTTATAAGCCACTTCAAAATTCGTAAATACTGCTCCCGATTAGTTAAGATTCCCATCTGCGTAGTGCAGATGTTTTAGTTGGGATGTTAGACTTCATTGAATTCCATCATTACGTCACATTTGCATCCATCGTAAGTTGCTTAGTAATAGCAATTAACTTTGGAATGCACCTCCTTCATAAGTAAATCCATATAAATTCTTTGTTCAAAATATCGAACGCTTTCTCGAAAGCGATTTTCGACGAACTCAGCAGAAACCTGCTTTCGAGCGTGTATTCTAGCTTCTAGGTGCTCTTTTATTCGATCTTGCACAATTTTTGCTTTTATCTTGGCAACCGCGGAAATGAAAATTGCGATGCTTCTATTAAAACCGCTTGTTCCATTTTTTTTCAATTTAAAATGTTAAGGTTTAGTTTTAAAGTCGAGTTTTCGCCCGTTGGATCACCAGGGGTTTTTTTTTAAACTCTATACTCTGTCCCACAAAGATTGACAGTAACTGAGAAAATAGGAGGTTTGCATCTCAGTTTGGTTTCAGCGTATTACATAAGTCTATCGCATGTAAAAAGCTTGAAAAAAGTTTTTCCATAAACTGACAATCTTTGTGGATAGAGTATAAAACTTAAATTTAAAATATTTAAAATTTCCTTAGAACCTCGAAAAACAAAATCATTATTATTAATTAAAAAAATTAGGATGGATACACCCGGTAAATCGGCATTTTAGTACGGCCGGTAAATTGGGTCTTCCCTTGACGGTTGGGTCAGCTAACAGCTTATGAGTCACGTCGGATTACTCTCTTGATGGCTTCTATAGGAAACAAATCAACTGCGATAAACGAAAAAAATGCCCAAACGACTTTTTCGTTTCGTTTTCGGACAGTTTTTCGACTTCGTTTGCAGCAAATTGGTAAATTCGTTTGGGTTAAACACTTTTTGAAAACGATAAAAAAAAGTTGCGTAACAACTGTGATTAAACGGGTGACCTCTTGCTTACGAAGTGAGTATCTTGTCGTTCTGCCACGGACTATACTATATGTATAAATTATGATTGGCGTAGAATGCATATAAACAAAATGAGAAATCGTTTGCGTCAAACGACTTTTTGTTTGTTGGACAGTAATTTACCGACTTCAACTTCGTTTGCAGCAAATTCTTAAATTTGTTTCGGTGAAACAATTTATTCGAACGACTAAATAAAAAAAAAAAACAATGGAAATTTCTATTCAACGAAAAGGTGTTTAGATGCAGGAAGCACTTTCGTTTCCCGCAATCAACTCATAACAATGAGCTCCAAACGAATGGGTTGTTTTGCATTATGTTTGCTGTAATAGAATTACAATTTGGGTCAAATGTAATACAGTTTCTACGAATGGAAAACTTTTGCGGGGATTGTATTAACTTTTCAGCAGATAATTTTCATTTAATTTAAAGGATATTCAATTATTCACTAACCGCAATCAAGAAAAAATATATTTTTTCTCTGAGAGCAGGTAAACTTGGTGGAACGCAGCACGGCAGGCCAAAGCTTTGGTGGATTGGCAGGTTTTTTACGTTCCCTGGTGGTTCGCAGCTTGCTAGTCAATAGCTCTGGTGGATAGGTATGTTTTTCAACGGCCCTTGGTGGCATGCAGCACGACAAACAAAAGCACTGTTGGATCAGCAGGTTCAATTACGGCCCTTGGTGACACGCAGCATGGCAGGCAAAAGCACTGGTGAAGCAGTTAAATTATGGCTCTTCTACGCAGCATGGCTGACTAAAGCTCTGGTGGGTTGGCAGGTTTAGGTACGGCCCCTGGTGGCAAGCAGCACGCTTTGTTGGATCAGCAGGTTCATTTACCGCCCCTGGTGGAACGCAGCATGTCAGACAATAGCAGTGGTAGATCAGCAGGCTCATTTACGGCTCCTAGTAGCATGCACTAACTACCCTTACTGCTATAATTTTCCTACTGGAACCCTTTGCCACTGGTGGGGGGAAGTTTCAAAAAATAATTATCTTCTTGCAACTACTCCGGTCTGCTGCTCGTTTACGATTATGCTTTTGCTGGCCATCTACTATGCATTATCCATACATATATTAGTGTACTATAGCAAACACACCTAGCGATCGTGTCTTTACTGAATTGAATGTGAATCGTATATTTAGAAAAAATATTCATACGGATAACACTAATCCATAATGATATTTTAAATAAACACATCTTGATATCGGTATATTGTTATAAGAAAAACGAAAGCAGTGGTGGTTGTGATGTTTTTTATTTATAGAAATACGGAAGAGCGTGTAATGCCTCGTTACAAGGCTAAAGAAATACTTGTTTTCTTTTTACCTAACCTACATCACACTGAGTAAAATTATTGATTGTGGACCTAAAAACATATAATTGGTTTCTGTTAATTATATTTATTTCCTCAAGGTCATCAAAATTTTAGAAGCAAACAAACATCATTGGTTAATATCTAACGATTTTTCTAATCTAAGCAAATAAATAGTTCGTAAAAACGTTGATTTATTTAACATAACCCCTAACATAACCTATAAAAATATAACAGTCATTGTCATAAATGTAGTTCACAAATTTATTCATTTCGCATTTAGCTATCGAAAAGAGTAGGTACTACTTATATTATATTCATTTGTGTATTGGAAGGTTGGATCAGTAAGCGTTTTACTCCCTCACTTAAAAGAAAACTTACTCAACTTAAATATACAAAAAAAAAGAAAAGAAAAACAAACTATAATAGTTGTAAATCTGGGAAAGAAATTCCTTCGAACTTTACTGATTTCCATTTCTATTTTTATATGACCAACTACCTACCTACAAGAAAGTTGCTTAACCCTTTTCGCTGTCGTCAGCTTAGCTCTGGCACCGTCAGATCCGGACTTTCTCGATTTCAGAAACATGCAACATCAAAATGAAAAACCTCCAGACATCAAATCAATTTTTGTTTTGTGTCCTTATAAAAGACACGCAAAGCTATACTATATACAGAGGAGGATGTCGTTCGTAGGAGTTAAATATGCAACAACAATCAAACTCTTCCTATTTAGTTTTACGTATACGAAATGCATGGCAATACAATAGAAGTTTCTCAGCTCCATGCCAATCATTTGATAGAAGGTGGAACCACCGCATGCTCTAGTTTTGAAGTAGATGATGGTGGCAGAGAACTCTAAGTCAAATTGCTTGTGGAATCAATGCTCAGTTTCAGTTGCAATAAGAAAATCACAAAATGAACATCTGGAAAGGAAAAGTACTCTCGGAAGTGCCATTCGGACATGTTTTGGTCATTGCCGGTAAAATAAAACCAAATCCTAATAAGTATGTTGTGTGTTGGTGTTTTATTTTGTTAGAAAACGTGACGAAACTTTTTTTTTAAATATATCTTTTTCGTCTAATTTTCCCATCGAAAGGATTTGTCTGGATCTAACGGATAATATTAAAGATTCTAATGAGAGTGAAACAATTTTTCTGAAAATTGAAGCAAACTTCAAGGAGAATCAAATAATTCGTAGTATGTTTCACCCAGGTGAAGGATGGCAACAAGAAGAGATTTCGAAAAATTGGAAAAGTAATGTTCCCAAGAATCCATTGGTGCCAGGTAAGATATTACTCAGATGATTTGTGAGACAGAATTAATTTGACCCGATCCGATGGTTTAAAGCAATTCTTGGTTTTGAAATTCATATCTGTGAAATATACGTTGGATAATCCAGAAACGGCTGGCATAAAGCCAAATTTATGAGTGCTCTGAAATCGGAAATACCTAAAAAGGGGCTATCTCAATGGAATGCTGTAGGGGTAATGATTACATAGATCTCCATTCTTCATGAACTCTCAACAAATATTTGTTTCTTATTATGTTCAATCTTTATTGTCTCTATTCAATAATAAGTCGACTCAATGAGGCATAGTGCTGGCACAAACTTTTGAAAAAAATTCAGATTCAATAGAAAGGTTTCAATTTTTTTTTCAAAATTTTAAGTTTGAAGTTGATGTGTTTTTTTTTTTTTTACAAAAACTGTTGCGAAAGCATCTTTATTTGCAACAAAACTGTAGAATAGAGAAGTTGGCAAAAATCATATTTTTATATTGTATGTATTGCTCTTGTTTTTTAAATGATATTTGTTTTCCATTTTAAATAATATTTTTGGAAAATTAGCCTTCCCACCTAAACGAGGGGGAATAGACCCGTCACCCTCACGGCTTTTTTTGTATGTATTTACACAAGCTTCATGCTCTAGCCTTTTGTTCCATATAATATAACATGCATATTGATTGCAATATAAAGAGTTATTTTCATCTTTCAAAATGCTTTGGATTTTAAATAATATCTATAAAAAAAATGTCAAAAAAATAACTATCAAAATTGTGCACTGCTTCTGTGTACTTCCGAGTAGGCCAAGCGGCGACCATTGAAATACTTAACTTATAAGGTTAGAGATTTAAACTGGTGTTAAATGAAAGATAATTTGGTGCTTTAAATAGAAACATAAGGTTCACATTTCTTCTTAATGATCAAAAATAAAAACGAAATCTGAAATTATGTACCAAAAATCTATTTTTAAGTTTTTTTACTCCAATGTTTCCTATTTTTTTCTTGAACAAATATATTTTACCAAAAATACAACAAGTTGGGCCTGATTTAAGAAAAAAAGTGATTTTTTCTTCTTAAGAGGTCCTTCCATACGACCAGCGATATGCAGTTCGAAGTATGGTTGATGAGTTATAGGAACATAAAGATCTTACTATCAGTCACGTATATAATGTTGTACAAAAGTCTCATTGGCATAAATTAAAATGCAGTTGAAAGCGTTATTCTTTAAGTTTTAAAATTTTATATCAAGTTAATTTTTTCTGAGTTTCCATTATGACTTAACCATACGAAATGGCAAAATTTTTTTAAATCTTGTTTTTTTTTTGTGTGCAAAAAAAGTGGTGCATTGTTTTTCGGTTAAATGAATGCGAATTTGCATTTTAAATTGTTTTTAAGCTTAATTTTTGTTTTTGTTTGCTCTCTCTTCGATTTTGTTGGGTTCGATATCCGTCTTCAAATGAAGAACGATACTTTTGTCTTTATTCCCCAACAGCTCAGTAACAATTCGTTGTGTCAAAAATTTAAATCCAGACTTCAAAACTTCAGTAAATTTTCTACAAAAGTGGTGAACTAATTACTAGTTTGTAAAAGATACGGTTATTTTAGAAAATTTACCCTTTATTCAATAACTGATGCTGATGATAACACTAATGTAAGGCTTAGTTATTAATATATAGTTCTGCAAATTTACAAGTTCATCCACTGAAATATTTTTCTGTTATGAATGATAGAACTTTTGTGACGTATTAAATTAATATTTTTGTTGCTTCTTAACATGACGAACTTGAAATGGAAGCGTATTGGAATGTTCAAAAATAAAAAAAAAGGTTTAAAATCCCGTCTTCTGAAATACTGTTTGTTTTTAATCCTGTCATTTAAAATCCCACTTCTTTAAAATCACGGCCTATTTTAATCGCACTGTTTTACAAGGATGGTTATCAAACTAAGTATCAAAAGATGTTGGTAGGTATGTTCGCTTTGTTATCAATTTATAAATTAAAAAAAAAATTGTCGATGTTTTTTTGACTTTTTTCTGCTGTCACAAAAATAGTTTTTATTCGCTAAACGTTATGATTTTGTTCAAATTCATCTTTAGAAGTCTAAGAATAAAAGAACATTTTAACAGTCGATAAAAATACTTAACATAGCAACGAAAGTGAACACCGTCCCTACGGTTCGATGTATAAAATATATTGATAACATTTCTTTCGGTTAATCAATTAGAAAACCTTTTCAATCGGGAGAATAATAAACTACTCCTCTTTTGCAAACAAAACTAGTTGTTTTATTTAAAAAAATCGCACGATTTTTATTAAAATAAAACAACTAGTTTTGATTGCAAAAGCGGGTTTAGAAACGGGACAAAACGGGATTATAAGAGACGGGATTACCGAAAGCGGATTTTAAAAAAGCTGGATAATACAAAAACAGGATTTCTTAAAGCGTGATTTTTAAATCGAGATTTAAAAAAAACGGGAATATAATGAGCAGGATACCGAACCCAACTCATTTGAATTCAATATAAAACTTGAGAAAAAGAATTATTCTGGTAGCCTTTTAACGGTTTCCCAATAGATTTAGTTCAAATTTAAAACCTAAATTTTTTTACTTACTCTATAGAGCAAGTATTGGTTTCGTGTAAAAAAAAAATTGAGGTTTTAATCAAAACCAACATTACGATGATGGAGAAGTCCAAAAAAGTGGTTTTCGTCATGCCGTCCGTTTGTCTGTTCGTCTGTGCGTCCATCTGTACAGAGAGCCACAGCCTAAACGGGTTGACGGATTTGCATGAAATTTGGTACAGATTACTTTTCTGTAATTACCAAGGTTAATTTTTTTTGTTTTTGAATATCTCGATTAGAAAGAAATACCTCCCATATAACGATTTCGACTTATTGGATTTTTCTCGAAAACGGCTGCAACGATTTTGATTAAACTTGGTGTATGTTATGTTATAAGTGATTGTAACAATACTGCGATTTTAGTTTTTCTCAAAAAATACGAATAACGGAAATATATGAACACGATTTTCGGGAAATTTTTCATTTTTTTTTAGTTATTTCCGTGTTATATCATTACTGGCTCAACTAATTTCACTAAAAACGATGGACAGAAAAGACAGAAAACAGTTTTGTAAATTTATGTTTTTTGTTTTTGCGCTGAACTGTAAATTAGGCTTTAATCAAAAAATTTTGCTTAAATTTAAAAAAATGAACTACCTTCCTATGTCAACAATTTTCCAGGTCTGTTAAAAAAAAAAAAAAAAAACTCGATCGCTGTATACCCGACGAAAATCATTGCATATCCTGAAGCGGCCACAAACACTTGGATGTAAATTCATCGTTCTAAACTTTTTATTCGTTTGTTCAACAGACATAATGTACCTGGTAGGCGTTTGATTTGGTTTATTTTTTTTATCATGGAAGTAGGTAGCTATCGTGGTGAGCTACTCACCATCGAAAAATCGTCTCGTTGAATAAAAAGTGGCAACTTAAAGATAACTCTTACAGACTATTATTATTTCAAAAGATATGGTAGGCAAAAGGCTACTTTAGGAAAAACAATATACGGAAATTCTTGATGTGAAACATAGGCATCTGGTACTTATTCTAAACGTACCCACTCACTTTCGAAAAAGATTTTGAGAGATCTAGTTTCCTATTAGAAATGTTCTTGCAATTTTTCTGTGCAGTGAGTCTTCGGGATATAGTTTAACCTGGGTTTGTTTTCCAAAATGAAGGGAACCAACTTTTGTTTTTTTCTTATTTTGTGGAAAAGGCCTCAGGTGACCTTTTATTTGAAATTAACTTAAATTTACTGTTTATCATTTGGATTTTGGTACAGTTGCTTATATTTTTGTTTTATTTATATGTATGAATATTTTTTTTTCAAAAAAAAAACCCTACTTTCTTTTATTCCTGGGGCATATTTCATAAAGTAAAAAGTATAAAAATACCGATAGATAGGTCAAAAAATTGCAAACATTCAAGCAATGACTCCTGATAAAACATATTTTTACATCCCTTATGAAAGGTATCTAATAATATACTTTTACATTTTTTTTTTAACCAGGACAAACCTTCAATTTCCGTGTGGCAGTTTTACAAAAATGCTTCGAAATCTATGTCAACGACAACCTCTATGGCACCTTTGAATATCTGCAATGTCCAAAGAAGATAAACTATGTGATGGTGTATGGTGACTTTGAAAAAATTACACAATTCCATCATCGTATGCTGTTCCCTCTGGTATTTCCACGGAATCTGTTATCCTGCGAGAAACTTGCCTTCCAGAGTGATGTTCCAAAGAAATATGAAACAGGTATCGACTACTCGTGTATCGCGAAGCTATGTACAAAAAGATGTATTCTATGAGAAAATTCTTTTTGTGTTCATTTTGCAGGAACTGTAGTTGCTATGGAGTGCATAGCTCGCGGCCCTCGCTCCACCGAATTCTCCATTTGTTTCCAATGTAACGAAACCAGTCGAGTAGTTTTTAAATTTCATGTAAATTTCGAAACAAGAACGGTGGTGAGGTCTTTCCAAAGAGACGATAATAGGTAAGTGAAATATATCGATAACGTGATGTATCAAAAATGTACTAAAATAGAAATTGTGCTTTAAGTTTCAATTCAGCAGATGAAGAGACTGACGGTGATTTTCCGTTTGTTCGTGGAAATTCATTTAAAATCGCCTTTGGCCAGGGCGATAAGGCTTTTATTGTAGCTGTGAATGGAAAATACTTTACATATTTCAATTTTCCATTTAGAAATTTTAGCATCTCGACTGTGAAGTGTTTGTGCAGTTATCCGGGAGAATTTTCTGTTAATAAACTTGAATACCACGAAGATTCACCGCTATTGAAGAGAGTTGAAAAGTTGTCGGCTATTTAATAAACTTTATGCTGTTAATTGTTTGAAAAAGAAATAAGGACTTAAGATGAAGATGTTTGTTGTTAAATTTTTAAATCAAAAACAAAAAAAAAAAAATATCTTTCACAATAAAGCTTTGAGGCATTCTCTTGATTTGTTATAGTTTTTTTTTTTTTGTTTTACTTTTGGCATCGTTAGTTGTTTATAATTGGATGATTTTTTTACTTACGATATAGGAACTAAAAGGAATTTTTATGCTTCGCGAAAAATGGGGCTCGAGATAACAATTTAACCTGATGAAAAAAAAAAAACAAAAAAAGTGGACCTCGCAATTGTGTCTGCGTGTCTCTCTTTAGGTGTATATGCATGCATATTCATTACATAGCTTCAGGCGCGCATACACGATTCGTACCGGAGGAGGGCGCAATTTCTTGAAAAGGAAAAAAATGTTTCTAAATAAAAAAAATTGTCAAAAATTGTCTACGGTCTTAGCTCAACAATTTAGAACAATGTTTCTGATCAACCGAGAGCCTGCAGCAGATTTTGGAGTGAGTGATAGCATATATTTATTTATTTGGAAAGGCCTTTTGATTGCATGCACGAGTAGTCGAGTTCTTGCAGTCCTAAGGTGGGCCGTTTGGTAGTTACAGTACAAATAATTGCATTTTTTTTAAATTTACATTTTAATTATTTAATAATAATGATAAAAAACAAAAAAAAAAAATTGGTGCCCTGAAGATAGATCTTTCTTGAATGTTACAAAAAAAAATTATTTCAAGACGGTTATCTTGTTTCCATCTGTGGGAAACATATACACCAAGTATGAATTTCGAGTGCATCTTACGGGCAGATAATAATTATGTAAACTAACTTGAAACAAAACTTTTTGGTAACATACATACAATGAAGAATCATAATTATTTAAAAAACTACAATTTTATTGCACTTTAATTTCCAAACAGCCCAGTTACGAACTGCAAGAACACCACATCTCACTCACACAATCAAAATACCTACCAAAAAATACCAATAATTTCATGTTATAATTAGGATGAGTGTATGTAAGGCTCCTCGAATCTCAAATACAAAAATTTAGAAAAATATACATATTTTTTAAGATACATATATGGTTACAATCGCGAGTGTTAATTGTCCCCAAGGTTTGAATTGAACAAGTTTGGACAACCTATGCATCCATAGTCTAAAAGCATGAGTAAAATAAAATATGTACACTACGGCGTATACGTATCTTTTTTTAAACATTTTATATTATTCGCTATTGTTATATAGAGTTTCCAAAAAAGTGATTGCAAATTAATGAATATTAAAAAGTTTTATTTTCTCAAAAACGGCTCCAACGATTTTATTAAAAAAAAATTGTTTTTTTAATGTTCGAGTTTCTCTTAAACGAAACAACCGATTCTTAAAAAAATTATACGGAAGCTACTAAGAAGTCTTAAAATTATTTAATATCAAAAATTAAAAACAGAAATTTTTTGGATTTAAAAAAAAATTAATTTTTTTTTCTGAAAAAACAATTTTTCGAAAACGATTAACTATATTTTTTTGAAATTTTGATTTCTTAAACAAAAGGTTTGATAGTAGAACAAACCAAATAACAATTAGAACAAAAATGCTGGATGTGACCCACACTGGTAACTTTCCATTGGTACAAGAGACCCGATGTTATTTTTGTGTTTAGAATAGAACAAATTACAGATCTTAAAAATATTTGTAATACACCTTTATTATGGCTGTCAATGATCAAATTGATCATTGATAAATATTAAAATTTGATATCTAAGAACACAACCAAATAAATTTTTAATTAATGAGAATGATGGAGATCGATATGAATTACAAAAGTTTATTAATAATTATATAAAAATAGTTTCAGTTTTTTAGTAAATTGAGGTTTAATGTACGAAATTTTAATGTTTATAAATGATCACCCGCAGCAGATTTTGGATGTTAGTGATACAAAAAAAATATTGGTATTATTAAAAGGGTATTTTGATTGTATGTAAGACATTTCGAGTTATTGTAGTCCGTATCTAAGACATTTTTTCCAAGTCACTTCACATATTTCTATTGGCGCGTGGAATGCACTAAAAATTCTTTGTATTCATATTTCGGATAAATGGAAACAAATCAGCCATCTAAAAACAAATTTTTTGGTAACATACAAAGAAGATCTATTATAGTGGCGACAATTTTTGTTGGTATCATTATTTTTTATAATTATTAAGAAAACAGAAGTAATTATATTGCACTATAGCTTCCGAACGCGCCAGCTACTAACTGTTACAACTTGACATCTCAAACATACAATCAAAAGGCCTTTCCAAAAATACCAATCACACCCAAAATCTACTGTAGGCTCGCAGTCTATAAGTTTTTATTATCAAATTAAGAGCAGAACAACGTGGGACCGTCTTATATCGAGATATTTGAAGAAAAAAAAAGCTACAAATTGAAATACAAATGTGCAGAAGAACATTCACTGGGAACCGTTATCTGTGTTGATTCCTGAGATATTGGAGTGAAAACCCATTTTTCAAAAAATGTTTGGTATTTTCTTGAAGTTCCTGTAAAATTCTACCAAATCAAAGAACAGTATTCTTTGAGGAGTAAAAATTGTCTGGAGTCAATCACCCCTATTACGATTGTCGTCTTAACTTAAACTTATCATTTCCTTACAAGGTTTAAAATAAAATAACCCCGAAGTCGATATCATTATTTGTTCTCAAATTCTTTGAGACAAAAATGATTTTACACCTTTTTCAAATAAGAGCAATCAAAAACTTATCTTTTTTTTTAAGTCTATAAGTTTTAAAATAAAATTAATCCGAAATTGATAGCTTGATTCGTATTCAAGAAACAATAAACGAAAAAGTCATCTTTCTTAAAACAACGGACCTAAAAATGTAAAATTTATGTCAAAATTTTCAATTCGAAAAATCGCACCACGAACATTAACTTCCAATGGGATGTTCAAATAACAACATTTAAAAAAAAACACTTTCGACATAAAAAATATTTGAAAATTTATTAGAAAAAAATGATTATGATGAAGTAAATAAGTGTATTAATCCGAACCAGCGGTTTGGGGAGAATTCTGCTCATCCTGTGATTCCCTCTTCGGTGTCTTTAAAGCACATTGAGAAAAATTAAAATTGATTTTTCCACTAGCACGTATTTCCACCGGTTGCTTAATTTTTGGTCTCGAATTAACTATATTTGCACTTAACACTCTTTGTCTTTCAATTTTTTTCTCATCCTGTGGCTTTGCGAATGCCTCCTTTTTCACACCTAACATCATTGCTTGTCTGCATTCTTGAATTTCAAAAGTCTTAACACGTTCCCTTATTTCAGAATCTCTTCGTATCTCTCTGTCGATTTCAGCTCGTTTTTTCTGTTCATATCTCTCGATAGCCTGTTTGTCCTTTTCCTTATTCCTTTCGATGATGAGGTCTGAGATCTCAATGCGTTTTTGAGTGAGTTCTTCTTTGGTAAGTTTATGAAAAACATCAGGCCAAAGTCCTTTGGTTTTTTTAATTAACACTATACGGGCTTCGCTTTTGAATATTTTGCAAAAACTTTCAGCTTCATCGATTTCGTCTGTAAGATGGCGCTCAAAGAATATTGGAGGATTGTTAAATTTCAAATATTTCGGCAACAATACAATGTCCGGTCTTCGGCTAAGCAAACGATTCAGTTCGATAACGATTTTAATTTCGTCCTCTGTCTGAGTTACTCGGACCATTTTTCGTACACAACTGTTTAAAATTGACAGCCTACGAGTATTGAAAGAATTTGTGTGGAGTTTCTTGATTGTTATTGATCAAACATTTTTCGCCGGTGTTTGTTTTTGACGTCAATCATAGACGATTGCGTTTTGTAAAAAGGTAAAGAACTAAAATTAGTTTTTCTAAAATGCCATTTGGGATGCCTCAAGCCAAGCATTTTACGTGACAAAAAGTTAAAGTGGTTGAATTTGTGCTGCATTTATGTATGTATTATATTTTTATTACATTGCAGGTGAAGGGAAATACTTGTTGAAGTTGCATACCATAGAATTTACCTCGGTTACCGTTGTTGTATGGAGATATAAAAGTCAAATAAACAGTGTTTATTCCATAAAATGTTGCCATAACGGTGTCTCGAAATTAAGTATCAAATCAATAATATTCTCTGTGGCAAAAGGGTAAGAAGTTGTGCAATTAAATCATTTATTTTTAACTACGTTTCTGTTTTTTAATGTATCTGTATTTATAACTGCAAGTAAATGAATAGCAAACAAATTCTATTATAAATAAAAGTAAAAGTTCATAAGCTTTGTACGTTGTTTGTATCTTAATTAATGTCGTTTTCGAAACTGCTTGTGAAACTGCTTTATTATGTCATATGTGTCAATGTTGTGCCAATAAAACAGTTTTAGAAGACTTCTGGATGCCAATCCAGGACTTCCAATCGAAAACTACATTAGTTGTCAGCAGAGGTTCCCTTAAAGGCACTTCTATGTAATTTGGTAGTTAATGAGCTGCTAATAAGCCTAGAAGAAGTAGGATTAAAAGTGATTGCATAGTGATTGACGACAAGCAAAATACCTGGGTCTTATTTAAGGTAAAATGTTAAGTGGGAAACCTAACATACAAATGAGGCATGTCTCTACAAAATACTCACAGGCTATATACTGCGATTATTACAGCAATACTCACTGCATTCACCTACATTTTCATCCTTTATTCCCATAGTTCTTTCTCATCCATGCAGGATGAAGATACAGGATGAGAATGCAGGATAAGAAAACAGGAATGAGAATACAGGATAAGAATGCAGGATGAAAATGCAGGATGAGAATGCATGATAAGAGTGCAGGATACAAATGCAGGATGGGAATGCAGGATTAGAATACAGAATGAGATAAGAAGGATAAGAATGCGCCGGTAGGTCTAAAATGGGTTTTAACGTTTTTGAAGTTTTCTTTCAATACACTTCGTGCAACTCATGGTCTCCTGACCGAATTTCGGTCAGTTAATGACTCACTTTTCTGGGAAAAAAATGGGGAAGCCACCAAAGAATGAACTTTTTTTCAAAAGTAATGAGTGTCAAGTGAGTGGTCATGTGAATTTCAAGCTAACATTTTAAATGTTTTATTTCCAGACAAAAAAAAATATTCAAGTTTATTTCTTCCATTTTAAGTAAATGTTTTCCAGAAACAGTGGTCAAAAAAATAGAAGTGTAATTTAAATGCATCTAAATTAGTACAAGGAAGAAAAATTAATGGAAAATTTTAATCATACAATTTATTTTCATGTCTGGACTTTACCTAGTATTAAATTTCATGTCTGTTTTTGGTAAATAAGGGTAAATAAATCGAAGTTTCATGGAGTTTATCAGTTTTTTAAACTTGTCTGCTAGTCGACCTCCATGAAAGCCTTAAACCAACTGTTATTACTTGGTTTGACACTTGCAAATCAATATTTCTGCGTCACAGAAAATGTTTTCTATAGGGTTATTGGCTGGAGAGTGTAGTAATAATTCCATCATATTTACTCTAATTGCCAGAAACCACTGCTTCGAAAGTTTACTTGTATCGTTTTGGGTTATTGAATTGCTCAATAACCTATTTCAGTGGCATTTCATCTCCAACATATGACAACATTACATCCTTCATAATCTTCATAAAGGCAAGCTCATCCTTGATGTCTTCAATAAGGAGTCAGGGACCGACACCATAGAATGAGAAACATGCTCAAGCCATTGTGCTGAATCCTCCATGTAAAACATGTCTTTGTTGTGAAAGATGGATTATATTTTGTGTTCGGAGGCCGTCTTACATATTGAAGAGGTCTCCTCACCAAGAAAAACTATCTTGATTCGTCTGACATCAGAGTATTTCTCAACTTTCATGAAGGCCAGTAAAGGTGTTTTTGTAAACATGCATTTTTTGTCAGCAAGGGTAACTCTTGTGGACTGTTGGCTAATGTATCGCATATTCCCGTAAGCATCTACAAATTTTTTCACTACCAGCTTTAACGAAAAACATGTACTTTATTTTACACGCTGACGTATAAGAGGATGGACTTTAGAACGCCCGGCAGCCCATTTTATTAATTTTTGTGACAATAGCTGCTTGTATTGCCTTTAGTAAGTAAATTATTGTATTTTTTTATCGTTGTTAAAGACCATTCAATTAGATTTTGAATCTCTGAATAAGCTTTGCCTTTTAAAATAAGTTTTTTAATTAGATCTCCTTGTTCTAGTAAACAGTACATGCCTTATCCCGTTTCTCTCAAATGTATAAAGATCTAATGGATAAACATGCACTGACCTTTTGAAAAACTTCAATTCTAAAAATAAGTAGGAAAAATTGAATTTAATTACGATGCACCGATGCACTACTATTATTTTGACCGGCAAAATAAGCAGCTTCCATTAATAACGGTAGTTTATGAGTCCTTTACAAAGGAATACAAATTTTTGGGTCGTTGAAAAACTGTGACTTTTTCAATTTGTAACTACGCACTAAGGAGCATTTGACCTCAAAAAACGGTCAAAAGTCCTAATTACAAATTTTGGGGAATCCCATGTAATTAATTTTTTTTTTTTACCTGAATAGATAAGCTATCATAATCTGCTTTTAAAAAGTACTTAAGCCCATCCAACTTTGAGGGAGGGCAGTTGAAAGTTAGACTTTGTGAAATACAGAAGTATACTTTGTGAAAACGGCTAATTTTGTGAGTTTTTCAAGTTGTTGTTATATTTAATTAAAAGTGAATTGTTGTGGATTTTAGTTATGGATACTGAAGTACAAGGTATGTAATTAATTTAATATTACAGTTTGTTTGAATTCTTCAACTATTTTATGTTTTATCATGCTAAATGTGATGTACGGAAAAAAAGTATGACTTTGGCTGTGTGTTTTTTTTAAAAAGGTGTTTTTGTTGAGCCTCGGGCAATGTCGGGCTGACATTTTTATGTGGTGCTAAACTATAGGGTTTATACGGTTGGTTTTTTAGGCTATTACCAAATGGAGAAAAAAGAGCTTTACAAATATTTTACTTCCACTACTATTATTTTGACCGTAACTGTAAGTACAAGTACTATTACTTGGCACTAGAAATTTTGTAAGTACAATAATTCTACTAGAATTCTACTAGAATTCGTATTTAAAACTTCCAAAAAAGTACTTAATTCAGAGGAATTAATTACTTTGGTACTTAAAATCTATACTGATTTTTTTTCAGTTAATATTTAATTACTCTTAAGTACTCATTAATACTTGAAAGTACCTAACCTTTGATTTTTTTTATATTCCCGTACTTCAACTTCGCTTAATAAAAAACAGAAAAGGTACTTTAAATTTATAAATAAGTAGTTTAGGAATTGAAAAGGAAGCGAACAAGTATAGGTATAATTTATATGGGTTTTTCTGAACTTGAAAAATGGCACATTTTATTAAAAACCTGCTTCCATGGGCTGTTTCCCGATTTTTACTTGCGATATATGTATGTTGGTAATATAGGGCGAGCTTAGGATTCGTAAATAAAAATCGAAGTCGAGATAACATTCTGACATGTCATTACGATGATAGAGAAAGCGAAAAAAGTGGATCCCGCAATTCTGTCTGTCAGTCTGTCTGTCTGCCTGTGTATACCTCGAGCTACAGCCTAAACCGATAAACCGATTTTCGTGAAACTTGGTGGCTAAGGATATTTGGTGATTCCCTAGAGGGGAAATTACCTGTCATATAACAATTATAAAGGAAAAGTTTACTTTTTCAAAAACGGCTCTAACGATTTTGATTAAAATTTTTGTCTCTACTTTTGATAATAAAGTCATACTTTTGACATAAAAGAAATGTTTGTAAAAATTCTACTAACGGTACCTCCCATAGAACCTTTTTTTTTTGCATTTTTGACTTTCTCTTAAACGACTAAACCAATTATGGTGAATTTTTTTATACGGAAGCTCCTTAACAATTTAAAAATTATTTGAAATCAAAATTTCCAAAAACGTAATTTAAGGATTTTTGAAAAATCTTTCAAATTTTTTTTTGAAAAATCAATTTTTGGAAACGGGTCTCTGTATTCTTTTAAAATTTGATTTTAGATGTGCAACAATATTATCTTAAAAATGGCATACCAACTTTATTTTTAAACAGGATTTGAGAATTTTTATATATGTATAAAAAGTTTAAAAATTTTTTTTTCTCAAAATTTATTTCTTTAATCAAATACAATGGCAAACTTTGTTTGGGGCTCAAAACAATTTAAGAAGTTGTATATGTCAGTTAAGTAATGATTTTTTTTATTTATTTTATTATAAAATTATTTTTTTATAAAAACTTTATATAAGAAGCTTTAACGTCCACAGCAACTGTAACCCAAGAGGAAGTACGTGCGACCCAGCCGTGCATTTTACTTGAAGTCGGTTAAAAATTAGTCCAGACAACATTTACGCATAAACCATGGTTACATGCAGTGATTTAAAATAAAACCCAAAAAAAATACTCCACCCTAAAGTACAAAACAAGCATGAAGCTAACATGCACTTTTATTTAAATGCGCACAAAGGTCATACTTTATAAATATTTCGTTCGTAAAAAATCCCATAAAAATTAAAAAAAAAAAAAAAACTAAGTCAAAATGTTTGTTTTTTAATATCATGCTTGCAAAGATAAGCAACCTGTAAATAAAAACAACGACAAAAAAAAAAATACTTTTTCTATGTTTTGTTTTCACTCTGCGAGGTAAAACTTCTTTCGATCTTACTCTTGGTCTTCTTTTTTTGCAAATATAAAAAAAATCAAGTAATTCAGTGCGATAACAGGAAAACTTTAAAAGAAAAAGTATCACTATGCTATGTCGCCCAATGAAATGCAAATATTGCCCTACATTCTGAATAAATCCTTTTGTTCCCTCAACAGGAATAAAGTACAAAACTTTTCTGCAAAAGCATTTTTGCTCACTTTGTGCAGTCTTTGTTCTGCAGAGTGTTTCGATATCAGGGAAATATGCAAATGGCAAAAGGATAACTTGTTTGCTAATAAAAAAAAGAATAGAAATAAAACAAAATTTCAAAAAAGTTCATCTCAATTTAAGGCAGATTATCTTCAACTTGGACTTTTCACAACAACGATGAGCGACGGCTAAAAATGTTAAGTCCTGAGAGTGTGACGGAAAAGTTTTACGTCACGTTATCTAAATTTTTTGACAAAGAAAATTTTTGAAAGAGTTATAAGATACCTCATCTGGATGAATACAAAAACAGGACAACAACAGTTTTCAATGTAGATAAGTTATATTGTCGGTGTACAGTAAATTGATAGTTTTTTTGGTTGATTTCTTAACTGAGAAAATACAATAATTTTGATAAGAATAAATATGAGCTACATTATGTGAGTGCAGAGAAAGCTTCCTGTAAATAAAAGACCTTCTAGATTTAATATTTTAATGGACTCTATTAATCTATTGCCACAAGAAAGAAGTCAAATAAATCAATCATGCCAAATTCTATCACTTTGTCATTATTTTTTAAGAATTTTCGGTACTATTTTGACCATTGCACTGAAAATACATGCCTATGCATAAAATTGTGATATAAAATCACAATCCCTACTAACGTAATTTTTCACACAAATACACTCAAAAAAATTATAAGTAAAATGGCCTCGAACGCCATTCGTTGCAAAAATATTCGTGCATTGCAGGAATATTCGTACAACATACGAGCAACAAGTATTTGTTGCATGATATTTTTAACCGACTTAAAAAAAGGAGGAGGTTATCAATACATCTGTGTTTTCTGTGTGTTTGTTTTTTTTTAATGTTGTTTGTTACCCCAGAACTTTCGACTGATTGGATCGATTTTGATGATTCTTTTTGTATTTGAAAGCTGCATTTTCTGAGGGAGGATAAAATGTGGGGAATATCTAGGAATTTTATTTTGCGATAATTGAATCGATATGTATATTATCCGAAAATCGAAAATGGGAAGGGAGTGCTCCAAATTTGCATTCTTTTAAATTGTTAAAATGAACAATAAAACAAAAAATACTGATTTTTAAAAAGTTGTCAAAAAATTGGAATACCTTTTGCTCAAAAGTTTTGGTAAAAATCAATATCTTCCACTTAATTGTAAAAAATCTTGCAACTGTACGAAAAAGTTTAGGATTACTAATGTAATTCGTATTTTTTTCGAAAGATTTTGAAAGTTAAATATTTTATATACTTTTAGCGGCTTCTGAATTAAAACTCATAGAATAAATTTAAAAAATAATAACTGTGCCTTATTTGTATTTTATTAATTCAAGTTATGCAAATAGGAGCCTACTATAATATTACATTGTTTTTATATATTTAAAATACAGAACTTTTCTTATTATTTTATTAAGGATAACATTATGGAATGGAACATTTTATGGAATTTCTAAAAGAAAATTCAATTGTGGTAAGTTCTATATATTATTACAATACAATATACGAATTGCGCTATAGAATGTACGAATAAATAACAAGAGCATTAGTAAATACTACAATATCATTCGTACAATATACGAATTGCATGGTAAAATGTGTATACGAATGAGTATTAGTACCATACGTAATTTTAATAATAGTATGCTTACAATTTACGTTTCTTATCTTATACCAATGCGAATAAAATATTTATCTGTGTCCATTCTACGAATCCTATTCGTGGCTGAAAACCACGAATAAAATTCGTATTTGTATTTTTTTTTTTTTTTTTTGAAAAATAATTTTTTTCCCATATTGGGTCAATGATTTGTGTTTTTATAAAATTTTATTTTTAGATGTTGATAAATATTAGCCATCTTCAAAATGGCATGTACCAATTTTTTTTTTTTTAAATCGTTTGAAATTTTTTTAATAAAAAAATAGATATTTTGTTTTTTAAACGGCTCGATAGATTTTTTTGAAAAAAATTCTAAAAATTTGTCGTTATTGAAGAAATCATATCAAAAAGTTTAATCAAAACCGTTAGAGCCGTTTTTGATAAACTTCGAATAACTCAAAAATGTTGAATGGGAAGTACTCGTTTTAGATGAGATATTCAAAAGCAAAAAAAAAAAACAACTTTCCAAATTACGTAAAAATCATCTGTACCAAATTTGAAGAAAATCCGTCCACGCGTTTGGGCAGTGGAGAAGTGTACAGATGGACGCACAGACGCACAGACCGACACGGACGGCATGACGAAAACCACTTTTTCGGACTTCTCCATCATCTAATGTTGGTTTTGACACGAAACCAATACTTGCACTATAGAGCAAGTAAAAAATACATTTCATTTAATATCAGTATCATTTTTGTCTACGTCATTTATTCTGAAATTTATGATGTGAAATTTTTTTTGGAAAGCTCAAATATTTAAGCCAAGGCTTCAAGAAAAATGGATGTTCTCCTAACTCTCTCGGTTTCGTCATAAAGCAACTACTACAGCTCTCCAACTATAACATTTAGTAGCATATTGATCACTAGGGGCCAATTTGTTCACATTTGATCATCTTTAACATATGATTATTACCAACTGTAAATCATCTAGTGTCCACTGGTACCCTTAAACTAATTTTTTTTCTGAGAATCCATAGTTTGAGTTAAAAATCATGGATTTAGCTAATCAACCATTGGGTTGACCAGCGTACTATGGTTGATGTTTACGGTACCTTGCCTATATAGGTGCTGTTAATCTAATTTGCTCATAAAGATAGAAGACCTAGACTGTTATACAGGGTTATTTGCATAAGGTGTGACAAAAAGATAGGGTGTGTAAGTTGGACTTAGACAAGCAAAAAATCGTATGGGAGGGGGGGTCCATTTTCCCCCATTTAGGCGGGAGGGGCAATTTAAGAAAAAAATCACTTAAAACGGAAAAAATATAATTTAAAAATAATGGTTATACTTACAGAGTCGTGCTATAGCATTTTGAAAAGCCAAAAACCTATACATTAATTTAAATTTTAAAGTAAGTTGTTCAAATGAATAGTTTTTGAAATATTAATTTTCAAAGTCAAAATTTTGAGAAAAAAAACATAAATTTTTTTATTTAAACCTTTTTTTTTCAAAATTTTACGTTAATAAGTAGTATTTTTAAACCAAAGGCAAAAAAAAGCAATCTGGACAATTTTTAAAACAGTTTTTTTTTGCTCTAAAACTTGTTCCTATAAAAATGAGCTCTCAGTTTTACTAAACATAAATTCTTCGTATAGTTGTTGATATATGTGATATGAAATGTTTTATAAAATGAATTAATTGCAAAATATAGCAATGTGTTGTTAAAAGGAGAATCATTAGAAAAATGTTCGGTCTAATGATATATTAAGGCCGAGATCCTTATCAAACAAGGGTTAAACACAAGACCGACTCATTTTTTTTTAAACAATTTATAACCTTTTTGTGCAATCTGTTTTGCGGGATTAAGTTGAAAAAGTTCTCCTCATTTGTCTGGCCCAACTGCTACTCTCCCACAATGTGCAAAGTAACCTATTAAACTGTTCTTTTTAATTGTCCCTCATTCTAGCGTACTTTAGATGACTTGACGTCGTGTCGGTCGCCGCCGTTTAAACCATAAATAAATCCCTGTTCTACATTTAGAAAGGATGAAAAAAACTTTTTTAAGTGATATGGATTACATGAGGATTGAGGAGTCTTCTAGATAATGATGTCTTAAATGGTGACAAATGTGAAAAAGAACTATGTTGATAAGTTTTTTTTTGTTCATATAAGACAGTAACGAATGATTACTCAGTTAAGTTGGAAATGTTGTCTTAGCAAATCGTTTTTACAAATGAATGTTAGCACATTGCACAGATAATAGATGATGACTTCTCAACACCTTTATTCTTTGTGAGAATATTTCATGTCACAATAATTATGTTATAATCATGCAAGCTTCGTTCTACTTAATAAATATTTAAGTTGTATGTATTTTCTTGTATAGTTTAAATTCTTAACAATTTATTGACCAGAAGGAAAAATTAAATTTAATTTTTTGCCGTCCGATAGATTTTTACATTTTCCAAATTAATGTCAAAAATCTATTGACAGCTGAATTTAACCTTTCCTTTTATCAGCAGGATGCTATTGTTTTTGTAGTAGGTACGAGTTAGATCCGGTTTATTTTTAAGATGGTGGTCAAAACCCAAATAGAATTCCTTGGGACTTTAAGGATATGAGTAAGGGTATTTCTGCCCAGTGATTACTATATTAATGAACCGATCAATGTGTTTTTTTCGTTGTTGTTGAAAAGGATACTAATCTGGTAAGGTTCGGATGAGTATTTCAGGAGTAATAAACAATTTATGTCGATTTCAATTGGTTTCACTCAAGAATTAACTCGCTCTGAGAACCAATTGAGCAGGTCAAATCTCTAACTGTGTTTGTGAATAATCAAATACAAATCATTTGCACCACACAATTTATTTTGACGATTGAGTGTTTATGTTTTAGAACTTCTGAGTGGATTCTGATTCAGATTCAAATCGAGAAGCGAATTTCTTTCCTCAGAACCGTCCGAGCTGTCATTTTTGTACCAGTATAACATTTTCTGAAGGCTTTTGGGTGCGAGAATCTGATAAGTACCTTCAAGTGACAAACTTGTAGTATGATAAAATTGCCGCGTTTCCTTATTCAGGAATCACCTTAAGCTTAGTTTATAACTATCACTTAAAATTGTAAAAAAAAACTTTTTTTAATAAAAAAAAACCACTTTAAAAGGAACCAAAAGAGCAAAAAATAAATTTACATATTATCAATCAATACTTACTAGTAGGATAAAATAGGATACAATTAAAATTAATATTTTTTTATTTCTATAAGAAATTGGGACCGCATTTGATATTTATATACAAAATTATTTTGAAATTTCAGGATTTTAAAATCGAATTTTAGGCTTTTTTTTTTAATTTTGTCTAAATGAAAATTCTGTAACTTTGGCACTTTACAATTTTTTTTTATTTAACTAAGAAATGAAAAAGATTTTTAACACCAATACCATCTATTAGTGTAAAAGACATTTGAATTTTCATTGATTGTTCACTTTTTTTTTAAATATCTTTCTAAGACATTATTCTTTTACTTTAATATTCTTGTAGATACATTGCCGGTCACTTGAATACGTCCATTGCTTTGCAAAAATTCAACTTGAGTTTTCCGTTACTGTTTCAAACCAACACCACTTTTACGACATAATATTCAGGTTTGTAGTTAAGAAAATTCAGAGCTCTAGAAAATACCATTCTTTTTGAAAACACGTTAAAGTACATATATCTTTATCAAAAAACACTCATTTATTTTAGCTCATCTGAATTACATCCAGTAGCTTGAGCATGCAAAAATGCAATAAATAAGTTGTTTCTGCAACTTTTAATTTCAGAAGACGTTAAAATTAACCTTTGGCTACATTGGTATGCAATTTCTCATTAAGTCTGTATTGATTCATACAGTTTGGCCAAATAGTCAAAGGTTATGTCATTCCATGCTTTTTTGATGGCATCAATACTCATTGATCTTGCGCTGCGCGTCATCCAACCCCACACATTTTCAATGATATTGGGGTCATGAGAGTAGGGTGGCCACTCAAGTAACGAAACATTTTTACCTCAAATCTACGCTTTCACTACTCGAGCGGTATTATTGGGGCATCTTCGTGTTGGTATGTCCATAATAGATCTTGTAAAATAGTAAAAAAAATATTGAAATTCCCTTTAAAATGCACATGAAACAGCTTTCATTTTTGAAGCGAAAAAACTTTAGTTCTGAGACGCCATAGAATGAAATTTCTCCCCAAACCATAACTCCACCCACACACCAGTAAAAACGATTCTTTTTCTTTCTAGAATCGTGATAATAATAACTATAACCATCGGGGCCTTCTATGCTGAGTTTTTTTCATCTGAAAAAACAACCCGATGCCACTCGTTTTTCAACATCATATGGTTGTGAATAAAAAGTAGACGTGCCTCTTTGCGAGTAGGTGATAGTGGTGTTTTTTTTTGTTTTGCAGCTTGCATCAGGCTAGCTGTAACACGTGATTTTACCGTTTTTTTTTCAACAGTATCATGTGAATTCGAAGTAGTTCTGAGAATTGCTCTTCTATCGGCGCGCGGCTGACGTGGCTTGGAAGTTCCACCTTTCAGGTTTTTCCAGTACCCGGAGACGTTCTTCAAAAAAAATGTTTATAATGCAATGGCTTCTACCAAGTTTTTCTCCAATTTTGCGGTTAGACAATGCTGACTCTTTAAAAGCTTGAACTTTTTCTCTTTCCTGTGGACTCAAAGCCATTTTAAAATCCATTTTTGTTTCTGTACGTTTAAAACTTTTCACTAATTAAAATTTCATCGAACTGAAAATATTAACCAATAGCAAACACAAATTGAATACTTCGATATATTCTACTGAGCTAAACAAAAAACAAGTATTTTTTTAACTAAGTCTACGTAAAAGGTGTTTTCGTAATAAATTGTATTTACTAGAGGTCTGGTTTTTTTAAGGGATAAAGCTGAACAATTGCTGTTAGTTCGAAACAGGTGCTGCCATTCTATCAGAAGAAAACTCAACTTGAATTTTTACAAGGCACTGGACGTATTCAAGTGACCGGCAGAATATTTAGGTAGGATAAAGAAATAGGCGTTTGTATAATGTATAACTTATATAAGCTTTCAATGCAAACAAAACTGCCTACTATTTTTTACCTAATATAATACCTTTATAGAGTGAGATTAAGAAACAATTTTGCTGGCCATATTCTTAGACAAACTTTTGTGAACATTCAATAAAAATGTTCTGAAACTACCATTTACGAAATTTGTAGAACAAGCGAACATTTTATAGCATAATGTTACCTGATTTGTACAAAATGCAATACTACATGAGTCTTAACAGTTTTTGTTCAAAATAAATCAATTTATCTTCCTTAGTACTCCAATAACTTTGCTAACCTCGAAAGTTTTTAATTTTGTTTTCGTCTTCAAAAAAAAGAAGCATGTTAAATCATCCGAAACTAATTGAGAAAACTTAAGGAACTTGTCGGAGACACAAAAAAGTGTGAGATTTTTATTGATTGATGATGTGTTTGGTTGCTCTTTTCTAAACCAAATATCTTTTTTTTTTGGCTGACTCTGTCTGGTTAGATTAGATGGAGAAAAAGTTAAAAACCCGGACAGACATGACACAAAAAAAGAAAGCAAGAGAATATTGTAAGGAATTGTTGAAAAAGAAAATACTTTGTGACAGCACAAATGGTTACAACATGCGAAAGAACTTCTTAGACTTTTCTAATTAGTTTCCTTTCATGCAGGTATTATAGTATCATCAATCACGAAGTAGATGGGTTTTTTTTTATGCACTTGCGTTTCAAAAATAAAATGCATGGAACAGCAACTCATTATTTATTATTTTTAAGTTTAAAAAAAAAATCAAAACAAATACTTGAAATACTTTCCGTGTTCTCCTTAACACCTAATAAAGCTTACTATGCATTTTTACAAGCAGGAAATACATTCATTCATGATCATTGTTTTCTTCTATAATGCATATTGAATCTTAATGCATAAGCTTTGTCATTTAAATTTAAACTTACCTATTACAACATGTTTGCATGACATTTTTTTTGTTTTTATTTTGTATGCTATGATAAGCATTTTTTTTAGTTCAAGTTATCGAAATATTATTATTTCTCCAAATAATGAAATTCAATTTGAAAAGGTTGAAAATATTGTTTAGTATCAACATAAATACCTTTAAGTGACTACAGACGTTGAGAGAATCAGTAAAATATCAAGTAAGAGAGTAAAGGCAAGTAGAAAGTTCAAAATTAATTAATTTTTCAAATGCAACTAACTGAAGTGATATTAGTTGAAATTGGTTCAAAGACAACCGTGTTTTCAATAAATACAAAATCTAAAGAGAATTTTTAAGTTTGTATGTTATAATCAACCAATGATTCACTGGTAGGACCCAGAATATCATTTTTAGTGAGCGTTTTTTTTTTTTTTTGAGAAAAATGTAGCATGCATTATTTTTAAATTGATAAAAGAAATAATGTTTTGTTATAGATACGCAGTGTTGTGTTTATGTTTGTGTGTTTTTGATATACTTACCTGAGTCTATGCTTTTGAATTTTGCGACTCCTTCACTTTAATGCTAAGACAGCTGTTTTTTACTTTTCAAAATAAAAAAAAAAAACAAACAGCTAAATAGGTAATAACAAACCCTTTCTCTATTTTCCTGTGGTTTGCTCTCCTTAAATTTGGAGACGGACAAAATTACAGGAGAATTGAAATATTTTTTTTTTATTTTCATGAATTTTTGGAAACAAATTGTTCCTGATTGATAAGTTTAGCCTTAAACCAATTTTATTTATAAATGGGAACCATACATTTAGTGAAGTCATTAAAACAAATTATCTCAGAAATGGCCAGAACCGTTTTTGTGATTCAAAAATATTTAAATTTTTATGGATAAAAAGGCACGTTTTTTGTTTCTCTCATTAAGTGTTCGGACAAAATAAGGCTTATTTTGTCCAAACACTTTATGAGAGAAACAAAAAAATTTAATCTCATGAAAATTTAATCGTATGATTTTTGAGCTACTTATTGAATTTTCCCGCTAAAATATGTCTGACAAAATAATTACGCAAAAAATTAAAAAAAAAATGATGAAATAATTTTGGTTAGCTTTCACATTTGCAGCTTTTAAAATGCTTTTAAGTTGCGCGAACGTGGTTCTTATTGCTACAATAGTTTTTTAATTTATTCAAAATTCCGATAAAATAAGACTGAAGTTAGCGGACGAAAATTAGAAAAAAATTATTTTTTGACGTTCAAAATATTGGAGAGAATTTAAAAAAAAAATGATTTTTTTGAATTTCGTTTTGTCAGTAGTTGTAGTTAAATTTTGTATGTAGCTTAAATGCTTTTTGAAATATTCAAGTTTTTGCTGAAAAAAATTCGCTCAAAATTGATCTTCTAAATTACTTTTGTTTTTTTAATTTTGGATTTTTACCTTCAAAACTTAAAAAAAAAATATATCAAATTAAAAAAAAAAAATTGACTGTGTTTTTGTTATGACCGGTATTCCACGACTGCATGTTTAGTTGCGCTTGTATGAAGTGCAAAATAGAAAGCCAACAAAATAGTATGAATGTTTTATTACCTTTCTTTCTTTCTTTCTATTTTGCACTTAAAATTCCGCTATAAAATTAAAAATTCCATTTTTTTTGGAAAATTTTGAGCATTACATAATGGGCTTTTGAGATATATTTAGTGTAGTGTAACCATTAAAACGAAGTTTTTGTAACTTAAAAGCATTTAAAATTTGGATACCAACCAAAATTTGTTTTTGGGTAGTTCCACGTAAGCTGACCACTTTTTCGACAAAAATTAAATGATGATACCTTCATCCTAAAATTTCTTACATTAATAATCCCATATCTGTTTAATTTGTTTCTGTATATTTCTTATATTTATAAAACTCCAAAACCGACAAACTGTTCCACCTCCAGCCGTTTGTCTTTTCATTACTAGAAACTAACAGGTTTTTTTGCTGCGTATTTTGAATCTCTTACTGAAACAACAAACCAAATATGAAACCTTACATTTATATCGATCATCAGTAATTAGGTCTGTTTGGGTACTTTTGTGGGCTAAAATTCACAATCTGAAGAATATTGAGGAGTGGGGATGAACTACTCTTAGAGAGAGAAAAAATGCACAATAGTACCCAAACGCTTTGAATACAATTTCCTGACACTTTTTAAAGGTAAACAAAATAAAACTAATAAAGCTTTGATGATTTCTATTAAATACTTCATCAAACCTCCAATAAAACAAATAATTATAGAAAAGAAATAAATTTCCTTTAACGAGGGAATTCAACAAAAAACTACGCATTTGGTTTATATCTGAAAACTATTTATTTTGTTCTTTTTTCGTACTGCCAAACACTGCATTTAAACTTAATTCTACTTTTATAAAACAATTTACTGAACGAGGTAGACATTTAATTGAAGAAACGTGAAAAAAAAAAATATAAAATAAATAGAAAAAAACACATTTTCATCAAAACAGATTATAATTTGAAAACAGTTTGTAAACAAACACTTTCGTTATTTTGTTTTTGTACTTAAGATTTTGACAGAACTCAGAAATTCTGTGGGCTGAAATTCGCAGAAAGGGGAAATGACTTGCGCTCTCAAGAGCGCAAACAGAATTTGGGTGAAAATTTTTACGAATTCTTACGAAATTTCTATTTTCGTCAGTACCCAAACAGACCTATTATGTGATCTTTGATAAGTAAGCACAGCCCATTATTTTGGCACATTACAACAAAGACTTTTTAAGAGTCACACCCGTTACATAAAAATACACATTGTTGAACTGTGTTTTTCTAATTTCCTCTAAGTATTTAAGACTAAGGCAAGTTAAGAAGCTGGCTGAAACTTTTTTTTATGTGTACAATTTAAGAATGGAAAAATTTATTATTGAATGCCATTTTTCTGTTTAAAAAAATGTCACACCCGTTACAAATCAGGTATGTATATAATTTCGTGCTTCGTTTTACCTTACTTTTGTTAAAATTTTGAAGGCTCAATTCAAACCATTTAAAACACGTTGGTTTTTCGGTAGGGTACAACCCAAGCATTTTATAGAAATGAGGAAACACGTGACTTAGACAAATAAGGTAGTGTTTAAAATCAACTTTGCCCAAAACTTTGCTCTTCTGTGTTAAGACGTTTAGACAGAATCCAAAGTGCCCACTGGCGTCATCCAAAGCCTACTATTTTCACGGCATGTGCTTGGATGAAGCACGAAAACGTATTAGTTGCAAATCGTATTTAAAAATTAATTTAATTCTGAATGGTCATTTTTGAAAACTTTTCTTGAACAAGGTAGATATTGATCACATTGTGGACGTGTTTTCAAGTGTATGTGCTGTACAATTCAAGAGATAGTTTAATGTACTTAATGAATACACTGCTCCAAAAGATTTTGGAGTTATTGTCCCTTGGTCGTTTTTCTACACTGTTAATTGAAAAGGGGCAGAAAATTATTAATAAATATTAAAAACTTCAAGGAAATTACAATATGGAAATGGGCGGATACCACGCCCCCTGATTGCAAACTTTCAAAATCTTCGATGTTTCCCTTGTATGCACCGCCAAGACTACCAATGTGCAAAATTTCAAGACCCTACGATGATTAGATGTGCTCCATACATTTAATACCATTTCAGTGAATATGGGCAGATTCCACGTGGCCTGAATTCAAATTTTCAATTTTTTTTGTTGTATGCACCGCAAAGTCTATCATTGTGCAAAATTTCAAGGTTCTAGGGTGATGGGAAGTGCTCCATAATTTTGATGATCTGTCAGTGAGATTTTTGCAATTTTTGAAGCCCTGTATCTCATAAAATACTCATGCAATATGGATAAAATTGAGCTGGTTGTTCTTGGCTAGTTCAACAAATATTAAAAATTTGAAATTTCTGGCCTTATTTGTACAGAAGTTAGAGGGGGATCGAAAATGGTCTGAGTGTGTTCCTGTAAATAAGGGTGTAGTGCCAAAGTTGCTAGAAATAGAGCCAAAATCATAAAAACCGTTATAACTCGAAAACAAAGCGGAAGCGAGAAAATTACCTCTTAAGGCTTTCGTTTGAAATGACCACAAGAACTCATGACTTTCGTTTGCGGCAGTGATTGTGGGACACCCTGTATGTAAAATACCTATATATAGTTCTTGTTTGACTATTATCCTTAAAAGGTGTTTGCTATAAAAGAGGGGTTTTGTAAGTATTTGTTTGTAGATTATTTGCCCCTCTACAAAATAGCGGCTCAATTTATTTTGCGCTATCATTCAAAAAATATCTTATCTTATATTGCCTGGCAGAGGTAATTTAAACAAATTCTAAGATAAAGATGGTAATGTATGATTTCTACTATTACAATGATTTTCGATATCTTTAAATGTATATAATTTGCAAAATAGATACTATTTAAACTTGTTAGTCGTTAAAATACCATTGTTAGGTTTAATTATGTTGCTATTCAAGGGAAGATCTATTAGATATTATTATTATTATGTTTTTACAATGTAAGTATACCGTGCCTTTTTTTGCTAACTATAAACTTTGCATTAACTTCGTCTTTGATGCTTGAACGTGTAGATAAAGAATCAAATTATCATATCACATATCTGAGTTCTAAGTAGGTACCTTCTTAACTAGCTATCTATTGGATATTTTTTTTTTGTACCCAACGTTTATTTGCGACCTCATTTATTGTGCCGCGCTTCACCTTCATCAAATTCGAAAACCTTTAATTAAGTGTTCGTGCAACTTGTTGTTGTCTGATGAGATGATGGTGCCCCTCCAGAACATCCAAACAGAAGAAAAAAAAAAATAAAAGAAAAAGATATCAGAGTGCATAACTTTCGACATGAGATACATCCGTCCATCGCGTATAGTCAAACAACAGTCGTTATCCACTTTCAAGTTTATAAAATCTTATTACTATGGAATGCTGCAGATCATTTGGTAAGAGTCAGTGTCAGTGACAGCATCACGGGTGAAAATGAAAGTGATTTTTATTTTGTGAACTTGAATAAATAAAATATGCTTATAGAAGATAAATCAATACAAATTGAAATTTTAGCCGAAATTTTAACATAAAATAAACATTTGATAAAGTGATAACAGGTAAACAATCTTTGTGAGTGTTATTTTAAGTGATAGTTTAAAAGTAGTTAATGGTGTCAAATGTTTATTTCAAAATAAAAAGTAATAACGTTGAGAGTAATAACGTAACGTCGTGAATATCAGATCTTTGGTCTCAGTAAACTGGTGACGTCAGTTTCACTGACGTCCCCCAGTAAAATACTAAATTTTAGTACATGATTAAAGTTAAATCCAAGTTAAACCACCAGAATAGATGTTTCTGATGCATTTTTCTTCAAGTTTGTTAAGTCCTCCGAAATGCATTTTCTATTAAAAATCTTCTTCTGAACAAACTCTGAGTTAACTCTGGAATGAAAACTAGCTCTAAGCTGTAGACTAAAGTGGAAGTAATAAAAGACTTTTGAAAAATAACTACTTATGAAAACACAGCTCAAAATTCTTGACTTCAAATTTAAAAACATTCGTAATTTGGATTTTGGAAATAATCATGATAGTTTTTTGTATAAGATTTTCTTACTCCAGTTGGAGCTATTTCTATAGAATATATACATATAAGAGCTGTAAAAGACTGAAGTCAATTGGTAATGCAGTCAATTTAGTCGCAGTTAATTGACTTTAATTTTAACTGCAAGTTAGTATTGCTACTAAGAACTTTAAGTGCAAAATAAGCAGTTGGCAGTCAGTACTAAAATACTGACCGTAAATTAAATGAATGCAGTTAATTGACTTATAGATAAATTTACTGCAGTAGGTGTACTTTTTGATTGGTTTTAGTGTTTTATTAGAAAGTTTCTTTTACTGTTGTGTGACTAAAATCTGTGAAAAATAACTGCAGTTAGTTAACTTTTAGACAAATAACTGTTTTTATTAACTGTACACACAGTCAGTACTGACTATAGACTGTAGTTTTACAGTAAAAGAACTTTTGTAAGCTTAAGGACCTAAGAAATTTAGCTTTACACAATTAAATGCAGTATCGATAAAGTTTCTTATATTCTTGTGTGTGACAAAAACAAGTAAAAAATTACTGCAGTCTGATTTTATTAACTGTACACACAGTCAGTATTTTAGTGCTGACTGCGGACTGTAGTTTTACAGTCAAAGTACTTTTGTAAGCTAACAGTTTTAAGAAATTTAATCTTTTTAAACAATTTACTGCAGTATCGAAAAAACTGCAGTTTCAACAACTCTGTTACATATGAATTCATTTGCTGTCAAAAGTTAATTAACCTATGGACTGTTTTGCAAATAAATAATTTGTATTTTCTGTTTCAGATAGAAAAAAATATAACAATCAGATATGGATTCAAAGGAGTTTCGTGAATTTGGAAAGGCAGCAGTTGATTTTATTGCTGATTACATAGACAACATTCGTGAACGGTATTTATTAATTTATTTACAGACAAGAATAACATTTATTTTAATTTTTACTGATTTTAAAATTTGTTTTTTTTTTTTTTTGTTAAGTGATGTATTGCCATCAGTTACGCCTGGATATTTATTTGACCTACTACCAAAACAAATTCCAGAGACACCTGAAAAGTGGGAAAACATATTGGCCGACATCAGTCAAACAATAATGCCCGGACTTACACATTGGCAATCTCCAAATATGCACGCTTACTATCCAACAGCAACATCATTTCCATCGATTGTGGGAGAAATGCTATCCAGTGGATTCGGAGTAATTGGTTTTAGTTGGGTATGTCAATATTATCGCACATTGTAGGTATTCTTTTATTTTGTATTTAATATGGGTGTGTTATTTTTGGTTGTCAAAGATTTTTTTTTAAATTTATTTTTGGCCAAATAACAAAAAAAAAAAACATTTCTTTTTGTTAACTTTCTCTTGAAAAAAACTGGTTAATTATGCTAGTTGATATTATTTTATAGGAGATAATAATATTTTTTGTTATGTTGAAATCTGTGTAAATATTTATTTAATCTGAATATATTTGAATGCTTTGTTTGGATAGCTAGTTTGGAGATTATATAATGTAATTCATATTTATAAATTTAAGATATACCTATAGATAGGCAGATATTTATATTCTCCATAGATTTTCACTCCAGAAAATCTATGGAGATTTGTTTTTTTATTGTGTTTAAGTTATATCAACTAAAGGGTGTTTGGGGTCAGATAATTTAACTGTCTCTTCGATTGGTCCAAGGAAGATACTACAAAATAGTACCTTAGGGGTACTAGGGGTTTTATTATTGGTATCAGCACGGCTTAAAATTCCATCTAGAATATTCAAAGTACTCCAAAACCTCAACTTCTCTAATTCAAACACGTTATTTCTCATAAAATTGAAGTTGCTTAGGTTGTTAATAGTCGTTTTTTTTTCACAGAGTCCTATAATGCTAGTGCGATACTTGTTCTAATGGTTCTCGATCCCCTAGACTGTTATCGGCCGTATGCTCTGGAGTCATCTGCCGAAATCGGCTGATCGGATCAAATGCATGTAAAAAACAGAGAGACGCTTCTTCAATTGACATAATGCAAAGTTTTTGAGACATTGAATTTTGAACTTCCCAAAAACATGGCTATTGCGATGATTTTGGTGAAGATAGGTTTCATTTTCGGAAATAAAACCATTTTTTTACAATGTTATGGAGCTCGAATAATTAATTACACGTTAAGCAAATTTAGACTATTATTTAGCGCATCGCAAGTTTTGACAAAAATTTGGTCTTGTTTCTAAAAATTTTTGAAAAGTGTTTGGTCATTTGTAAAGAAATATTAGAAAGTCCACCTCATCATCGGTTCCTCAGCTCGTGTTCAATGATACTTCTGTGATAAGCTCTCAAGAGAAAGCAAATTTACTGGCAGCGCATTTTGCTGCAAACTCGACGTAACCACAAAGTGTTATGCCCCCCTGGCTTGAGAACGTAAATAGTTATAATGGACAAATCTTCTTTCGCACTGGGGCAGTTGTATGAGCTCTAAAAGATCTCGATACACACAAATCCACTGGTCCGGATAGAGTTTGGCATCAAGCTATTCTATCGAAAAATACATGCATTCGGCTTTGATGATCTTCTTCTTCGTTAGATGTATTGGACGGATTCAAGTTTGATATTCACCAAATAAATGCAAGCATACCAAGGCTTTGTTCTATCTCCGACTCTTTTTCTAATATTTATTAATAAATAATCTTCTGTCCGAAACTTCTAATCTGCTAAATTGTTTGGCAGACAATAGTACTCTCAGCTTTTAATACTCAATTTTAAATTTGCAACCATGTTCTTTGGAAGTGGAACTTCAGTGGCAACGAATGATAAGCTCAATAAATTCTGATCTGGATAGTTCCATAGGGAACCAAAAATCGTGTTGAATTTAATTCTTCAAAAACCCAATGTCTATTGTCGTTGAAGTTGAACTTACCACCCCTCCTACTGTCCTTGAACGGTACTTGCATTAAGGAAACCTCACAGCTTTCCATTCTCGGTATGGAAACATTTGTTTCACTTAAACACCGTAGGAATGTTTCCTGTATCTAATTATTTTATCGTTATTTTAACGGAGAATGAAATAGCCAGTCGCATTCCACCCCTGAAATAATTCGCCCGTAATACTCGTATTGCTGGGAATGGTCATCAGTTTACCCTAGAGCCAAACGTCGGACTTACTGCTAAGTACAGAGATTCATAGCCGCACAACACGAATGTTTTATATTTCCCTCCCGTGCGCCGATAATTCGGTTGCGATGTACGCGAATGGTAAGGCTAGTACATGAAAATGGTAATTTCGATTACCTCCGCAATTGAGTGGAATTTTGTAGAGCTTGTTTAACTGATTACAAAACGGAATGAACAAATTTCGTAACACCCCCAAAATCTGGACTTACGGCCCAAAAACGGTGTTTTCGACCTAAACCATTGCAAAAAATTTTGCTTCTTTTAATTTTCACCAGTTTTCGATTTTTTTTACTGTTTTAGTAAGAATATGTTTAGACCTTTCATACAATGAAAACAACAGTTTGTTGGGTTACATAAACGTTTTGGTGCATAAACGCTCGAATTTCTGTATCTGGTTTGAAATCGTTGAATCGTTTTTTCTTAGCCAATTTTCAACCGATTTCTATCAAAAATATCTCGTTTGGTTCGGAAATAAAAAACATTGAAGAATATATAGCTAGATTTTATCATAGGGGTTTCAGTTTTCAGATAAAAGTTTCCATCTATGTATTCATTAAAATATTTAAAATGGAACATTTATGCCAAAATTTATCGATTTACCCATGACTTTTAAAGTTTTTATCTATAAAACTAAGCCCCCTTTTCATTTCAGATTTGTAGCCCAGCATGCACAGAGCTAGAGGTAGTGGTGATGGATTGGCTTGCCAAATTCCTTAATCTTCCTTCTGAATTCCTGCATTCATCGGAAGGCCCTGGCGGTGGTGTTATTCAAGGTTCTGCCAGTGAATCCGTCTTAGTTGCAGTATTAGCTGCCCGAGAACAGGCTGTTAAGCGAATCCAAACAAAGCATCCAGATTTGTCCGAAAGTGAAATACGTGGCCGCTTGATGGCTTATTCTGGAGATCAAAGCAACAGCTGTATTGAAAAAGCTTGCGTACTAGCCGCTGTTCCATATCGTCTTCTCCCTGCAGGTGATGATTTGGTACTTCATGGTGAGGCTTTACGCCAAGCAGTTGAGGAGGATAAAGCTAAAGGCTTGTTTCCTATAATTTGTATTGCAACATTGGGCACTACTGGAACATGTGCCTACGATGATGTTGCAGGCTTAGGAAAAGTATGCCAGGAGCAAAATATTTGGCTTCACGTAGACGCTGCTTATGCAGGTGCTGCATTTGCCCTTCCCGAATATAATGAGCTACTTCAAGGCTTAGAGTTTGTAGATTCATTGAACTTCAATCTTCATAAGTTTCTTTTGGTAAACTTCGATTGCTGTGCAATGTGGCTTCGTGATGCTAATCAAGTTAGTGACAGCTTCAATGTGGATCGTATTTACCTAAAGCATAAATATGAGGGAAAATCCCAGATTCCAGACTACAGACATTGGCAAATTTCGCTTGGAAGACGCTTCAGATCATTAAAAGTGTGGATTACTTTCCGATCAATTGGCGCCGAAGGATTAAGAGCACATGTTCGAAAGCACATTGAATTAGCTAAGCAGTTTGAACAGTTTGTGTTGAATGACAACCGTTTTGAGATTGTTGCCAAACGTGCACTTGGACTGGTATGTTTTCGATTGCGTGGAGATAATAGTCTAACAACGAGTTTATTAGACCGATTGATGGATCGCAAGAAAGTTTATTTGATTCAAGCCAAATACAAAGATACACACTTTTTGCGGTTTGTTGTTTGTGGTTACAACACAGAGGAGAAAGATGTGGATTTTGCATGGAAGGAAATCAAAGAACAAGCCGATTTAGTTTTTGAGAGTGGGAAAGAAATTAAATCCAATGAGTCTGTAAAAGAGCATGCAGTAAAAACTGATGTTGGCCAAATTACAGAAAATTTTGCATTGCTTTTAAGTGGCGATTTCGAGAAGTCGCAGTAAAATGTAATTAGGTTAAGTTAATTCCAATTAATAATTTATATCAATTAAAAAACAATATTTAAAGAAAATTACATACATAGCTAAAGGCAGTTTTCTTATACACTTCACTAAACATTTTCGATTCAAAGATGGTAATTTTTGCAGAAGAACAAGGTTTTATTAGTACGTGTTGTATAAGTTTTGCATAGGGTTGCATTAACGTTAATTTTATACTTATAAAGGGTTTTTCAACTTTCGACTTTTTGCAAATTTTGAAGCAGTATATTTGAAATCTTTAGACCAAAAAGTGAGATGTAGTTATTCTTATCATAAATTTTATCAAGCAAGCGAATTGTCGTTTATAAAAAGATAAAAAGTGGGTCGACGAAAACACTGTACACTTGAGAAGCGGAAGCTAATTAACAGGCTTCTGGAAGAAAGGAAAACATACAAAGATATTCAAAGCACTTTGGGATGTTTGGGATTCAAATCGAAATTTTTGGTTTACAATTTTTCTGTCGTTTTTTTATATTTTAATTTTGGTTTCGCTTCATAAGCAAACTGGGTTTTAATGTGAAAAAAATCAAGCTTTTGCCTTACTTTATTTTTGTTATCTTCCTAATAAGCACCATATTGACCTTACCCATAACGCATCCGATCACATAAGATTGTTTTCTTTTCTAAATCAACAGAGCAAAGGGCTAAAAATACAATTTTATTTTTACTTGCTTCAAAAATTTGTTTTTGTGCGAAAAAAATTAATTGCACAGTTCAGCATTAAAAATTTCGTGGAAATTCGTTTAGCCAGGAAGGTACCGTAATTAACCGTAATCAAAATCGTAAGAGCCGTTTTTAGAAAATATAGTTGTTTTTTTTTCATATTGGTTGTATGACAGGTACCGATAATTTTGACCCAAAAAAATTGAAATTTCAATTTTTATCTCGAGTTTAATTTTTTTACAAATCCTAAACTTTGGCCTGTACATATCAACACCGCTAGTAAAAATAATATGAAATATAAATGTTAAAAAAGTATAAAATTCATTACTTAAATGACATTTTTAAGGAACTTCTAGAATAGTTTTATGCTCCAAACTACATTAGTATGTCATTTGATTTTGTTTAGAAAGATGCATTTTTAGACAAAAAAAATTGAAATCGTCAGAAAAAAATAATTTTGTATGCATAAAAATTCTCAAAACATTGTTTAAAATTATTATTGTAAAGAAAATATTAATGGATTTTTCAAAAAAAAAAATAATTTTTTTCGGAAATCCGTTGAGTCGCTTTACGAGAAAATCAGAAAATAATAAGAAATGTTTGTTTTTATTTCAAAAGTACGACCTTACTTGTTGTACAACACATACAAATTTTAATCAAAATCGTTAGAGCCGTTTTTACAAAAAATTAAGATTATATATATTTTTTATATGGTAGGTACCTATACTGTTTATTTTGGTCCTAAAAACAAAATATATGGCAGGAACCTATACTGTCTATTTTAGTCCTAAAACAAAATTTCAATTTCTAGTCTTGGAAATCGCACAAAACCATTAACTACCAAGTTTGAAGAAAATCGCTTCAGTAGGCTGTAGCTCGAGATAAAGACATACATCGCAAAAACTTGCTCATGTAGTCCAAGGCTATATATTAACATAGCTTGAAAATGTAAGCTTTTGGTTATATTGAAAGTTTATTTTTGAATTTTATTGATATTAATTTTTTTTGAAAATTAAATAAAACGGCCATATAAAATATCTGTTTACAAGTTTAAATCAAAAGTGGTTCAACGTTCAATTACAAAACAAAAACTGGCAACACTGTTTTTGCGTTATCTGAGTTTCTTTAATGAGAAGTACGCCGTTTTTGAGAAAATTCGAATACCTCCAAAATGTTATATGGGAGGTACTAGTTCTAGACGAGATATTCAAAAACAAAAAAAAAAACTTTTGAAATTACATAAAAATCATCTGTACCTAGTTTTAAGAAAATCCGTTCACGCGTTTGGGCAGTGGAAATGTGTACAATGTACAGATGAACGGATAGACGAAAACACTTTTTTTTAACTTCTCCATTATCGTAATTTTTTTGACACGAAACCAATACTTGCCCTATAGAGCAAGTAAAAATGCTATTAATTAGCTTAGAAATAAATAAAAATAGCATCCACCAGGAGTTGCTTGTTTTACTAGGAAAGTGTGTGTTCTCACCATGCTACTGCTTTTATGTTATAACTTGTGTAGTTAAATTGTTAATTGTTCAACTATGTCTGTAGATTTCAAGACACGTGTTTTTAGAAACGTCCATATACGGCTCCTTATCCATCCACAAAACATTAAGATATGCCATATATGGCTGCCTCTGCATTCACAACAAATTGGTATTCGAACTTTTCATTGTTTTTTTGAGTGAGAAAACAACCATCTCGTCACATTATCTTTACAGAACAAATTGTGTGTGCGACAGAGTGAGTATGAAATCCTCGATTCGGAGGATTAAAGACCCCCGCTGATTTCTTTTCTTTGGTTTTTTTTTGAGCTGGAAAGCTATTAGGCATGATTTTTAAGGAATCCAACAGAAAACAATTCAAGGCTTTTAAGGCAAGGTTGGTATTTCTGTATTCACGTCTTTTATCAAATTGCTTTCTACAAGCCTCATCAATAGACAGTATTTTATGATTGCGACCATGCTATGTAGGTGTTGGGAAGGAATAAAAAGATGCCTCTGTTTCTGGACACATTCCGGAATGGCAAAAAACAAATTAGCAATGCAAAAATTACTGCAAGTAGGTACAGGCTTAATGGCCTGCAGAATACGTAATCAAAAATAATATTACATAAAACACCATTTGTTAAAAATTTCTTTTTGCCGTTACTCATGTGTGGTACATATTATGATAGCAGAGGTACTAGCATGGAAATAAATTATTTTGATATTTCAGTTTTGTATAAAATAAGTAACTAATTTCCTATTTTTAAATAAGGTACACTGGGGCGTATGCGTACTATTTAAAAATTAAATTTTATTATTAAGTTGAGAACCAAAACTAGGGAAAAACTTTGACCGTTTCGATAAGGTTACGCCAGAATATTTAAATTTCTTACTTGAACCGATGAGAGGTAAGACAGTTAGCTATTTATAACAGTAAGCATACTAACGATTACTCATTAAAAATTATAGTGTTAGACTGATGAAATTTGGTACGAATTTATAGAAAATTTTAGAAAATTTTGAGCTCAGAAAATACAAAGAGAAAATACAAATATTTCAATTTTCAAGCTTATAGGACAGTAAGTTTTAAACCACTTGTCAAATTCCACCAAAACTAACAGGAAGAGCAGAAAATAAAAATAAAATAAAAAAAAAAAATAACGTAACGTTTATTTTCATATTTTCTAAATGTCTGTTCGGCGTTAGACCCCACTTAATTTGCCTAGCAATTGACAAAGAATTATCTTGGATGAAATTACGAGCATGTTCTTGGACGTGAAACACGGTTTAAACTTCCAAGTGCCTTCCGATCAAGTTTCTTATCACCAATTCGATCTTATATGCACCATGGTGTACATATAAAACGTACAGCCCCAGACAATATGTTGGCTTTGATAAGATAAAGTCACGTTTTTTCGTCTGACTACAGTCATTTTACAAGACTCATACTATTCCATCTTCTCAATAAAATTAATTATTTAACTAAATGTAGAATTGGATTTATTTTTGAATGCAAAATAATCATAGTTCACTGAAAAACTAATGTTTTGCAACTGAGCACCCCAAAGTAAGTATTCAACAAAAACAACCAAAAACTCTATTCCTCCACGTAACATAAAGATACCTCAGATGCCTGTGCAGGCAGAGCTCCATAAAATCTGTCCGGAAAAGAGAAAATCTAATTACAAAGATTAAGTACTGATTAAATTAAGCAAAATAAATCCAATTCAAATGCAGCCAATTATCGTTAATCGTTTGAGTTTATTTTTTTTACGTCTATTCGAAATGAATATCCGTTGATTCCTGATCCCATACGACCGTGTCGACCATACCATCGCCATCAGCCAACTGGCTCTGATGGCGTTCTTTTCGTCTTTCCAATTTTAATACTTGCAATATTTTTTATCCTCAATTTATATAGACGTCTATTCCAATTGATTCTATAAACTCTGCAACACTTCACAAATCAATGATTAAGTCTCCGGCAAATTCAATTATCTCACCAATGCGTTTCGGCCAGTCAGTTATAGGGTGGACTTTTTAATCGACGACCGAACGGCCATAAACAACCAAACGTTTAAGAAAGGCATTCCAATTTATATTTTGTGTGTATTTTTAGGTTTTATTTGAATCCAAACGAAAGTGATTATTTTGTGTTAAAATTTTTAATACAAACATTTGTGATTTATTGCATCACTTGGGTTCAGAAGATAGAGGAAATTGTATTTCTATGTAAGGGATAGAATGGATTGTGTAATTAAGTGTGTATTTGGCCGTAAACTGAAAAGTTTACTTCAAAATTTATTGTTCTCAGCTTAGATAGGTTGGATGAAGTAAGAACCGATGAGTCATTGTTCGTAGAAACTATGTCCTTGTTTACGATAGAGATAGTGAAAGTTATACAGCACTTCCAGTTGATGTTCAAATAAAAAAACCCACCATTTGGAAAACGATGTTTTTAATTTGCACACATTTTATACTTTCATTCTTTGCTGTTCTATTTATGCCACAAAAACTGAGTTAATGAAAACATCTAAACAGGACATTTGCATTTGAATGCATGACCAAGCAATATTCTCAGCTCTGCCTCACATCCATTCACAATGTATATTATTGTGAAAAAGTAATACACTGAAGCTAAACCTCATAAAATATATTATATAGGCTAGGAAGCTAGGCACAGCCTATACGACTATATATGTATGTTTTTGTATTCATATAAAAGGATATGGGAATAAATCATTTTTTGTGAAGCTCCATATTTCATTTTTCATATTTAGCTCGGCTTTAATTGCAGTTTTGTCAGATCCATAGTGTTCTCAATCTGTCCGTTTGATGTCGTTGTCCTTTTCGAAAAAGTGATACATTATGCCCATCTGAGTGTATATATGAAAAATGGAAAAATTTCATACTTGATATGCACTTGTGACATATGTACCAGTACCAGATGATTGTTGTAGGGATATTTATTATTTTTTTTATAGGGTGTTTCATAATATTAATAAATGTAAAAACAAAGTAGCACGTGCAGAAGTCATGTATATTATAAGAGAATCCAGTAGAAACCTACACCAAGTCAAGTAATCCAATTCTTCTATTGCAAGATATTCACAGGAGAGCAATTTGGTTGGCACTTGAGTTTTTAAAATAGGCCTGTTCTATATTTGGTAATCATATTATGGATCAGCAAATTATAATTATGGTGGAAGAATTAAGTCTTCTAAGGGATTTGTTTCCAAATCCATGTTAGTTAAGTTGACGGACTCCATATTCTTATGGTAACTATACGGTATTATGATTCTCGATTCGATTTGGAGAAATCTCCGGGCCTGATGAGAGGCGCGATTTTGATTGTCTTTTGGCAAGGCCTTCTAAGTTATGTGTTGAGAAATATTTTTGGCGGAATCAAAAAAATTTAATCCCAGAAATTTGAGCAAATTAAATGCTAATTTGTTGCGTAAACCACAAATTTGAAGCTCTCATGGTTTTTGAGTTATTCAATTTTTCGCGAAAACCCTAAATAACTTGTAACTTTTTAAATGCATTTATGTAGTAAAACTTAAAAAAGAAAAATGCAGAAATCTGAAGTCACCATGAAAAAGATGAAACGCCCGATTTTTTAGCTCAACTATTTTTTTTTTGTTATTCAAGATTTCTCTAAAATAAGATCTGTACCGGTTTTTTTTTACAGAAATTGAAATTGAAAATTTGCTAAGCAAAAAATAATTGTGAAGCTCTCATGGGTCATTTTCTATTCCTATTTTAACTTGCTCTATAGGGCAAGTATTGGTTTCGTGTCAAAACAAAATTGATTTTAATAAAAACCAACATTACGATGATGGAGAATTCCGAAAAAGTTTTCTATCTGCCGTCCGTGCGGCTGTGCAGTGTGCGTTCATCTGTACACATTTCCACTGCCCAAATGCGTGGTCGGATTTTCTTCAAATTTGGTACAGATGGTTTTTACGTAGTTTCGAAAGTTGTTTTTTTGGTTTTTAATATCTCGTCTAGAACGAATACCTCCCATATGACAGTTTTGAGTTATTGGATTTTTCTCGGAAAAGGCTCTAATGATTTTGTTTAATATTTGTGTATGTATTGGGTTCAGCGATTGCAACATATTGCATTTAAGTTTTTCTCAAAAAACTCGTACAACGGAGAAACAGCGTTGTGGTTTTTTTGCAAAAATGTTTTTTTTATTTTGTTTGTATGTGATAATCTCTTAAACGATCTAAGCAATTTGGATTAAAACTGGTACACAGATATTTTAACAACTTCAAATATTTTATTAAATTCAAATATACAACAATACAAAAAAATAAAAAAAAATACAATTTTCTTGTAAAAACATATAATGTACTAACCTAAACAAAACCAATTTTTTTTTTAAATTTTAACATACATATATAATTGTTTATTTTTGTAAACTTTATAAATATAAGAGGATATTAACGTCTACAGCAACTTTGACCGTGCATTTTATTAATTTGGATAAATGGATAAAATTAAAAAAAAAAAAATAAGAAAAAAACACCTTTTTGATTTTTTTTTTGACAGTAATTGTCATTTTTTTTAGATTTGAACAATAAAATCAATAAAGAGGTGGTGAGTATCGATCCGGAATTACCGGGTTTGCTTGCATGCATTTATCTGACCAGATTTTTTTTACCACTGTCATTTGACAACCGGGAAGGAACACCCCGAGAGGAACCAAGTCAACGGACTTTAAATATTAAGATTTCTTTTTTTAAACATGTAAAATATAACTATATATTCATTTTAACCTAAACCACTGTACAACGTTAGGCCTCCTATGTGCCAACAGTTCTAACATTTTGCTACTGTATTATATTTTTTGTAAGTTTTTCTCAAGTCAAATTGTAAATATTATGTTCAATAAAACAAAATTGAAAATTAAATTGATGGAAACAGATTTTTTTGACAAAACAATTCGGCTGGTAAGCCGATGGTTTACGTTCGGAATTCATCAAACAGCAGCTGAATGCTGGTTATTCGCCGATTAGCACACTTACACTTTGGTAGAATTTACGAACATCATCACCCCTGCCGGCACAACTTTTAATTAGCTCGACCTCTTCACGTGTTCTCTCTTTTTCTGCTTCCTGATAAATCGGCATTCATCTCTTATTTTCATCCATCTTAGCTTCGCGACATGAAATCTTTTTAAAGCATTTGCTCTGAGTTGTGGCGTTATAGATCACGTTTCCAGACACGATGTGACCAATTTGTATGCGATTTTTTGATCACAGGACCACCATAGCACGGTGTATTTATATTTTTGCTGGGAACAAATCCTATCCGAAATTTGATCTTGGTATCTGAAGATAGACCATCACTACACGAGCCGAAAACCACATTTTGCACAAATCCACCTGGTGTCATATAGCCGCCATTTTGTTTCTAACGGTTATTTAGATTCTTTCACATAACTCATGTTTTTCACCCCAGGTTATTAAATTATGTCACAAACTTGTAGCAATTTAATTTTCCTACAAAATATGTTAAGTGTTTTTTTTCGCTAATTGTTACAGTTAAAAAGTTACAGTGGATTTTCTCAAAAACAAAGGGATTAATTGTTCTATTGGCCATAACTTTTTTTTCTGCAACTTATATTGAAAACCTTTTAATGACGATGTTGTAGACATTTTCATTATATACATTTTTTGTGTATCAATTTTTCTAATACGCACAACGGTTCTCGTTTCGTAGTGAATTATAGACTGGGGCTACAAGATTTCGTTATTTGGTGCTCGGGGGAAAAGGTATTTCGGTTTTTGGTAAAGTTTAGTACACAAACCAAAAAGCGTATTTTGCACAACTGCACCTATTTCCATATAGCCGCGATTATAACTTCCCCGTACTAACCAAGTCCCCTTGTGTATATTGAGGTGTGGGCATTGGGTGTTTGCTATGATGATGTTTCATCTCACCGCAAAATCTACCATCCTAAATCCATTGTTAAATTTTTTTTCATGCAGGCAGCTGTGGCTGTGTTTTCACACTATTGATCCATTAACGATCGAACTATTGACGTCGTACCGCAGGCTTCCTTGGTTAAATCATCCCTCTCTTCGTGGAGGTGTTACGTACAGATCCGAAATTTGTTGTCCTTGCTTCGTTTGCTGGAGTCTTCAAAAACTAGAATCGTCTGGATAGATAGGGCTTGTTGGTGATTGGGAACAAATAGTTTTTCCGTGGCAGGAAATCTACCCCGATGCAAAACCCTTTTCCTGAAGGACCAGACTCTTAGTTTTTAGTTAGCTTCAAGATTGGAGATTCGGTTAAAACTGCTCTCTATAGGCCTGGGCTCGCAATATGTTTTAGTAATCGGTTTAAGGTGTTCACTTAGTAGCTCAACCTGGCTGGAACTATTTTTAAACGTCACTGGAGAATTCTTACGTCACGCCGCCTTGAAAGGAGAAGTAAAGTAGTTGAAAAAGTTTTCAATTTTCTAAATACTGTACCTATTTCAATACTTATTGGACCTATAGAGCTGCAGTTTTATTTAAATTTTGTCAACTTTACTTGGTGCCTGTTGACTTTTCTAGAAAATGTAAAAAATCCGGAAATTTCGAAGTAATTCCAGGTTTTACGAAGATGCAAACTGTGTTTTTGCACTTATAGTAACTATTGTGCCTACATTCCAAGCAGTAGCAATGATGGGGCTATTGTGCTAATTTCGCCCGTTTGTAGCGTTTAAAAAAACATGTCAGATGTTACTCAATGGGAGCTACTGTATGCAAGGTTTATAGAAACATTATATAAATTCAATGCTGAAATTATTATTATTCATATTGGAAAATAGAAAATAAAATAAAGGGCTTCTGAAACCTAACAAAACTGTTTAATTATTCAATCTCATTTATTAATATTATCCCAATATTTATATAATATTTCTGATCTATTATAAAATGATTAAATGTACTTATAATTAAATAATAAATTGCGTTTTATCAAATATATTCAAATTCCAATGATATTTTAGATGCATTTTAAATACCACACTCATTTATTATGAGAGTGACCATTGTTTAATTGATACTCTCCGGACTCCGGAGGTAATGATTACCGGATGCTAAGCTTATTTTTTTTTTGTGTAACCTCGCAACATTTTCAAACAATGAGATAATTTTGTAATGAAATTATGGCCGGAAATTAAATACTCTTGTGCATAAACAAATTTTCGGAATGTGCAAATACAGTGAGGCAAGCCGAAATGTGGTAAATAAATGTGATTACACAGGCTGAGCTGAGCTGAGTAGTACGATGTATACCATGTACTGTACGTCTGTCTGTCGAAAATGTAGGTTTCGTATTCCCTTTTTTGTGTGTTTTTTTTTTTAATCAGCCCAGGAACAGGAAGGCACTGGAAAAGTATGTATTCACATTCAGTCAGAGTCATAGTGTCAGTTATTTTATCCACGTTAAAAGCATCTCATCCTACAGGAGAGATGTTTGATCGATCGGCAACAACGGTGTGCTGTTATTACGGCAACCAATGAAAATGGAACCTAATTGAAATCGAATTTCGTGTTGGTGGGGCGGTCGCTTTGAGTTGGAAATAGTTGTTAAATCGGCTCACATTTTATTTTCCTGTGGTTTTCGTCGGGGAAAAAAAAATATGATTCAAAGTTGATAATGATGATGGATATGAATAATTTATTATACCATCGAAGCAAACTGAGACATTTAACAAGGCGTCAATTAAGTAATCTAAGTAGATATAGATCTACTTTAATACTTGTTGATATGATTAACATTGATAACTTTTATACTGTTAGAGTGCTCGTAAGAATGCTGCATTGCAGTTTTTGGAACACAAATAGGTGTGTTTTTTTGGAAAAGCTGTCAGAGGCATCTAACGCGTATTAAGGAAACAACATCGAACAGTCGATAAAAGAAAAAGTTGAATCCATCCACCAACAGATTTTAAAAATCTCATTTTAAAAATCTCAAAAACCTGTTGGCAATAGGATTTAACTTTTCCTTTTATCGACAGTGCGATGATAAATTGTGTAATACGTTTAAGATGCTTCTCTACTGCAGATAGCTTTGCTAAAAAAAACACACCTATTATTTAAATTTAGGATATTAGGTGTTTAGGAGTCAAATTATTTACCCAGATAAGCGAAAGAGATTCTGATCAAACAGCACGCTTTAACTTATTATTATATATCAGATAGATAAATAACTCTCCATTGAGTAATAGTCCGTCAAGGAGAGACTTCCGGCAAATACTACAAAGAAAGTTACTGGTACGCTATCAAAATGCCAATAAATCTAGTCCTCAATTCTCAAACTTCAATAAACAAGGGAACTTTGTGGTCTCAAGTAAAGCGGACCATACCATTAACAAAGTTGATTATGTTCCGATTAACGGCAGGCGTTATTTTCTTGGATGATTGAAAGCTCCGAAGAGCCAATATGTATAAAATCGGATAAGATCCCCATCCCATGTAGATATATGTATGTATAGAGCGGCGGTGTCTGAAACAGAAACCGGTGTGCCTATACATGGCACACATTTCAGTAGGACCGACACCGGTGTGTGTCGTGTGTATGGGCCGCTTAACGGGCTATGTCTACGAGGGTGGAGACATAGCTGTGCCCTAATTGTCCAAGAAACAATCTACTGTGACTCATGCCACAACAAAATCCCTCAAAGATCTTCGATTGACTTTACCTTAGAGTGCATCTACAGGGCTAGAACGAATCAATTTAATATCACTCGTTCTCCTTTTGTACAACCATTTTATATTCAAACCCCGTTTAATAAATTCATTCTTGTTTTTGGTACATAAAAGAAAACGTCTTTCAAAGCGAGTTCAGGTTTCCTGAGATCTCAGAAATTTTTCTTGACAGAAGCTAAAAAACGAATCCAAAATTATTTTTTGCTCAGTTTTTGACAGCAAATTTTTTGAGGAATCCTGTTCAGGTTGTTGAGATTACTGAGGGCTCAGAGATATCAAAAACGTGAACTGACTAATTTAAAAGATCCGGAATTTTAATTTTTATTCTACAGTTTCTATTAGATCCTTCATGGCTGTTTTTGATATAGTGTCATACTGAATAGCTGTAGCTGCTGATTGGCCTTAGCTGAGAGCTGACCCTTGTATAGTAAGAGTTTTGTTGGCTTTGATTTGGTGACTCTATCAACATAATTTGAAAGAAATGCATCTTTGATTCGATATTCAAAAAATTCAAACTGCACAACAACCATTGCCTAACAGGGCTCAGACTGATTACCTTCGCTTCGGTGGCACGAACATTTCATCATAGCAAGCAATCGATACAGGTACACAAGGGGAAGGCTGAAATTCTTTCATGTTCATTTTTTGTAGAATAAAGGAACAAAAAAAATTCACGAAAACCAAGTCAAAGTGGTTGGAAAGTTTAGTATGTTAGTATGTTTCACAGATTAAAATTGTTCTAAGGCACTTATTCCAACTAATTGTAACCGGAAGTAGACAGATAAAGTAATTTCCAGTAATCTTTGTTGTTGTAAGATTTGTCTACGTAATATTTTAACTGACTCAACTACGAAGTCTCAACGATATCGTTTTGGCGATTGCTGTCCTATTTTGTCTCTTCACATTAGTCCATTAACATTAGTAAAACATATCTGCAAAATTTGCTAAGGCGAATTTTATTGTTTGAAGATTCTAAAACCACAAAATTCGAACAAAAAACCCTGTGCATCATCCGCCATTTTGAAAAAGGCTTTAAAAATGTTTTTTTGGGTTTCTTGGAGATTGGTCTCAGACAATTTATTTTTATTTACTTTTATAGGAAACAAAATTTTATAACTTCTAAAAAGCTGTTTTCGGAAAACAGCCAAATTTCCGGAGGTAAAAAGGGCTCCGAATTTAAAACACTCTTAATATATTTTATAGAACATAAAAAGTGTTTTTGGTGGTTTTCGGTTCGGATGGACATTGCTCAAGATAAAACTTTAAAATCCCAATTTTAACTAAAAAATGACAGTTTTTCGACAATAACTTTTTATTAGAAGAATCTGTCAACAAATTTCTTGAGACAAAAACAAAAAAAATTGCTCTACGACCAATAACGGCGAAGAAAATCATAAAAACACTTTTTTTTTTAAATGGCGAACGACGCAAAGGATTTTTTTTGTTCGAGTTTTGTGGTTTTAGAATCCCCAAGAGATACTCTTTAAAATAAAACAATAACATTCTTCCTAGAAATTTTTATATTTCCGTCTTTTTTTGGATAATTTTTTTCATTTTGATAGATTTTTTCTTCTTTTTTTTTTATTTTTTTTTTTTGTGGAAAAAATTACAAAAATTGGTTTACAAATAAAAGCTTTGTCCATTTTGGCGTTTTCCGATAAATAGACGTATTCTAAATAAATTCGCACTGAAGTGTGAGTAATCTAGAGCGGGGGGAAGGGGGCGGTGGGGAGTGGATTTACAAAAATAAAAATAAAAACAATTTATATTATTTATAATTTTGCTCTCTCTATTTATTCTTAAATATTACTATCACACTTTGCATTTATATTTTGTACTCATAATAATATAAAATTTAATATCCGGCAAAGTAACTACCTATACGTTTGCTGTGTGTTAAAAATTCCTTTTAATCTGTTTATGCTTCAACATTTATTTCTACTGGGACTGTGACATCAGTTATCCTTGTGATTGATTTATGCTAGAATACGTTAATCTCTTTTCACGACATACCATTATTCAAAGTTTTGTGTTTGTCCGAAAAGCCTTTTCTATTGGTTTTTCGCCCCCATCTGGTTTCTCATAATAAACACAGTTAAATCCTCAAAAAAAAAATTCGTTTGCGTATTTATTTTTATTTTTTAATCTAACTGAAATAGCGAATTTGGTGTTCCTGGAAATGGTATGTTTTAATTCCACTAGGGAGAAAAAAACTAGATCAGTATGTTCAGAAACTGAAAAAACATTTTTTTTTTTTTTTTTCATACAAAAATAATACAGCATACAATAAAGAAACAAAAAACGTATAGAAACATTGAGTTTTCAAGTGCTGCAAATACCTATGTTTCGATTGGTTATATTTTTTTTCTTTCAAATACCTACCTATCCGAAGCCGTTTCCAAACTCACAACCATCAAATGCTTCTGACTAAGCACTTTTAATCCAAATTTATATTGTTGCTGGTAGATGGAATTTCAGTGTTATTTTTTTTCAGAATTGTAAAAGGTAAAAATAAAACATATATGTAAAAAGATGTAGGTACTGAAGTAGTTCTGAACAAAGAATATGTATGCACAAAGGTTTAAATTATAAAAAAAAAAATCTTAGTCGAAAATTCAAGTGTTGTGAACCTGGTTTGTCAAAATTCTAAAAGCTAATAAGTTAATACTTACAAGGTATAGTTAAATGCACGGTTGAAAATGTTGGCTTACTTTTTAATACATCCTTTTTATTACAGCCGTATGCAATACAGTAAATATTACTTTTTAATATTCTGTAAATGTTAGAAGTTTTTTTAAAACTATTTTCTATTACATTCTAATAATTTTGTAATTAAATTGATATTTTCAATACGAAAAAGATTAGAATGTAATCCAAAGGATTAAAATGTAATCAAAAGAATTAAAATTTAATACTTTAATATTACACTTCAATGCAAGGAAATTAAATTTTAATCAAACTGTATTAAAAGAGCAGACAAGAAGTAGACGATAACAGAAGCCATTTTTAAAAATGTCTTATGTATGGTTTTCGGTACCTCTTACCTGATTAAATTTGAATAACAAATGATCTAAATTTGCACTATTTTAAAGGCGCTTTGGTTTTTTTCGAAGTACAATGTATGAATTACTTATAAAATTTAATTTGACTTCACATAATTTGCGAAAAAACATTTTGTATTAACTCAAAAATTTTAATATTTGTCATGTATTGAATTTCAATACATTTCTGGTGTGGACCTATATGCAACACAACAAATTTTAAAAAGTACCCCAAAATGTTTAACCGTATTCAGAAACATGTTGAAGTGGAATATTCTGTAGTTATTTTTTTAGCCATTTTGGTAGTTAAAAACCTCAGAAATAGAGTCAATTGAATGCACCAATATGACCAATATGAAACTGAATAGAAACAAAATTTCCGTATTGACAAGGTGCCTCACTAATAAGTCATTGATGAGTCCAAGTGAGCACCACCTGGACGAAACGCCAATTTTTATATGGACTAAAGGCCGTCAAAAAAGCTATATTAAATCAAAAATACACGTTTATGTTTTTAGCTATTTTTTAATTTCTTTAGGGAGGGGGTTTTGAAGTTCGAAAAATTATGTTTGTGTACCCTTTGAACGGCTGTTACTAGATGGTTTTAGGTTCGATTAACGCAAGCAATAGATATATCGGTGAAAAAAGTTAAAGTATTCAAAAAGTAGAATTACCGTTATTGATATAAATACATATATGCTATCATCGAAATTCGTCATTGAAACATATCAGTGTCAGTGAACAATTCAAAAACCTAATCTAGAAGGCATTTGAGGTTAGAGTTGATCATTGAAAGCAAAACTGACAGGTAAGAACAGAAAGAGAACTGAACACATCAGTAAAACGATTGTGTTCCAAATTCTCGAGATATCTCTAGAGCGCTTCTTTGGGATAATAAATAATTGTCATTTTCTTGTTCAGCGACATAAAATTAATCTAAAAAAAAAAATTGTGCCGGTACTCGCTATTAGTTTGCAAATTAGTTGTATTAGGGTGGTATGTTTACATTTACTGAACTTAAAATCTTAAATATTCAGGAAAGCAACAACTTAGAAATTGAAATTTGGACTAAAAAAATACATGAGTGTGAATTTAGCGAAGCAACTATCGCAAATCAAAATGGAATAAGTTTGTTGTTAGTTTGTTGCTATTTAGTTACGGCAATTTGTTTTTTTTTGCTCTTGAATTTACAGTTTTGTATAGGGTGCTTCGCTAAGTTCACGTGAAATTAGCGTAAATTCAAGATAACTCAAGAGCTAAAGGAGCAAAAATATTACCGTAACTACTAAGCAACAAAATACCAACCACATTTTAATCTGATACAGGGGGGGGGGGGGGGGGGCGCTTCGCTAAGTTCAGATGAAATTAGCGAAAATTCAGAACAACTCAAGAACTAAAGGAGCTAAAAAATTAAAATTGCAGCAACTAATTAGCAATAAATTGGCAACAAAATACTGTGATGTGCTTTTTCTTCTCCAGCCGAAGTTACGCTCGTCGGATCGCCAGGGTCCTTCCTAAAGAAAAACACTAAACTTCAGTTTAAAAAGGTCTTATGAACCTTTATAACTAAAATCTTTATTTCACACTCTTATAACTAATATAATGTTATTCAATTCACTTTGTATTATTTTAATGTTGTACTTCGCTACTGAACTTAGCGAAGCACCCCATAGGACCTTAAATGCAAAAGCAAACAAATCAAAATGGCCGTAAACTAATATTAGCAAAATAACAAACTAATTCCATTTGATTGGCGAAAGTTTCTTCGCTAAGTTCACACTCATAAAAAATTACGTTGTGATTTCTTCAATTCAGTTTGTTAACGAGTTGATTAAAAATATTCAAAAATTGCAAAATGTACACTGAAAAAAAAAAAAAATTATTTTCGATTTTTAGGTGGTGGCTGTTCTGAAAAATTGTATTTTGTTTAAAATTTTAACCTGTGGGTTAGTTAACGACAAATTATATTACGCTATCCTATAGATATTCTTGGGCAAACAAGCTACAAATTAGAATTAATAATTTTTACACAGAAAACAAAAATCCTATTTCTCTTGATCTTTGAGGTAAAAAAATATTCCCTAGGAACATTGAAAATAAAGGTGGACCAACAAAAAATAACATTGGTCTATCCTGGGATATCCTTGGGCAAATGAACAATATCGCCAAACCAATGATTCTTTACACTGAAAGAAATACTGGTGAAAAAATTTTTGTCGTACCTACAGTTTCGAATTTACACTGACAAAAAAATCTTAATTTTAATGTTTCCTGAATTAGAAAAAGTTTGTCCTCACCCAACTTCTGAACCAAGGGTGGGCTGATAAAAATAAATTGTGGGATAGCCTTGACAAAGGAACCCTAATGTGAAATCATTGATTTTTCATCATCATCATCATCATCGGCTCGACAGCCGGGGTCCGGTCCTGGCCTCTTTCAACAAGTCTCTCCACCTATCCCGGTCTCGAGCCGACGCCATCCAGTTGCGCACCCCAAGGCTTCGGGCGTCCTGGTCTACGCCATCTCTCCAGCGCAAGCATGGTCTACCACGCTGCCGTCTAGCATAGAATGTACCACAAAAGACTTTCCGAGCAGGTTCCTCTTCCCTCATACGAGCTAGGTGCCCTGCCCACCGGAGTCTACCGAGCTTAATTTTTGTCACTATGTCTGCTTCAAGGTAGATTGCGTACAACTCTACAACTGATTGTACCGTCTCCGGAATCGTCTTTCCTCACATATGGGGGCCAACAATTCTCCGTAAGACTTTTCTCTCGAACGCGGCTAAGAGGTCGCAGTGCCTTTTGCTTAGCACCCAAGTCTCGGATCCATACATGAGTACTGGCAGGTACATGGTCCTGTACAGCAGCAGTTTTGAAGTTATGGTTAGATTTCTGGATTTGAATAGCTTTGACAGACTGATTTTTACACTGACAAAAAATACTGTGATTTTTTAGATGAATAAAATATTTTCCGTTATAACTTTTTAAGCCAAAAAAATTATGTCTTAAGAAATATCAAAATTTTTAACATTTTACAATACTGGTTTGGTTCTTATCCCCGCATTCCGTTGATGATGTATCTTCACATATTTGAAAAAGCTTTCAAACCAATACTTTAAGATTTGTAGAAAAGAAGATGAGATAAAAAGGTAACTAACATTTCTGATGGATTAAATTATAAACAAAACAAAATCATTCAACATAATACACAAACACTATTTTTCTAGAAAACAGAAACCATTTCCTAACCTTACATATTGTTAAAATGTGTTACATCAGAGGTTTTTCTTCTTTCTTAGACTGCCCCAAGTAAAATATACACACTTCACACCTACCTTCTACTGTTCATCAATCTGCGCAAACAATTATTTTCGCATTTCCGCATTTCCCAGAATAACATAACCTTAATGATTCTAACATATTGTTAAAACAAGCCCTCACACCTATTCGACCAACTTACGCAGTAAACTTCAACAACTTCCTGCCATATGAGTACCATCTTTCAGCAAATCTAAACGCTTATTTAAGTAGGAACATAAGAATAAAATGAACACATTCTAGGTAAGTAGTTATCCTGAAGAAAACAGGACAACAACAAAAAATCCTGATCCTGGAATGGGAAGAACGAACAAATGCCAGTCGCACATTTAACTTTCATTTCACACTTGTTTCTTTCTATTTTTTCTTAACTTTTTCTTATATTTTATTTCGGTTTGTGTCCTTAGTCCTGTTTTTTTTCAAGATTCGAGGAATCATCTGCTTGTGATGCCTGGCAGGGGTAACAACGTTTTTACTGTTGGTTCTCAAGCTGGTAAGAGTGAAAAAAAAAAAAAACAAAATACATATAGAAAAATAAAGTAAAAACCTCTGACATTGTAGTCAACGAAGCTGCCAGAAGAGAAATCGACAACAACTGGTGCCAATAACGTGCTGCCAGGATAATCGCATGCTTAGGGCAGGGAAGGCAGAGAATCCCTTTATAAATGATTTATTCTTATTGTGCACGTAAAACTTAACAGACTGCTTTTTTCTAGTAGAACCTCAAGATTTTTTTTCATTTTTTTTTGTTCTGTAAACGTGGAACGTGTGGAAGGAGTAGGTATAAGGAGTGAATGGTTAGTGAGTTATGCCAACTCGTTTAGTCAAATAACTTTGTTACCATTCCGGTCCCAACTCTAAATCAAACAAACATTCTAGAGACGATTACTTTTGGTCCCAAATGGCAATCGTATAAGATTTCATGATATATGTATTTATGTGCTTTTTCCAAGCATCTTCTAAAAAGAAGAAAAAGTACAAAGATTCTTCATCGAAATATTATAATATCGAAGGTTTCGAAATAATAGGAATTCATTTGAGTGATAAACTAAATTTATGAGATTTCAGAACCAAAATATATTGATAGAACACTCTGCACACTGCAACATCCACCATTGTATATGATTTTATCACCTTTGATTGAGTTGAACCAATGAATGCTCCGCTTCTCTTCCAACTTCTAAGGCTGTTGTCTATCCATTAAGGTGGAGCGTTTTTGGACTTTTCTTTCAAATTACTACAACTCATGGTTTATGAACATAATGGATTTCTGAACATGTTCTGATCATTTTTTTTTATTCGCCTGCGGGAAAAAAATCGGGAAGCGACCGAAGGAAGAATGATTTTCACGAAAAGTGCCATTTTTCGAGTTCAGAAAACCCCATTTAAAATTACTTTATGCATTTTAATTCGCTCCGTGCAACTTATGGTTTGTGCTTATTGGTATCCTGAACAAATTTTGATCATTTATTTTGAGTCACTTTTGCAGAAAAAAAACATATTGCACGACTGTATCGCACTTACTTGCTCTTATAGATAAAGTTACTATATATGCTAAGCCTTTTTAATTAAAAATTTGTAAATGCACTTTTAGAAAAAGGTTAAAAATGCATAAAATTCTATATTCAAAGGACTAAAACAGCTTCTAAAATGAATTTGACCTCAAAACGAAGTATGCAATTTGATTTCTTCTGTCATGATACATTTTAAGAAAAAAATTTGAAAATCATTAAAGTCGTTTTAAAAATAAAATGCAGGACTGGGTCAAACGATCTTGCTCTAAGGGTCAAAGTTGCTGTGGACGTTAAAGCTGGTTATATAAAGTTTTTAAAAATAAATAATTTTATAAGAAATACAAAATAACAAAAAAAAATTCATTACTAAAATGACATAAACAACCCCTTAAATTGTTTTGAACTTCAAACTAAGTATGCCATTTGATTTGAACAAACAAGATAAATTTTTAGAAAAAAATTTGAAAATCGTTAGAGCCGTTCTTAAAAAAAAACTAATTTTTTATATATAAAAATTCACAAAGCCTGTTAAAAAGTAAAGTTAGTATGCCATTTTTAAGATAATATTAGTGCACATCTAAAACCAAAATTTCAAAAAAATACAGCGACCCGTTTTCGAAAAATTGATTAAAAAAAAAAAATTTTGAAAGATTTTTAAAAATTCAAAAATTATTTTTTTTAAGTTTTTTTTATCAAATAATTTTTTAATTTAAAATTGTTAAGGAAGGAAGGTATAAAAAAAATTTATCAAAATTGGTTCAGTCGTTTAAGTGAATGTCAAAATTGAAGAAAACGGTAGTATGGGAGGTACCGTAAGTAGAATTTTTACAAACATTTCTTTCATTTAAAAAGTATGACCCTGCTAACAAAGCAGACACAAAAATTTTAATCAACATCGTTAGAGTCGTTTTTGAAAAAAGTTAACTTTTCCTTAATGGTTATATGGCAGGTACCTACCGTTAGTTTTAGTCCTAAAAAAAATATATAAATTTTGCAAGGACTTAAAAAAAAAATTGGTAAACCATTTTTAAGATATTATTTATTAACATCTAAAAACTAAATTTTGAATATGACGGTGTTGTAGCAAATGAGCGATATGTACGTGCAATACCATTCACTTAAAGCATGAGTACAATTTGAATAACAAGCTCTTTTACTTGGAACTTCATACTTTTTTAGTACAAGAATAATAATTCTTCCAAAAAAGGAATTAATTACATTAGTATTTGAAATTTGTACTTAATTATTATTCAGTTCCTTTTTTAATTCCTTAAGTAATTATTAATACTTATAACTTTTTGTTTTCCTGCAATTCTACTGCGCTTACAGAAAAATTCAAAGGTACTTAAACTAATTAATAAGGAAATGAAAAAGGACTGAACAATAGTTAAGTATAGATTTTACATAGGAACTAATGTAATTCATTCCTGATTTATAAGTACTTTTTTTTTGAAGTTTTAAGTACAAGTAGGTACTAGTAAACTAAAGAATTGATTTTCTTGTACTAAAATACTAAAAAAGTTTGAAGTTCCAATTCAAAGTAAGTATGTACTTGTAATTGTACTCATGTTTTAAGTTGACAGTATTGCACGTATGTAAAACAATAATTGTTAATATTATGTCTAAAAATAGGAATATAGTTATTATCCTGGTAGGCCTAACGATTGATTTCAATACAATGTAATACTGCAGATTTGAAAGATCCACTCATTGTAGGTATATTTTCTTGATATTGAAAAATCAGATTTTGTTTTGAAAAAAAGTGCATTCTTCGTAAAATTCTTGTTGTTTTTTTCTCCAAAGGTGACTCAAAATAAATGATCAGAATTTGTTCAAGAACCATTAAGCACAAACCATGAGTTGCACGGAGTGAATTAAAAAGAACAAAGTATTTTTAAATGGGTTTTTCTGAACTTTGGTCGCTTCCCGACTTTTTTCCCACATGCGTATCATAACCTAAAAAAAACAGGCATTTGATTGTGTTTGCCGTCTACGACTTCCCTGTGCCTTCCCTTAATTGTAGAGATCTTCAAACTCCATACATCCATTATTATTTATCTAAGTGCTAGTGGAAAACAAAAAATAAATTCCACAACATAGATTGCTGAGATTTTTTCGGTTTTACGAGAAAAAAGCAACCACTTCCACCAAGAAAATCAAATTTTCAAAATCAAATCAAACTAACTGGAATTTCATAACATCATCATCATACATAATACAAACAACACCCACTCAGTTTTTTGTTCCCAACTGCAAATCCAATAAACTTTTATCTACTTTATTAACATTTTTTCTGTCCGCTCCTGTTAAGGTAAATCCAAATCAAGGAAATGTTTTCAAAGTTTCTTTGTCTAGCATTGGAATAGGTACGAGGTACGACCACTGTATGAATTCAGAGTAAGGTCGTTTTTTTCCATTTCCCTCGCAGAGGGTGGTAGTTCATATTCGTAAAAGGAAGCATATAAGAAGAATGTCTTTCTAAAATTGAACGAAAATCTTCATCCTAACAGAAAATATATAGGAAAATGAAAAAAAAGGAAATTTCCTAAAACAAATTAATTAGATTTGAGTAGAGGTTGATTCAACTTTGGGTGTACTATGATGATGAAAATCACATTTTTGTTATCATCATTCATTTAATATTTGACATTTCCTTTTTCCAACGCCTTTGGGGGAATGCGCAAATTCCTCGACAACATCCTTTGTATGTTATTTCCTCTTTATTTATTTATTTTCTTATATTTTTTTTGTTTTGTTTTGTGTCATGATAATAATGCCTGTTCTGTCTTTTATACAAATGAAAATGAATAAAAGAAGTCCAAGAGAAGCGAAAACAGAAGGTTAAGCTTATTTTACCTGGATGGATGGATTTTAATATCTGAAGGTCCTCGGAAGATAAACAAAATGATTAGTCTAGCATAGGATTGATGGGTGACATCTGTGCGATATGCTAGGATCCAAGAGTGATGGATATGTTTGATACAAATGTTTTCAACTTATGTGCATTAATTAATAGGTTTAGATATGCGTGAAGACTTTATCATGTTTTGTGATAGAAGACATACCCATACGATTAGTTCTTCATTTGTCTTCGTTTGTGTTTTACATCAAGTCATGCGGAAATCATAATCTTAAAGTAAAGGTATAAAGAGAATTTACTTGCTTTGAAAGGACCTTAGGGGAACTTCTTAAAGATTTAAAGGAGGACTTGTGGTGGGAGTATTAGTTCAACAAAATAAGATTAAAGATCAAGTCCACATAATTCCACATTCGTATGATTGCATTAAATCTAGAAATCACTGTTCTCAGTTTAAAAACTTAGGAAAAGAGTTTTTGTTTAAATTTCGTACTTTTTCGCTTTTTGCTTAATATAGCTCAATGTCCCTAGATTCCAGTAAAGTATTTTGAGGCAATTACAACCTAAAATACCGAAGGAAGTAGTCTTTGCGAAGGTGTATATTTGAGCCAGAGGTGTCGAGTTTGACAATCGTGAGCCCAAGAGGTTTGTTCTCTCAGGGGTCTTCTGAAATAATTTCCGCAGAAGCTGCATGGAGGAAGAGGAAAGCATCCCACACGTTTTTGGTTGTCCTTTACTTTCTCAAAGACGGAAATTATACTTAGGAACATTCCTTCACTTAGGCAATGCCATTAACTACACTTAGGAACATCTTTCTTCTACATCCAGTAGAGATATTGAAAGTTTTCGTGTTTCCCTATCGGTTGTCCTGAAATATATTGTCTTGAACAGATTTCTTACTTTTGCTGTGGTAATTTACAAGCCTATGATTTCTACATCTCCCTCTATCCTTGTTGAAGGAGATCCATGATCCTGTGGAAGGGAAATTATAAGTGTTGTAGGCGTTGTTCAAGTAATTTAGTTGCGATGGCAAAAGTCGGAGTCCATTGAGTGGCTCCGATACTCAAACCCACCCCCCCCCCAAAACTTTTTTCTAGATACGCCACTGTTTGCAGCATTGCCTGATAGGCCTCGTTCTTGGCTGCATGCACCAGCCGGCATTCTTCTTCAAACCAAGAATTTTTTATGTGGTCGCCTAGTGAAACCCACATCCTAATCTGTGCTTAGTGCTGGGCTGGTGTCTGGCTGACCGAAATATTTAGAGAAACGCGGTCAGCAAAGACCACTACTACCAAGTAGTGGTCTGAGTCAACGTTTGCTCCTCGGAATGTTCGGACATCCTAGATACTGGAAGTATGTCTGGCATCAATCGCGATGTGATATATTTGGTTATTTGGCTATTTGGTTTATTTGGAGGTCGTTAAACTTTTCAATGATTGGGGCACCCTTCTGTTCGTGGGGGTGTGTACTCAGATTAGCGTCACGTTCTGGAATTTCACCTTGATGCGGATTGTGACCTGATGCTCGTTTACCGCTTTAAAGACTTCTTGCATTAGTCCTGGCATTATCACAAAACCGCTCCCAAACAGCCGCTCACCCTGCTCCTTGAATCACTTCCCATGGTAGATGTCACACGATTTTACCAGTCGCATGCCGAGGCATGTTGTTGTTTCGGAACAAGCTTTTTTTCCGTGGTAGGAAAGTTGTCCTGACGCACATTCCCATTCCCTGGAGGACCACTCTTAGTTATCTCCAATAAGAGTAAAGAGCCAGATAAAAACCACTTCTTATCGACCTGCGCTCCGAATGTGTCGTAGGAGCTACCGTTGATTCCATCGAGAGAAGTCTTTCGCTACCGTCTTATCTGTTGGGGTGTCTTGGTGGGAATACTCCTTTGTTGGGAAAGGGGGGGGGGGTGGTAAATTCGTAGCGACATCCTATTCCTACTTCGACCTGTCAACCAGGGGTGGTGCTTCTGCAGTAACAAGTTCCTTCCCCATGAAAAGCCTAACCCCATGGAGGGGTGTCCAATAACATGTGTGACTCCATTTTTGTATGCTTACGTTGGTATTTACATCTCTCACTAACATCCGTCACCTGTTAACATCCAGTTATATAAAAAAAAATCTTTTTCGTCATCAGAAAAGAGATTCGTTAGGCGAAACACTCGGGGTAGGTACACCAGTCCCAAGCCTTGCTTAAAGAATCCTCTTCCTTCAGACTCTCACAATACCAGCATATTGATATTAGTAATTAGCAGGCCAAAGCTCGAATCTCGGATACTTCCATGTGTTTAAAAAAAATGTAAACAAGTTCTTAAGATTCTTTCTGTTTTCTTTTTTGTTTTTCTAAAAAATGTAATTGCCATCCTTAACTCCAACATTCCACCACCATCAGTCATTATTGTCTCAATCAAAATATAAACGAACAACTAATCTGCAATCAAAACAATTTTTCAATAACTCACTCCCACAACTGAGCACAGAGCACGGTTTTTTGTAACAGGCAACGACGACGAAGGTGCTACGGAAATAAAAGAAAGTATCTAAAATTGCTTCCAATTAACACGTCTGTCACGGACTTTCAGCAAAAGTAATGAATCGGCTAGAAAGTTCACCTGGTCCCCAATTAAAAAAGCAATTTGTCAATTTAATATCATTACTTTGTCCTGTCATAAATACATACTACATCCATACATATTTGTGAGAAACATAAAGAAAAAAAAAAAAATATTGGAAGAATTCAATCCCCTATTGAACGTTCTCTAACACATGAGTCCCAAAAAAATGATTTTTTTCTGAATTATGCGTAGCAATTTTTTTGCGAAATTTTTTGACCTACTAGCTAGGTAGTGGGAAACGTGGCGTGGAAACATATTGCTTCCTTCGTTTATAAGCAATTTCCGCTTCTCGGCACGACAGCCATAAAGATTCAGCGATGATGGTTGGGAGAAAAGTGTTTACACATGTGAGTGGAATGGAAGGATATGAATGGGACGTAGCAGGACCCCTTCTGTTTAACGTCCGCCTTAGCCAACGACAACGGTGAAAACGTCGGCGTCGTCGTTTCAATACTTTTCTCCTCTCATGGACCAATGAATCGATGATAGGGGGAGGTGGGATACGGTTTAGAGGTGTAATTTGAGTGTACAAGGGATTATTTATTTTTAGTTTTTAATTTCCGCTCAATGAAAAGTTATGATGAGAAAGATTTTTACTGTATGATACGCGAGATACAGATCCACAATGTGTGTATGAGGTTCACTATATCATACCAAGCAGAAACTTTACCTTAAACTTTTATGAAAGTAAGAAATTAATTTTAATTGTTGCTATTTCTTGTTACTATAAATGTCATACAGGGTTTGCTTGATTTTTTGAGAGAGCATTTTACTGATTAAATATACCTACTACTAGCCCAAAGGCTGTGGTGATTCTTCATTTGATAATAAATTAGTGAACAGTCTAACATTATTTTGCAAATTAATAGTGAATCACAGGAAGACAAACCCCCTTATTTATAAACGCAATATAGTGACTGAATAGAGCTACGATGCCTCTTAACACGAGAATGTTTTTTATAAAACTTATCTAACGTTTATAAACGCTTATTAATGCTTATTAATAAATGCTTATTCATATAATTGGAAATAACTCCAATTTTTCTTATTCCTTTTCCTGCCATGTTTGAAAGGCTATTGTTTTCATTATTAGTGGGAGAATACAGTTCTATGTAGTTTGTTTTCTTCACTTTATTTTCGTTTGTGGCTCTGAGAGACAAGGGAAGTTCGTTAACGTTACTTGAGCAGAAAATCGCTTATTTTTTTTATTTATAATTAAGCACACTGTGAGTATATTTTTGTAGATACAATTATGAAACTCACCAGATTTATAGTTCATGAGCTGAAGAAAGTACGTTAAAGTACGTTAATTTCGTGTTTTATACATATTTCAAATTTAATTTTTAAAAAAAGTATAGCAACCCTAGAACTAGAGTTGCGAGAGAAATTTGTGAAGATTGTTCTTACCCTACCGAAGTCACCATCATAAGGGGGGTTCAAATTGACTAACTTACCGGAAGATCAACTATTAAACTACCAGATCGACCTCGATTTTGATTATGTGCTTTTCAAAAAAAATTGATATTTTTGTGGCCGGACCTATCCGACATGTTAGCGGAGGAAAGAAAATGGCAATCGCTAAATGCGACACATAATTCTGGAAAGAATTCTTCGAAATATACAAAGGTCTGCCTGAAATTTGGAAAATCAAGACAGAAGATAACAAAATAAAAACTTAAGAAACCCAGCGTATGAAAATGTACTAATAATACAGTCGAGCAAGGAGAAAAAAGCGAAGCAGAAAATTAAACAATCTTTAACTTTGTTTTTGTTCTTAAATGTATTTTCCACAATTCTTCTGGGCCGTGAAACCCAGTAATTATAATTCATCTGCTCTTTTGTGAGACCAGTGTGGCTGAAGAACTTCATAAAATTTTCTTTTAGCGGAAAAGCGTCATCCGCAACAGAAACATTATGACATTTTTTTGACTTTTACTTGGTTTCCGTAGGTTTAGTTTGTCATTTTCGTGGTAGTCAAAATTTAGTGTTGAAATAGACATCTCCATCAGACAGTCTCCCATTTGTCCCGGCTTCAACCATCGTAAATTCAAAATCTGCATTTACGAGTGCCATTAAGAAAATGCTGTATGTTTTTATTATGCTTCTTCGGTTTTATTATATTAAGAGATGCTTCTAATCCTCTTGAACTGGAGAAAAATATTTAATTGAATATTGAAAAGAGTTTTTTGTTTTGCTAACTGGACTTAATTGCAGTTTTTTGAAACATTTTCGATTATCGAAAAATGCATTTGTTCAATTACTATCGGAAATAGAAGGAAAATCTAAGTCAAACAAAAGAAAAACGGGAATCCTCAATATTGTAAAGCTAGCCCCCGCACTAAGATTCTGTGCTCATGGATCCTACCAACTAAGTGTTGAGAATGAATACTGGCTCGGCCTCGCCCAGTCTACAGTTTCTCCCGTACTAAAGGAAGTGCTTAATGTTCGCCATTCGAAACCGAATTCTTATGTCGATGATGAATTCAAACAAACTAAAACTTATCTTATGTTTTTATTGCTTACAACGTAATGACACTTTAAGGAAGCGTCGCCAAAATTTTTGAGTTAAAATTTTAAACCAAGGATTAATTACGTTTGTTCAACTGGCTCTAAGAATAATAAAAATAAAGGATTTTGTTGCAAACATATTTAAATTTCATTATCAATTTAGATAACCATATCTACATGTTTTGGTATTCTAATCAACTCAATTACACTTGGACTCTCGCAAAGCATTTAAACGGCACATAAACAATTCCGTTTGCAAATGAAATTGTAATCAATCAAGTTTTATAGTCCTCGCGGGCAAACAATGGGGAGAAAATACGATATTCCAAGGATTGCTATCCATCCTTATACATTATGCATGAATGTGTTTAGCTCCCAGCATTAGGTGGCTCCTTCTCCGTCCCGATTCACTTCCCTATCACCAAACACTCTTCCTTTGCTGTCTGTAATATTTGCTTTAATAAACATTATGGCTTGTTCAAAAGCACAATGTTAAAGTTACATAAGTGTATGAATTTTCAAAACTTACAAGACAACCGAATATGAGAGTGAGGGAAAAGTTATGATGTCTTGAAATGTATTTAACTCTTTTGAAAGTAATTTTATAATAATATCCCAAACCAGAGAGCATGTGGTATAAATATTCTTATCTCATTGCAAAATATATTCTTCGATGAGAAGATAATAGCTTTTTGAATTATATTTAATCCTAAAAGGAATTATCTAAGTTTGAGGGGATTGTTGGGGGATGGAATCGGGATGATGGTTTATTTAAAATGTAAATGTAATGTAATACAAACATATTTTGACGAGTTTTTTGGTCGAATTGGGGTAAATTGTTGCTGTTGTGTGTTGGAAAGGAGTTAATGAAATTCTTTCGTAATGAACACAGAATAATAAACTATTATGGCCTAAGGATGTTTTGCTAACTAATGAATATGATTAGAATTTTGCTTACATAAGTTGCCCTAACAATAATCTGTATGCTGTATTCATAAACAACTATTGCATGAATGGATAGAAACAACAACATACACATTAATTCAAAATGTTCAAAAGTTAAACAGATTATTTTGCTGCTGGAAATACTGAAGTTCTTTGAAAAGGATATTTTATTATATTATATGATTTGAACTCTTCAAATGTTACTATAAAATCACGGAGATACAGTTTTGAACTGATTTTAAGTTGTAATAACTTGGATCTTTCGAGCATTACCGCAAGTAAAAGCATCAATCAAAAGGTAAAACAGCCTAACCTATCCAAGAATATCAGCCCAGGATACACGTGTTGAAGATCTAGAAAGAAACCGTTTCGAAACCGCTTAACGGTGAAGACAGCCAACCACTTTTGGTATGGGGTACAACTTATTCAATATGGACAACGATGACCAAAATAAATCGTATAAGGTTGCTGGTTCATAAATTAGGTTATAAAATTGGTTGAAATTGGTACACTTAGTCCTAACTCAAGCTCTGAAGGAGCGTTTTCAATCGTGATTAGTAAAAAAAGCTTTTGGTCTATCTGTCAAATGAGGGATTAACTGAACTACTGTTTTAATTTAAACATTTTGTTTGAATTCAGCGGAAATCCATTCCGGACACTTTTCTTCCATATGAAAGTATCAACAAACCTATTTTGCCTTTAATATCTTTTTGTATTCTACATTTGATGATTAGGTGATTGAGTACTGAAGAAACTAGGTACTGTTACTGTAGAGAGGACATTAGAAGGCCAATTTAGTAAAAGGAGGACAAATTACTTTTCTCTCTCGTAAAAATATAGAACTCGATATAGCAATAAAATCTCGGGTTCAAGAACATGCAGTTCAGTTCTTTGAGGGGCTCTGATTATCCCAATTTCACGGCCAATCAGATCGTCTGAATTGAGACTGAACTGAACGCAAAAACATTTTCAACCCGGAAAATAAGTAGGTGAAAGTATGAATACAAGGTGTCCCGTAATTAGTCAAGGAAAATTTAAGGGGTGATTCTGGAGTATATGCTTAAAAATAAAATGCACTACTGGGAAGCACGAACTTGCTCTTGCAGTAAAAGTTGCTGTGGATGCTAAAGCTTCATATATAAAGTTTTTAAAAGTAAACACTTTAATAAGAAATTAACAACAATAAACATAAAACTCGTTACTAAAAGCTCTAAACTAAGTATGCCATTTTATTTGGTTAAGCAAGATACATTTTTAGAAAAAAAAAAAATTTGAATCGTTAGACCCGTTTTAAAAAAAAATATTTTGTATGTAAAATTTTCAAAGGACTTTTCATATTATTATGAAAATATTTATCAACAACTAAAAACTGTATTAAAAAAAACATTGTGCGTTTTCGAGAAAAACGATTTTTCAAAAAAAAATTAAATTTTTTTATCCGAACAAACATTTTTCGAAAATCTTGTTACCAATCTTGTTTCTCAAACTCATGTCAACTTACCATTAGTCTAAGTACTATAAAAGATGTAATAAAAGTGTACAAACACCAATATTATTCTTAATAAATGAAATAAAATGAATCTTTATTACGGCAAATTAAAAGCTCTCAAGTAAAAAAAAATTGTCGAAATTGAGTGAGTCATGAAGGGGAGAATCAGAATCAGGGTCGTCTTAGGTCATGCGGGGACCTACGGGTCTGACAAAGTTTTGGGCCCTTTCGTAAAATATATTTTTTCTTAAATACTTGTAGTTTTTGGAAGGCCACAAAAATGGTTCTATTGCAGGAACCTACCGTTAAAAGCGGTTTTTGAAAATTGCTTTTATTTAAAGAAAGAACCTGATATTCATGCTTTTTCAATAAAAGTTCTGGAATTCCAAAATTCTGTAAACGATAAAAGAAAAATTGTTTTGATAAAGAAAAAAAATGCGCATCTTTTTTCATTATCAAAACAATTTTTCTTTTATCATTTACAGAATTTGGGAGTACAGATTTTTGATATTTTTTTTGTAGAACTTTGAATTATAGTTTCCAATTCTAACGTATTGGACCTTTCCCCAACTAAAGTGAAGACAGAATAATGATAAATATTAAATTGTTAAAATCCAATAATAAAGGAAAAATTGTGTTTTGATAGTTTTATGTTCTAAAACTAACGAACAACAAAATATAATCATTTAACGGGGCGAAAACATCGGTTGTAGAAATAATAAAAACCGCGGTTGATTCGATTGCTTTCGTTATTAAAATCGACCCGACAATCAATGTTGTCAATTTGACTCACTCACTTGCTGTAGAAATTAAATAAAAAAAAGTAACAGCATTTCATTGTAATTTCCACAACTTTTTGCAGTCAAATGGAACGCATTGTTGTAGAAACTACAAATTTTGCTGAAATCTTCACATCTTTTGTAGTCAAATTGAAATTTTTGTTATCAAATTTGCTGTCATTACACTGATCTACAAACTTTTTTTAGTATGCTAAATAAAACCATACTTTTTTGGAGATATTTGAGATATTCCCATTCGAATTATGACAAATAATTATTTGGAAAAAACTTTAACTTCAACGTTTACTTAAAAACGAATGTTATTATTGTTTTTTTTTTTTAATATACAGGCAATTAAAACACCTGTTTATAACTGTGAGTTTTAATGTAGAGATTTAGAAATACAGAATTTCTAAAAGCAAAATAATGAATTTGCAGAATTTTGAAAAACTGAATTTTGGATTTACAGAATTTTGAAATACAGAACAATAAAAAAGCAGAATAATGGAATACAGAATTGTGTTCATACAGAATAACGACCCGTTCCCAATAAAATCCTACCAAGTCTAAAGAAAATCGCTTCAGTGGCTTAGGCTGTAGCCAGTTTTTTTCTCTATCATCGTAGAGCATGTTTGATTGTTATCACGCGTTAAATTTTTTTACGAATTCTAAACTAGTTAACTACTACCTACATACATCGTTTCTACAAAAAAAAAAAAAAAAAACCGTTCTGGGAACCACAGTTATCATATTATCCCGGGCAAGGTCACGATCACATCTATTAATAAAATTACTTACTTCTACTTTTTATATTAATTATACAAATTATATTGATACATTTTAATTTAATATTACCTCTTTAAAAAAATAATTGACCTCCAATTGTGAATCGACGAATTCTATATAACCAACTCCCGTTTTATGAATTTTTTTTCACGTGCAGTAAATCTAGTGTGAGGTCATAACTCATAACCCCAGGAACTTCACTTTAATTCTAATTTAAGAATTCGAAACTTGCCTACAATATTTAGGTAGAACCTTAATGCAGTGCCAGTAAAAATTGATCAGTTAGCATTGAAATCATTCAGTTTTTTTTTTTTAATGCAAGCCGTTATTACGAATCAATTCTTAGAGATTATGATTTCATATTCTCAAGGATGCCTAACCTTTCATCTTAAGATTAGTTGTTAAAACGATAGTAGCGAAACGTGTTAAAATTTGAGCTATCATCATTTGCTTTGGTATTTGTCGACAAACTTAACTTGCCAAATAAAAGTTTATATCAATAATAAAATTTACATTTACATTTACATTTTTAAAATGGTAACTGGACAGATTTCGTTTTTCTTTTATAGCAGAGTTTTATTGTGCTTACTTCGGCAAAACTCCTAGCACCCCTTGAGCTTACTTCAGTCTCAATAAAAAACCATAGGAACAAACATCAAGATTTTACTATTCCATGTAGCTTAAATCGCTTCGGCAAGAAACATATGAATAGGGCAAGTGTTTATGTAAATTTCGATAAATAAACAGTCATAACTTTGCTCATAGACAATTTATGAAACTATTAAACAAAGGTAAGAAGAATTTAATGTAATTGTTCATGCAAAAGGGATAAACTGTTCGTAAAAGAAAGGTTTAAAAAAAAGTATAACAAACGGCAAAATGATGATAAAAGCAACATATTCACCAAATGGTCCAAATGTTAGAAAAAAGAACCTGTGAAATATTCCAGAACCATCTGGAACCCATTTCTTTTTAATACCTTTACCGAAAAAATATTATAGAGAACGAAAAAATATAAGCGAAGAGAAATCTGCCGTTGGGGTAGATTTATGAGGAGATAAAGAGTGTCAAATAATATGTTAGAACTCGAAAATGGATATTTAAACCCTCACCCGAAATCCACTTTTTTTTTTTTTTCTTAGTTGAAGAATACTTTGCCTTCATTCGTGGATTTTTTGAGCTTGAACAGGCGATAATTTTATTTGCATAATGTGAGAAAAAATGCTGGAGCACACTGCTGCTCTGCTGGGGTTCTCCTTGTGTCGATTGATGGGGATTTTCGGATGGGGAAGGACATGGTGGGCTTAAAGGATTTTTATTGGTAAGAAATAATAATGATAAACGTTCGTCGCGTCTTCGTCGTGCTGTGCTTGCTTTACCTTTTGCGTAAATCCCTTTTTTTTCTTGGGTGTTATGAGAAAATGGATTTGGATCTAGAAAAGGTGTTCTTATAGTAATTTGAAGATGATGGAACGATTTTATCACCTTAGAATAATAAATGAGGTCAATTTTAATATTTTTTTTTTATTATTTTTAGTTCAAATTCATTGCATTTATGACAAAGGATTGGACTTTTGAATGGAGAGGCATAATAAAGGCAATTTAAGAACTGGACGGTGAGTTGATTGAAAAGATTTTGAATCAATTCCGAAATAATAATGATAAAGAACTGAACTCTTTTTATGCTTTTCTCCTATTTTTCAAAGAGGGTTTGTGCCCTGGTAGCAATAATGACAGGGCAGAAAATTGTTACGGCAGATCAGAAGGAACAAAAAAGTCACTGGTGACAAAATGTTCATGTCCATAACAGGTACCTCATAGCTTTTGTAGATTTGTATTTATAAATAAGGCCTCTGATGACATTTAAGACGGGTAATAGTCGGTGGTGTGGATCTTTAGTGACGATTCCTATTACTGAAGGTGTGAAGAGCGGTCATAAATGTTGGTACGGAAGAAGTGGACGCTTGACTCAGATTACCACGTAAGACAAGCCAATTAGTAAAAGGTAATTCATCAGCTGACCTTGCGATTGTATTGGGGACGACAATCAGCCCTATAGGAAATAAATTTTCCCGGGGAATTTTCATTTCCTATAGGAATGAATGTGATCCTAAGCTAACTTCGGCGGGTTTCTGAAAGCGTCCGTTCGGGTTTTCCATGGTTTGTTTGGTTACGGTATAGAATAGTTATTGCAGCTTCGGTACTGGACGATAGAATCAAATCTTAAGCCCCGCTTCTGGAAGGTGTTTACCACGTCTGCTTCAAAACTCAGGATAAGTCGCTTAAAGTTTGACGTTTGAACAGCGGGGATATCAATCGTAATTCCATAAATGGATTGTTGCATGCTCTTGATCCTGACCAGGTCATTATTCACTACCAAACAGTTCAGCCGGCAGGCCATCCGAACCAGCAGCAACTTAAGTTTGGATATCGTAATTCTTGCTTCTGATGATAGGTCGAGTAGTCGGATATTTGGATCATCATTGTCCAAGTAGAATGCATTGTTCTGTTAATCAAAGCATAATTCAATAGTGTGGAAACGAGCTCTGTCCAGATATTTAGAACTGACTGCGTATCCTTGCCATATTCCAATTCTAATCACGGTAAGTTTCTGTTCTGGTTCTGGTACCCTTGGGTAGAAACAAATAAAACATTACCCCTACTTGAGCACTGGGCACTGCTCAATAGACTTGACCGCTTATTTCTCGTACTCCCCCTTCTTTCTTCTGAAAAGTCGATATTGCTTTCTTCTGTTTTTAATGTAGCTTACAGGGGACACCCTTAGCAGCTCCAGTTAGTCTCTGTATCATGGATTCATACATACCTCATTCCTTACTGCAAGTGGTAGGTATTAAGGTTTTAACGTGAATCTTATAAATTGCAGAATTCTTTTAAACGTGACTTGCATTCGCTTAGTGCATTTACCGAATGTGTAATTACGATCGATTAAACCTTAATTTTTAGTATTTTGGTTATACAATTAATATTAATTAGCCCAGTAACCGTTGACACGACTTTGCCACGCCAAATAATTTATGACATTACTCGTATGTTTGGGTTCTGTCTTCAGATAGTCCAAAGCCCACATTCTCAACCACACCCATTCCAATACCACGTTCGTGAGTCTCGTCTCCGCAGACAGCCAACTATAACCGATTCAACTTGCCATCATTGTTACCACCGTTAAAACTAATAGGGTGATAAATTCGTTGCAAAATTTATGACCGGTGAAATTGCACTTTAATTCCTTCAGTCACAACGTTGCAGCCAATGTCGTCGCTGTCCCGTCCATAGTCCTTGCGAGAAATCCTCGTGTGGTGACATATGAGTATTGTGGGCCTATACCTATAGAAGTTCCCATTTCGTCTAGACATAAAGACCGTTAGAGTGTTGTTTTAGCCAATTTGTTTGGTGGCATATATTTTTTTTTGTTGCACAAACATAGTAGTACTGTTTTAGATGACACAAAATGACGGAACACAAATGGTTAACTTCAGTGTCGATGGCGTATTTAAAATAGCCTCATATATTTGTCGACGATTCGTTGGGCAAAAAGGGTTTGAGACAGTTGAACTGTGTAAACTGGAAATTAAAAGAAAATACTGTTCTAAAAGAAATAGCAATGCAGGTGCTTAAGGACATTAGCTTGTCTGCAAAGTCTATTGGCGTAATAGTAGAGAACTAATGAGAAATCTGCATTTTGTGTTTTGAAAAGTTATGAAATGGCTGGCAGGTGTGGACATTTACGACAAACTTTTGCTATACTTGCTGGTCATGAATGTTAATGCGATGAATAAATTGATCAAATGAAGCAGGGATTGGTGTTGTATTTTAGCCATTCTGATAGCAGCGACATTGTTTGATTTGGAGAGTCTTATATTGATATTAGCTGACCCGGTGAACTTTGGTTCGCCATTACACCAACATTACATTACATTATTTCTAGAAAATATTTTTTAAAGCATGGTGTGCCCAAATGCCAGCCATAAACAGACATATCGTTTGGCTTTGCGCATTGTCATTTTATTGTCATTGCAAATGTCAATCTTATTGGAAGTTGAATGCGTTTGAAACAACTGGCAAATATGTTGGAATCATAGGAATTCGTGACAGTATGTTGCGTAGCCGATCTCTCCATACAGGTCGAAAAGAACGAAATAAATGTAGATAATTAATCCTAAGAGTAAATAACCCTTAGCCAAATTCACCCTCATGTTGAGTACATACATTTATACAGCATTCGTTATATCCAACAACTACTGTAAATTTATCTGTAAGGTAGTACTCAAAGCAACATTCTCTTTCTCATTAAACCACAAACTTTGATACGAACTTTGAAACACTCACGAACATGAACAACACTAACGAGATCACATCCACAATTAAGGACAAAAATTGTACACAACATAGTCCTGTTACTTAAATGAATGTTATCGGATTGGGATGGTTGGGTGGTAGCAGGGTTATAATATTGTTTGAGCTGAGCTGTCATTCGAGCTCAGCTGTCATTTGAGCAGAGCTGTCATTTGAGCTGAGCTGTCATTTGCGCTGAGCTGATTTGAGATGAGCTGCAGAGCTGAAATAAACTGAGCTGAACAGAGCCGAAATATTCTACGTAAAATTGAATTCAGTTAAACTAAATTTTGATATAATATAGATAAGATTAGATTAGATATATGTATGTAATTATGATACAATTGATATAATTTATATTATATAATTTGGAAGAAAAATGTTTTGGAAGTAGGTACCTATAGTTAGTTAACTTACGATTTTTATTATTTTTTCAAGTTTTAACATCGAGACGGAAGAGAGGGCAAGTGAAATATATATCTTTAAAGAAACACCATACATAATAATAAAACTTCTCGATAATAGAATTTTTTAGAAATCGATCATTACCCATTTTGACCGCAAAATAGATTTAATTAAATAACTTGTTAGGTACTGAGAACACCGCTAATTGTTAATCTATAATCAGGCACATAGCCAGGGGGGGCTTATGAGGCTAATGGCCGATGGTGCTGGGTCTCTCTTTTCGATGACAGCATATACTTTGTTTTCGTCTCATTAACAGCCAAACCCATCTTGGCCGTCTCCGTTTGAATACTTGTGAATGCTCCACGGACAGCTCGATTCGTTTTTTCAATGATGTCAATGTCATCAGCATAAGCCTACAGTTGAACGGACTTTTGAAAAATTGTGCCTCTGGTGTTGACTTTTGACCTGCGCACAATTGCTTCAAGCCCGATGTTAAAAAAGGTTGCATGATAGCGCATCACCCTGTCTCAAACCTTTCTCGACATCAAAGAGGTTGGTGATGTTCTTACCGACTTTGACCGAACAACGAGATTCCTCCATAGTCATCCCTCACAAACGGACGAGTTTGGCAGGGATGTCGAGATGTAACATGGCTCTGTATAGTCCGTCCCTATTAACGCTATTATAGGCGACTTTAAAGTCGATAAAGAGATGGTGTTTATCGATTTCCAGGATCTGCCGGAATGTGAAAATCTGATCGAATTTAAGTGCGATGTTGGGAGATTGATACCTCTTTAGTTGGTGCAGTCCAAAGCATCTCCTTTCTTGTAGATTGGGCATACTATGCCTCCGACCAAATTCTAGAAATAAGTTGATGTATGCTCCTGATCAAGACACATCCCGCTGCCCTTAATAGTTTGGCCGGTAGGGCAGCCGATCCAGCAGCCTTATGCGATTTTAGTTTGGATATCGCGGGAAAAAGGCGGGAAATGAGGCGGAAAACCAGGCGGGAAACCAGTGTGAGCTAGCTCAATTTTATTTCTAGCTCAAATTTGAGCTGCCGGTTGAGCTGAGCTGATTTGAGCTGAGCTGATTTGAACTGAGCTGCTACTTGAGCTGAGCTGTAAGTTGAGATGAGCTGTAAGTTGAGCTGAGCTGAGCTGAGCTGACCGGAGCTGAGCTGAGCTGAGTTGAGCTGAGCTAAGTTAGGCTGAGCTAAGTTAAGCTGAGCTGAGCTGATTTGAGCTGAGCTGCTACTTGAGCTGAGCTACTACTTGAGCTGAGCTGTAAGTTGAGATGAGCTGTTAGTTGAGCTGAGCTGAGCTGAGCTGAGCTGAGTTGAGCTGAGCTGAGCTGAGCTGAGCGAAGTTAATTCAGTTGAGTTGATCTGATTTCTGATTGAGTAAATTGAATAATCTGCTGCTGTCGTAACTTTACAATATGGATTATTTCTTCAATTTTTTTCGATTAATTCTTTTAACAAAAAATACAAAACCATACCTGGAAAAATTAATGTTTATACCCCCTTACCAATTCCTTAGAGGAAGACCGTGCAAAGTTCTAGTCAAATTAAGCTTTTTTTTTGACAGTTCAAAAGTTTTGAACGCGACATTTTCAAAAACCCATGAAAAGTAAAAAAAAACGTTTTTTCAGGCTTTAATTAATTTTGGAACTAAAACCCTCGTTTTTAAAAAAGGACGTTTAAAGGTTTGCCCAAACCAAAGTGAGACCGTGCGACACGACAACGGCAACATTTATTGACACAGCGTCATATGAGTGTACCCACACCAAAGCGTTTTCAAATAAAAGTCCTTGTCGAACTGTAGCACTTTGGTTTGGGCAAGCCTTAAGTCAAATAAATTTTGTACATATTGATTCCGGAAATGTCTTCTTGAAGAGAGTAGTTTAAAAAATATTGGGTTCAACTTTCCTTTATGGAAGCACGAATTACCACACGCGGATACTTTTATTCGGTAGATTTACACTTCTTAATGAAATATCACAATTTTAGAGTGAGGAAACATTTATAACTATTTTTAATTAATTTTTAAAGTTCTTAAATTTGCATAGAAAATGCTCACAAACATGGCCGCGTTTCACTGAATTAGTTTTTTTTTTTTGTTTATTTTGACATTTCTAATTTTTCTTCTTCTGAAAGTGATACCAGATATGTTTTTTTTTTGGGATATTTTTAGAAATTAGTGCGTTTTTGTAAGCAAATAATTTATTTTGTATAGGGAAGTTTCTGAACCCTATTTTTTTTAAGTTGGTGAAGTAAATAATTATTAAAATTAAAACTGTTATTTATCATAAATGACAATGCATTTATGATTTGCATTTCAAAATTATTAATATGGCAATTGGAAGCGCATGTGTTGCTGGACCTTCTCGTCGCGATCGGGATAGCGAAGTCGAAGAAAAAACCGAACCCCCAGCTGGGAAGCGCAGACCAGTTGCAGATGATGTTAAGAATAAGTAGTAAATATAATTTTTATAAGATTTAATTATTCATTTAGTAATTTAAACATATATTTTTAGGGACATTGCCAAGCTTTGTCAGCGCATAGCTGATGAGCCTATGGCGATCAAATTTGCTGAGGAGCTTGGGTTGTTGCCGACGGAAAAAAAATGCAGACTCCATTGGTGCCCCATGCCAATGAGCTATGTAGCTATAAAATTAAGCTAGCTCAAACTATTAAGGGCAGCGGGATATGACTTAATCAGGAGCATACATCAACTTATTTCTAGAATTTGGTCGAAGGAAAGTATGCCCAACGAATGGAAACTTGGCATAGTGTGCCCAATCTACAAGAAATTAGATGCTTTGGACTGCATTTATCTCCCAACATTGCACTTAAAATCTGTCGGCTATTTTATGGGCCCTATCAGTGTGGTTTTTGGCGAGGAAAATCAACAAACGATCAGATTTTCACATTCCGGCAGATCCTGGAAATCGATAAACACCATCTCTTTATCGACTTTAAAGTCGCCTATAATAGCGTTAATAGGGACGGACTATACAGAGCCATGTTACATCTCGACATCCCTGCCAAACTCGTCCGTTTGTGAGGGATGACTATGGAGGAATCTCGTTGTTCGGTCAAAGTCGGTAAGAACATCACCAACCTCTTTGATGTCGAGAAAGGTTTGAGACAGGGTGATGCGCTATCATGCAACCTTTTTTAACATCGGGCTTGAAGCAATTGTGCGCAGGTCAAAAGTCAACACCAGAGGCACAATTTTTCAAAAGTCCGTTCAACTGTAGGCTTATGCTGATGACATTGACATCATTGAAAGAACGAATCTAGCTGTCCGTGGAGCATTCGCAAGTATTTAAACGGAGGCGGCCAAGATGGGTTTGACTGTTAATGAGACGAAAACCAAGTATCTGCTGTCATCGAAAAGAGAGACCCAACACCATTGGCTGGGTCAAAATGTCATAATGGGCAGTTATAACCTCAACGTAGTCAAAGACTTTGTTTATCTAGGATCCACTATTACATCGCACAACAACATCAGTGTAGAGATCAATTTGGCTGCGGCTTTCGGGAGTTTGATGCCTTCCGTTTGACTCTACGGCTTGTTGGCTAGGAGTGGATGATAGGTCGTATGTTCTCTGGACTTGACGGAGTTTTGGTGCCTGCTCACCAAGGCATGGTCTGCTTACAAACACACGGCCCTCATCCTCTTGTGGCTTCGGCCTGTTGAAATTTTGTTGGCTTGGACCTTTCCTTGATACCAGTTGGTTATTGCCTCTTCGGTAGATTCTCGCAGACTGGAGTTCTAGTAGTCAAATCTCCTTCTTTTACAGAAAAACAGGAGGAATAGTATTAGTATTAGTTTAATCCCTGTTGCAAGAAGAGAACCAAGGTCGCATTGATTTTTTTGCGAAACCAAAAACACTTCACTAAAGGAATGAAAAAAAATGTAATACCAACTCGCCCTCATATTCGATTTAGAAGGAGCCCTCCAGTACCACCTCCCAAACCTAACAACCTTTTGTTAATACATTTTATTATTCCTCTAAAATAATATCGAAGAGCTACAACAACAACTAGCTATAACAACAAAGAATTTCAATAAAAAAAAATCTTTGTGTCCACTTCGTTTACGTTTATGGAAATTTCAAATGATTCCCGGTCGGTCACATTACTGCCTGATGCGTATTGTTAAGCCCGACCATCCGAAAACAACAATATTTTCCCAACCGTCCGGCATCATCACAGCAGAGGGGTAGTATAACACTCATTGAATTTGAGTGCATATATTTGAGGAATATAAACATCAACCACTCGAAAAACTTTTGCTTTCCATGATGACCCCATCCATACCTATTTAACCGCCCAACCATTTTCATCCCCATTTATCCAGCGATAAAACCGCTATAAAGAGCTCCATGATGTTTTCAAAACTCCATAAATTCCATATGGTACGTTGGGATTTTTATTTAAAAATTATGCCAAACCCATAACGCCAGCTGTGTTGTACAGCTTGACATTTGGTCGAGTCCCATTGTGATGGAGCAGGATAAAACGTTCAAGGATCAAACTTATTGTATATATTGAATGTGTATTTTGAATTCACAAAAAAGTAGTATTATTGAAAGACGTTGACGAAGACGCATAATGGTTATTTGCAAGGTTCTGTTCTATGAAGTTGCAACTATAAAGTCGTTGATATTTAAATTTGGCCAATTCTGGAGGACTATTTCATCCGCTCGACAGTGCTCTCTCAAGTTAGAAACTTACAATTGAAAACAAAAAATCAAAGAAAGATAGACCGCCAAAGAATACAACACGCCTAGAAACACTTATTCATTGTAAAAAGTCGTCACAAGTTCCCCTTAACAACCAAGGTAACGACAAGAAAAACAAGAAACAATCTCCTATTATCCCCCAAGTCACGATGTCCTTACAATCGTAAATCTGCCCATTTGCTTCAACCTCACCTTTTGTCGTCACAGGCTTAAGAAACTCATCCCTTGGGAGAACAAAAATTGGGGGTCTACTGCAAAAAACTGTCGAGAAAAATTTGGCTACATTAGACTGTAGAATTTAAGGGGAGGAAGAGAAGGGAATGTTGTAGGGTAAGGCCATAGAGCAAAGCAACAAAAAATCCATTAGCATGAAAAATAGATTTCGTTCTTGGAATCGATTTTGAGAAATACCAAAAATAAAACAATTTCCTAGAGTTCAGTAAATATAAAATCCCTTTAAAGGAGAATTTCTGAAAATTCACAATCTGTCAAATTTTAAGGAGTGGGGATTTCATCCTCAGAGAGAGAAAAAATGCACGAAAGTACCCAAACGCTTTGAACAAAGTTTGCTGCCACTTTTTAAATGTAAGCAAAATAAAACTTATATGCTTTGATTATTTCTATCAAATACTGCATTAAACGTCCAACAAAACAAATAATTATAGAAATGAAATAAATTGCCCTTAACTAAAGTAAGGAATTAAATAAAAAATTCTGAATTTGGTTTTTATCTGAAAACTATTAATTTTATTCTTTTTTCCTACAATATTCTGCCAAACACTGCATTTAAATTTAATTCTTCTTTTATAAAACAATTTACTGAACGAGGTAGACATTTAATTGAAGAAACTTGATAAGAAAAATAAAAAAGAAAGATCGCAAATTATAATTTGACAACAGTTTGTAAACAAAAACACGTTCATTAGTTTGTTTTTGTACTTTAGCTTTTGACAGAACTCAGATTTCTGACGACAGAAATTCTGTGGGCTCAAATTCGCAGGAAGGGGAAATGATTTACTCTCCCAACAGCGCTCTCTTTTGTCGACAGCTACGATTTTTTTGAGTACAGTACCGAAACAGGATTTGGGTGGAAATTCTTACGAATTTTCTATTTTTGTCAGTACCAATTAACTCTATAATATAGCATCATCATTATATTAATACGTAAACATGATTTCTATTTCTCCCTTTTTAACTAACTTACCGGTCACCGATTTTAATAATGTTGGTCTTATTTGAAAGGTAGAGGCATCCTTCCTCCTACAATTCAGTTTTTATATCATGATTCTGCGGTAAAATTTTTAACGCGCGGCGGTACTAGTATACTTAATAGTACAAGTGGTTATTGGTTGTGATATAATATGATGTTCGTAGTTCGTAGTATGATTTGTGTAAACAGAATTTCGTGCTTTGAAGGTCATATTCGATGACCTACTTCGTATTAAATTTGTATTTTTTGGTATTTATGTATATAAGTTGATAAATTTTTCTTATTGCATTGTTTAAACATCTTGATAAGTACAACATCTCCAACCTTTAAACTTTGTACATTTGTTAGTCACTTGGGTCGTTGTTGAAGACGGTTCAAATATTTCGTGGTCCACTCTTACCCAAAGTCTTGAATCATTTGTTGGATAGGTTTCCATCGTTGACAAAATTCGGCTGTTACGAGCCGTGTGCTTTATTTGGGTCCATTGCTGGCAATTCTTTATCCCGTTGTAGCTTGCTCGTCGTGGGGGTGGTTCTTGGACCACTGGCTCTAAACAAAAAAAAAAATTGGTGTCAGGCTTTAGCATCAAGACATTTATAATTCAATACCCTCCTTACCTGGTTGTTCTCCTCGCTAGAACAACCCCTTAATCTGGCTCATCTCAATGGATCATCCCCCTCTCATTTATCATCTCACCATTTTCTAAAAAACAAAAAAGCTTATTTTAAAAATTTATTCAATTATAAAAAAAGAATAAACCATCAAAACAAATTTAGCTATAGCGGCAACGCGGCAGCTGAATTTCCATTTTTTAAAAGATTGGAAAGATATACCTAATAGTAAAAAGACTTGTTAAACTAAAATTTCGTTATTTCTTGAGTAAGACCTTCGCTTTCCCGCGAGCAAACCGTCTGCCTTAGAACCAAAGCACATTACAACCTGCAAATCGAGCCTGAATGAACGATTTTTTTTATAAAATATCCTATGAAAATAAATAAACTCAGCTTTCATGGCAAAATTCACCATCATTATACGAAGTGAAAAAAATTATTCAGAACCGCTTTACTGTTGTGACCGATGTCAGAAAGTTTCGATTTCTTAACAGTTTCGCTTGTTGTTGTCCTATTTCTTCTATATACGTTGTTGGTTCTGATGCGGTTACTATTTAGAAGTTTTTGTGTTCAGCGTTCAATTTCCATTTCGGAACCATTTCTTTCTAAAAAAAAAAACAGAAATAATAAAAAACAATCTATTGACGGTGGCGCACGATATGCTATTTATTTTGGGTGCCGCCACCGCCTGAATATCTTTTTGTTTGAATTTCGTTGCTCTTTTGATAAATTGTCAGGATAAAGTGTTTTTTTTTTTTGCTTAACTTTGTTTTGTTTGCAAAAGTGAGAAGCCTAGGTGAGGAGGGCGACAAAAATATCCCCCGGGAAGACTTTTGATTGAATAAAGTTGTTAAGTTTTACCTTTTCAACCGAATCAAAATTTCACAGTAGGAATGAGGGTATAAGAACGCAAAAAAAAAAAAAAAAAATTGAAAATAATTGCAATGCTTTGGATCTTTTGAATAAATGTCAGAAAAAGTTTTCAGACATTTTTGAAAAGGAGACAAGAAAAATTATTGGAATGGGAATGGATTTTCATAACACTAACAAAAAAAAAAATAAATGAAAACTGTCAAAGTTATCTACAATTTTGCACTTAAGAATTTTTTTTTTCTTCAAACTTCGAAGGTATGCAAAGTCGATCAATTATAGTCGAGATTTTATTTTTAATGTAAAGTGTGACATATCGCTTAATTGACTTTTGCAAAAATTGTATTTCGTGGAAGAATGTGAAATGGTTTTTGAAAAGGGTTTTGGGTTTACTTTAGTTAAAATTCAGGACTCTGTGACATATTGATGGGACTTTTTGCTATAAATACAAATCATTTTTAATGTTCTTATTATTAGGGTCTTTCAAGTCCTTCAAGGTGCTAATGCTTTTAATAGTCAAATATTTCATTATAATAAATGGTGAGTGTAGATTTACTCTAAGTGCTCTTTGAACAATTGTATGGGTATTTCAAAGAATTGGATTCACTCGGGTGATTTTTTCAATCAATTGATTAGGTAGGCACATTTTTTGTACGTATTTTAATAAAGATTAGGAGTGGGACTTCAATAATTTATCGCGGTTGTGTCCTATTCAAATTAATTTGGGATAAACATACAACATTTTATTCTTATTCAAAAAGCACGATGAGGCATTCTTAAGTCGTAACAGAGAAGGTAAAAGTATTACAAAAAAAAAAAGGAAAAACTAAATACACTTCACCAGAAACTAAACTCAAGTAAAACTAAGTAAAATAGTATACAACATAATCTCCAATATTCAATCTTTTTTGTAGTGTCCAGGCACGTAGCCAGGGGGGGGGCTTGAGGGGCTGAAGCCCCCCCCCCCCCCCCCCCCCCGAAATGATTTTTATATATAAGATTTAATAAGGAACTGATAGGGTCCTTTAAGAATATTACAGAAAATGCTTTATTTTTTTTCAGAGATGCTTTTGAATCTTGTGTCGCCTTGGCGAGAGCATATTTCAAAATGAAATAAAAGTGCGTTTTTACACCCGGGCTAAATTGAACAAAAAAAAAAACGGTCTCGGGGCTAAGCCCTTAACATGTTAAATACAACAACATACTTAGCCCCTTGAGCTAAGGAACTAAGCAAGGAGAATTCTCGGGGCTAAACTCTTTGAAGGGGTTAAAATCTGTGCTCAAAACTCATTTTCTGTTACATCATCTATAAATTGTATGAAAACACCAAAATTATCGATTAACTGTATGAACATAAAAACACAATTTAAAAAATTTATTAAAACACAAAATGCAAACAATTCAACAAATCAGAAAAAGATTTTTGTTATTTTTTTTGTTTATTTCATTTTGTAAATTGGATTCCTTTTTTTTTATTTTTTTTTGTCATTTCATTCGCAATGCTGCTAACTGTTTACGTTAAGCCCCGAGGCATTTTTTTCGTCCAACTTATCCCGGGCGTACAAAAAACACACCTAAGATCTAGAAACATCATCTGCTTAAGCCTATTTTAGTATGTTTTCGAGTATACCTGCTTATTCTTTAGCTCTAGCGCCGAACGCAAAATTTTTAAAAATCCAAAAAAAGAAATTTGTGCGCTTTTTTAGTAATTGACATTTTTAGCAATGAAGGACCAGTTTTTGACTTTGAATTATTGTATGGTTTCGCACTTTGTTAATTTGACTTCAATTTCATTTTTTAAGGGCCAACAGTTTGCAAGATACAGCATTTCAAGATTTAGCAATTAGAAAAATGTATATAACAGCAAGTAAATAGTAGAAATTAACATTAAATTAAGAAATTTAGAATGCTTCTCATGAGATAAATCAAACTAGTAGAACGTGTTATTGTGCCAAAAAAAATTAATAAAACTGTCATAAACATTCAGGCAGGGGGAGAATTAAAAAAAAATTGATTTCACACAAAAAATAACAATTCAAAGACAACTGTAACACATAGAAAAGTATACTATAGATTACACTGGTCTGCAAAGAAAATTGCCTTCAAACCAAAGTTTACTTTTCTAAAGGATTTTGTACCACTGAACACGAATCTGAAAATAATATGAGATGTTAAGAACTCGTACATTTACCGCCGAATTTCTTTGCTATAATACTTTATTACAAAACTATTAATGGGATGGGAATGAAATCATTCAAAAATTCGCTTTCGATGCAGATATTGCAAATTGAAATTTTGCATTTGTCCAAAATACTCTCTGCAGTCCAATTCAAGCGTTTTTAAAGGTGGAAAGTTCTGAAGTAATACTTTTTATAGCTGTTGTTTTGGGATGTTGAGTATGAATTTTTTAATTGTTTTTGGTGCATATGCCAACATATAAACGCTAAGACCGATTATGTAGAACAAATTAAGACAAAATTGCCAAATTTATGTCTTGGCCAATTTTTTGTATGACTTCTGGATTCCTCAAAAAAAAATTGAAAAATCCATAGAAATCAGTCCTTCTGAAAAGCACAAAATATCCTTTTTTATTGGATTTTCTCTGATTACTGCCTTCTTTATACCATAATTAACTTGGCCAGTATCAAGAGTTTAGAAATAGGATGCAGTGTACATCCCAAAAAGTACGGAGTTTTGGAATTTATGGTGATTTTTTTTACATTACGGTTTAAAATATGACTATATATTGAAGAATCAAAAATTAAAATCAATCAAAAAATAATTTACGAGATAGATTTTTTCTGAAACCAGATTTAGATCCAGACAATTCAAATCTTACATAAATTAAAAAATTATATGAAGGACACAAAAACTTAATTTTTGCAGACCAGTGCTATCCTAGAGCCAGAAACGAAGTGTTGAATTTTCTTTAAGAAAAATAGTGAAACAAATTAATTTTAGCTTTAAAATTAATTTTTGTATCGAATTTTTTCGTGGACTGGAATATTAAAGGGCAAATGCCCAAACAACTTAAAAAAATATTTGAATCCAATGAAATTAGCAATTTTGAAAAGTAATATTTTTTTAAACTACTCGCTTCGCGAAGACATTTCCTGGCTCAATATGTAAAATATTATTTGACTTAAACATCCTTTTTTTTAAACTATAGGGTCTTAGTTCAAAATTACTAAAAGCCTGAAAATTTCTGAAAATGTCACGTTCAAAACCTTAAACTTGAATAAAATTTTGCATGGTCTTCATCTATAGAATCGATAATGGGTATAAACATTAATTTTTCCAGGTATGGTTTTGTATTTTTTGTTAAATGAATTACTCGAAAAAAATTGAAGAAAGCCCCCCCCCCCGAAATGAGATCCTGGCTACGGGCCTGGTAGTGTCATGTCAGGTGAAAATTGACTTATATTTTCGTTATCTGCTATTCGATTTGCCTTTAGTAATGCATAGTTTTACTTGCTCTATAGCGGAAGCATTGGTTTCTTGTCAAAAACAAATTCGAGGTTTTAATCAAAACCAACATTACGATGATGGAGAAGTCCAAAACAGTGGTTTTCGTCATGCCGTTCGTCGGTCTGTTCGTCTGTGCGTCCATCTGTACAGAGAGCCACAGCCTAAACGGGTAGACGGATTTGCATGGAATTTGGTACAGATAACTTTTTTGTAATTTCCAAGTTTGTTTTTTTTCTGTTTTTGAATATCTCGATTAGAACGGATACCTCCCATATAACGGTTTTGAGTTATTACATTTTTTCTCAAAAATTTCTCTAACGATTTCTATTAAACTTAATCTATAGTGCTGTGCAAAGCATTTGCAACTAATGTTAACAAGCAATACGACTTTATATTTGTCATATAAGAAGTTATTCTTTACAGTTTTTTTTTTGTCACCCGGTATTTACTATGCCACAACTTTCTATATAAACTCTCAAAATACAAATCTATTAACATTTAAATAAGATAGAATCAAACCACAAAAAATAACGGATTTGAATATGCAAAACATATCCTCCCGTTTCTGCCTGAACCACGTATCTGCAAAGCAAATTTTGTTTAGTTTTTTTAAGAAATTTTAGTTTTTCTCGAAATTGAATAAATGGATTGAATAAAAAGAAATCGAATTAACTGTAAAACATATTAATTGAGGTTATTTCTCCATTTATACTTTTTCATCTTCCTTACTCATAGTTTTCCAGCGATGTCTAATGTTAAGCAAAATCTTGAAAATGTAGTTACGAGGTACCGCGAGCAACAATTGTTCTCTGACTATCCTTGATAACGGTAAATTTTGTTTTTGCACCTAGCTTCTTTTGTAAATTGATTCTCATTTTGATCGCGTCGTTCATATGAGCCAAGTCTGTTTTTAAGCAAAAAAAAAAATATTAATCAAAGGCCACGTAATACAACAGCAAATTAAGACCGAAAAATTATAAGCTTCTTTCGGAAAAAAACCCTACAGTATCTTCGAAAGAAGCCAAAGTTGAACTGCAGCTACCATTATATGTACTACCATTTATTTCCAACAAGAATTTGAAAGCCCTGGGCAAAAGGAAAGCGGTCTTATTCTCTGATGAATCCAAGTTTAACATGCAGGGATCGGTTGGAAGAAACCACGCAGGAGACCAAGAGGTGAGAAACTAAATCCCGAATTTAGTAGAGAAAAAGTTAAACATGGTGGAGGCTCTGTCATGGTCTGGGGCTGATTCTCTGCCCAAGGAATCGGATCAATTCTTAGAGTAGAAGGCACCAGTTTAGTTTTGTTAAAATTGTTAACATCAATAAAGAAACTATTTACTTTAAATTTGCCTATTATTTTGGTAGAAAAGTTTTGTTGCTTTGGTTGCAAATGTTTCAAACAGCTCTCAATGTTATGTAATATGTAATTGAACCAAAACTGCGTTTTTAGTTTTTCTTAAAAAAATCGAATAAGGGAAATAATGATAAACATGCTTTCCGGGAAATTTTCCATAACTTTTCGTTTTGTTCGTTTTACCTATATCAAAACTGGATCAACTGATTTCATTTATAACTTGTCACCAGGTTGTTCTCATTATTTTAAAAAGTATTGTGTATTTAGTTTTTTTTAATATACAAACATATTAATAACTATGAACTGCAAGAGCAACTTAGTGCGATCCATTCGTGCATTTTATTTATTTTTAGCAAGGTAAGAATAGTATTCACCCCTATTACAGACGAATGCATTGCAGCGGGATTCCTTCTTATTTCTCCAATAGGACTCGCAGGTAACGAAGTGTGTTAGTGGAAATGGTAAGGTAGTTTCTCGTATTGATAATATAGTTCATCCCACAAGTTCATAATTGCTTTGAATCCAAACGTGAACCCAACGATTCACGTTGACTTCCCGGGATTAAAGTGTTGCGAATTCCAAATAGACATGATTATTTCCAATTTACATTCTAAACTAATAAAGTAATTAGGGTATTCAGGCGCAGGCATATTTTTTAAATTTTAAAATGTATTCATCAATAAAATATATTTGCACCCTTATAAAATTTTTTGATGCGTTTGTCAATAATTTATTTGACTGCTATTGTTGTCATTTTTTTATATTTCAATTTTACAAGGTTTCATAATTGCAAACAAATATAGTATAATAAATCATTATTTATGTCCATCAGTTATGAAAAAAGAGTAAATACAGAATGCACTCCGAGCCGACAAATGGGAAACGACACGCGACGTTAGATTAAATTTCGAAACATACCCGAATCGTAGTAGGTAACTGTTATTATTTATCTGAGGTGAATTCAAATATGCCAACAGAAAAAAAATTATTTTAATTCTTTAACAAATTTGCGCTGAATTTTTTTTCTAAAATAAAATTTTCAAGTGAAGTGAAAAATGGTTTTTTTTTCAAAGCAAATCCCAAATATTTCCGCAATAAATAATTTATAATTTTAATAATTATAATTTTTTCAATTTCCGTGTTTTGTGCAAATATTTGATTGTTGTTTTTTTTTATTTATTGTAAGGCTGACAGCTGCGATGCTAGCATCAAGCCTTCCTTGAATGGTCAGTTTTGTCTACGATTCGGCGCAGGGTAAGCCATGGGACAAAAGTTCATATTGGACTAAAGGCATTTTAATGACAAAAGCATCCTTATCCCTGGCGTCGAAGTCGATAATGACGAAACTATTCCTCAAAATTTGGCAAACGAAGGCATTAACATGCTGACAGAAGATGTCAACATGTTGACAGAAGATGTCAATATGCTGACAGAAGAAATAGTTTCGGAATTACCGCAAGATAAGGAGGAAGAATCAGCAACCCAAGGAGAGGTAACTGTCACTTTACCGCACGACAACCTTCTTGTTACTCGGATAAGAGACATATTTACTTCAACACCTGAATTTCTTCACAATAATACAGTCGAAATTCCATAACTCGAACTTCCTTAAGTCGAATTTCTCTATAACTCAAATTTTTATTGAGCACTTTGCAACAAAACTCAACATATTTTTCTTATCTCCTTAAATCGAAGTTTCTATAACTCGAACTTTTTGTCTTTCTTTTTGAGAGTTCGACTTATGGAAGTTCCACTGTACTCCAAAAAAGATTGCTCTAAAACTTCAGGTGTGTGACATGCAAAAAATTATAAGTGATAGGGATAGAGAAATTTCAAATCTCACAGTTGAAGATAGTGCCTTAAAACTGAAGGTGGATGAAACTAAGGAGTGTTTTCAAAAGGTGTTAAAGAGTAGTCTGTCCAATGGTCTTATTATTACTGTCTCAAACTGTAGGAAAAATTCTAAAACTTCTTGAACAGTCTTCAGGTACACTGATGATTCAAAATCTCTTGCACTTTCGTTTACTTCTCCAGTTACATATCGATTGTTGAGAGAGACACTAGGCCTCCCATCAGAAAAAAAATTGCAAACATTTATATTTGCTTGACAGCGGGAGCCCAGCAACATTGACTTCAATATTAAAAGTCTGGAGTTGAAAATGATCCAGTGTCCGGAAATCTATAAACATTGCTCAATAGCAATAGATGAAATGTCATTAAAAACAAACTGGGAATATTGTAGAAAGACAGATAAGGTAATAGGTTTCCAAGATTTTGGTTCTGACGAACCTAGAACCAATTGCCCAGAACGTTATGGTTAATCAGGTCCAGGGAATTGCAAAGAGATGGAAACATCCCTTAGCATATTTTTTTTTTTTTTTGTTTAGTTCAGTTGTCCGTCTGCTATGCTTAAAAAACTGCTGCCCAAAACCATATATTTCCTTTCAAAAAAGGGATTCACTTTGATATCGACCAAAGCGCCTTTCGGGGCCTTCATCGTGATTTTGGTATCAGTATGAAAAAACCTTATTTTGAGGTTGATGCGGCGAGCGGAAAAATGCAAAAAAAAAATTATGACGTTCCGCACTTAATAAAGAGCTCAAGGAACTGCCTTAAGAAATATAGTATTTTTTTTTTAAGTTCTAATGAATCGTCCGTTGCCAAGTGGAGTGACATTTCTGATTTCCATAACATTGATAAATCTATGAATTTACGTTGTGTCCCCAAGATTACTAAAGATCATATCGATTGAAATAATCTTCAACGAATGAAAGTTCGTTTTGCCACCCAAATTTTTAGCAATACAGTAAGCTCCGCCCATGTAACATTATATAGCTTAGGGGAAGGCTCTTCTACCACGAGAGGCGCTGCAGATTTAGTCCTTTTTCTCAACAACTGATTTTACATCTTCAATCCTTCCACTGGAACTTCTGGAAATAAGTACAGGTCAAAATTTATATGTGACCCAGAACAGTTGCAATTTCTGCGGGAAGAAACAAACAAATATTGAAGTGGTTTGTATTCGATTATATGTATATTAACCAGACACCTCAACCAGGAGTCTTAAGGCGTTAATTTTTAAGGAGTTAATTTTTTTAGAATTAGACAGTTTTTTTTCAACAAAATTAATTAATCAATTAATTAAAATAATTGAAAATTTCGCATTAAAAAATGCTAGCTATATGCTCTAAGAGGCTAAAAATAAGAAGCAATGAAGATCTGTTTTATCATTTATTTATAATTTTATCTATTTATTACTTACTTTTTATAATTTTGGAAATAATTTGTGTTCTTCCATGGTCTCACAAAAATTCTTTGAAAATGTATATATTTATAAAAATCGAACTGTCAAATGAAAAAACTCACCTCATTACTTTTGTTTTTTTTTTCACATATATTCACGGACACGAAATCAAATTACAAAAACAACAATGTAAACAAATGTGTTTTGGGGGGTAAGACGTACGAAGTTTTCGTATCTTGGTATTGATAATCTATGCATTTAACTTTTTCCCATCTATTGATGAGGGACAAATTGGCATCAGCCAGATTCGGTTCCGGAAATGCTAAAAGCGGACTACCGCGAATAAAATGACTCGGAGTTAAATCCAATGGATCATTGGACATAGATGAAATTGGTCGTGAGTTTAAGCATGCTTCGATGTTAGCTAAGACAGTCGAAAATTCTTCAAAAGTGAGTCTTGTACTGGTCCCCAGTTTTTGAAGGTGACTTTTGCAACACCGGCCTCCCACAGTCCACCCACATGCGGAGCACCTGGGGGAATAAAATTCCATACAAGATCTTGAACACCATATGACGATCGAGTTACTTGAGGAATAGACTTGAGAAAATTTTTGAACTCTTTGCGTAAAATCGCATCTGCCCCAGTAAAATTGGTACCGTTGTCCGATAGATTTCGCAAAGGCTGCTAGGAAGGCCTCAGAGGATAAATCACTTACAGCTTCGAGGTGAATGGCCTTAGTAGAAAAGCAGACAAATACACAGGCATAACCTTTTGTCATACGACAATTTCTGGCATTGAAAGTTTTTATTATGAAGGGGCCGGCAACGGAGAACGGTCTATGTTGTTGAAGGTGAAGCGCCATTATTTTTCGATTCTTCCATAAGGATTTCCAAGGAATTTGACTCCACATCCAAATATTGCATAATATTTATGATTTGATTGGATTCTAATATTTTTATTTGTATTGCATTTACAAATGAAAATTTTTAAAAGTCATCATCATCCTAAGTGTCAGTGCTGCCAAATTAGATAAATGATGCGATGGCAATGGCTAGGGTACTTTTTGTGCAAACTATTTTGCCGCGTACAAAAAAACACAAGGAATAGGTAGTTTTTGTTTTGCTTTTCTAAAAATAAAACCACCGATTTAATAATTATAAAAGGTAGACACGTATTTATATCGCACAACACTTCTGTAATAAAATGAATAAAACTGGTTATGAATTTTTAATTTATTATTGATACCTAATAATTTTTAAATTATTACCAACTGAATTAACATTATATGAAAAGGAAGTAAAGGTCATAAACAACACCTAATGACGAACATTTAAATAAAAACCATAAATTTGTTTCATACATGATACCTACTGCAGAGTAAAATTTGAAGAACGTTCTTAAAATATTAATTTTGTTTGGATTGTTTTATGTGTCATAATTATTAATATTCTAATGTACCTTTCACTCATAATTTCCCTTTTAATCTTTCAAGGTTGAGTGTTCAATAAATTTCAAAGTCATTCGTTATGAGAAACTTTACCGAAGTAAGAAGTTTTTTTGCTTTTTGATGCATTAGAAGTGAAAGATGGATAGAACATTAGACAAGAAAAAACAAAAATTATTACATTACCGGGACATATATCTTCGTTCCGCATAATTTATCAAAGCTCATTAAAATTCTTAATAAAAAAGATTCGACAATAAATAAAATACATTTATTTGATCAGCAAATTACACGGGTCAACAAAATTTAATTTTTTTATTGTTGCCCAAACTTTGATTAACGTTTCTAAAGGTTTTTGACCTGCTGAACTCGAATCTGAAGTCAGGATTTTCAAATTGACTCTAGTTTTTCAGATACATATGCTTGTTAGAAAAAAACAAGAAAACCATTTTTCAATATTTTTAAAGAGATGTTATAACGTGAGGTAACCTCTTACAGTAACAAATATTATGAAAAAAGTAGTTTTCTTCTTTTTTATTCAGTTTAAATCATTTCGATAACTCTTTTCTCCTCCGAGAAATCTTAAGCTGAAAACTATACTTTTCTTGAACCAATGGTTGACAATTTTGTTTTTAGCAATATCACTCACCGGCGTATCTTTGATGAGGTGGCCACAGATTTCAATGTGGTACCTACATTTATGTATATTATCACTTTCACTTTTTAAATCACCTTTAAAATGAAATTCCAACTAAAATTTTAATTAAAACGTTTCACAAGAATATGTGCTATAAAATTAGATTCTCTTGTGATTTCGATTTCAAAATTTTAAAGATTGTTTAAACAAAAACAAAAATGTGCTATCAACTTTATAAATGGCTGTTCGCTGTCTTTTGGTACTACACTTTTGGCTTGTCTTATAAGGTCTTTTGACTAACAGTGTGGTTTTCCCCTGGAGCTCCTTTTTTGTCTTGAACTGGAAGACTTTTCTTCAAATTATCTCCAGTGGTCCACACCTGATAGCCCCTTTATTTAGTTTACTTGCCCTTTTTGTTACCTTGTTAGAAAAATTAAAAGATTTCTTGGAATTTCTTAATTATTTTCAAAAACTTGTGGTCATTAATTTTTACTTTCTTTATTTTTTTTTTAAATAAGTAGTAAGAGCACTCTTCTGTACGGTACTATCTTGCCATTTAAATCACATGATCCCAGCTATAACAGACTTAACCGATTTTAACAAGTTTTTTGCAAGTACCTCTATTGACTTCAACGTTTTTCTTAAGATTTCTGCTGAGTGAAAATATTTGTATATGTTTGAGGGGAACTACTTTAAAGTGTTCCTATGAAACCTTTGCAGTCTGCAAACTTATTTGCTATTTCATATTTCTTTTTTTTTTATTTTTCTAACGAGATATCCTAAAGTGCCATTCATATGCGCTGCGAACTACGTCTGCGAATACTTCTTTGAAAGCTTTTTGTAAAGCAAATATCAACTAATTCGAATTTAACCTCAAAAATAAAATGTCATTTCTGTTTGTCTGCTGTCGTGATGTGTCGGTTTGGTGTTTGATTGCAAAAAAAAAGAAAATTAGTCAATCAGCAGAAAAAAGGGTAAAATTATTTGCAAATAATTAAATATCATTGTTTATAAAGTTTTTAAATTTCTAGGCATTCGATGAAAAGCTTATCATTGAAGTTCAGGCTCATCACATTCACTTTTTGTATGACAGTTCGTAGCTCTCTGCGACCACTCATATGAATGAAATGTCAAATTCAGCGACCATTCACAATTCGCAGACGCGAACGTCGCACTTAACTCCTAGAGTCTTCTCTTTATTTTATTGACTGGTTATCTCTTTTCGATAAACTTTAGCCTTGCATTTCTGCAAACAGTCAGCTATTTAAATTATTTTTCTGTCGTCGTCGGCCTGTGAAGCTAACCTATGTAAAACAAAATTTTGTTATTCGTGTATGATTCTTTTCGGTATCTATCTTATTTTGTATCATACAAGTAAAATTCTAACAATTTCCAAGAAGCTAAAACTTTATTTATATAAAATGTATGTATTATTACCATTGACACTATTTTTAAAGACAAGAAAAGTAGGTACCTTTCATTTTATACATATATGCAGATGCAAAAGCCGGCTAATGCCATTACTTCGAGAATGTTGCAAAAAAACGCATAGATAAGTTCATCGTCTTATCCTTTTTGACGTGAAATGGGTAACCATTTGATCCATGCAATCTACGCCAGCTTTGTAAGCGTTATAAAAAAGTATTGCTTCGGGTTTCAATGCATCGTTAACACAATTTTTTGAATAGTGCACCGTTGCAAAGTGGGCCCAAATGGGCTTACGCGTCTCAAAAATCTTTAACTTTTTTGTTTCTTGGAATAATTAAGTCAAATTTGGAATACATTATCTTTGATATCTACGCTATCATATGAATAACTTTTTTTTTTTAAACTAAAGTTCAGAAATACACGTTTTTGGCATGATTTGCACATTTAAAACTTCTGTAACTTTTTTGTTTCTCTGAATTATAAAGTCAAATTTGGAATATATTATCTCTTATGATCAATCTAACATTTAAAATAAAAAAGTACTAAAATTAGTTCTAAAGTTAATAAAAAGCGATTTTGGCATGATTTGGCATTTAAAAACTTCTGTAACTTTTTTGACTCTTTGAATATTTAAGTCAAATTTCAAATATTTAACTTCTTATGTTTACTTAATCATTTGAACATCTTTTCTTTTTTAATTAAGTTGGTTCTAAGTACTAAAACCTTACCTAAAGCCATGAAATAAGTGATTTTGGCTTGATGTGAACATTTCAAACTACTGTAACTTTTTTGTATCGTCGAATAATTTAGTCAAATTTGAAATACTCTGATATTGATTTAATCATTTTAACCTCTTTTTTTAAATAATAAACTTATAGTACCAACATTTTAGTATTAAAATGTTACCTTAAAATTCTGTAAATATCTTGTTCTATTTTTTTTTTTAATTTTTCAACTTATATCTTTAAATTCATACTCAAAACTCATTTTTTCATCATTAATTATTCTGTTTTTTATATTTAATATAACACATACATAGTTAATAATCAATAGTTTACCAAAGTAAGATTTTTTTTTTTAAATCTTAAGCAGGAGTAAAGCTTCTTCAGAAAGGTCTTTGGATTCCACTTTCTGTTTCGTTTTACTTGATAACAGTGGATCTGATATAACTTTTTAAGCTTTCGCGGTTTTTATTAGACATGATAAAAATTATTTTCGGATTATTCGGATTATATACCCGGTATAATCCGAAAATAATTTTTATCAAGTGGATCTGATGTCAATAAAAGGCGGTGAAAAATATCTTTATTTGTCGCTGTTCTTGAACATTTTCTTGCATGTGAAAGCCTTACTTTTTTATAATCCTTATTGCGAGGTTCTTGCGCATCTTCGGATAGTTGACCTATTGGTAAAATCCCAAAATGTTGTATTATGGCTTCACCATGCATAAATAATTTATGCACCGAAGATGGCATGTGATACCATTTATATTTATCAACATATAAACGTGCAGTATATAAAGCATACCAAACTTCTTATGATTAACGGCCAAACCAGATGACAGTGTTTGTAAAATTATGTAAAACCTCTTTTTATGATCTAAATCCACTCTGATATTGGCTGTATCTTGGAAATTTTGAAAAAATATCCGTGCAGTGTATCCATCGTTGCTATTACCAGAACCTTGCCGAGGTTTATCTATGATCAGACCTAATTCAGCTCGAAAACGGGTTTGAACGTATTTTTTCTTTTCCTCCTTGCTTTTTTTATGATCAGGAGTATTTGCACACCACTTAGAAAATGAAACGATATATAATACTTAGAGGTCTTGTTCAAAGGAAATTTAAAAAAACAACAATTATAATCGACCTCAATTTCGCCAATTTTTTAAGATTAATCTTTGCGTGCACTTTAGGTGGCCATATAACAAATTGGGCCAGTGTTTTTTATAAAATTTTTGATGTTTAACAAAATTTGACATTTTCTTAAAAATATTTCATAGAAATCCAGGCTGGAAAAGTACTTTCGGAGAAACCATTTATGAGACGCAAAAGGCATTTTGGGCCCATTGTGCATCGATACCAGTTTTATTCTTCCTTGGGACGTAGCTACAAACCGAAACCAAATTTTCGTGGAATCCAAAACGGGTTGTTAGCAAAGGACGAGATGGATGTTTCCGCATTTCATCAAGCAGGAATCGTTTGTTTGACCGAATTGTGCCGACATATGCATTTTGGAATAAATAACAATACTAAACTTAAAAAGAGGGGTATTTATCTTCACCAATACCTAGGCTAGGCGATTTACTCCTTCCAACGTTGTGAAGAAGTTGTCAGATACCAGTGTTCGACCAGTATTTCTGTATCGGTTTGCTAGTTGAAGTATCACATTTTCTCCCTGATTCACTTCACGTTCCTCGCCCTTCGCCTCTGCCCGTATATAACCTTCCTTCCAATGGAAGGAATCGCATGTCCACCATACCTTGATATTATATTTTGAGATTTTCGATGGAATGAATTGGGTGAATTTGGTTTTGCTACGATATGGAAAAAGTTGCTCATCAACTGTGATTTTCTCTTTCTCATGCGGTTCGTAATTTTTCGCAAGGTTTTCGTTCAAAAAATTCCAGATATCACGTGTAGGGGGTAACCTTATCAAACCTTTGACGAAATTCGCGGGTACGACCATCGTCAAAGCGGATGTATCGTGACAATGCTAAGAACCGTCTGTATTTCATAGCTGCTCGATATATCGGGAGAGCATCAGAGCGCTACAAAACCGATGAGTCCTGCATGTTGTTATGTGAAATCACACCAGCCAAGAGTATTCCAATGAAAGCATCTAGTTCAAGAGTATTCCAATGAAAGCATCTAGTTCAGATCGGTCAATTCTACCCAAACTCTTGGTATCGAGCCAGGATGTTCGTCATTTCATTTGTTTCTTGTATTTCTCGCATACCGAATCGTCTCCGTCATTATAATGAAGGAAATATTGGGTGTACAATTTTTTTTGACAACCTCAATTTAAATGAAGTTCTGTTCTATTGGTTCAGCTCGAAAACGCATTACATTGTGCTGATGTGAACGAGCAGCTTGAGGTTCAATTTGTTTCCATCTTTTGACATCTTTACCGTAATAACAGCTGCCAGTTGCTCTTTGTTGTCGGTTTGGTTTTCAACTAGTTCTCTATCCAAATCTTCATCTTCGTCACTTTCAAAAATCTCGTTCGGTTCGATTAGAATATCGTTTTCAATATCAGAGGCATCATCTTCAGACACATAGTCATTATCATAACCTAGAGGACGGAGGACGGAGGGCTAATGAATTTATTGTCAAACGATTTTCAATTTTCGTAAAAACTCATCTTAATAACATACATTTAGTACCTAAGTATATCAAATTGCTTGGGTACCTTCTTCGGTTTGGGGTAAAATTCATTTACGAAGCTTTTTTGTTAATTTTTTGTGAATTTTGGGTATTTCTTTTTCATTTTTCAAAACTTCATTTACAAGACTTTATTTAGGCAGCAACTTTTAGCTATAAGAGCAAGAACGTGTAATCCAGTCGTGTATTATATTGTTTACTTATATCTTTTATGTTTCCAATAACTCCCTTCAACGGCCAATCCTAACTAAACTGCTTAAAGACTCGCAGTGCTTCCCCGCTGTATAAAAAGTCATTTACGAACTAAAGATCGTTTATTAAATTGAATCAAAAATCATTACTAACAAAGAACTCCTCAAATTGAATTCTACCTATTTTCTTTAATGTAAAAGTTTGTTCATCTTGGGAACTCATGGGACACATAAATAGATAACTTAAATAGACTTTCTATTCCCAATGAACTTAACAAAAACAAGTTTGGAACGCTCAACATGAATAGATACTAGATAGATAGATATATCACGATTCACCTCCCACGAATTGTTCAATTTATTCAAGTGTTCAATATTATCTTTGGAAATCACGTCAATGCCATTACTTCGAACGTTATCCTGTGACATTATATACGAAAAATAAAAACCAATTCAAATCACAACAAAACAAAAAAAAAAAATAGAAATCCAGTCGTGAAGGAACCCTCCAATTCACTCTCATGGACATCAAGACGTTTTGAAATACTTGAGCAGAGGCATTTCCCTTAGGGGCCACACTGTAATGGCCTCGCCTCGGAAAACAATTAGCCATGAAATTGAAAATATAACTTCACTATATTCCTAGTCAACCATATTGTTCTATTTCACGGTGGTGTTTCGAACTAAAAAAAAAATTAAAATGAACTTTTCGATCCGAAATAACAAAGTATGGTGTGTTGTAGTACTCGTTCGCAGTTTCCGTTTCATTAATATTCAAAAGTGGCTAAATTAAAGCGTCTTTAAAGCATGTTTACCACAAATTTATTCTCAATTTATGCATCCTGCTTATTGCCTTCTGTATATAAGACTCTGTAAGACTGTAAGACACGGTGGAAAAGTGTCCATTGAATGCTGATTAGCATTTGATGATGGCTGTTATGGTGCGGGTGGAGTTAGAAATGACTGCTTCTGCTATATATGCCTTTCGCTGTAAGAAACTCATCTAACAAGAAATGACCCACAGATGTATGACTGTGGGAGTCGGCAAGGTGTTATTATCCCACTGAATAAAGTTTGAATTGCGTTTTAATATCTACAGTATTACTGGCAAGTTAGTTACAAAAGTGAGTATTAAGAAGTATTAGGTCTTTGTTTCGTACCTAGGGCGCGATAATTAGACAGCCTGCATTGATTTGACATTCTTGTGTTTTTTCTGTTGTCAGGATCTGTCAGAGTGTGAACATTTTAATCAATGATTGATATTTAGATTGCCTGAAACCATCATTATCCAAATGGAATGAAATATATTGTTACGCTTAATAGCAAATAGTTGTGTTTTCTATCATTTCTTAGGCCTTTAAGTAGATCATTTCTTAGTTTAATAGGACTTTCAAATATTACCCCTGCCACTAAACCGCTTCTTTTTCGTGCTCCCTATCTTCATCGAACCAAAAGTTTCGTTAGTCTTTTCTTTAGAAACTTTCTCGAAAACGCTTGATGTGTTTACTTCGGGCTTTCTTTCAATTTCTGTTCTGTTCTTTCTGTTTAATTTGCAGAATAGCTTCCGACAGAATTTCTACACTGTGCACTAAAATTTTACGGATACAAGTACCTACATTAAGGTTGTTAGCCGCATCAATACAGTATTCCTTAAATTCACTTATTTTTATCGGGAAACTACTAGATATTGTTAATAACACTACCCGGAAGTTATTTAATCAAAATTATATTTGTTGTTTAAGATGAAGTGTCAGAGTCACCAGAAAATCTGCGAGCAGATTTGGTTCTGGTTCTGGTTTGTCGACTAACATGTGCATTTAAATTAGGAATGTGTTTTTAATCCTCTTTTTGATTTCTTCTACTTTTTTTATTTTCTTCCCCACGTGCTTGCCATTGACCGATAACCAATTTATAAAAAACATGCACTAAACATTCAAAAAATCGAATCCAAGCAGGTAATAATAAGCCAAACCGCAATTTTGATTTATTTTAAACTTGTTTGTTCAGAACTACATACTTATATTAATTTTGTTGGAATCTTTCGAAGTTAGCCCGCACAAATAATATCTTTGTGTAGACGAATTTTCGGTGATTACATTGCAGACCTTTCCATCTATCATTGGTCATAAGCATTTTATGCTTGACCGAAACACTTCCATTTGAGAGATTTATAACGGACTCATTCAATTAAGTTATTTGGCTCTCAACGTCACGCAATTTATCTTACCGTTATATCAGTTGTTTCGTGAACAAAGTAAATTCGAATAGGTCTGCAAAATTTTGGACGATGGAAGAGATTTTTTTTTTACACAATTATTGTATTTTTTTAGCAAGGGTGTCCTGATATTAACCGACTAGGGAAAAAAAATATTAGCATCTGGAAAATTTGAGTGTGAAAAATGTTGGTTATATTCGCTCATTCCTGAGCTCCCATTGCAACCCCATTTGGATATAAGGTAAAGGTTACGGATTTCATTACAATTTGACAGAGGTTGCTAACCTCTGCATTAGCCTTAAACAAACTCTGATCGTTGTGTGATCAAGTATGTTTTGCAATAGTGATTCTGCAACTGACTCGTTTATGTTAAAATTTGCTGGATAAAACTTTTTTTCGCTTCCGTAACATGTTCATAGCTAGTATATACAGTGTATCAAAGTAAAACTCGTACAAACTGTTATGCGTTTCTTTTTTATCCCTAATTCTTTGTTTTGAACACCAAACGTATTGCACCTGTGTTCAATTCATTTAACGTAACTTTAAGACTCATAAATCTTTGCAATAAAACCAAAAATTATAAATGCAAGGTATTAAGAAAAGATATTTATTATCAACCTCCAAAATTCACTTCAAAATTAAACTCGTACAATATGCATTTAATAGTTTGAAAATGACTACTGTAGGAAAACAAAACCAAATCAGTACTTAGTTGGAAGCCCCTTATTTGCCTTGACAGCTTTTAACCTTCGTGGTATAGATTCAACCAGCTTCTTACAGTAAGACGGTGGTATTTTGGACCATTCTTCAGCTAACACTCTTTTAAGATTGCTCCGGTTGGAAATCTGGTGCAATCTTAGGTGGTCTTCCAAGTAACTCCATAAATTTTCGATCACATTTATGTCTGGTAATTGTGGTGGAGTCTCAATCACTCTTGGACAGTTGTACTGCAACCAGGAATGCACTCTGTAAGCTTTGTGCTTTGGATCGTTGTCTTGGTAAAATTTGAAATTGTTTTTAATTCCAAGTCTATCGGCACTAGCATGCAAGTTTGTCTTCAGGATGTCTTAGTACATGTAATGGACATTATTCCGTCGATAAAATGTAAGTTTCCAACTCCCGATGCAGCCATACTTCTTGAGCAAGTTTGGGGGCACTAATTTTCGGGTTATCCTTGACCTGTCGAATAATCCACCTTTCATCCGCATCATTAAAAATTTTTCTTCCCTTGTTTTTGTCTTATTTTCAACTAATCCTTCGTTGTAACGGTTTACTGCACTGTGCAATGACTGCGATTGACCAAATGTCCAATTTCTCTTAAGGTTTTGCCATCCTTAAAGTGCATAATTACTTACATCTGTTGAAGTTTGGCCGTTTTGTCTACCCATTTTGCAAAGATTCAAATGTTGATACAGAATTAACAATAATGTAAGTTTTGAAAATTATAATATAAAATGATCTCTATAGTAACTATATATGACAAACTATGTTCTTTAAGCTCACTGTACGAGTTTTATTTTGAGGTGTTTTTTTGACTTCTTAAGGAAACTCTTGTCTGTTTTACTGTTGGTACATTTTTTTAATTCTTAGAAAATTTATAGGTCATAGTTATAACTATTGAACTGCTATGCAGTTTTTCTAAAAAAAATGGTTTCATAGGGTCTGTACGAGTTTTTTTTTTGATTCACTGTATATTCGTGATGTGTTTCTTGGCCGCATCTTTTATTACATCAAACTGAAATTTTGTTTATTTTGCCTCAACAAGTAGGTAGTGAAAAAGGTTTCATTTGTGGTAAAATGAATAATATTTATAACTATCCAGTTTTTCAAAGGTCTTTTGATACTTTTCTGCTGATGCCGAAGTTTCATTTAAGCAGCATACCATAACTCTTCGCGACTGCAAAATGTTGGACAGCTGAATTCAATAATCGGACCAAGTTGATACTTAATTGACAGTGTGAAAACATCCGCCCACCGGATCTCCAAATGACCTAAATGACCGGAAATCAAGGTAAGGGAGATGGGTAATGCAAATTTAATTTCTGTTTGATCGAGATTTAGGGATGGCAAAAATGCTGTGGGTCCTTATACAGACAGACAGAACAGAACCCACTTTTTCCCGTTCTCTAGTAACCATAATGTCACTTATTTGATTGTTATCTAAATTTTTGTACGAATGAATACCTTGATATATAGAACCGTTGTGTATCGCAAGTTAAAATTTATAATACATTCAAACTTCAATAACTCGAACTTCGATAACTCTATTCTGTATAACTCGTACAAAATAGATGGCATATGCATCAACCACGTCGAACTTTTTCGGGGAATTCCCATTTAGTAAGACGAAATAAAAATATCACGTATGCATTTGAAGGAAATGTTCGTTTGATAACGGTTGGAAGTTGAAAGTAGGTACTTACAGAGAATTTATATTTCATGCAGTGCAGATTTCAATATTTTTAATTTGTTTGTATTTTGTAAAAGATTCTACATTATTATTGATGATGGCAACGATATCAAGACTCGTTCTAAAAAGTTTGACAACCAAAGAGAAATTCCAGCTTATTATGGAAACAGATACGGTATCCATGATATTGAAAAACAAAACAGCAGGACTTCACAGCAATAGAATCTGGGACTTTATTGTATGGAAGCAAGAGAAATAAGAAACCAGTTTTTTAAAGTGTTGATAGGACTATAATTGATTGGTTTACAGCGGCTAGACATCAGAACATACCTTTATCTGGAGGAATTCTAAAGGAAAAAGCTTTCTTATTTGCCAGACGACTTATAGTCCGATCATTTGGTCGGAAAAATAGGGGTTAGCTGGATAGTTTTGGTGGAGTTTATTTTGTTGGCCTTGCTCTTTCCGAATTTTCACTTTGCCACCTCGTATCTCTCCTGCGTAACTCACCATTTGAAAAATGGCGGCCAAAACTGCTCTTCGGGAAAATCGCACTTCTAATATTTTTTGTAAGATCAGAACTGATTTTCATAAACGAACTGTGAATATAGCATCGGCAAATCTTGGGACATTGACGTCAAAGCAAATTGCTTCAAGAAAGCTGATTTTGGTCAATATTCTGCGTGGGAAGAAAATTATGACATTCCCTCAATATAAATTTTGACACAAAAGCATCTTCTGCTCCAATACATTACTCCTTCCTCGCGGCTATATGGGCAATTATAATATAAAAATTAGCTTTACTAAAGTCACTAGCAACATAACAGCAATGTAAGATCGAAATAACCGTTTGAAATCGACATCAGAGGTGAAAGGAAGCACTAATGGTATGAAGCATGAAAACATTTATGTCAAAATGTATTTAGCTTTTGTCAGTAAAATAATAGCCACATAAAAAAAAACAACTGGAAACGACTTCTGTCAATAATAGTGTTGGTTTTGACCGTCAAAAATCATTTTCTAGCTCGAAAACGCAACGAATCAGAAAGCTAGAAAAAAGGAGGTTGAAAAGCCACATTTTGTAACAAATACCCTGCTTACTAGAATGGGGTTGACTGTTATCCTGATGAGCTAACAAAGGTTAAAAGCAGTATGTTAGTGAAAAAGGATCGACTGAAAGCATTACAGCGGAACAACATTTTCCTAGAACTATTAAAATTTCTCGTCCGATCCTTGTTTTTGGAGTAATTAAAAATACGATAGGGTGCCAGAAGCTCTTAAATTACTTGATTTATTAAAAAAAAGAAACAGGAAGTATTTTCTTACAAAAAATTATCAAATTATTGTCATTTAAACTATTTTTTTATTTAGCCAGTTCACATTTCTGAGATCTCTGAGCGCTCCGTAATCTCAGCAACCTGAACAGGATTCCTTAGAAAATTTGCTGTCAAAAACTGAGCAGAAAAAATTTGGATTCGTTTTTTCAGTCAAAAAAAAAAAAAACTCTGAAATCTCAGGAAACCTAATCTGGCTAATTGCTACAAAAAAAATTATTATTTTAGTGATTTCAAACACAGTTATCATAAAAAATTCAGTTAACTTTCTGTAAGACTCTCCAATTCTGTGAAATAGTAGTGTTGCCTTGTTGCTCACCAAAATTAGCATTATAATAATTAAAATGAGGTAATGATATAAGAATGAACCATAAGTGAGGCTTTTCAAGTGTTACGGACTGTAGAGTGTAAATTGTCTTTCCATTCTTCGTACAAATGTCGGTAAGTTACAAAGGAATGGCCCATTGGTTGAATTATAAGATTTATAAATTTGAAACAACTAGACATGCAGTTGATTAATAAATTTAAAAAAAAGGTGTATTTTTTCTTGACACCACCAGTGTATCATTGCTTCACGATTTTTCTCTTATCTATTCCTAAAACGCTGAGAAAATTTGGTGACAAAATTCGGCTTAGCCAGAAACGTGCCCAGACTCTCAATAACGACCATGATAGCCAAGCAAATGTTGATGGTGGAAACATCTGCAATCATCATAGGTCTCGATTGCACTTGATCACATGAAATTATACATTTCGGTGGCTGGTGATGGTTATGACGCGTTTAGCCTTATAATACCACCGCCATCGCCATCGTATAGTCGTTTCATTTATGCCTTTCACGGAAATAAACATTTTGACTTGTTTTCTCTTCTTCTTAGTTTATACAATGTGTAAGGTACAGCCTTTTCCTTTTGCCTGCCATCATCAAAGTTATACAATGCGGGGGAAAATAAACCCAACTAAATAAAAACAGGAAATGGTATTGTATTCAGGCTATGTTATGACTTCGTTCAAACGGAAGGAAGTCCTTTTGAATGGATACAATATGCCGACAAGAGTTTAGTACAGCACAAGAGTATTGCTTTTGCTTTAACATTTATTTGTGTGTTGTTTCATTCGGATGTATGTAGGTATACGGATACGGAGAGGAAACAACCCTTCTATTGTTTTGCATTTAATTTTATTATAAATGCCACTTTATATGCAAAAAAAATAATTGTAATCTCAATTCAAGCGCTATAGAGAAGAATCTTAATCAAAATGTGAAGTAATGAATGAGTTTTTATTGCTTTTTAGAAAATGTTTAAGAAATAAAAAAAACAACAACAACAATTTTAACTACACCCCTAATTACTTTGTGAGTTTGAGGTCCATGTCGTCATTTAAAAATTAGGTAAGGTAAGTAAAAGCAATAACAAGAAGTATGTTGCTGAGGTGAAGTTCACAAGAAGTAATAAAATTATAAAAACATATAATTCATAACGTTGCAAAAAGTAAAAAAATATTAATGTTTGAAGTTTTGGCACATTTTAGCAAGACGATGTATGACATAAACTCTTAACTTTACAAGCCGAAACATTTTCATAAATAGTCAAATAAATAACATTTAAAAACAAGTCATGTGTTAGGAAGAAGTTATTATCAAATTCAATTTGTAAGATATTTGAAAGTACATCTTGTAAAAGTGTAAACCAGCTCAATTGAAAAGTATTAGACAATATTTGATTATTTCTGTTTAACGGTTACGAGATGAATAAAAATATTTAAACCTGAAAATTCAGCATATTGGCAGTCATGTGATCAAAAAAAAGTATACCAAATACATAACATCGTGATTGACCCCATTTATGCTTCCAGTATTTTGGATGTCCGAACGTTTCGGGTATGTTATTTTTAACATGAAGGCTTCCTCGGATCTTCGTACTTCTAATTCTATCAAGCTTTGTAACTCCTGCTGTCATACGAAGCATCTTCATCTCAGCTACCGTTAACTTACCCTCATACTTTTTGTACATGAGTGCTGGACGCACAACTGCGGTGTAGAGCAGTGAGATATTGTCAACAAGCCATCAGAAGTGCTACCACCGATGTAACTCCTGGGTTGCACTAGGTGAGCAGTGAGCACAAAGAAACTCCTGGTTTGACTAACTATGCTGGCTGGCGCATGCAGCTAAGAACGAGAACTCTAGAGGCAAAAAATAAGAGACATGCGAACTTCTCAGGACAGTAAGAAAAATAGGAAGCATAAGATGCGGGCGATCGAGTCTATTGAGGGTTGTCCCGGTAGAGGTGATGTTCGAAAATTTTACCAAGGGGTATGAGGATCAACCCAAGGCTTAAAGGCAAGGTCAGAACGATGAAAGAGGGAATTTGTGTAGTTGATACGCAGTCAGTGTTTAGAATCTGGGTCTGGAAGGAACAATTTTCAATACTGCCGAACGGCGAAGATGGCCAATCTTCCGCTGTTATTCCATTTAATTTGGACGAAGATGTTGAACGATTCTGTTCCCCTGGCCCATGTCCTAGGTGCTTTACTCTAAGCAATTGCCAAATTTAAATCGTGTAAGACTAGTGATGCGAACGGCTTACCAGCCAAATAGTTTTAAGCAGTAGGAGGTGGTTTGGTAAGCAGTATGCACCATCTCATATGTCAATAAATGGAACCTTGGCATAGTGTGCCCCATCCATACAAAAGAAAACACTCTGACATGTGCCAACTACAGAGAAATTAGGGTCTTTAATGTCGCCTACAAAATCTTGTCGTCTATATTGATTGGCCCCTATCAGTGCGGTTTAAGACCAGGCGAATCAAAAGTCGATAAAATGTTTATTTACATTCCGACAAATGTGGGAAAAATCCCGCGAATTCCAGATAGTTCCACCTCTTTATTGGTTTTAAAGTCGGGTATTATAGCGTGAATAGAGACGAGTTATACAAAGCCTTGTCATATATCGGCATTACTGCCAAACTTGTCCGCTTCTGCAGGATGACAGTTGAGAAATTCGCTGCTCGGGGAATTACTCTTGCCAAACGCTGATTCTTTGGGCTGAGAATGCATTCAAGTAGCCCTCTCTCATAGAACCCAGGAAACGCTGTATAAGAACAAAATCACCCCAATTCTTCTGTATGGGACAGAATCATATGCGTTTAAAGATTCGAATGAAAATAAGCTTGGTTGCTTTGAGAGGATGCTTCTTCGACTGATTTTAGGTCCTTTGTATATTGAAGGAGTATAGAGAAGAAGATTTTTTTTTTTTTGCTCAATAAGTTAAATATACAGGAGCTGAGATAGTTGGAACATGTGGAGTGTATGGACATCGAAACGCACTTGAAACACTTGTAGATATGTAAGGTCGTGTGTTCACTGAAAATCAGTTTTTGGTATTTTCCGTTGTCCTCGATACAATAATTGATAAAGAGTGAATTTACGAATTCGCTGAAATCACATTCTATCATTGGTGGCGATTTAAATGCTAAACGCACTTTCAGGGTCTCGCAACGTGCATATCTCAAAAGGGCCAAGTGTTATACAAAGCAGACATGGAAAATAATTACCATTTTCGTTCGATTGGGAAACCGACTTATTGGCCGACTGATAACTCGAAAGGATGTAATTCTCTGGATTCAAACTATAATCATCCATTGTCCTTATTAACTCTCAAGTCGAAAAAGGGCAAAATGGAATGGGACTCTGATAATGCCTCTCCAAAAATAGAACACACAATTTAGCAAAATACAATTTTAAAACAATCCTTACGAGTGGTAGAAATAGTGTAGGGATCCAAGTTCCATAAGATCTTCTCTACATTTGACATCGGTACGGGATATGCCAAGGATGGTGTTTAAATATACCAATGGTCTATTGTTGTGGATTTCTCAAGCTCCCTTAAAAATCTTCATTTTCAAATACAAATTAAATTGTGTAGGTATATCTTACTTTTTATAAGGACAACTATTTCTTCGCCTGTCACTTTTGGCGTCATGTGACTTGACATTTTTATAGTTTTTTTCCAACCCCGCCCCCGCAGGTACTTATTTTCGATCTGGGCAGAAGAAAAATGTTAGTTGTGTTGCCCGAGTCCATCTCGATCGCAGTTCACATCTTGTTTTTTTAGTTCTTTCAACGAATAACCTTTATGGTTACCATTCTACGACTAACACGAGCATCAATTTATTAGCTGCACTCCACCAGACCCTATTGTCTCTTCACTTTCGATTGGAACAAAATCCATATCCAACTTTCCTTGTTTGATTCATCCTTTGCGTGTCTAAAAATTGTTTCACGAAAATCAGTCCGCGATAAACTCTACTCCTCGATCGGAATTATCTATTTTTGGTTTGTTTTTTACCATTATCACATTCTTCTTCAACTTAGTGAAACCGTTTGATGAAAATGGTCCGCAAACATGCAAACATTGTATCACATAAAATGAAGCAACAGTTTTAATACTTGATTGTACCTTTCTTGCAAACATACTCACAACTAACCACTTCAACATATTGAACTAGGTACGATTTTCTGAAAGCTGTTCTTCTAGTCTAAGAGCTGATAGCAAATTTTGGAATGGAGGTATAACCAAAATACGAGTATGCAGTTAGGTATAAGCGTCCTGATTTCAAATTTGAAAGTCTGGCAGGATTATTTTTCAGCCTTCTTTAGCCTTTTGCGAAAATTCCAAGTCATCCCATTTAATATAAATTTTTAATACTGAAAATGATGCTTTGTCATTTTTCTGAAGTCTGCTGTCGGCTCTTGGTCTATTCACATCTCCACTCCCTTGTTTCTCTTCAAGAACACTATCTTTATTGCTTCTTAAGCCTAAGACCTTGAGCTAAAAACTATGCTATACTTTTGTTAGTTTATAATAGCAACACGACGAAATTCACAGTAATTTTCCTCCAGCCTACTTCCACTTTTAAAGTTGAAGCGGTCCCAAATAAAAGTCATGCATCCTTCTTGAAACAAAAAACAATGACCTCATTCTCTTCAGCGCAAGAGGCAAGAGGGTTCCAATTATTGCAATATCAATTAAATTTTAAAAAAAAAAGTCAAAAACTGTCCGAAAATATTCCAGCTAATTAGATTTTTTTTCCATCAAGGGGTCGAGAGTACCACTTAAACGTTTGAAGTATTTGCTTTCGCCGCTGCACTTGACTTCTATTATACTTCTGAATTTTTACAACCGTTTTCACCACAAATAGCCTGAAGGAGAATTTTTGCTGCCCCCAGATGGCAAAATGCAAATCAATTAAAGCAATTTTCCAATTAATTTCTCTTCGATTGCACCTTCAATCAGTGGAATTGGACAGACACGGTGGAACTCTTCAAAAATTGATGACCATACCGAATGCAATTGAAGTTTGTCAAGAGTTAAAAGTGTAGGTAGGGTATAGAATGTTCCAAATGATAGCGGGTATGAGCTATATACACGATATTTTGAGAAGAGAATACAAAATGACCATTGACTTGAGTAAAGTGTGGTGCTAACACTAATTGGAAAACTCAATGGCATAAAACTTTGTTATGGCTTATTGTTGTTAATTCTTATGCAGATGGAAGTGAACATTGATATCCTTGAAGAGTTTAATGCAATTAAAGTTGTTGAAAATGGTCTCTCTAAGATTTCAGTCGGAGAAGTGAATTTTTGTATGAAATGAAATTCATTTCAAAATCAAATTGATTGATGATTGTGTGTGCTATCTTAATTAAGTATTAACAACAGCTTTTCTGTTCCACCTGACATACCCATTAACATATTGTTAAGACCTCCCCTTCATGAAGGTAGACTTGACGCAGGGACTTAATGTGAAAAAGGGGCTATAGTGACTACAACAATGAAGCTATGCCCATAGTCGACAGGGCGATATTTATAAGATTGATTTTACTAATTTATATCTGCTCACGCCCAAACAGAGAATAAAGATGACTTAACAAAAGAACTAAGAACTTCTCGAGAAGCCGTATAAAATTTACCAGAAGTACGATATTAAAATTGTTCTTGGCGACTTAAACGCCTAGATCGGACAGGAGGGCATCTTCACTTCGACGACGGTCAGAGGCCACAGCCTGCACGACGAAACTTCTAAAAACGGATTCAGGCTCGCCTTATTTTCGTCAGGATGGAGTAATATCTGAATAACAAGCACTCGATTCTTACATCTCAATATTCACAATGGGACTTGGCGATCTCCAGATCAACCAAATTAACCAAATTGATCGTTTTGAGATTAAGTCCAGATATTCATACAGTAATCTGTATATCCGAACGTTCCGAGAGCGGAATATGACCTAGGATCCAAGACACTAAAGTCAAGAACCGATAACCGATATTATATAAAAAAAAAAAAAAAAAAATACAGTCGAATTGACAACCTCCTCCTTTTTTGAAGTCGGTTGAAAACAAATCAACGTAGCGTCGGTATAACGTTAATCACAACAGACTGGAAGAATTTTTGCTGACTGCGTCTCCCTTATTCTCTCGAAAACCAACCGACAGCACCACCGTAGACGAGCACCACCGTAGACGAGCAGCAATCAGTGCAAACTTGTGATCAGAAGTGGCGGCACTAATATGCTGGGTTTTAAATGACAACCTAAGCAAAACCACTAGTTCGATGAAGCCAGGTACATTGGACCAAGCAAGAAGCATATGAGTCAACGCCGCAGACTAGGACCAGAACTATGTGCATGAAAAAAGAGAGGAACACCTAAAAATTAAAAACACACACCTTCTAAAAAAGAAGAAAAGGAAGCGTGGAAAGCAAGCGGACGAGTCTATTGCAGTGATGAAAATTGCAATCAGTATTGGGAATCTGGAAAAGCACTTTTCTAAAAAGCGGTACCCAAACTTGGATAGCCTTAGATATGCTGATTCGGATGACCTGCCGGTCGAACTATTTAATGTAACGAAAGATGACTTGGTCGGGATGATACATTAACTCATCGTTGGTCGTTGGAAGATATGACCAATCAATGGAAACTCGCCAGAGTGAGCCCAATCTAAAATAAAGTAAGGTACTGCTCCAAAATGTACCAACTACAGGACAACGCATATAAAATTCTGTCGGCTATTTCCTCCTTAAACCTTTTGTTAACGACCTGAATGGAATGAACTCAACCAACGATCAGATTTTTATAATCCAGCAGATCTTGGTAACCAAAAAAAAAATAAAAATCGATCCACGCCATCTCTTTATCAACTTAGCGTTTATTAAGAAGAGCTGTAAAAAACTATGACACATTTAGACTTTTCTGAAAAACTTGTTTTTAGTAAGAATAACACTGAAGGGGCCAACCCATAGAATCCGTTACGTGCGTTGCGTCGAAGTTTTCAACTGGCAGCTCGATAAAATACACAAGCTCTTATGAGAGCCACAAGAACGGACGCGACGGAAAAAGTAGCCGAACTGTTAACTTCATCGTTGACGGAAAGGACGCGACGGATTCTATGGGTTCGGCCCTTGACGCATTTGACGTCAAGAAAGGTAAGCCCGTTCAACTCCTTGCTTTTCTTGATAACATTGATATCAGCGAGCGAACGAATCGAGCTCTGGAGAGGATTTGCAAGTGGAATTATAACGGAGATGGCGAGGATGGGTTTATGTCATCAAAAAGAGAGGCCCAACATTATCTAAGAAGAAAATATTGCAATAGACGCTTACAACACTTTGAAGTAGTCAAAGACTTTATTAACCAACCTGGAATCCACTATTACATTGGACATCGACATTAGTACAGAGATCAAATAACAAAGAATCATACTAGCCAATTGCTGTTTCTTTGGGCTGAGATGCTAAGAAAGCATTCAAGTGGTAAAGCGCTCACTCAAAGAACCAATTAGATTTACAAGAGCTTTATTATCCCAGATATAGTCATCGCTGGATAACACAGGATTAAAAACCGAAGCGAAGTGATTCTTCCACATTTTGAGCTATCCCCATCATTATAGAACGAGAGAACCCGGAATCGTCTACATTATTTACCGGATGTTCTTTTGAGTTTTGTACACCTGATTTCCATATACAGTTCTGGTGTCATAAGGTTCTTTGGTGCTCTAAGTTGAGCAATTGGCGCACTGAGGGTTCATTTAGTCTGTTGCAGCTCTTCTTTTGATCCTGACTTCCAGGAAAAATTCAAACTCCTCATTATCAGACGCTTCCAGGTGTTTTTCCGGAGAAAAGTAGTACAGTATTACGGGTTGGAGATTTATATAAATATTTACCCGAGCCCAACCATTAATTTTTTTTAATCCTTATATGTATGTCAATTTTATATCGTTTTTCATCAATAACAGCGTGACTTTAATACTACTGAAGTTCATTAGGTAAATAAAAATCACCATAAAAAAGCACACTCAAGAATTCAACAAACACTTCTAGATAATCCTTTACATTCCATTCGCATTCGTTTGAGTTTACTAGAATCCTTTAAAAAAAACACACACCTTAGTTTTTTGCCTCCATCCTTCAAACAAGTAAAAAAAATTAACCTGATATATTTCAGCTCATGTATGGAGGCGGTATAATTTTCGACATTAAGGTGTTCGTTGAAGTGTTCTTGCAGTGCAAGGATTCTTAAGGAGTAACCCGTCAAGGATTATCAATCTAAATTAAAACATCTGAATTGTGGAACATTGAAGAACAACAAAAAAAAAATACTACTTTATCAACGTTCTCGGTGCGCTACATTTTTCTGAAAATAACGATGACTCTACAACCCAAAAAAAAGAACAAAAAAAAAGATCTTTCAACGCCTTCAGCGCGGCTACAATATCCTTCAGCATGAGCACCCTCAACAAAAAAAAAAAAGAGCTCTTTTCTTTTTATGAAAATCAGAAATAAAACAATTGCACCTAGAGGTATGCAAGAAAAGTCATTTTCGCCATTTTGTGGGTATCACTCTCCATATAGCGAACACACCACCCACTAACCTCTGCTTTTGCTGCTGTCACCACACCACACTAACCCTCCGTATCCACCCACTAATGCATTATTCAGTTAACTTGCACAATTTGAACACGAACCGTGCACCAAAAAGAGTTTTAAACTTGGAACATTGTATAGAACTACACATTGCCTGAGGGAGGACAAATTGTTATCCCGGAACGGTATACGGTATACATTATAGTTGTACCCCTTCTATGTAAGATATGATTCTTTAGAATGAAAAATGAGAAGGGCATTCTGCATGACACGTGCCTTGCACTGAATAATCTCTGTGGACAAAATTACGTAGCCCGATTAACACTACAGTCGTTTATCCAACTTTGGCTGGAGTCCTGTATGCTAGGCTATGAGGGCATTATATTCCGTGTGTGCTGCATGTTCTTATCAGAATTAGCAGCTCGGAGAATCATTAAATTTCACCGTTATACGAGCAATAATTTGGGATTTTCAGTTTCTCCCTAGCTGTGCCATTGCTTATGCTATCATTCGCACACTCGCCTTTTGCATGGTTCTTATCCCAAACGCACTCGAATCTTTCCGCTTAGCATCGGCAGAGCAGCCAGGAAGTGAAGAATTACATCACAAGAGTTTCAAGGATGTGATAAAATTTTTACCATTAAATGTTAAATCCATTCGCCCTCTGGTTGTAGAATTATACATCTACATCTGAACTTCACTAGAGGGATCCATGATTTTATTAGGTATGATTGCCAGGCTTGATATATGTTTTATAAAAGCAAAACAATTTTATTTATTTCGTTCATCAAGCTTTTGGATACCGCCTGAAGCTAAACTGCACCATCGAAGATAAGGCGTTTCTCTGCAACTTGGGCTAGACTTCGAAGATTTTAAGGGCCGAAGCATCTTTCTACATCTCTCATTCCACACATTCCAAACGTTTAACAAGATCTTCATATTCGTAGCTTCCTACCAATTGCTAGTCGCTGAACTGATCGCACTTCTTCTCCGGCTGTTGTTGGGCAATCACGTGTATGTTCTTGTTCTGTAACCGATATGAGCTAGCGAATGACATTGAAGTAAAACGTAAATAATTCGGCCCTAACGAGGTAACCGTACTGTCGGAAGGGAAAATTCTTCGATTTCATACAAATTCTTCCGAGGAGCGCAGCGTTCGGAAAATTTGTGATTTATTCTATTCCATATAAAGTTAGCATGACACACCCTGTATTTCGTTAATCACTGGTCAATATCAAATTTTTTTGGCTCATTAATTGCCGCATTCGGTTTATATGTAAACTGCAAAACCAAAAAAATTGCCGCGCTTTTGGTTAAAAAGAAAAAAAAAAAACATTTTGTGACGTCATTCCATATAAAGTTAGCATGACATATCCAGTATTTCGAAAATCACCTGTCAAAACAAAAATTTTTTTTGCTCATGAGTTTGCATTTCACATATAAACCAAATGCGGCAATTAATGAGCCAAAAAAAATTTGACATTGACCAGTGATTAACGAAATACAGGGTGTGTCATGCTAACTTTATATGGAATTTGGGTTTAAAAAAAAGTTTTTATTTTTTTCTGAAAAAACCAAGAGCCCAATTTTTTTTTTGATTTCACGGCATAAATATGGCAATTATTCGGCAATTAATGAGCGAAAAAAAAATTTGATTTGACCAAAAATTAAAAAGTGCCATGCTAACTTTATATAAAGTTAGCATGACATACACTTCCGATCAAATGCTGATCAAACTAAGAACGCGGCAATTTTTTTGACTTCACGGCATAAATGCGGCAATTATACGGCAATTACTGAGCCAAAAAAAAATTACCTTTTCAAAAGTTGTCATGCTAAGTTTATACGGGTTTTAAACTAGCTGAAGTCAAAGGGTTGTCTTGTAAATTTTTTTTCATTCATTTAGTTCGTAGTTTTTTGTACAATCTATTAGTTGCCGCTATAAAAAATAACCGTATCCTTATCCCAAACTTTGCAAATTTAACTATTTTTATTTTTTTTTTCTCAACAAACGTGGCAACCTTATTCTCGAAATGGGAAAATATCTGAATCTGTAGCAACAATCACGTTAGCAAACAAAATGACGGACTCACGAAGTGCCGACTTCTGAATTCAGAAAGTCCTGAATGAATTTATAATTTTGTGTTATTTGAGATAGCATTAGAAATGCACAGTGCATCTGTGTTGGATTGATGCCCCAAGGGAATAACGATAGACTTGGAGCGCGTGCATTAAGTTTAAACCGGAACGGAACTATAATAATGTTTAAATGGATGAATATTGTAATTCCAAAATAAAAAAAAAAAAAGTAGAAGAAGAATCAGGGTGTGTGTCAAGTTCGTTTATTATGTTGTGCTTTTCCAGTGAATTTAAGTTAATCTGAACCATAAAATCATCATTGAGTGTATTAAAGTTATCACAGTATACCTTTATTTTTATCTTACATTTTTTTTTTTTTTTTGATGATGGCCTCTTTTTATGGTATTTTTAAGGTTTGCCTTTACATTCCCACGACTTGGATGTAATTTCTTATCAAATTTCCTCATTGTTTTTACCCTTTAGAATAGACAAATGGGTAGATAGGTAAAGAGGGTGTGAGAGTCGGAGTTAGATATAAAATTTGTCTCTCTTAATGGAAATCAAGCTATACTGATAGACACTTCCCTTGGACACTATATGATGAACAGAGGCTTAGGGATGAGAGCAGACAGCAGAGCTCTTAGCAGATCAAACCAGAGTCCTTACGCTTAAGGGGCCAACCCACAGAATCGGTGGCGTCCGTTCCGTCAACGAATCCGTTGTCGATGAAGTTAAAAGTTCTGCTACTTTTTCCTTCGCGTCCGAGACAAACTTTTTAGCACTGATATGTCTGAGCTAAACAAAACACAGATTTTGTTTTGGCAGTTCCTTGATCTGCTCAGAGGTAAAAATGAAAAATGAAAAACATCATTTGATACAATTTGGTATTGTAGCAAATTATTATTAGAATTATGTTTCTGCGACCTGTTTGCTGAAACAAACTTAAGAATTTAATTTTAAAACAAAAGCACTTATGATATAGCTTACACAAGGAAAAAAGGAGAGCATAAGAGTCACCATAAATAAATACTTAAGTTTTGTATCAGCAACTGGGTCTAGTTTTGTATGTTAACTTTGAGTAAAATTTGAACTTATAAACCAACAATTTTTGCGGGAAAAGGAAGTATTGTATATAGTCGATGCAGGCTGTTAAACGCTTATAAGAAATTTTCCCGTGTTAACAATTTTTAAAACATCTAACCAACTAATTCACAACATTCAACGAATATCACCCTTACGTGCTTGAATTTGGTTCATGGAATTCGTTTTAAAAATTGCTTCACCACCTATAGTTTTTATCTTGGAGAGTGACAGCAAGAACTCAGGGTGAGTTTAAAAAGAAATTGGGACTGATTACACTGTGTGACACTCAAAATATATGCGGGCGGAGACCCTTCGCGTTTTGTAGACAGGCCAGGTTTCACAGCGCTCAAGAATTTCCTTTGACAAAAACTGAGGAGGCGAATGCAATTTTCTTTTCTGCTCCATTTTTGCCAACCAAAAGTGAGAAAAATCCTATCTATGTTGTTGAAATTGCTGAGCGCTCTGAAATTTCAGAAATGTGAACTGGCTGATTTTTTCAAGCCTTTCTGTCACGGTTTTTGTGGTGATAGGAACACCTTTTTTTGTATGCAAAATTACGGACCTGTTGTACCTATCATCAGAAAATAACATATAAAAGAAAAAAATACTGGCTTAATGTGTTTTGTTTATGAGCTTTTGTGGTTGAATGGTTTATTAATATTGTTTTTGTGGCCTTCAAAACAATGTTGCACACAGAACATTTGACACTTTAGGGATCCGAGGAAATGTTTTGAACCCAACCTTTATAGATGGAGAGCTGCTGCTTCCTATACTTTTGCGCTCGAGCTGGAGTTTTTTTGCCTTTTTGTTGTTCTTCTGCACCTGGCGCTCCCTTTCCTCTTCAGTGTCGTACTCCTCTTCACCTGATGAACTATCGGTAATCACCATATCCATATTTAAATGTTCATATGTTATATTTTATCTGTTCCTAATAATAATTTTAATTATGTTGAGTAAATTTTTTAGAGAATATATTCGTTTTATACTTACAGTTTATTTATCTTTTATCTTCTTGATATTTTCAAACACTGAACATACAATTTTAAGTCACTCCATTAAAGTTCGATATTTGAATCAGTTTAAATTTTTGTGGCTAAGCTAAATGCTAACTTTTTTACAACCCATACAACGGTAAATCTAAATAAATGTTTGTAAAATTTTGTAAGCGACTTATACAAATAAACATGAAATCAGAAATCTGTCTAAGGACAGACCATTTATAAGTAAAATATGGTGTCGGTGTATACGCAATTTCAAAAAATTCAATTTTTATTTCATTTACCCAACTTCGACATCAAAATGTTTCAAAATGTATGCAATGCTGAATTCATTTTGAAAACAACACGCTGTTTTGAATATTTATTCTAAGATCATGTTTATTTCCAAACCAAAAGAGATATTTAGGAAAAAAAATCGGTTTAAAATTGGCCCAGATATAGAAATTCGAACGTTCAAATATTGATGGAATCAAATTAGTATTATGGATTTTTTAATTCTTCACTGACCCGTCAACAAATTGCTTCAATTATTCAAGTAAGCACCCGGATTATTGCTCATTTTGTGTAGGAATATCTCAGAAACCATATGAATTCACATTTGGGGTCCGATAGCCCTGAAAGCAGTTTATTTAAACACGATTATGACCCAGAAAACACCAGACGGCTAGTAGGAAACTTAGGGATAATCTTCATTTTTTGGGGTGGCTAATCCAATCTTCTGACCTGCTTCGTTTAGAAAATGAATGGGAGATTAGTACCTAAGCTGAAACTTTCAAATTACTAAACTATTGGAAGAAATAAGGAAATAATATCACATCATTAGCTCGAAGGTTATTAGGTTAAGTGCCGTTATTGCTAGTAAATTGTTCCCAACTAAACATTGGTCTGTATAAATACAATATTTTGTTCAAAGAAATGAAATTAGCCGTTAATTTTCAAAGTTTTTCATGTGTTTGCATTTTTTTTGCTCGTTTTCAAACTTACCTTTTGCACTTATTTTAATATTATTATTTTTTTGGAGCAAGATAAGGTAAAAATTCCACAAATGTATGCAAAATTTCAAGTCATTACCACTTAAAATAGCTAAGTTCTGGACTAAGACAAGATCATACCATTTTGTTTGCATTTTTTTGTGCTTGCTACTGTATATTCTAAGAAAAACATTGTTATACATTAAAATTGTATTTTCAAAGTTGATATCACTTATCGATAATTTAAGAAAACACCTACTTTGGTTAATGTTAACGATATTTTCTCTGCTAATAATGGTAAAAATTAAGCATTTTAATTTTAGAAAAATTAATGCTGACATCTTTTTTGGTTACTTGGATATAAATTTTCAAAAAGTTTCATATTTTCTGCCAGTGCTATTTTTTGCCTTTGCCTACGTTTTATAATACGTTTTATTATTTTTTTTTTTTGTGAAGGAAACAAAAATAAAGTAAAAAATCAGTTACAAATTTGCCAAAACAACTGATAATTCGGAAAACGTACAACAGATAAAATTAAAAAAAAAACGTAGGTATTGTTTGACTAACTCTCAAAAGGCTTAGAATAAAAAATCAAAAAAATTGAATTTAAAACATCAATGTTTTTTTTATCATGAAAAAGTTGTTGTTTTTTTATATATTTAATATTGCAAAATCCTACCCGTTCAATTCACCTCCCATACAATAATAAAACTAAAACAAAGCTCTCGTATCACAAATCAGGTAAACTTTCACATTCGATATCCTTCCCGAAGGGCTGGCTACTACATATTACTTTGTGTCTTTTATGTAAGTCCCACAACTAACTAAAACACCAAACGTGACACATGACAGATTGATTAAACTTTCTTTTGTCATACGCAACAGGCCTACAATAAATATTTCGTTAACCTTTTTTTTTTTGTGAAAACTTTCATTCAAGGACATGATTGTGTTTTTGTTCTTTTATAGATGCCTAACCCAACTTTAAGTCAAACATGAACACAAAAAAAAAAACAAAGGGACAACAAAAGGCAAGAAACTCTCTCACAACACAGGTAATACAGGACCTACTTATGCATGGAACCTATACGTGCTTCCAAATTGGTATCAGCATCACGTGCTTTGGTTTAATCCACTGAATTCTTGGTTGGATTGTGGTGAAAGCAAACTTTCCATTTGGCCTAAGTGAGACTTTATCCCGTGGATTAGGACAGCCCTGCCCCGATGATATGGTCATGTTGGAGCTTTGTTTGTAGCTTGGGTGTAAGTAGCAGAACATTAGTGGATAAGGATCCTGTTCATTGTTACTAAGACGGCGAGTTGTGGCATTAATTCTTTGAAAAGAAACGGTAAACTTTTCGTTTTATTAGAAAAGTAATACAAAAAAAAAAAATCAACAAAAAACTTTATTTTTTTTCTTCTCGCTTGGCTAAGATTTGGGGTGGCTTTATGAGAGTTTATACTTTGCAAAAGGTCGCTTTGTTGTTATTGTTATACTTTTTTGCCGATTTTAATCTTCACAGTCCCTCCATATTATATGTTAGGAGTAAAGTTTTCCATGTGGGTTATAAGCTATAAGTTTGTTCCGCATATGCTGACCGTCTTATTTGGCTTAAAAGTCTTTTTCGAAGAAGAAGAACAAGCAATGTAGGTATACACCGGGCGAGCGGGCCGAGAATTATTGGATAAGTTTCAAAAGTCGCATATGGTTTTCGTTATTTTGGGTTTCAGCTAAGGCGACTTTGTGAAACTGCAGAAGAACTCTTAAGTGGATATTTGGAAAAATAAAATAAAACAGAAGGATTGATTATGAAAAAAAAAATAAAAATATTTTTAAGTCCATGGATGTAGGAACTTGCTTTAAGAAAACCTTAAAGCTATAAAGTAAAACGAGGAACAACATAATTTTGAAATAGGAACCAATGATCCTGATTTAAGGAATTTCATAGCGAAAAAATAAAACTACCCATCTACAAGGCATTTTTGGTAATTCTTTGTCACCGCCACATGAGTAGTAGTATTTAATTCTAATTTGCGATGTTGAATAAATTCGTATATATAAAAAACTTTTAGCCATGCTGGTGTTGACTGAACGCCACCAAAAACGTTTGGAATGTGGGAACTTCCGTCCGTCGTGGAAGTGGAAATGGAAACGTCGAAATGCTGATTTCAAAATTCTGCTTTTTTGACTAAAATTCTGCTTTGCAAGAGAAGAGCTAGATGGCACTCTGTTTTTTTTTAGTAGAAGTGCATGTGTTGCTGAACCTTCTCGTCGCGATCGGGATAGCGAGGGTGAAGAAAATAACGAAACTCTATCTGGGAAGCGCAGACCAGTTGCAGATAATGTCAAGAAGCAGTGCTATATAAAAATTTTATAATTTTTAATTATTCATTTAGCAATTTAAATTTATACAGTGGAACGTGTCATTGGTGTATTCCAATGCAATAAAGGAGTCTGCAGAAGAAACAAAAAAATTGCTCGTACCTTCGGAACGTGGTTTGATCATGAAGCGATTACCAGTCCCCCGAATTTTGTATCTTTTGTACACTTTTGCAAGGAGAAGTACTCCTATCCTACGAAATTGTACAAACCGAAGATTTTACATCGACAAGTTGTGTGTTAACGAGAACCGTAGCGGAATGGTACATATAAGTTACTTCCGTAATAAATTTGGGGACCTAGGCGCGTTGTTCAAGTCAAGGAGAGTAAATTTGGACGGCATAATTTTAATAAAGGTCGTCGAGTTGATGGCCACTGGGTCCTCAAAATAGAGATGTGTACGGATAATGTATAAAGTGCCGCTGTAAGATTTTATTAAATTAAAATATGTGTGCTTTTATAACAATTATTTTAATTTGAAGGTGCTGATTCTATTGATTAAAAAACATGTGCAGTGCATGTGGGTTCCATTATCTACACGGAATATTAGAGGGCCTTTGATGGCCTAAGTGAACATGGATTTGTTCATAAAAAAAGTCAATCATAGCGACCCCGATAATCCGTTTGTTGCGGATGATGGAACCCATACACAAAGGATTGAATCCTAATGGAGGATTGTAAAAAGGGCTTTTTATAGCGACAGCTACAATCACAATTTTGCGGACTGGGTTTTAGAATACCAATGGAGGAAAAATGAAAAATTCGTGGCCCCCAACAAGGGAGTTAGAATCCTGAGAACCCGCGAAGTTGGCTACCCACAGTACTTTTCAATTAAAAAACTGTCACAGGATGACGCGACGGGACAAGTCTTCACACGCTTCTTTGCATACAGCAAAGCTCGCACCCACATATTGACCCCCCGAAGGAGGGCATCAAGCTCCCCATATATACCAACCTTATACGCCTTTAATTTGGCACAGAAACCACTGCAGTGGGCGAAAACTAGTAAAAAAACAATATTGGGTTAAAACCGAAAGAGAAAACATTTTGTTTCACATTTAGGAGTATTTACTCACTTTAATATTTTATTCCTGTTCTATTGCGATTTTTTTTACAGGTAGGTAGGGCTACCTGTAAAAAAAAAATCAAAATTATACGGGTGCTTCCTTAAAGAAAAGTCACCCCACATCATGTTTCCTAAATGATTCATGTTTTTACCAAAAATAAAAATCAAGAAAACATCGAAATCTCGTTTAAAATTAAGAAATATTATATTTGTTCCAAAGCAATTGGAGAACCACGAGTTTCCGTGAAATATCTAAATTTTTTTACATCCAAATAAACACAAAGTCTCAAAAAAAGGAAAACAGTAAAATTGCGCTTCCTGGCCACAATCAAAAGGACCGACTGTGACCGACACGACCCAAAACGTGCCTCGGCACAGATTCAAGAAAAAAAAAACACAAAAACACAAAAACAAATACGAATTAATAACTAAATCCGTCTGGTTAGACCGCCATCCAGCAATTTTGTATCTAAAAACATTTCAAGTAGATCAATCATTTCTACTGATTCTATGACTTTATGAGTCCGTGTTTTTGTTTACACTCCCCCGTTCGGTTGGGGATTTGAAAAAAAAAAAAGAAACAACCTTGTGGGTTATTCAAATTCTGATATTGGTGATGTTTCTTTGAAAAATGATGTTGTTGATGATTCTGTGTCTAAAAACGACTAAGATGGAACAAATTAAACGAACAAGTGTAAATAAATTGGTTTGCCACTGAGACTCATTATTTTACATCATCTTATTTTGTAGAGTGACTTTTTGTTTACGTTCAACAACAACACAAAAAAAAATACAAAATCTTAGACCTTCAATAAGATTCTTATTCCCCCTTTCGTTTTTGTTGAAATCTCAATATTTGTGTGCAATTAATGGTTTATTATGTTTTTTTTGTAACGTTAAATAGATGAAGATACACTATGATGTTGGTACACCACCTATCCTATATACACGGATACATTTATTATGAACACAAAGCGTCTTTACTTTGATGTTTCCTTGCCAGAGAATTTGGAATGACATTGATTGAAATGGACGACATTTGAAGAAACCCTTTGCAACAAGAAACTATACAAATATTTATACAAGTATTGGGAGGGGCTCATTTATTATGGTTCGCGAGTTAATATTTTGTTCAATATTATTCGATTCTTCAAAAAAAGCGTTCAAATTAGAAAAATTTGAAATTTGGCTAACACCAACTACTTCTTCGACTAACGTACTTAAAAATTATAAGCGAAAGAAAACAGCAGTCGGACAAATTTGCCCAAGGCTGTGGGGTTTTCACATAACAACCTAGGTTAAGGCAAAAACATTGTTGTGCGGATTTTAGAGGTATCAAGGTAATGGAAGGAGGAGCAATGATGCAAGGTTGACTCCTTTTGAGAACGATAAATGAACGTTCGATAATAAAAACTAAGACGTGCAATTGTAATAATATAATCAAAGTGGGCAAAAATGTCATTGAAAAAAATGTCATTTAGCAATTCAAACTGAGAAATTATGTTCATAAACATTTTTTAGTTGAACCATTTCCCTCGATAACTACTCAACAGCATAGTTCTGTTCTTCTACTACTTTGCCTCTCGGGATCGAGACACGCCGCGCCGAGCTGGTGCTTTTACATTAATGTATCGGCCTGTCATAAGAGAAATTGTACCTCTGAACAGGCTGGTTTTCGTGCCGGCAGAAATAGTTTGGACCAAGCACCAAGTGTGTGGCTAGGCACATTGAGGCAAGTTCTGAAAGGAATATCAAAACATTAATTGCTTTTTTCCACCTAACCGCAATATTTGACACCGTTTGGAAGAATATGAATTAATATTCAAGCTGCTGAAATAAGTTCCCTATCAGAGCATATCACGCTTTATAGCAACCTTCTGTCAAACCATCCTCTTTAAGTTTTCAATAATGATGAGAAACCAGGTTGAGAAAGCTAAATAATGGGCTTGCAGAGGGCTCCGCCCCGTCCATGCCACATTGCTTTTTAATCTGCCTTCTGGCAATTGCTGCTCAGGATAAGGACTTAACGAACACACAGAAATGACTTAAACTATAGACCTCGAGCAACTCAGTATTATTCTTTCGACAATATTAACTGTGCCCTAGTTTGTTCAAAACGGAAGTTTGTTGTATCGACATAACAAACCAAATTACAAACTTCTGGTCTTCTATTTAAAAGAGCAGCAAAACGTGGCAAAATCAAAAAGTTTAGTGGATCCACCTGGGCTTCAGGTCCATCAACGCTTTGTACTGCAGCACTTACCCCTTTGGACTCTGCAGTGGAATACTGAATACTGAAAAGAGCCAATGCAAAGAAGGTGGCCGTTTAAATAGATAATACCATGCGACTTGTATCCGACAATTTAAGGTCAGCACAAAAAACAATGGCTCATTTGCGACGCCTATCCTCCTTTTAAAGGAGCGCAACTAAGGAATTGCTAACCCCTAATTTGACGAAGACATTATATCAGTCCTATATCAGCAAATGCAATTAACACAATCTCGCCCTGGCTATCGGAATGGCTATAATGCCAAGTATTAGGTTTGACCTACCTTGACAGCTTTGGTGGAGTCTAAACAGAATCCGAAGAAATTGTAGAAAAGGGGGAAGCACTAGCTCTACAGCTTGAGACTACGGGACCCAGCGACAAATTATCCACCATATTTTTGCAAAATGACCAGGTAGGTCATATTCATGATTTTCCTGAAACAAACAGGAATATAGCTGTATACCGGTTGCGAAACTAAGAACTCCCTATAGTGTGTTCAATAATTCAATATTTCCCTTTCAACCACGTACAACTCCCCTTGTGAAAATAGTGGTGGGCAAATCAAATACTTATTATGATAGCATTTAACATCACTGTAAATTCAATCAGTATGAGTCCGTTTCCGTGCTGATCGGCGTGCAATCTTTCCAATTTCACCATTCAAGACGCAAAGGAAAATCATGCCTCAACATTATGTAGCTTGAGCACTTATCTAACGACTTCCCGAGAAAGTCCTAGAATGCTTCTCGAGATCGTGAAGTTTTGGCAGAGTTCAGTTCAATTTTATGAAAATTGGCTTTTAATACCTAGATTTTCCTTTATCTCAAAAACACAACCACAAACCTATTAATCCTACTTCTTACGGAACTCGCTGAAGTTCATATAATACGATTTCATCTTTCGTATGCCCTATATATCGCATGGCACTTCCTGGAATACTGAAACTTGAACTTATCTTAGGTTTCCAATAAATGCTCGGCTGCATTAGGCCTTTCTTAGGTTCAGACTTCAGACACTCTGCGTGCATTTCTAAAGTTCGTTGTCCTTGTTTCGCCAACAATTGGAGCATCTATAAACCAATATTCCATATCTGATTTCTATTGTTGTAGTTTGTAGATAAGTAGGGCAGAGGGGACTACCCACAACCTTTTCCGAATCATGGGCGTTGGTGCCGGTTTTTCGTTCACACATCAAAGTACAGTGGGTCAGTAATGACGGTACCCGCCCATACGTGGCCGACTACTCATTTTTAATTTAGATGCCGCCCAGTTAATGCGACCCAATCTTCACACAGTCCTATCACCAGTCTAGTCCTTAGTGGAGAATCAAATTTCTGGGGGTTCTACTTCACGGAACCAATAAAAGCCTTACGCACATTGTCCAAACAAACGTTAGGTGCCAAATCTAATGTAAATCTTTTTAAGTCACAGCTCCTTAAATGCGTATCTCACCTTTTTCGAATTATTTAACCGAATGGAAAAGCCAATTACATGTCCTCCCGGTGTACCAACAAAATTATGTTCCTACCTAATAAAGTTCCTTTAAAATGTTGTAACCTTAAATCACCGTCCGGGACTTTGTTTTCTTTACTTTCAATGCCATCTGTACATACATAATGCCAAATGATAACAATCATCACTACTTTCATTTTTTTGAAAAATTGTATGGGTTCTTCTAAAAACAGGAAGAACTATAATTACGATACTTGAGATGTGTAGCCAAATGTCACCGTGTGCACGCAGCGTGTCACCCCAAAAATCGGAAAAGAGTGCAAAAGAATTATGACAAAAATCAGAACAAGGGATGCAGTATAATGTACCTACATTCAAAGATCGATTGTCAAATATACCTACTCCGAACCATTGCAGAATTACCAGCTTCAGTCACAAGGGGATTGTTCAGAACAGAATACAAAAAAAAAAAACTATGATTAGTGTTGCATTCGGGTGACACGTGCCCTAGCAACGGAGCCGTGTCATTGCGATTATGCACCCGGCTCTGGTTCTGGAGTATGTGCGGGAGAGCGTGGACGTTTTATGGGACACAGTTTAAAATCACAAATTAATCCTCGATTTTATCCCGTGCGTAAATATTTACAAACGATAAGGGATAAGGTATTGTATATTCCATACAGTTCTGCCTCTGATGGTCTATCCCATTGAAACGACCCACCAACCGATAGCGCTTCCATGTGAAAGCTGTGCTCAATAGCCGGCTCGAATTTCTATCGAATTGCCAAAACGTAATGATTTCATTCGATACTGTCGATATGATGCCACGCTAATAGTGAATATATAGTTTCGTCACTTTTGTGAGGAATTTCCCAAAATGGTGGTGGTATTTTGAACGTCAGCACACAAAGAATTACGACTATTTTACGTGTGTAAGCTGATTCGAGTTTACATGCTCGAGACTTTGTGCAAGGGGAGGAGGTGAATGGAATGCGTTATTGCCTGGATGAATGGTATACAAATACAACAGCCGCAATTGCTCGGATATCCGAATGAAAGCGTGCTGCTATACGTATTTGAGGTCGAGTGCAAAAATCTGAAGTGGAACATAAATTTCATACTCCATTCACACACCATTCAAATGGCGATTCGGGGAATTTGCGATAATCGGGATGTAAGGATCATGAGATTTCGAGATGGACACGAGACTTCGATACTATAAAGTGAATTGCAATTCAAAAACTAGAATCTGAGATGCGTGTTTCGTGATAGTATATATTTGGAACTTGTTTTAGCTTTGAAATGGTGAGATGCATCGAACAAAAAATTTAAACATCAACAGAATTATATTGGGAACGAAAAAGGGACAATACATTGATTTTTGATGGATTGTCGTTTATTTTGTAATTTTTGCTTCGGGGAATGTTTAAAATTTTAAGGATTTTAATAGTTGACGGTGGTTTTCTATTACTGTAATTAGTGTGTGCTTGCTTAATTTTACACTCTTTTTGGAACCGACATTGTGAAAATCGGAGACACTAATCAAGATCGGCGACACTTAGTGAACCGCAAGTTTTTTTCTATCGCTGGTCTCTTCAAACCGGACTTGACTTGTCAAGCATATTAGCGTGAGCACTGAGTGATAAACGAAAGACTATTAGAACATTGAAAAACCCGATCTGGAGAAAAACCTACTAGCTTTCTAGAAAAGAATACAGAATTGGAATACTCCATAATTGAAACTCGTCCGCCAACGAAACCAACACCAAGCCACAGACTGTTCAAATGTTGATGGCTGTCAGCTATTTTATCGAGACAAATATTGGTGTCTGAAATGTCAACCCATTAGGGGAGATTCCCAAAACGCTAGATTCTTCCAACTGAAAAAATAGTTATAAATTGGATATCCTTGAAAAAGGTGAAGTTCGATGGTTAAGCTCTGTTAAATTATTAAATATAAATCCTTAACCCATAACTGTAATACTCTACTTTTGAAAAGCACCTGAAAGCGTTCGAGAATCTAATGCCCTCTGTAATACCGACCGACCAATAAAAGATCCCTAAAGGCGCCAACAACTAGGGGAAGGACTTTCTCAAGGATTGATGTGGCTGCCAACAATTTTTTTTCACAACTAATTGCGCGTGGGGAAGAAAATCTGCTTGACTGTCCTTTGAAACTTGGGCCCAGATCGACGAACAAAAAACTCGCATCGCAGCCACCCAAACAGTAGACAGAAACAATTCATTCTTCTTATCGCATGACGATGATGAGAGAAGTTTACCGCAGCGTGTGACGTAATCAGCGTAATAACATCAAAGCACGAAGACATAATTGCCTCAGTTAACGCACTTAACAACAACAGGGGTTCAGGGCTTGACGGTATTCCTGTAGAGCTCTTGTAACTTACAAGTAGCGTCAACTACGTCAAGCGAACTGCTGCATCTACTCACAGAGTGAACTTAGAACTCGGAGTGCTTAACCGAGAGGTAAATAAAGTTATTGATAGTCAAACTACCGTATAAAGGACATTTGATGCAGTATAAGAACTGGAGAAGAATTTGCGTGCTACCTGCGGTTGCCAAGATAACAACAAAAAAAATTTTATAGTGAATAAAAGAACACTAAGAAAGCACAGTCGAATCCAGAAAAGGGGGTTTCTGAGGGAAATCTTCCTGTATTGATCAATTTTAACACCTGGATCGTAACCGAGCAATGCGTCAAATATTGATCATTTTATTGTTATCGTTTAAAGAGCTTACGATGCATGCAAATTTCATGTTCTGCATAAATATAGGTATACTAAATGATGTGCTTAGTGCAGCTAAAAAAGTTAAAATTAAAACGGCAAAAAAACAACTGCTATCGTTCTCGGAAGTTACTCATTTGCACAAGCCAATTGCTTTATACATGCAACCTGGTAAATCTGGCAATTGAACTGCCAAATTTTCTATAGGAAATCTCTAAAAGAATATGGTAAATTTTTACACAAAAAATGTTTGGTAAAAGTTTACAATCTAGAAATGATAAATGTGGAAAACTTTTAACGTTTAATATTTTGGCCAGTTTAATATAACCAAGGAAAGAACCATAATTTTCTCCAAATAATTCAAGTATCAATACATAATTTACATAATTTACCCAAGTTGCGTTTAATGGCGTTTATGAAACATGCGTGGTTAACTCTACTATTTTACCAGATAGAAAAGTTAACCTGGTTGCATGAATACCCCTAATATTTTAGGACAACGGACAGCGGCAGAGAAAGTAGAAAATTCGCACTAAAGAATTTTGTTTCTATACCAAAGGCGTAACTGTTCAAGACATAAACAGCCGTATCAAAGGCAAAGATTGCATTCGAAACAATTAGTTCAGCTAAAGTCGGAGCTGTGACTGTTCCCCTGCTCAAGAAAGCTACAAACGTTCGTGAATAGGTGGCTTCCAAACAACTTGAAGATTTTATACCCCAATTATACATATTTCTAATGATGAACTTCATAGGAGAACCGGTGAAGAATACTTCGACAATATTATAAGAAGAGGTTAGTGGTAGAAGTTTGGTCAAACGCGGGTAAAGAATACATCGACAATATTTAAGAAGAGGTTGGTGGTAGAAGTTTGGTCACACGCTTCGGAAAAGTAACGATTGCATTGCAAGTCAAGCAATATAGTATAGGCCCAAGAAGAACATGGCGCAAGACAGTCGAAGAGGAACATGGACTACTGGAAAGTGTAGTGTTCAACTTAAGGGGATCACTACGGACATAAAAGTTCTAAGGACCTAAGCAAGTAGGTAATTAAACATTTTTTGCTATAGATAATCTTAAATACTTTTATTTGCTTGAAAAACGGAACACTTGATGTGACGGGCGCGGTGGATTTTCCAAGATGGCAGATTGATTTCTAACTCCCTTTGCTAAGTAAGCGGAGAAATCTTTGTTCTCTGCGCTGCTTAACATGCATCTACAATCAAACAGTCAAAATTAATTGTAGCATGTAGGCAAACCTATTTTATTGTTTTATGACTTTGACATGTGCTACCTACCAGCTACCCACCCGGAATAAGAATAACATAAACGTCCAAACCAAATGCAAAGGCTACATAAAAAAAACTCTTGAAAATGCCCCTGATGTCTTTCATATGTTCGAAATGTTTTTTTTTATAGTTTCACAGAATCGCTGATTGTTTAGATTTTAAAATGACAAAAAGAACATAAAATGCAGTTTATTCTGAAACAGTGATGGTCATAAACTGAGTTTCATATAAAGTTTTTTTTTCAAGATACATCTTTTTTGGGTTTACTATGCCCAAGAAGAACTATAGAAGAGTTGTAGGAATAAAGGTCTTTAGGGCATGGCGCGTCTCATGTTTGTATTTTTATATTGATTTTGTATCTTTGAAATGAAACTGTTTCATGATAGAGTTTCTTGTTGCGCTGAAAAATAACAACAATACATTTTTTTGCCAAAACAAGTATCAGGTGCACCACTTTGTTCCTTTACATTAATTCTCGAGGATTAAACAAACCGAAATTAACTTGGCTTTTCTCTGTGTTTAGCTATGATAGCTCTTCAAACATTATCATAAGGTATTCCACAATTGACTTTTTGTCAAACGCAGTCATCTGGAAAGTCAACTTTTGTCTGCAACCCTTCTAGGAAAGCTAAAAAAAAAAATAAAAAACGAAATGGTACCACTGCTGATGCTTGCTATACTCCATTTCAGTGGGGTGAACTTTTTTGCATCACATAAAAGGAAATAACATTGATGCACGGCAAATTTATGAAGGGGTAGCTCGTCTATGTAAATTGTCATCGTCTCATCACAGTGATTGTGTGCTTTCTCATTGCGTTTAAAACTCAAATATTAGCATAAACGTTCGTTTCTTCTGTACATCAAATAAATTTCTCATACTTGAACACAGAGCCCTCCACAATGTAAACATTGGTCTTACAAAATTGAAATTAATTTGAAATAAAAAGTTGCCAATTCATATGCAAAGTGTGGACCATGACATCAGGGTTATGCTTATGCTGATGTGTTCAACTTATGTTGTAGGGGTTGGTCGTTGTCCGTTGTCGTTTCGTTGCTCAGCCGTCAACAATATTTTTTTTAATAAAAGGCCTTTTAGCTAGCGTGAGTTATAAGTCTAAATAGGCTATTTGTGTGTCGGTACATACCTCTATTCTTCTAATATATGGCTGAGCAATGGGCAATTTCCGATATTACTTCAGAATTACCGCGATACATCGTTGAAGAGAAATATTTTAATAGAAATTGCATAACTCTTCACGGAGGGGTTAAATGCGCTCATAGCATGGTGGTGGTGTACATAATGTCTGTGCGTACTCGAGAGGACTAAAGGATATAATGCCATATGGGCCAAGCAAATGTCGTTAATCACACTTTTTAATCGACAACAATACAACGAAAACGGAATAATATTTAAAAAAAATCTCATCTAAATCGAGTTTTAAAGTGTATCTTTGTGTAAGATGGGGGTTAAGAATATCTCAAAGGGGCACTTCATATCCACTTAAGCAACTTGCAACCCCCTTGACGTGTAGCACTCGATGCAGCAGAAGAATCATATATTTTTTTTTGGGATAAACATCAGGGCCGGATTTTTGTTATTTAGAAACCTAAGGGTAATTTTGTTAAAAGTGACTTAAATCGAAAGTTAAGAAAAAAACTTGATTAGTAAGAGCAATTTGAAAATTAAAACAGATAAGAAGTTATCATTGAAAAAGAGCGGCTGTATGATATCAATTTCCGGTACGGAAAAAGGTTTTGACAGGTTTCAGAATAACAAATTAGCAACAATAAAGCACTTGAACTTCTTCTGATCTAAGTATTTTTGATTTGTTTTGTGCTTGAGGACAACAAAATACAACACTTTCGTAGAGCATATGGAGGTCTACAAATTTACCTACACTCAAAGTCCACTCGAGTTGAAAATGTTTCACAGCTCCTACAGTTTGCTTTTCGGTACGCACGCTTTCACACGAACAAACGGAAAAATGTGTTGCTACCAAACGGCTAACCGGCCCGTTTGGCCGGTCGCCGGCTACTTGTGAAATGGGCCTTAGGCTTTCATTTTTTAAATCTAGTCAATGGTACCTACAACTTCCAAATACTGTTTTTGATTTTCTGAACAAAAGAACTTCCCGCACCGGCAGTAACTTCAATGCAATTTTTGCTATGAGTCTTCACTCCAAGACTACGTTTAAACTAATTTTGGTTACCTTGATTTTTTGTTGTTTCTGTAGAGTTGGCAGGCCATTTGGATATTGCAGTGTATCATCTATTTGTTGGTAAAATGGATCAGAGGGTAAACCCGCAACAAAAGCACTATTTTGTTCAATATTTACCAAAACAATGTCACCAGAAGCAGGACAGTGATGCAACTACCATACTTTAACTGTTTCACTTATCCCAAAAAAATGGTATATATCTTTTTCTGGAATATAAAGTCTCCCCGTCTTATTTGGCCCACCTCCTGTTACTTTTTTCTGCATTTTATTTTGTGTCGCATTTTGGCACCCTTAGCACTTTTGGTCAGTCCAAAGAAATTGTACACAGAATTTTTTTTAGCCTAGTAATACATTAAATAAGATCTTATTTTTCCAGTCGAATTAATTTTTAACTGGAGGCCCTGAACTGTTTAGCTTAGAAGGCTTTTGTTAGGAATTTTCTGCACCATTATTTCAAATTCATAGTAAATTTCTTTTGACTGAACCACTATGTCTAAGAGATGCTTCTTCAAGAACCATGTTAGACGCTCTCAATTTGAGCGTGCAGAAAAACTTGAAATTAAACTCAAATTGGAAATTTTAAGTTTTCACCATCTTGTCAACTACATATTTTCTTTGTTTGTTGTTATTATTATTATGACTAAGACTCTTGCTGCTTTTCAAACGTTTCTTTATATCTATCTGAGCAAGCTTATGAAAAGGTTTGAAAACTTCCATTTGTTTTGACCAAAGTAAACTCTTATAGTATAGATATAACGAGCAGCTTGTCCGGTTTGTGTCTTCTCATTTTGTATTATGTACTGGCATAACAGCCAAGATTTTTCCACTTTATTTATAATTATTAAATAAAAAAAAAATATATTTAATTAAATGGTCTAAAAAAGTCAAGGTTTTTATTATTTAGGTACATTCTCTTAGCGACTAGTAATAGCTGTAATGTGACCATAAATAATTAGTCAATTTTATTGGATAAAAATTAAATGAAGTTTGTGACCTTCTTAGCGACTAGTAATAGCTGTAATGTGACCATAAATAATTAGTCAATTTTATTGGATAAAAATTAAATGAAGTTTGTGACCTTCTATGGAAAAGGCTACAACCAATGTAAATTATGTAGGTATATGCCAGAGCATTCTAAAGCAATTTTTGAAATCTCTAAATGATCTAAAGAGAAAAGTTTGGGCTTCCCAACAATACTGGTACTGGATTTATAGACGCAAGCACTTTACCATAACATGCCCCAAAAAATGGTAATTTGAAATATTTTTTTATTAAAAAAAGATTTTAATTATTAAAAACGCTGTCCGTTGGGAGAATATCGAAAACATAACGTTTTCAAAATATTTGATGTTCCACACAAGAAATACTTGTCTGGTCAAATAACTTAGATGCACAATTGTTTTGATGAAAGACGAGTAATTTTCTCTTTTCTACTTACACTAGGTACTCTACTCGCCGGAGTAAATTGCACTATACGCGAATCGTAGAATGTCACAATCTATCAACTTGACCAACAGCCACAGTGAAGAGCAAAAAATGAACAATGAAGTATATTCAATTCGATAGAAATACATCCATTTAACATTCATATCCAATGACAAATTACATCAAAAATGGGGTTTAAGAAACTATTTAAGAACTATTTATGTGTGCTCACCATTCTCTCACCATATTCCCCGTTTTCAGGGATTTAATACAAATTAAGCTAGGTTAACTCATGGTTTATTCCTAGAAGCGTTATTTCATGTTGTCTTGCACCAACTGTCCATGCCTTTGTCTTCTTTTCCCAAAATGTGAAGTCAACGCACTGCAGCAATATTTGAGCAATAATTTTTCCTAAGAAAAGTTTTCCTTCTCCCAAACATTTATTTCAGTAAAAAATAACAATAAAATAGCTGCCAACCAAACTATCCGTTTAAAGAGCTGAACAGAATGCATCGCTCGTCGATGTGCGACGTCGCTGACAGATGAAATGTGTATGAAAGTCGGTAATAGAATGACGTTGCTAATCACTAAGCTATTGGCTCATAAGTTCAAATGTTTTTAACTTTTTCACGCGAATTTTGTGACATTATGTCAGCGACGAGAAATTCATTCTGTTCAGCTGTTAAAACTGACAGATTTTGATAGTTGTTAACAGAAAAATCGATAATTTAACAGTGTTAGTTAGTGTGCGTGTGAACTACGAGTGAACTTTAAAAAATAGGAAATCCCACAAATATACTATTTATTATACTGAATTTGATGATTTTACAAATCGGATTAAAATAAGTTATACACAAAAAAAAAAAAAACAGCCTAATTAAACTGAACGACTCACTTTGAATGCATTTCGTAATACTTTCATTCCATCATCAACAGACACGACTAAATCCAAATGTCCTTTGTTAGATCATCGTGATAAGAGCTCCGTCATAGTTTTTAATTAGCTCCGAATTCGTTAAATGTTCACTTCTATAACTTTATAACGTCAATCCGCCCCTGGTTTGTGATTATAAGTACTCCACTGAAATATTTTCACTTGCTGGCAATAATATTCCTCAAAACATTGTCGTAATTTGAATCGTTGTCGTCTTATTTTATAGGCTGTCCGCCTCTTTTCGGCTGCCGATGGAACTCTAAAGTGTGTTTACAGAATGAAATTATTTGATGCAGTCCGACGACAATATGACGCTGCTGTTGCCATTGCCGCTTTTGCTTGAGACACTATAATGGGTAATATGGGAGTCATATTAAAATGTAAACAAAAAATGTATTTAAAAAACAAGGACCCACACTGAGAATGCTCATAAATATCTAGATCTAGACCAGCAGCCGACTAAACCGAGTCGATAACTTCCATATAGTCGTTTTTGTATGTGCATATCTACTAGATACATATTTAATAATTTTTCTCTTGTTTTTTGCTTCCGCATTTCTGTGTGTTTTGTTTGCATGCAACCGAAACCCTTTGAATTTGAGTTCACAGACGATCAGGAATCTGAAGGACGTCATGATTGCCATTTATGAATAGAATGTTATTGCGACGACTATATGACGACGACTTGGACAAATATGTTTCTGATCCGACATCCTGCCAATCCAGTACCTACTATTCATATATACATCAGAGTATAGTGCACACAGATGAAGAAGAAGAGTGGGCATTTGCATTGGCAAAAGGATTTCTTCTTTATAGTGAAGTGAAGAAGATGTGGGGGCTTTGACTTTCTGAGACAACAAGGGCAATGTATGATAATATTGCTTAATGAATTATGCTCCTGCTGGTTTTTGGAATATCCTATTTGTCGGCATGGGTGGGAGTGGTATTATTTGTGTATGGAAGTTTGAGTATAACATTTGAATGAATTACTTAAGCAAGACCCCGCTGCTAGAGATAATATCAAGTGCATACGGAAAGGCGTATAAATTTGCTGAAACTTCAAATGCCTTATAAAGAAGTCAACAACTTGTGGCCAAATTGAGCAAAGCCAACTCTGTGGGTTACGAGACATTAATTTAGCCAAAAGCAACAAACAACATTATATGAAGAGCATCTTGATGATTATGAGTTCTTTGCCTTGGACAACATTAAACATGCTGTATGTGTTTATTTATTTTTGAATTTAATATAGTCAAATGCAATTTGCCTGAAGATTATATTTTTATTACTGGCAAAAATTGAGAGATTTATAGATCAGGTTTTTCCTTTATTTTAGTTTTCTTTTGACCAAGCTTTTTCCTCATAATGAAATGAGGACAGATGACTTATAAAATAGGTATTAGGAAAATAACGAGGAAAATCTTCAAAACTGCTACATAAACAAACAGATTACATTAATAAATACAAAAAACTATCATCACACCGGAATCTTCCATGAAAAGGCTAGCCTGTGCAAAAAAAATGTTTCAAAACATCATTCTTATCCGTCACTTCTGAAACAGGAAGATGTCACCAGGGCCTTATTTCATGAAACTACAAGACTATTATACAACAGAAACTAAAGTAATTACATTTGTATCTTGAGGTCAACTGTTCACATAAATCAACTAGACGCTTCATTGAAAATTTTTAATGTTTTAAATGAAAAATTCTCTTGCCCACAAAAACTACAAGCCGTTTGCTGAAACTTAGCTTAAGCATTTGTGTTCAACAATTTTTTGAATACATGGCACAAAAAAACTTACACTTGAAGATAAACGTAAAAAAAATTACACATTCGTCTTGTTGAGTAAAAATTTGTATTCGTCCCCTTTAAGCCTTGTTAAGGGTCGTTCCTTCATAACGATATTTGTTTATAATTTTTCGCACCGTTGAATGTGTTTTTTCGACAGTACCACTAATCGAGTAAAATGAGGTAGGCTCGACGGGTTCTAGGGTTTTGTCGAAGAAAGCAAAACTCGACAAGAAAACAAAAATGACGAATTCTTTCCAATTACCTTTCAAGGTTTTTTTATTGATTCAATGGTTTCTTAGTTTTATTATTATAATCAGGGATAGGATTTTGCTCATTTTGGCTTTTTTTTTGCGCAGTCGTATGACGATATAGATTTTAAACAAACTCGTTTCACGTCGCCCTGATCCCAAATATAAGTAATTTATTTTGCCTCTTCTCCCGTATTGCCTTTTTTAGCCTGATCTTCCGTTATTCCCTTATTTTTGCTTCTGTTGCAGTAGAAAAGCTGTTGTAAGGCTCTCGCTGTTAAGGGACCATCGCAGGAGGTTGCCCACAAATTTTAAAAATCTCATAGTTGTTGAAAGCTACTACAATTGAGCTATTATCTAGAAAACTTGTACAGTCCGACAATCAGGGATAGGATTTTGCTCATTTTGGCTTTTTTTTTTTGCGCAGTCGTATGACGATATAGATTTTAAACAAACTCGTTTCACGTCGCCCTGATCCCAAATATAAGTAATTTATTTTGCCTCTTCTCCCGTATTGCCTTTTTTAGCCTGATCTTCCGTTATTCCCTTATTTTTGCTTCTGTTGCAGTAGAAAAGCTGTTGTAAGGCTCTCGCTGTTAAGGGACCATCGCAGGAGGTTGCCCACAAATTTTAAAAATCTCATAGTTGTTGAAAGCTACTACAATTGAGCTATTATCTAGAAAACTTGTACAGTCCGACAATCCTTCTGTGTAGGTTGGCCTGAATTATGGAGTGGGTTGTACATCGGGTGTCTGGTTATATTCATGCCCTGATGGGATCCTTGTTTGATTCTCTTTGCTGTTATTGTTCCTGAGTTGGGGTGTGTTTAACGGACGGATGGATTATCTAGGGAATGAGGCCAGTTTAAAAAGTGATGATCTGTAATTACCATAAAATGGTAACCCTCGAGGTACGGTCTCATTTTTCTTACGCCAAAAAGTATTGCTAGACATTCTTTCTTGGTGACGGAATATTTCTTTTCTAAATCGGTAAGAATTTGACTAGCAGAAATAACGACTCTCTCTTGGTTCTTAGAATTTTGATATATGACTACTTCCAGGCCGTATTGACTGGCAAATGTGTGCAACGAGCAAGGCTAGCCAAAATGGGGGCACATTAAAACTGGTTCCTCTCTTCCTTTTTTAGTTCTTTGAAAGCAGTTTCTGGTTCAGCTCCCCATACCCATTCTTGGTTCTTCAATAGCGTCTCAAACAAACGGAAGCAGCGATATTTTTTTTTCTTCGTAATAACAAGCTGTTAAAAATGCTTTTTTACTAAAATTAAAAAAAAAAACAAAGGTGGTAATAATTTAAATTTACAGTAAACATCCATTTACATATAGATATCGCACTTATTTAATTTGAACATTCTCATAATCGGGTTAGCTTCGTGTGCGAGCTCTGTACCATTGAAGATGCTATGACACATGTTGATGCCACTCAAATATACTTCTTGCATCAGCGACATTCATTTAGCTTGATGTGATTTACTCATGTATACTCCCTTCTTTCTAATTCACTTATTAATATAAAATTCCAATGATCACCATCAGTAAATCATGCATCCATTAGCAAGATGAGAAAATGTACACCAAGAAGATACGATTTACCGAGCAGTGGTGTGGTGTGCCTTTGGAGGTGGCTAAACGCTTATAATGTCATCACTTTATTAGTCAACCAAATAAATGCCGTTTAACAGCACATCATGATGTGCGAGGCAATATATTATCATACTTTTAGCTTCCATCTTCAAAGATGCGCTTCAAGTAAAGATTTACGAGCCTTTCATTCGTATTCCTATTCATATAGGCATACAGGCATCCGCATCGCATCAGTGATAGCATTTTCCACGCATCACTCGGTTCAGTGACAAAGTGAATGAGTGGGATCCATCTAGAATCCAGATGTGAAGATGAACAACCACATGAGATAGGTTAATGCCTACCTCAACCGAGTGTAAACCGATTGGATTGACATTCTTGTAGAACCTGCAAAACACACATTTGGAAACAAAAAGACAACAATAAAACATTTAAAACCTTTTAATATTTCAACGTCTTATGGGTGCACTCGGTGCTCCTTGATGTAGGTTATTAATTTCGATTTTTAAGAGTTGTATTTTTGAAGTGTTTAGGGGGTTAAATTTTTCAATAATATTTATAAATCATTAGAGATGTTTGAAAAACTACTTAACATTATCTTAAGTCAGGTGGATATTATATATTTAAAATGTGAAGCCGTTTGCCATCAAGACAAGATCAAAATAAAAGTTACAAGGATACCTAGCTCTGAAGGATGCGAATAAGGGAACTTGGTTAGATGTTTCTGTGATTTATGAGCTATCATCACGACTTGATAGGCGTTCTAAGGATTTTTTTTGAAAATGTATGGGCTTGACATAACCAAAGCCGATACTGGAACTGGAAGAAAGTTTCTTATTTGGCCGAACGTTTTGGCCTGCTTATTCCTGAAGACAGCAACGCAGACAAATTTAAGCGTACAACTTGACGGAATCGGAATCGACCTTTTTTGGCAAGATTTATGTTTTTTTTTTCTTTTAAATTGACAATTAATAAATGTTTGTAGTAAATATTTCAGATGAAGATTGACCGCATGAAAAGAAAAACAAGTGTAGGTTGAGCTACCCCACTGATCTCTATAAAACGTTGGATTCATATAAAAAAAATTGACTCCAATTGAAGGACTGTTATAAACTATTATAATAAGTCTATCCCATCTTTCTTTTTGAGAAGAAAGAGAGAACTCTGCTGAGGTACTCTTGTCAGTATAACATTTTTAACAGTTTGTCTTTCCCTTTCACCTGTAAAGAGTGAGATAGGAATCTGTTGTTTGGTACCATACAAATAGATTTGGTACCATCCAAATGTCATCTTCAATTTGACTCAGTAAAACTGTTATACTTAGAAGGGAATCCACTATCCAATGTTTTATAGATATCAGTGATCGCAGCCCATTCAAATAGGGAAATATTTTCCTTTAACTGGCCCAGGCTGTGTTCAACAACTTGTCGAGTTCTTTTATTTGGAATTAAAAAAAAAAAACCATTGCAGCTTGCTGCTCTTCCTTCTCCAATACTGACTCCATGATTTGTCGCAATCTGACTAGTGACTGGTCCAACGCTATGATATTGGCATCCATTGCCAAAGAGCTATTAAAGGGTCATTGCAATTGGATTAGCGATAAATGGTTCTAAACGCTTCAAGAACTGTTGTACAGAAGTCTTCGGCATCCTTAATTACTCAACGAAGTATGGGTCTTCCAAAATCGAAACTGAAATTTACTCTTTCCAAAAATACTTCTTCTTCAAAGCACGTTGAAGATAATCGCCATCAAAAATTAAATTTTTGTAGTTAAAAATGGTATTCATTTTATATTTTTTTATTATTTTTAAAATGTATAGCGTAAGGGGTGGTGGGCTGATTGGTGTCTGCTCTAATTGAATTGGGTCCATGGACAAAATGCCAAGTCCATCATGGAACAGTCATAATTTCCAGTTGGACCATATTTCGGTTTTAAGAAGACCGTTTCAATAGGACATTATATTTCTATTAATAACAAAGTCCATTTGAAATGGTTGAAATAGTATAAATGGTCTTGACCGTTTAAGTAAAAATCAAACAGACCATCGTAAAAAAACTGTCTGAAAACACATAATTAGGCCATAATTCCATACGGATCACCCCACAATTATTTTGTTGTTTTAAAATTAAATTCAAATCAAACAATAGTTCAGTTATAGATAAATGGTTTATCCAGCTTCTGAATTTGCAAATCTTTGCCAGCATTGATTTAGTTTCGCGTAGATATCGCAAGAATAATTATTTAACTTCGAATTTATTCCTGGTCTACGAAAAAATAGTATAGTCTACTCCATGTACGAGTATGTAGAGTCAAAAAGTCAAATATACAACCAAATACAAGAATACCATAATCTTTATTTTAATACAAGGATTCATATGCATGCATAGTCTAGTCATGCAATAAAAAAAAAACCATTAAACAAATTAAATTAACCAATGCAATCAAAGCGGAGTGCAGCAAAGTATCGCTTAAAAGAAGTGCAACGAGAAAAATTTTTCAGGAGCAATGCCTCAATAGTAAAGATAGTGCGGATTAAGACTCGTATTCATCAATCGAGCGATTTTTTCAACTATTCTGTTATTCGCTGATGATTTTCAAAACATGCTTCACATTGCCTAGCTAATAACAGAATATTTGACAAAAAAGAACAAATGATTTAAAAAAAAGTCCGACCTCATTCGACGAAATCTGAAACGAAACTAAAGAAAATTCCAACAATTTAAAAATTTATATATTTTAATTGAACGATTAATTCTGTTTATAAAAAAAAAAAAAAAATTAAGAAATCCACTTACTCTAAAGAAATCTAAATCAATTCTGAAATGAAAAACAGTTATTTGAACGACGAATTTTGTTGCTTCGTTCTTGTTGATTCTCATCGATTCGAGTCACTGAAATCAAAGTTAAAACTAGCGCTGTCTCCAAAAAACAAAATAGTAGGAAACTTCGTTCTTGTTGATTCTCATGAAATCGAGTCACCTATTCATATGAATTAAACACAGCGCTAACGAAAGGTAGTATTTGGCGGGATTTCGTTACACGGGACTCTGATCGGCGGGATTTTGTTCGGCGGGCAAACGTAACGCTCAATCCTGGCGTTTATAAGTTTATTAAGTCAAGTCCCGTTGGACGAGACCAGTATCCGGTGGTTTCGATCGAGGAGGTAAAATAAAAAAAAGTTTGGGATCGCTGGGTGCCATCAAGTCGACCCCGATCAGTTAGTACCCGAATTCTACACACCCAACCACCAATGATCTTAATAATTTATTTTTAAACGTTTATACCTAAGTTATTAAAATTCGTATAACGGGTAACGAACAATTCCATAGTTGAATAGTTGCTTGTCTTAGGTACCTGCCTGTAAACAAATGATTAATCTTCGATACTAAGCTTAGAATGTTCTTCTAGTAAATAGTTAGTAGTTGTTTTAGGATGAAATGATGACATTGTTTGAAAAACTGTGAGTAACACTTCGGTGGCAAAATCATATTGAATATTTACGCCTTTCAGCGACTATCATCCATTTCAGTAAAATATATTCAGAAATGATTGGCATCTGACAACACTGACAGTATAGAACTGCCTAAGAGTATCCGTACCGAAAGAATCAATACTTTCATGTCATCCAGACACTAGATCAGACTTCTTTAACAAACCAAGAACGAGGTCACCGTCACTATGAAGGACGACACTGAATGCTACGATAATATGTCCAATCATAGTTTTGCTGATATCTCAAAAAAAAAAAAAAAAAATTATTTGAAACAAAATTCTTAAAATCCATGAACAGTTGTGCAGTGTAAAATTTTTATTTTGATTGATGACCGCCTGAGTGCTGTCATGGTGGAAATTTATGCAGATACTAATTAAGAAAGTCAGCCGAGCGCTATATGGGTTTTAAGAACTACCTACTATATGTGTTGGCGGGCGGGCGTTGCTGTCTTTCGTCGTCGAATGCTGCTGTCGAGTCGACTCATCGTCTTGGTTGTCTCTTGTCTTGCTTTGCCTTTCCGTTGCCAGTGATGATGGTGGTGTGGATAAAGGAACATTTCTTGTATTTTTTTTAATCTTTCAGTTCCTTTGAAAAGATTTCATCTCACATCTTGGTGTTGTGTTCAAGAAAGTGAGACGGGGGTAAAATTGAAGATGTGACAACAGCACAAAACAGCTAGTTCCATCAATCAATAAAAATCACACACTTAATTCGGTGTCGGCGGCGGTGGCGGCGGCAGGCGACAAGTTCTTAAATTGCTCCACGTCTGTCGTGTTGGCAATAATTTCCAAGTATTTTATGTATTTTTAATAACACATACGAATAACCTGACTTTTTGCCAAAATAAATTTTATTATTTGTTAAAGTGCTTTTAATGGCGCCAAAGATCGAAAGTTTAGCGTAGCTATGTGTCATGATAATGATGATGGGAGCAAATGACTTAAGAACATAGAGTGTTAATTGCTGCCAATAAAATGTGTGATTTATAACTTTTGCTATTAAAACAACTGGTTCCAGGGATTCATTGCTTGTAAATTTCACTCATTAATGAAACATTTCTCGTTAGGTGAATGGTGAAGGCTTTGTTGGCGTTAAGGACGAAGATGTCAAAGTCGAATCTGTTTTAAAAAATCTTCGCCTTAACTCAGAGTATAAGACAAAAACCGCTGATTTTATTGACGTAAAAAACAAAAGGGTTACAATGTGAATAATTGATCAGAAACAGAGTTTTTCATAGGTATACTTTTGCTCAAAATCGACTCAGTTAAAAAGCAATGCACTTTGTACTGCTTTAATTGCTCCAAATTTTCAGTTTATAGAAATATGAAACGATGATTGTTTATTTACTATGATGCGTCAAGTTATCTGATAGGTAGGTACTGAAGATCGTTAGCGATCATGTGTATTGAACATTTCGGAATGCTAACGTTTTACGTATTTTTAAAAAGATCAGATAACGTCCCTTTTTCTCTTTGTTCCCTTTATTTTGCATGTTCTTTGCCTAAACTTTCCATGATACTTTCGAATTTAGTAAATAAGTTTATGTTATCATCGAGTTTAACCTGTTCCTAGTTATTTCTTTCATCGTTAAATAGTGCATATACTTCTTTCATGAATAACATTATGAATCTGTTTGGCAGCTTTCTTTATGACTGAGAGCGTTTCGCCAATTGTTATACCCAGGCTCTTTGGCAAGATCACCATATTGTCGTCAAAGGTACCAGAGTATTGCTTTACAGGCTTTCACGAATTACACCACAATGTATATCCGGATAAGATATCCAAACTATTTCAAGAAAACTACCTTGCAATACCTACTACTCAAGAACTACATCAACAAATCAACAACTGCTATTGATTGTTGCAATTCCCAAGAAGGACGACCGCAGCCACGCATGTCTCTGATTTAGTGTGATTTCTATCCTCTGCTACCTTAGTAACTGAAAGAACTTCTCCTCGTTCGTACGACTAAAAACCTTCTCCAATGTATATAATAATATTTCCTGATAGCCAGTGTTGATTCCACGAAAACCAGTCAACTCGTCATCCTCTATTAAGACTCTAGCATAATGTTAGAAGTGAATCATTCGCTGAGCTCTGACCAGGACACTGTCGGATGCTTTCTTGATACCGAAAAGGCATTCGAGAGTGTTTGGACACAAGTACTTATCCACAAGCTGTATTGCTGTAAGCTGAATAATATTATCAAAATATAATATTATCAAAATAATTTGTAACTTTCTGAATTCCTGGGCTTTTTAACGTCCAAATAGAAAGCTAGCATTCGACAAAATGGACCACAAAAGCGGGAGTTCTACAATGATTTAAATAAGAACCAATTCTCTTCAACATCCTCACCTTGGATCAGTCTCCCTGTTTACCGATGATTCTTTGGCAAACGCCAATTCTCTATATCCGATACTAGCAACCAAAAGAGTCAAATCCAACTCAAGACGCCTATTCGCGTATTAGCGTTGGGGCAATAATCACACATTTTTTAATTGTTCTAATGAACAATGGTTCTGATTTTCAAAATAAACCGGAATATTTAATTCCTAAAAGTTTTGGTAGCCAATATTTTACACTCTCCTTTAAAAAAATTCTTCCAACGAAAGAAAATAGCTTAAAAATATTATTTATTAGAGTATTGTTTATTATACCCATTGCTGGAAAGAAACCATGCGAAATCTCATTGGAACATTTAAATTAAAAATCCAAATTTGTGGTACCCTCCATACAAAAGTGTCATTCTTGGTATTTTTTTTATATGTAAAGTATTATATTGTAAATGGTGTAAACTTAGACTTAACATTAGTTTTCCTGAACCTACTGCATTTACTGATCAAATTGACAATCTAACGAAAGTTCTTGGGACAGCAATGATTTTCTTTCTAAGTAAATGGAGTTAAAATTGCAAAAATTTTCAGTAGGTATTTTTGCAATTATCTTAATTTTTTTTTACTAAACAATCTATCGTCAATATAATTATTGCTAAATTGAATGTTGGTATTATATGTTTTTTTAACACTCTATTTCTATTGTCTTTTTTCACAGCGAAGTAATAAATAAATTAGCATTTTATTAAATATAAATGTTCTTTGCATTGTATGAAATAGAATTAATTTTTTTAAATATTTATTACAAATAACATTCCTGTTAAATAAAAACTAATGATTTTAATACTTCCACTTATCCACACATTCCATAATTAACGTTTTAGTTGCTAATAATTGCATGAATTAAATATTTTTGTGAAATTTATCGGAATTACATTCGATAATAAATAATATTCATTCATAATAAGATTGTTGTTTATTCTTCAATTCAAATTTCCATATCCATTATTATCCATTCATAGTTAATATTAAAATTGTATAAAATAAATATTTTGTGTTGATGTTGTTTTTGTATGGAAACACAAACATTGATTTAATTTTTTTTTTCAGTTATGATTAATGATAAGCCCCTACCTTGTGTTGTATCAATTATTATAAACTCTAATAAAAACCAATTAAACACACAGCTTGAGTGATATAAATTGATTTCAGTCTATGAATACTCATGATTGCGTAAATTGCCCGTAGTAGTAGTCCTCTCTATTTCACTGGATAAGTAGAAAAACAGTTTCGGAAAATCGAATGAAATTGCAGAATGCCAACAATTTTGTGGTTTAACAAAATCTGTATTTGGATTTTTCCCATGAGGGTGTCCCAGGTTGCGGTTTCATCCCTCGGTCTTATCCATACTGGACGCAATCATATTAGTGCGGCCACATAGTGTATCTTTCAAAACGATGTACACTGCAGCTTGGGCAATTTAAAATCATATTCTCAGTTCTCACAGCTATGTTCTAGAAACCCAGAGAAATCGCCACTAATTGAGGCTCACTTGATTCCCATTTTGTGCGTATATAGAGAATGCGGTGCGTTGCGTTGCGGCGGCGGCGGCGTTTACTCTAGAAGGAGACTGACTGGGTATCTTAATTGGAATCCTTTTGCAGAGGATTGAGACCCTGATACACACAATGACCATTCGGAGACAGATTATTATTGTTATCCTTTTGATGTTGGACTAGAAGGAAGGAGAGTTTGCTTGTCCTTATGGGAACAATGATGACGATGATGATGTTCAAGAGGTAGAATGGAAGAATTGTATATATATTGGGACGGATATCACATGGAAGTGGGTATAATAAATCTTTTTTCGAGGTATCGGTTCACTGCGGACTGTGTTCGCTCAAAATGTGTCACTCTTGAGGGTTATTGATGTTTTACATCTGCTGCGCTGCTACTAGGTATATATAGGAGTTTGTAATATGAGGGTCAGTTCTAAATCGAAATCCGCTTCGGTTTCGTGCACAGGATCCACATATCAAAATCTCCTGATTTCTTCGATTATCCTTTTTGATGCCAAAATAATTGATGTTTTCCAATCTGTGCCAGCAGTGTGCTTCTATAAAGCCCTCTGGAGAGACTGTATATAGTGTCGTATGTAGGTAATCTTTTTGAGAAAGCAAAGAGACGTTTAACTTATTTTTTTTTTTGTCAAAAGCTGATTAACTGTATTTCCGATATACCTATATCTTAAGTACGTCTTCACTTTAATGATAAGGAAGAGAGAAATCTTATGTGAAAAGTTAATCTTCGACAGGATGTCCGTTGGTCATGTGAATTAAACATTTTTCAAATTGTAAGAAGTCGATCTTTTATTTCTTGGAAATCAGAGGGAGAGTAAATTAAAAATGGTTTCATTTAAACGCTCACGAACACGTGTGTTGGATTTGTCATTCCAGTCTTACGACGAAATCTTTTTTCTGCGTCGAAGTCAATTGCGTCTTTTTTTCCGATGCAACCCATCTACCAATTGCAGTCATAAAGTTTGAGTGACCTCGTTTTAAATTAGACAATGGCGTATTCTAAGCTGAGGTCCGTGACAAAAGCAGCTTCGCAGGTTTCAATGATTACCATGTCACGAGTTGAAAGCATTAACAGCCAAGCGGATTCTGTCACATACTGTCACAAAGAACTAAAGCAGCATAACATCAGATTAAGATAGGTGTGCAAGAAAACTAGACAGACGATTAAGACTTCATGGTGTAAAGTTGAACAAATGAAGCGGCCATTAGAAGCACGGTGCTCGTAAAAGCAAACGTAGGAGGGACTTTTTTTTAGCACCTGTGTCATAACTAATAACTAAGAAACTTATACAGGACATAACTTCAAAACGTACTTTATAAAGGAAAGTAAGCTCAATAAAAGTGACTCATCTTAGGTAGTGCGATCAATTGCTGAACGTTTGGTGTGCGCTTAACTGGTGGCAGGTTTCTGGGTTGCCTGGAGAGGTTGGTTTGTTGGTTGTTGTAAGCGCCATCAAGTAGAAGGTTTTTAAATTTTTCTTGAAAAGCTGGTGTGCAATAAACGGGCAAACAAAATATTCAGACCAAACATAAGACATAAACGTGATAATTATAAGCACAATTAAGACACTATCTCCCATCATGTTTTTTGGGGACAACATCGACTCTGTTGACTATGTGACTTGTGCCAAACTGCCTATGAAAATATGTATTCAATGAAACCCGCTTGTTCACAGCGGGTTAAGTTCTTAGCTTAATTTTCAGAGGCTTTAGTTAAATGGCGCTAATAAACCAAAATTGGTTGATTAAATTAATCCATGATTAACAACTCAAGCTATGGATGCACAGAAAAAAAAAATAGTTAAAGTGGACATTCAACAATTTAAAGTTGGCAATAATCATGGATTAAAGATAATAATTGGCCCTTAACGTTGGAAGGTTTTAATAAACAGCGTATTCATTGAACTTGATACCCTACGGGTACCTACTATAAAAGGCAAGTAAAGAAGCTAAGAAGGACGAGAAACTATTGTTCAGCAGAAACACTAAAAGATCATCATAAACGTGAAGTTGTGGAAGAGAAAAGAGTCGCAGAATTTTTATAGAAGAATGAAGCAAACGAAAGCATGATTCGCGAGTTGCCCGGAACCTGGAGTCTGCAAGGATAAGGATTGACTTTGTAGAAAGGCAATCGATGCCGTCTGGAAAAACTATTTCAATTTTTAACCAGTTGCTGAATGGTTCAAAAATAAAACCCTGCCAAACAGGAACTCGTCCCCGTGAAAATAAACAAGGCAGCTGAAGCAGAATAAGTACAAGAAGGACTTTATAAATATGTCAACGGCAGAGGTTACTTGGCTGGGAACATATATAACAACTCATGGCTGTAATATGCCTTCAGAACCGGAAAATCAGCCACAAATCCTAGAATTCAATACCGATATCAAGTACTTATTCATTGATTTTAAAGCCACTTAAGCCAGTGAGAATAAATAGAGGAGTGCCTAATATGGTGAAATTTACGATCTTGTATGTGTAGACGAACCAAGCGATACGCTTTGTACATTGGCAAGAGTTTTTTTAAACAAAAATGTATAAAACCGTTAAGATTGCTGGGTCATGTTAACACCAATGCCGCAGCACAAAGATTCTTCAACGCCATATCAGAGTGTTCAAAAACCAAAGAAAACCTCACCTTTGATGGCACGAGGTTAAAGGTGATCTTTTTTGACTAAGTGTTCAAAATTGCAGACTGCGAACTGAAGATTGACTAGATTGGAGAGGCATATTAACTGAGGCCCGGGAGAACCACGCTTTGTAGCGCTGTCAAAATTAAAAAGTAAAAGTGATTTCGTCAATTGACATCAGCATTGAAATAAAAGTTCAGTGCCTTGCCTACTTTGTGTAACTCACACATAGTGGAAAAGTTGTCGAGAAACATTGTGAATTGGGATAAATGTAATTTTCTTAAATGAATTTCATTCCAATTTAATGTGTTTCTCCTGAATTTATGTCGATACGAGATTTACAAAAAAGGCACAGTGTATACGATTGGTCTTTATTCCAACTAAATAAAATGCGTGACTGAATCAGACGTACTTGAGAGATAAATTTTCTTAGTAGGCTAAGCTTTTATAATTAAATTTATATAAATGAGTTTTATGAAAAATGTTAAAAAGCGTAAAATTCAATTTTCAAATGACTAAAACAGCTTCTTAAATATTGAGTTTCTGTCAATTGGCAGAACAAAATCCTGCAAAAAAGGTTCGATGACGAGCTGTTCCACCTTTGCTGAACACCTTTGGTATGGTTCGGACATGAAAAGAAAAAGGGCATGGAACCTGTAGCTAAGTCTTCAACGCTAAAGCAGAGGATACGTGCTGGCGTGTGATCATTTTGGAGGTGGTCTCCAAGACTTGAAGATAAAAAGCCAGGGATCGAGTGTTCTGGAACGAATTATGAATTATGTGTTTATGGACATAAAACATTAAGCGCCTGCTCGCTCGAGCATCCACTTTGTTGCGTCCTATATGATAATGAAAAAACTGTCTACTCATACATTTACTCTTCTGCAACTGTTTTAAAGCCTGTCGAACAAATTCTTGTTTGTATAAAAAATAATGCATTTGTAAAACAATGTTGGGTTAACTAATCAAAAACACAAAACTGATATGCATGTCGTTATTATACTTATCCCTTTTATTCTCTTGTCACTTTCATTAATCAATGTTGTACCTACTTTTTTTCTACATTTTTTTATATGCGTTACCATTTATTTCTTACAACACTCTTCGTGTGATGATACAATATAAGCCTATAAAAAAGAAACAATGCAGCATCTCATCAAAAATACACTTATATCACGCATATCACTACAAATCCCAGATTAGATACACAACACACAAATAGCCCCGTGCATCGCATCCTTTTCCACTCTACAACATTCAATGCACCCGTCACATCACATCCCATCACCATCACTAAGAGAATTGAAAGAAGGGGGTCAACAATTGCGCCACTTAAAATTCCTGCTTAATGGAGTGTCAAGAACTTCATAGAATAACCTCGAGCACTGCTGTGTTTTCAAAACACATTTTTCAAAATATACCTACAACAACAAAAAAAGGTCCTTATTTCTATTGAATTCAATGTATACGCGAGTAGTATATCGTTAGAAACTGTATCTAATTATAAAATATGGAACGCGCAATGCAATACACGAAAGGGGACGAATATATATACCCAAGTTGGTAAGTGTAAGGGAAATATAAGGCTCATCGAAGTTGAGTAACGAAGGCCATTACAATACTTTACACAACCCCCAGAGCGGTTTGCTTCTGCGCCTAATTTACACGCAAAACGAATAATAGAATATCGTGTGCAAACATATTATCCTTGGTGTAAAGCGGCTATCGAACAATGCCAAATGAATCACACGCTATAAGGATATTTCAAAATAATAAAAACACGACGTAAATCCTTCGTCCTTCCTCTATCTTTTCTCTTGTATCTGCGTATAGGGGCTGATTGTAATTATAATGAAGAGAATTCAAGAAAATCCTCCACCATCATTCTGAGCAAATTCAGGGTAATGATACATTTTTTGACATTTGTGCACCGACACCCAAGGATTAGTTCAACAACTGCCACTATTGTGCGTGCACCCTATAAATTTTCAAAAAAAAAAAAAAAAACACTACCAAAAACGTTTGTGCAATCAATAGTATCAGCATCACAATCACAACTGAAGTAACCCCTCAGCAACAAAAATAACCAACACAGTCCTTGATTAGTTTTTTAGAGTAATTTGCAAATGTAGAACGATTTTCATTGGCTTCCTCGCTGTAAAGTTGAAAACTAAAAAAAGGACCTTCACAACTTTCCCTTGTTTCGGGCCTTGTTCGATTACTTTTTGTCATTCCTAGTTCATGTTATGGATTTACCATAATGCCGTACAGTGCATAAGGTACGATTTTGTTTTTCCTTTGGGATCAAAGGGCTGGCGTTATTTATGTTGTCACAGGAGATTAGCATGTTGTTGCTTTTGTTTGAAAAAGAAATGAAAAGAAAACTCAGCAGAAAACCAAAGACCTTATTTTTTTTCTTTCTGACGTACGGTACACGCCTTTGGCAAAGAGTTTCGAATAGATAAATTTAAGTCCGCTTGAGTAAACGATTTAAAGGCTTCAAAGTGTTGTCTTCTAACATCAGCAGATGAAGAATCGATGTTTGTTTTTGGTCTTACTCTATGTGTTCCCTTCTCATTCACTAGTATACTTTGGAGAGTGAAAAAAATACAATTAAGAAAAATATGATAAGAAAGATTTAGGTGCGGGACACTTTTGATAGAATTTATGAGATGGATACCTGATGGTCTCTTCTAACTTCTAAGATACTTAAAGAGGCGCCTTTTTTTTGGTTTGGATACACTACGTTTGAAAAAAAAAAAAAAAACAGTAAAGAATCCACTTAACACGTTGGCAGTTTTATCTGTGTTCTAAATCTTCGCCTAAATGATCTTTGACACCAGGTTTGGAGTTTTATGGCGGTTGTAAGTTCTTTTTTTTCCAACTTATCGTTGATCATCTAGTTGGTCGAGTCGAGTTAGAAAACCAATTATTTCTTTTTTTTCCTTAGGCTATAAAGTGTGTATATCATGTTGAGAAAAGAGTGAGAATTTGATAAGAGATCTAGAAAACCAAATGTATAGAGTGCAGAATCGTGTTGGATTGTACATTGATAGATGTTTTATTGGCGTTGAAGGTGGCACTAATTTAGATTTCTTGGTAGAACCAAAACAAAGAATAAAATATACAAACCAATTGTGAATTGGTTGCGCTAATAAATTCGTAGGTATCATAAATAAATCGTTAAATTTAAATATTAAATAAATAAATCAACGAAGAAAACTACCACCTAATAAAATTAAAAAAACACTGTCTGATCAATATTCAAAAGCAAATTTTAGTATTCGAGGTAGCAGGTACATAGATAAGTTAAACCTAAGTGTGAGTATCTACGTAGTTTTATTGGTACTAGTTAAAGTGACGCAGAGCGGTCAAAAATTTACCACGAAATCACGGTTAACGGTAACACATACCTATGACATAGGGAAATTGAGTTGTAGTATGGAGACCTTTCAAATAATACCGCAATTATTAAAATCCGTTGCCATTAAGTATTAATTAACTTAAAAAGGGATAACTCATTTATAAGCACTACGATGCCTTTAAAAAAGGATCTTTATTATGGAATTATTAAAAGTTTGTAAATAATTTAAATTCATATCACGGGTACAAACCCATAGGTGTACGTATATACCATTACCATTATTCCAGATGGGTTTAAGTGCTTGTTTGTTTAATATTAATTTGTTTTAAACGATTTTTTAAATCACGATCACTAGTAACCATTATGTACAACAATTTAACAAATAAAATGTACAAAATTGGACCAAAAGCACTTCGTTGTGGTACTTTGGCAACTATTTATTTCAAGCCTTTTTGTCAATTTTCTTTTCTTCAAGAATTTCATGAAGAATATCGGTAATTCTGTGCAATTGCCACTTGCTCAGTTGCGGAATTCTTGCTTCTTAATTCCAATTGGTGTTAATAAACATACATGAAAGGAACTCAATACGTAGGTGAATTAAGGTGAATATTTAGAAAGCTAGTATGTACAAGTGACATTTATTAAAATTTGCTTTCAAGTGTCTAACAAGTGAAAAGTGAAAAATAATTGAAATACAATTTAAAATTTCATATCAAAATAAACAAAAATTATTGCTAATCATAAGAATACAAAAAGAAAGGTACGTTTTTCATTCATATTACAATATATTTAAGTGGTTTGGCGAGGCATTTTAATTAAAAAATAAACAAATGGACTCTTTCTCTTTGTTTGTGCACAAAAATCTTATTGTTAAGTCTTAAAAAAAATCCGATTAGAGCGACAATTTTGAACCGGTAACTGTTAAAAGTTTTTTTTGAATACCAACATTTGAAAAAAAAAAAATCATCCAAGTCGGAGCGGTTTTGTCCGGTTTCAAAATTTACTTTAATTACTCATACCCAATACTTTGCAAACTTACTCATGTCTTATGTTTTTCAGCCAGTGACTGGAAAATGGCGTGTTTCGCATGTGCCCGACGTGCCTTCACAAAAACTTTTCCCTGGTCAACACACAGCACACGATTCACAAGAAAACGGTGTATTCTTAAATGCACTGTTTTCGAAGTTTTACATATCGTCCTGTTTCTGCGTGAACCTCTTAACTAAATTTTTTAAAAAGATTTTGCTTAACATTAGACAAAAAACAAGCTTTTAGGAGAGAGTATATTAAATCCGTTCGATGTCCTAACAATACGCTCCTCCGTATCAAACAAGCCATAAGCCTGCACGATAAAATTAAACAAATTTGAATTATAGGTATGTAGATATAATAAAAAAAAAAAAAACAATTATGTATGTAGTATTATTAATATAAATTATAATTTTGTATTTTTCTGTATAGTTAATTTATTCTTCAGTTTAGCTAAGTTAAAATATGCATAAGCAGTAAATCGTGTTTAGAAGACATCTATGATCTTTTTACCCTGATGTCTATTGTTTTAATAATTTTATAAATTTATTTTTATTACTTATTTATAAGTTATTCTGTTGGAGTAATAAATAACATTCATCTTCATCAGCACAATAAATTGGGTTGCCACATGTTTCTTTTTCTCTTAAGCGGCCTATGTACAAAAGATACGCACGCATTCCGCCATACACACGACACCAATCGAGACACCGACCCCAAAAAGCAAAGAAGTTTGGTGTTACGAACACCGCATCTGACACAAAACTCATTTTAGTACTCCAACACTGGTGCGTGCATATGTGTCATGTGTGTGGGCCGCTTTACACTATCTTTTGAGAATTGAAAACGCAAACATTTAAAGGCTTTTCCTTCTCATTCTACCTCAAGATTTTTTTCTTGAACCTTTATTTTCTTTTATTATATCTTTTCGACTAGCATGCAGATCCCTCTAAATTTTAGTCAGAACTTTTCTCACCAAACATCAGCTAAGATCCGAGCTTAACTTTTAACTTTTATTACCCTTTTGGTAAATTCTTCTTTCTTATATTCCTTAACATCAATTTCCATACTAAAAGTTCACAGAAAATTCAATAATAAAATTAAAATGTAAAATTTTAGCTCGCGAACAATGTTCCGAGCATTTATAAATTCAGACAGATAAGTACAAATTTGATTTTTAAGCTCGAACTGCGTACCTCTTGGCCAAAATCCTTAGCTAAATTTAGCTCCGCTAAATATTGGAGAGATTGTTGTATGAAAGCTAAAATTAAGGTTTATTTACTATACAATAAATAAAATTGACTCAATCGCTGGAGCCCATCCACAGTCGACGCCGACGCGACGTACTAAGCCTTGGCTTATAAGCTAGCATTCCAAACCATTTATTAGTGGCGCATCTCTTAACATCTGCTGCCAGGTATAGGAATTGGATTTTTGTATGGACAACAGGCATGAAAAAGTCGATACAATTGTATCGAATTCGATGCAAATGAGTTTGCTCGAGTAAAAAAGTACATTTACACTAATTCGATACAATTTATCAATCAGCATTCTTCAAAATCCCTTGCGATATTAATTTTAAATAGAAGAAAAAATCGTAGGTATCTATAAAAAAGTTATTCTATTTCAGATTTTTGACCTGAAATAAGTTAAATTAAAAATGGGTACAATGAGTTGATGTTTAGAAGTATCTGTTGAATTGCATTCATCAGACAATTTGAACCATTTTTTTTCATACCAGAAACTAAGCAAGACAACATTTCGAAACCGACTTTAAGCGAAAATTGTTCGGCTTTAATTGGACTTGGAACTTAATAAATTAATTTGACTTACGGAGTAATATTTTAAATGCAAATGCTCGAAATGAAGGTGTAAATTCTTAAAAGTACATAGATTAAACTGCAATGAGGATTATGCATTTAGGTGTCCGTTATTTCTAAAACTAATTTTTTGTTGATTACACACTATTTTCCTTTGTTTTTTTTAACTGCTGCAGCTTTTTTCAATTTTGAAAATAAAGCATTTAAAGTTACCGTTGTATTTTTGTTTAAAAAAAAAAAAACGATTTCAGTACAATTTTCAGACAGTTTTCAGTGCAATTCAAAAAAGTCATTTTCCATGCCTGATGGACACTCCATTCGAAATTTTGTTCATGCTTTTTATTTGGCATAGCACTTCCTCTTTTTGGAAGAATATTTTATTGTTTCAAGAGTGTCCTGACTTTACCATTTGGTTCCTTAACATGTGTTTGTTCCAATACTATAATATTGAATGTCAGTGGGAGTGTGTAACACAATAATTGCAAATACCTACATCCTACCACCCTTCCAATAAAGATTGTATAGCTGTGCCAATGTTTCTAGATAATTGAATCTTGCTTCAGAATCATTATCCTTATTATCGGTAGTAGCTCTCAAGTCTGGAAAAACTTCATAAGTCAAGATTTTTGTTTCTACACAACATTAAAATTACTTTTTCCAGAGAAGATAGTTATATGATAAATCTGTTTTCATGGTGAACATGTTTGTTGCTCTAACAATAAAAATAATAGGTATGCATTTCTTTTACATACATTACATATATCCGTTTCCACTCTATGATAAATGTGGAACTCCACGTTGTCTTTTTTTAGGTAACAACATGCTGAAAAGTCCACTTTCAGCTTTGTAAACAAAAAAAAATGTACATATAAACAATAAGTCAACTTCGCCTAACTCTCTTATTTCTCTGAATGTTAAGGTTAAAAATTTTGTTCCTATGGTCGACGAAAAATTCCTCATTTGAGAACTGGAGAGAACTTCAATCATATCGTTCTTACACAATAAATTATCCTTCAACATATTAAAAAACAAATGAGATTTTTAACTCACCTTTGAAATGAAAAAAACACTGCTTAAATGTCGTTCTTATTCCTGAGGTTCTAATTGATAAACAGTGCGCAAGTCCGTATGTAAAAAGAAATTACAAAAGCCTTTTTAAATTAGCTGACAGCGGTGATGACAAGTATTTTTTTGTAAAAACAACCAAAAATGAACAAATTGACAGTTTATTCCTAAAATACGAAAACAACAAGGAATAAAAACAAGCAAGAGGTGATGATATAAGATTTTCAATTAACATCCATTTCTTAGCTTCAGAAAAAATAAAAAAAAAATACATCAGACAGTATACATATTAGCAAGTCTGAAGTTCTTGACAACACAATGACTTCCATTAAGATAAATCTCGTTCATCTCATATTTCATAAAGAGACATTTTTTTCCCCCACTTGCAGTGACATCGCACCGAACAGCAACAGACCATTTGGCGTGCACTGAACACATCCTTATATTTATGTATAGATACTGGAAGGAAAAGGATGTTAAACTTCGTCAATCTCAAAATACAACCAACACAACAAACACAGAATAGCAAATTCATATACCAATTCATGAAAAGTTAATCTTTTAAACCATTCAACATCAACCAACACAGCCCTGTACTGCTGACAACCTCATTCCACACTGAATTAATATTAATTAACCAAAAGTAAACAAAAACATCTTCTTCTGCTCCGGAAACACCAAAAACATTTACACAAAATCCCATTCCTGTGTATCTGAGTTGCTTTGGGTCGGGTCTCGGGTACCTATCTGTATCTGCATTCCCAAAAATAATAAAAAAAAAAAATAATATTATATTTTTCCCGAAAACCCCATCCATATGATGTGTGTTCCGGCGGCGTGACGCAGCGGTGGTGGCGGGCGGCATCGTCGTCGGTCGTACCGTGTGGGTAGGGTGGGAAGAAGCTCATTAACATCTCCATTTCCATAGAACAAACACAACAAGTAAAAGCAGTACCTTTGATGTTCCAAATCCAGCCAGACATCATCGCATCGGTCGTGCGGATGTCACTTGGGCACAAATTAAATTCGACAGAACTCTGACGCATCTTTTATAGGGAAAACGAAGAATATGATTTGTGGTTCGAATCCAAGAGTGGCCAGGTTACTTTCACAGAACTTATACAAAAATACCTACTCCATTAGCAGAGGGGAAGAAAGTTCAGTAATGTTTGGATATAGATAACCCAGTGTAATAAATATAGGCGAGGTAGGTATGACAATCGAAATGGGCATGTCACACCGAGCGACCGAACCGAACCGAACCGAACCACAGTAAACCAGCATCAGAATCTAGAAGTAGAAGCAGCAGGAGCAGCTGTCCGCCCAGACTAATAGTCGAGATGTCGAGAAATTAGCACTTAATGCCATAATTAATTATTTCAAGTGTTCCGAAAGTTATTTCGCATTTATCTTGCCAAGCGGTGTGCTTAGACTTTGTTGGATTCTGGGAGCATCCACATTATTTTTCGTTGTTGGGAACACCATCATCCTTACAGATGATTTGGGGATTTCATTTTTCGTTTTTTTTTTTGTTTTTGTTTTTGTTTTTGTTTCTTTTTGTGTAGGTACCTTCTTTGCTGCCTTGGGCTCAGTGAATGGATTTGTCGGTTGATCGCCAAAGTCTTCATGAACCAGCGCCATGTGGGGACGAACGTCAAGCTGAAACCACAAAAGTTATTTTTGGACGCTTATTTTATCTTCTGCGAGTTTGAGGCAGAGGTACAGCACAGCAGGGTAATGTAAAAAAAATTTAATTGGATACTTTGTCTGGTAATATATTTTTCCTGCAGGCGCATCTTTTCTCATTTAAGGTCTTCATCGACTGCCAACTTTGGACTCGGTAGTGTACCAGTAATTGTACAGTGAGATAATAGTATTACTTTGAAAGTATTTTTATGAAAAGTATAAAAACGAACCTAAAAAAATCTTTTTACTAAAAAGAACCAAAGGCATTTTAGTGGTTAGGTTTTCTGTATGATTGTTTCAAAGTATACATATTTCAAACTGATTTTTTTAACAAAATAGCTTTCAAATAAAATCCTTTTATTTTCACTCTAAGGTTGTGCAAAGCTTGTGGATTCGCAGTCTGAATAATTGCCCCAGAACTATTTAATCTGGCTGTTAGTGTAGGCTCTGGCTGCCATTAGTGCCATTTAACATTGCGGTGTATTTAGGTTAAAGGTTAAAGTAAATATCGCTCGCAAAAAGCTTTATTACCGTTGATGAATTTTGATCTTGAGGTTATAGAGTTTTATTTAGTAAAATGTTTATGCCCAATTTTACCACATTAGTACTAAGCTTGAATAGTACCCAGCATAGATAGATCAGGTACTAACTCTGGTACCTACTGGGTCCCAAGGAAAAAATAGAACCTGAGCATTTCTTCACAAGCTTATAGTCGGGGAAGCGACCATAGGATTACTAGGTTAAAGATTTAAATTTGCGTCAAATGAAACAAATAAATAAAAACAAAAGGTTGCCACTTTTAAAACAAAGGGTTGCCACTTTTTAAATGGGTACATCAACGTGGCACCTCTGTCTGAAAGAAAAAAAACTAAATCACAGTATACATCACAACTTTTTAAATAACTGAAAAATTTTAATATTAATATTGCCAAACAAAAGTCAAAAATAAGTTACAAAAAATAAAAAATAAAGTTATGAGTGTAAAGCTGAAAATGTGGTAACCCTGTTCAACTGTAAAACACACTCAAAAAATTCTTTTTAAAGAAAATAGTGTACATTTTGGTGGAGTTAAATGCTTCAATGTACTTAAATTTTAGCCTTAACTCTCTTCAGTCTTAAAAATATCAGTTGTCAAATGACTCTAAAATGGGTAGGTAAAAGTATACTGCAACTCTATTTGTATGCAAAAAAAACACTCATTTGCCAGTCAAATTCAATTAATCCAATTTCGTCATTTTACTGATGGTTGAAATATTTCAAAGATCAGTGAAATAATAAAAATTTATTTAAGGAAAAGCAAAAATCAGAACTAAGTTTTTTTTCTGTTAACAAATTCTGTAGTTTATAAGCTCCATTTTTTTTGCATTTTAATGCGGCAAGGTACATTTATACTCATTTTAGAGTAGGCAACCGACATTTTTTAAGAAAAAAAAAGGGTTAATACTGAAATTTGATGTAAATTTCAGCCTTAAACTCCACCAAAATGCATGATATTTTGTTTAATTAAGAGTTATTTTAGTGTGTTTTTAAAAAGTTCCCAATTCACATAAAAAATACCTTGCATTTTTTGAGTTCAGTTTAGAATTTTTTTTTCAAATAGTTTTCATAATCTTTCTTCCTTCTATTTTGCTGTGAAAACTTTTTCGAGACGCTTATATACATTGATATTCGTAGAAAAAGATTGCCTTATCGCTTTCTTATTGGCTGATATCATAAACTGCAACAGGGATTATGGTTCCCGCTGGATATTTGTAATTATTTAACAAAGAAAGATGTTTCAAATTAACAATTAAAGCATAAAATATTTTACTTAAAAAAAAAATTCTTTCCAAAAAAAAAAATGAATAATAGGAACAGAAAAGTCTAAGGAACTTACCCTGAAAATTATAACACAACTGTCTCAAATCTATTTTCGATCCCAAACTGGTGGCATTTGCTGACAGAATGCTGTATTCATTGGCATATGCTTACTATCACTAATTTTTTACAGAATTTTTAAAGGTCTACAGACACAAAAAATAAGCATTGTCGGAGGTATCCTGCTAGTGCCGACTATACCCTACACAATCTATTACTGTGTTTAAAATCTGTATGATTATTCAAATGTTATGAATAAATATCATTAATGTATTTGAAAAAGTATCGTCTTATTTTATTTTGTTTCGTGATTCCTAAAAATGAAAAGAAATCAGACGGAAAATGCTATCGATGAAGCTAAAAAAAATTCTCGATGTGCCAATTGGAATCAACAACACCGATTCGTTGTGCAAACTAGTACGTGAGATTGGGCTTTGTTCGGTGTTAAATATTCGAACAAATGGCACCACAAATGAAATAAAATGGGGTATTTGGGTTTCTATTTCCGAGCGTTTAAATTTCCATTCTTCGGTACTCTGGAAAGAAGCAACGTCAAGTCGTCAAGCAAACAGGTAGTGCTTCAGCATTCGTTCCAAATAAGGAACGTTGGAGCTTCGTCCATATTATGAACATCTCCTTTCTGGGTTACCATCGTATGATTGCAACAAACTGCCAGTGCATTCAAGCTCTTCGAATGCAGCAAAATCAGCGGATATCATTTGTACGTTGAGTGAAAACCGTCCTTTTCCGTTTCGAAAATCTTTTTACAAAAAAACATTAAATTGTACATAAAATCGGATTTCCATACAAATTGACCACCAGGCGATTGTAAATTAACATGGTTGCAATCGATTGCCCCTATCGATGTTCTGTAGGACCTGAGCAAATCTATAAAATGCAGTAGCGGAGGCCTCTAGACAACGACTGTACAACTATCTAAACTAAGCAGTCAAATAAGCTAGTAATAAGCATGTGAGGCTATTGAGGTATTCCCATCAAAAACTGCATTTATAGTCCAATATTTTGAGTACTGGTTCCTAGATTATTATTCGAATTAAGAAATAAATAACTGAAAAACTAAGTATTTTTAAACCCAATTAAATACCCATTTTCAAATGTTAATATTTCATTTAATTGACTCACTGTTCATTTTAAAACGCACACCTTAAGAATTGTTTTTATGTTTTCGGTCCAATACTCTAATTCGCAAGTAAGCCCTTCTGCACATCTTCTGTGAATTTGTTGCGCAAGAAATTTGAGATTATTCTTCTACCAGTTTGCCTTCGCAGTTTGGCACATCGTTTACGTTGCGCACATAATTAGTGGGGTGAACGCCTGTCCTGTGACAGCGCTACATGTGTTTATTGTCTGCAAATGAACATTTTGTTGCGCAGGGAAATTTTGTCCCTGCCACTGCTTTCATCACCATACGATCACACCGGTCTTTGTTATTGTTTTTTTTTCATAATTTTATTTTTTTTTAAATATCAGGTTCATTCCTACACAGCTTGATTCGACTTTATAATTTTGAAATTAGTCACTCCATATAGCCAATTCTATAGTGTATTATGGACTTCGGGACCATTACTCCATCTAATCGAATGAAAAATGAGCCTCATTAGTCGTATCAGTTCCGAGGAAATTTGATCTGCAAATGCATGCATAAACGAAGGTTCGGTGGCAGCTAAATTTGCAAGCCTTTTTTAAACTTATAATACCTGTCACTGGTCCATTAGACATTGATTCTCAATTTGTTGGGGATTATTTTATTGCCGATACACTGCCGCGCTGCCGATGATGATGATGCTGTGTTTGGAAGATTAGTGGCATATGAGTCAGTGTGAAGCTGTAGATGATGGTGAAGATTGAATCTCCAATTGATTTTTAATTCAAAATCAGAATGAGTATGCATTTGAGAATGGAAACAGTTAATCATTCTGTCAATTGGTAAACAAATCAACAATTAAAGAGTCGATAAGCCATTCGGAGAAATATTTTTATAGACTGTCGGGTGACGATACTTTTGGAATAAATTCCTCGAAATTCAGAATCGATGATATCAGTCGAATATTTTTTTGTTACAAGGAAATGCCTGAATGGTGAATTCGAGAGGTGTTGTATTGTAAGCGTTCAGGAATTATAAGTAGCGAAAGAAAAATAGAATTCTATATGGATCAAAATGATTTTCATATTTTAAAATATTAAGGCTCGATACAGACTTAAATACTTAATTGAATTCAAAAATAAACTTATACATTATAAGAAAAAATAAATTTTATAAGACGACAGTGGTTTATCTTTTAAAAAAATATCTACATTTCTGCAGTATTTGAAAAGGCGTAAGACTTTCAAAAGCTAAACTCAGACCCTCAGATACAGAGTTTTAAAGTACAAAATTAGAATATCTTTAAATATGGACTCAACTTTTGAAGTCTTATACGTTTTTGAAAACTGTAGAAATAAAAGTAATGATACCCCAGTGTCGACCCAAAAAAGTTGTTCTTGAAATTGATGTACAAAATTGGACTTTAAGAAAATATCGATATAGAAATTATTTTTTGGTAAGAAAGTAAAACGAATAAAAACATTTTATTAAATTAAATCGTACAGCTTTTGACCAATTTACAAATACAAAAGTTTTAAAATAATAAAAATCAATTAACCTGGTTCCAGAGAGTGCTTTTTGAAATCTTTATTTTAAGTTATTCAACTTTAAAGTCAAGTATCTCTACTTCCGTACAAACGATTCGGAAAATATTTCACAAATATAACAAGATCAATTCCATCTTTCATTTGATACCAAACATGTTTGTGTACACTCTTAGCCAGAAATGAGTAATAGTAGTTGCAGTACCCTTTGGCATAAACGTTTCACCTTCATATTGAAATCAAAGCAGAAAGCCTTATTACCACTTAACTTTGAAATGTACATTAATAAAGAATAAATTCACAAAAAGGTTGAAAATAGAAGGATTCGAAAATATGTTAGCTTCCCTAAAATATACTAGGAAATTGTGATTAAGCAGATAAGATTCCTGACACTGATATTATCAAAAAGTATAAACAAATGATATCAAAGAAATAGTAACTTAACGGCAGCGGATTTTAGTAATTTTTGTCTTATTTGAAAGCTACAAGTACAAACAGTCTCCCCCTTACAATTCAATACATAGTTTGGAGCTCAAAGCAATTCAAGAAGTTGTTTAGGTCATTTTAGTAATGAATTTTGATTTATTTTTAAAACATTTTTTATAGATTTTTTTTATTTTTAAAAACTTTATATAAGAAGCTTCAACTTTGGTCCTAAGAGCAAGTACGTCGGACCCAGTCGTGCATTTTATTTTATCTATTTTACTTCCTGAGATAATTGGTGTGCTTTTTGTCGTATATCACGATTTGATTAATTTTATTTAATGAGTAATTTTTATTAAAATGCATGGACAAAATTTATGTTTAAAGCAATTTTGTGTTGTTTGGTAATTGTTTCACTTGGGTGCTAAAATATTAGGTGAGGAATCTATTGACTTTTCAGTCGACGACGATGAAGATAATGATCCATCTTACCAACCTCCAATTGCAGACAAACCAAACTCGTTAAAAAAATTGTATGAGCATGTAAATGACTTGCTTTTGCCAACTTCAGAATCAAATGAAAATGAATTGCTTTCGCCCAAACCAAGTTCAAATGAAATCTAAGCCCGAAATCTGCCATCTGATTACAGAAGTTCATGTAAGTTTCTGGTTTGTTTTCTATAAAATTATACGTAGCAATCATGTAGTGTTACACCAACAAACTTAAGAAAGAGAAAGAGGAACCCATCTTTAAGGGGCCAACCCATAGAATCCCTTGCGTGCGTTACGTAATATAACGAATAAATCAAAGACAGGACATCAACACCTATTTCTGGAATTTAACGCCTGAAGCGAAACGAAATTTTTGGTTGGTCTCCGCGAAGACAGCGAAATGCTTGCGAAAGCCTCAGCGGAAAATATTCATGTAGAAATGCACAAATTGCAAAATAAAAACAAAGACAAACGCCAACAAAATCGCACAAATTCGAGCTTCAAGCAAATTCAAAAGTTAATTTTTCGCACACATAAATTGTACCCGTCAAATAATTGTATGCGAAAAGAGAATGGAGACTTCTCCAAATAAACCAGCATAAACTAACTTCGCTGGTCGGGAACTGCGTACTGCAGAAGGAAAAACGAAATTTTTCGTTTACGATTGCGTTCTGTGATTTTTGCATAATTTTTTTTGTTTCGCTTCAGCTGCTTGAAGAAAATAAAATTATGGAAATTTTGTTACAAAGATGGAAGTTGTTTTAACAAAACAGGCAAGTGTTTTAATTATTATTTTTAAAGTCAAAGACATGATCGTAGAAGTATGCAAAAAATATTTTCTTAGTAAGAATGATATAGTAAAAACATGTTCAAAGTGCCGGCGAAGGCGTTCTGATGAGGATCGTATTAAGTCCGCTAAAGATTATAGATATATCTAGTTTCGCTGTTGTCGATTTTCAGTATTGTCGTTCCATAGATGTACGGTTAAATATGTAAGTGCAGTTTCGTATACGTTAACTGCAACATTTTCAATAGCAACTTGGAATATGTTTTCACCTTGCCTAAAACGTACACTTCTTACTTTTATTATTAAAGAAAGCCCTGTCTATACCTACAACCAAACTGGCACGCTTATTATTCATAGATTTGCTAAAGTTACTGATTATGTTAAACTGTTTGCGGAAGATCTGGAAATGATATACCAAAGTGTACTCGTTAAAATTTTGAACAAAATTATGGAACACTATTCAAATATAAGAACTTTAATCTAGTGAAAACCGCATCACATCATCCTACAGTTCATACACGATCACCAAAATTCAGTGAACCTGGGCATTTTTTCCTGCCGGAAGTGGGCTTCGTCCATAGCGTAATCGAAAAATACTTCACAAATATCGAAATACCAAGCGATCTTACTCTAATTTGTCTTTAAGAAAAATTAATTTTCCAAATGTTTCGTTTAAAATACTAAACTAAAAACATTTTAAAAATTATGCCTTAAGATCCGAAAAACTTAATTTTAAACCAGTTCAATATTTTCAATGCAAAGCCATCTTAAACCACAAAGAAAATATCAATGAAATCGAGATAAAAACACCTTTCAACTGAAAATGATCTGTTTTAAAAATCCTACAAAAACAAATTTACCTTTGGAATGGAAAAATTTGAATTAATTCAACCAAAAAATATGATATGATGCGAATAAGAAAAAGGATTTAAAAAACATGATATCATACCTTGAAAACGCCAAAGATAAAATTATTTATCGAGCCATTTTGAAGTTAAACGAAACATCTAATTAAATTGAGATTATTTTTTTATTTTCAAAAATTGTATAAATACATAAAGTTTTTTTCTTTTAATTATAAATTTAAGGATGTGCTTTGAAAAAAGATAATTATTTGAGTACCTACAAAAGAAAATGCATTTATTTATTTACTTCATACTTAATTGTTAAGAATTAAGTTTTTGTTATTCAAAATAAAGGCTCTTTTTTATTTAACTTCAAAAATTTTGTTTTGTGGTATGTAGAAGAATATTTCATTTAAACATTTTTTTGATTTTTTGTCGCATTGTATGAAAAAAATTTGTCATAATGTGTTTGGAAAACTAGGAGACTTGGTATTCTTGGTAATTTTGTTATCAAATGAATCTGATAACATCGAATTCATTTTTATCGATATTCTTAGTGGAGAGAACAAATGCACTATTGGTACAATTTATATGCCTCCTCACGTTGCTGACTGTAGTATTCTTAGAGCTACAATAGAAAGGGTATGTTCTTTTTCACCCAATTTAATTGTTTGCGGTGACCTTAACATAAATTTGCTTAACCCCGCGGCTTGTGTCTTGCTGAATGATACATTAAAAGTTTTGCATTTGTCTGCCGTCAACAAAACCCAGCCAACACATTTTATGCCGAATAGAACACCGTCGCTTTTAGATCTAATTCTCATTAGCAATCCTAAACTACTTTGTCATTATAATCAACTATCTTTTCCCGCTTTTTCCTACCATGATCTAGTTTTTGCAACACTTGGTCTGAACATTAATACCAGTGATGAGTCCGAAACTTATCAGTATCGTGATTTTCACAATATTGAGCTAGCGAATCTATTTTCTGAGTGCAATGTTTTGGCTTGGAATGAAATTTTTACAAATCCTGTTGTAAACGAAAAAGTTGATATTTTAAATAAGAACATAACTTATCTTTTCGATAAATACGTTCCCCTTAAGTCTCGTAGGATCAGGATTAACTCAAACCCTTGGATGAACCACGATATAATTAATGCTATTAGTCTACGAAATGAGTTATATAAACGGTGGAAGAGATTTCGATGCTTAGATTTGCACAATGACTTTAAAAGAGCTAGAAATAATGTGGTTAACATGATTAAAATCGCAAAATTAAATTATTATTCACAAACATTTTCTTCTGATAGATCCTCTAAGTTTTTTTGGAAGAAGGTCAAAGACATGGGTGTATATAAACAAAGTCCTTGTGCACGTGAAGATATTGATGTTGAGGCGTTAAATTTGAAATTTGCTGCTCCAAGCCAGCTCGCAATCAACAGCACACCAATCTTTAGAAACAATTCTGAATTCAGTTTCACACTTCGTAATGTAGACATGTTCTTAGTTGGAGATGCAATATTTTCAATCAAATCAAAATGTGTTGGCTTAGACAATATTCACCCTGATTTTATTAAAATTCTTCTTCCACACATTATACACTACATAGTACATATTTTCAACTCGATCATCATGACATCTTCTTTTCCTATTCAATGGAAAAGGTCAAAAATTATACCTGTACCTAAAAAGGGAACAAGTGTCGAGTATAGACCCATAGCGATTCTACCTTTCCTTTCAAAGGTTTTTGAATTGATTGTAAGCAATGATATAAAAAAGTACATCGAGGGTCAACATTTACTATCGCCTTTACAGTCAGGCTTTCGACAAGGTCACAGCTGCATAACAGCACTCTTGAAAGTGTCAGATGATATTCGCGATGCTTTCGATGACGATCTAATGACAACTATGACCTTAATTGATTTTTCTAAAGCATTTGACTGTGTGAATCATACCCTGCTTTGCAATAAACTATCTAACCTTTTCAATTTTTCAAATTCTGCCAGCAAACTTTTATACTCGTATCTATCTAATCGGTCTCAGGCTGTATCATGTAACTCTAAGCTCTCATCCTTCCATCATACGAAAGCGGGAGTTCCTCAAGGTTCGATCCTTGGTCCTCTCTTGTTTTCGTTATTTATCAACGACCTCCCCACTACTCTACAATACAGTTCTTTCCATATATACGCTGATGACGTGCAGATTTATATACGTTTTCCATACAAAAATATTGAAGATGCTTTTTCAAAAATGAATGTTGACTTAAAGTCAATATTTTCCTGGTCCTTCCAAAATGATTTGTTGATTAACCCAACAAAAACCAAAGCAATTACCTTCTGGAGACGTCATATAGATCAGAGTGGTTTTCCTCCCATTTTTTTAAACAATGTACGTATTGATATGGTTTTTAATGTAAGAAATCTCGGGATTATGTTTAACAACAGATTGTCTTGGGATGACCACATAAACAGTGTTGTTTCAAAAATCTATGGCTCATTAAGAGGCCTTTCGGTAACCAGAAACGTCCTTCCCTTGGAAGTAAAACTTAAACTTGTGAAGTCTCTTATTGTCCCTATTATCAGCTATGGCTGTGAACTTTTCTGTGATCCTGACACAAACTCTTTTAGTAAACTCAAAGTTGCTGTTAACTCATGTGCAAGATATGTTTTCAACCTTGGTCGTTACGACCATGTCTCTAAATATTCAAATCGCATGCTTGGATGTACACTTGAAAACTTTTTAAAGCTAAAATCCGTCAAAATGCTCTATAATATTATTCACCAAAAACAACCGGAATATCTTCATAATAAAATTAATTTTCCGCGGTCAAACAGACATCTGAATCTGAAGCCAATTAGGCACAAAAGTCTAACGTCACAACGTCAATTTTTCATTTACGCAGTTAGGATATGGAATCAATTGCCAATTTCTATTAGGTCAACGATTGGATACAATGCTAGTTTTTTGACTTTGGTCTCTTCTCACTTTTCTAATGAAAACTGAAGTTTCGTTAATGTAACATTTTCATTGCTTTTCACTTTTTTTTTTCTTTTTTTTTTTTCTTTATATATATATTTTTTTTTATATTTTGTTAATAAATAATTAACTATAATTCATATTTTCAAATGTATGCTACCAACCTGCATTACTTACAAGAGAAATCTTTTTATGCAGCGATACCTTTATATAAATAAATAAATAAATAAATAAATAAATAAGTCAAAAACTTTCAAGAAAAACTGACGTTTTCCCAAAAGGAGCCAAACACACGGCAAAACATTTATTTAAGCGGCTTCTGTGATTGCAGAAATCGGTTAGTCAGACGACTACGTATTCGCCCTTTGTAAGCTATCAGACCTGTGAAATTTTGCCAAGAGTTACAAAAATCATATACAATAAATACTCTTACAGTTTCACAGGAATAGGCTTAAATGGCATAATTTTCTCCAGATGCTAACATTTTACCAATTCTCTCTAACAAACAATTTAGACACTCAGTTAGTCCTTATGAATGTTGAACCAAATGACGCAATGATAATTTAAGGCGTTTTTCTATTGCGACGATAACCCCATTTTGACTCCCAGTGTTAATTTATCAACGGTCTGTCTAATCCAACCGCTACACAAGAATTTAAGTTTCTTTCTGAGCTAGGAAATATCCAACATATTATATCGCACAAATTACTTAGCTTGGTGAAAGAATCAGTCGTTTTTTGATCTTTTACTTCCAGATTTGTCCAGGTATATCTAACAGTCAAAAGTCGTCAATCCTTATTCGAGGTGAAGTATCGGTTGCGTTCGTAGATGAACATTAGTTAAAGAATGATTCTATTGCATCCTATCTTAGAATGATATAAAAACTTCGGTCTTGCTATTTTGGATATTTTTCATTATGGAATGTCGCTCAAATAATTATTCAGGGCCACCAAGAAGAGATTCAGCAAACATTTCGTCGCATGACTGATTGTTTCCTATATCGGGTACTTTTGAAGTTGAGACCGAAAACAGGTGCCTTATTACGTTAACCGAAAACGACCGAAGGCTATCGTTTTGGCAATAGCTATCTCGTTTTTATACCTATGTAAAGAGAAAAATAGGGACAGCTGAAAGCAACTGTCAAAACGATATCGTTTGTTCGTTTTCGTTTTACATAATAAGCCTCCAGAAATATAGCAGTTAAATTCTCACTTAAAGAGACAAGGTATTATAGATATTAAACATATTTTTAATACAAAACTAATAAAACAAAACCCGAAACAAAAGAACAAAATTATCACATTCAATAAAAGAAATAGCCATCAGTCACACAATTTATCAGATTCTCATACATAAACGCATCTTGCGTCGTTTTCAAACCGTAAATGATAACCATGTGAAATTATCAAATAAATCTTCTATTTAAAATAAAACGTCCCTCAAAAAGAAAGAATTCATATCCCAGCCAGCCGTCTGCGGTCTTCTTTCGTGCTCATTGCTACCAAATGTGAAATTTATCTGCGACGTCAGTTTTATGTGTCGCGCATAGTTAAATGCCAAAAGAAGGGACTTCTCCCCTAAGATTAAGATCTCCTTCTTTCTATCTGTCTGTCTGCTAGAAAAACACTAACACACACATATGATAAGGAACATATTTTCGCAAAAGCAACTTTTGTGGTCACGCGAAAATATTATATTTTGTTTGATATATGAGAGTTGGGCCGCAATTTATCCTACGGATTAGCGCATTTGGAAAATTCGCGTGCTATAGCTCGTTCGAATTACAAAAGGAAAATATTATACGACTGGGTTTTAGAATAGGATGAAAGTCTACGAACAATGGATTTTTTTTTTATTGAAGAATTCCAAGGGAAGATGACTTTGTTGCTATAGTCGGATCGGATCTGGGATGCCAAACATAAAAATGAAAATGAAATGAATGCGTCTTATCGTAAACCAAATCTGGGCACAAAGACTTTCTTTGTAGGATGTCACGTACAAGAACTATTTTAGGTAGTCCTGTCATGTGTGGAAATAATAATCGAATCCGGGTCAATGAGGTAAAAGTACGCTCCTTTGTGTATTTACTGTCGGGGGGTTATTGAAATTGAAATGCACAGGGGAATGCTGCGTTACTTGTATAACATTCTTGTATGTCCTTTGCGAATATGAACAAACAAAATTCGAGAATTGTTTTTTATTAGAACTTTTTTTACGATTCATATCAGTGCAACCCTTGTTAAGGAAAATCATGAGTTTTTTTTGTGGCAGAGTAAAATGTATAACGTGTGTATTTACCAAATACCGTTATTATTGTATCGCAGAGGAATTTTAATGAATAAAATGATTCAATCAGTGCAATCAGTTTCTTCGTTGTAGAATTACCTAGTTTATATCGTTGGAAAGGCGTTTAAAAGACCTTTTTTTTCTTATTCGGTATTTATTTTTTTCTCGATTATAATGAGCGAATTTCGAAACAAACTGAAATTTCAAACTGTTAATGATTTTTGTAAGTTTGATGGCAAAGACAACGTCAAAGATTATTTTAAAGTGAAAAATTGTTTCGTTTCAATAAATTCAGAATTTTAAAAAGTTTATCCAGATGCCAGGAATTAGAAACCAAATTTATTAGATGATTTCTGAAGGCTGCTTGTTTTGGAACAATTCGGAAAAATATGGTTTGTGCAATTTATTCATCAAAGCGCAATCAAAGGATGCTTATCTTTTTAGAATAAAGTTTCTTGACCGATGTTCTGTCTTATGTAGAATTTTAGATGCTGATAATTTAATGCATATTGTATTAGTAAATTGGTGAAATAACCATGTTATCTTTAACTTAATCAAACAAGATAATTTTTACAATGGCCTGAGCATGAGCAATTAGCAATTTTCTGTAAAAATAAAACAAACGATTTTATTTTTACAAAAAAAGTGGTGCACCTTGAAATTTTGCAATAATTTCAAATAGGTAAGTCCAAAAAATGACAAATTTTTTGAATACCGTAATGTTTATTAACATAAAAATAAGTAATTCATGCAAAAAAAAACTTAAAGAAAGAACTTGGAAATAAAACATATGTACCTACATTTATGAAAATGGGCAAAAACTTCACAAATAAACATTACCTGGCCTTCAGATCAATCCAGAGCAACTTCAGTAAGGAATAACAGATATTTATTGCTTCAACGCCACCAGGATAGTTAGCAGAGCTGCCTAGCAGACTTCCAACCGTTAGAACGACAGGTGTTTATGGTCAATCGGTGAGGTGGCGATCAGTTGCCTGATGCCAATAAGACCTGCTCGTTTACCAAAGATTAACTAACAACATAAGCGATGTCGTATGGATTTTGCTTAGATGAACGGTTTTTCGTAGTGGATGATATTATTTAAAGGAACAACACAATTATTTTAAGGACAAGTTTAATGAGACTGTTAAGCATTTTGAGAAAGGTCACCTATGGATGATGGATGGAACTCTCAAGATCGTACCCACGCTGTTCTAAATTTCCGTGTTGATGAAAGTTTTAAATTTTATACGAAGTTGTTAGGAATTATTTTCAGTCGAAAACTATGTCTAGTGGACTTAAAAAAAAACTGCAATAAATAGAGTTAGAAATAGAATTAAAGTTAAAGCCGCGTCCAGATCAACAAAAAATTGCTTTGTATGTTTTAACTTTTAACTTGCTAGTCACCTTTTTTTTCATTAAAGGAAGTTTGGAAAATAGTTTTTCAGATTACGCATTGATGCGAAAAAGTCAAAATTTTACTTACAAATTTGTACAAACTTGAGTAAAGAAGTTCATTCAATTGTTTTTTTTTTTTTTTGTTTTGTTTCCCACTTCGAATCAGAACTGTTCTATACTTTCTACTTTTAAAATATCTTCAAAACAAGGGTCATTTATCTTTTTCGAACAACTTGTCGGGTTATTTTTAAAAGTGTACAAATTTCTAAAAGGTGTCCAAAATTGATTATTTTTAAAAAGAGGTGTCCTGTTGTCTGAGTGACTGAAAGTGTCCAAAAGGTAACTCTGAAACCTGGTCGTGCATTTGATTAATTTTAATTCGAGACAATCTCAAAAAAAAAGAAACAAATATATGATGCTTCTGCATAGCATGTGCGTTCACTCACATTGAAATTCATCAGTTCCATTATTGCGACTGAATAATCATGCGACAGAAGTCGTACGGGTGTTCCTAGCCCTAAATCAAGTAAAGTCGAAATCGTTTTTTTAACGAAACCGTAGAGCACTTTGAGGAAAGAAAAACTCCATAGAATATTTACTTCTTATTGATTTGCTATGGTCTAAGTTCTTTGACTATTAGCCGTTTTTCCATACGTTTCTTTAGAATCTTTTCAAACCATTTGAATAATATTTTAACATGAAAAACTCTTCATCACAGTGCTTCAACAATAATAGTCGATTGTATTAATAACTCACATGCCTTTATTGTTACATACCATGCATAATATTTGAGTGTGTCGTTACAGTTTACCCATTTAGGTTATGTCATTACTTTAAATCGAATCGAACATAAATTTGTACTTAATATGACGACTGAAGACCAACAATCGACCGCAGAAGCGGCAGCGATATTCCGGCAGCGATACGGTGCGATGCGGTGGTGGCGGATCGGGGGAAGCATCTTAAGCTTCCTCCAACAGCATCGAATATTTGATTCATTATACCTTCCTCTTGTGTTATTATTATGACCACGTGGTGGAGCACAGACTGGCCATGGCTATGGCCAACCCATGTAATCTTTCAACTTCACTTTTCAACTTAAATATAACAACTACTACACCAACAACAAGAACAACAACGAACAACATTTCGTATTCATTTAATACTTGAGGGTCAAACACAATAGGTAGAGGAAAATCTTAGATTTATTCATGAAGGACCATTATGATTCGAGTATTTTCTTCTGTTCCTATATGTGCGCACAGTTTGTGTGCTGGATTGGATGCTATTGAAGGACTTCTCTCTTTCAGTTTACCTGCTGTTACTCTGTAGGTAGGTACATTTAATATACATACATACTAAAGTTGTTGTTGAACTGCAAATAAATTATGAGCACATGAGTACCTGCAAACGGTTTAACCTTCTTAGATCACAGTGGGGTCTACAAAAAATAATAGTTTTTATGTAGTACCCTTAGACCATAATATTTTCAAATAATAGTAGTCTAAAAGTCACCGTACAATGATGTAAAGTAATAAAGGGTTTTCCAATAAAAGGTGTTATTTTGATATTCAAAGAAAAATGGCATTTTTGGAGATATATGATCGGATGTTTATTTCATTATAAAGAGGAAGGTATGCCGTTAATAATGGAACACAACATCAGCCAAATGGCCGCCAAGACGACGCTTACTGGACCATATCCTTTTCATGAAATTTTCCATAACCAAATCCCAAAGTGGCTGCCCTATGTCCTCGATAGCCTCACGAATTTCATCTTTGAGGTCTTGAATCGACGCTGGGCTGTTGGCGTAGACCTTATCTTTCACGTGGCCCCAAAGGAAGAAGTCGCAAGGTGTTAAATCACAAGATCTCGGTGGCCAATTGTGACCACCTCTTCGAGAGATAACACGGTCCGGAAACTTTTCCCGTAAAAGATCGATGGTTTCATTGCTTGTGTGGCACGTAGCGCCGTCTTGTTGAAAGTAAACGTTGTCCAGATCAATACCATCCAATTCAGGCCATAAAAAATCATTAATCATCTCTCGATAGCGCAATCCATTGACCGTAACTGTTGCTCCAGCCTCATTTTCGAAAAAGTAAGGTCCAATGACCCCGCGGGACCATAAACCGCACCAAACAGTCACGCGTTGAGGATGGAGAGGCTTTTCAACAATAACTCTTGGGTTTTCCGAGCCCCAGATGCGACAGTTTTGCTTGTTGACGTAGCCTCCGAGGTGGAAATGGGCCTCATCAGTCAAGATGATTTTTCGATGAAATTCCGGTTCATTTTCATGCATTTCAAGGACCCAATCAGCAAAGACACGACGTTGTTGATGATCAGCCGGCTTGAGTTCTTGTGTTAACTGAACTTTATAAGCCTTAAGACCCAAGTCTTTATGCAAAATACGGTGAAATGACGTTTGTGGAATGCCTAATTCCAAAGAACGACGAGGAATGGACAAACCTGGGTTTTCTTCAACACTTTGGGCTACAACAGCAATATTCTCAGTTGTTCTTGAGCGACGTGCACGGGTTTTATTCTTCACATCACTAACTTGTCCCAACAGCTCGAATTTGTCCACCAATTTCTGTATTGCGGTCCGACAAGGTGCTTCACGACGACTTAAAAATGTTTTAGTTTTACGAACCGTCTCTGCCAAATTTTCACCATTTTTATGGTGAATTTTAATAATTTCAATGCGTTGTTGAAGCGTGTATCGTTCCATTTTTATTAATAGCGTAGTTTCTACTTGTCAAATGTCAAAAAATGACAGCTTCAAAAGTGACAGCTACCGAAATAGCGGGCTATTCAAAATAACACCTCTTATTGGAAAACTTTATTATAAACTCGCTAATACAACGTATTATTTCTCAAATTTGCGGGAATAAAAAACAGCTAAATTAATGAATACATACATAATAAATCTGTTTCTCTGGGTCAAAAAAGTATCCGTACAACTAGTAAGATTATAAGAAGAAGGTAAATTCCTCGCCGAAATGTAATATTATTGATTATATCGACAGTTCATGACCAATGTATACAATTTGTTATTTTTTTTTTGATAAAATCACAGTTTAAACTGTGTTTTTCATAAAAGATTGTCAAAACTACGATATGGACAGAATGGCATACCATAGCAATGGACAAAACGAAATAGAAGGTGATGCAAATATATTTTTAAATTTTATATTCCACGCAATTATATATAAGAGAACTTTCAATCCACAATCATGGGACATTGAAGCAATGAAGAAGGCAATTCAAGCTATCCCGCAGAATACTTTATGGAGACAACAACTGGACAAGAATGACTGGACTTATTGGCGTAGATATGCTTTGCTTCTAAGATGTTTTTTTTTATGGTCGTTTAAAGATCTATTTTAACCAAGAGACATCCAAGTGGTTAAAATCCCATCCCGGTCATGTCGTTACACAATACCAAATTGGATATTTTTCAACTAAGCATACGGGAAGACAGTAAATGTTCAAAATGCCATGCAATTACTTTAAAAATACAGGTCTTTGGCCAACAAATCCAGATGTTTTCCCTGACTATATGATCCAGCCCGCTGTCACTGGTGGGAGTTGGAGATGGCTGTCGTGTTTTTTTAGAAGCTTAATCATGTTCGCTAAGTATTTTGGTGTACACAATTGGTGATGAGAAAGTGACCAGCTGTTCAAAGTGCAGTCAGGATGGATACAAATTTAAAATCAATTTGAAATAGGGTTGTAATGTATGCATGTCCTCTTATTTCAATGTAGTATAACGACAGGTGCTTCGATGTTACAAAGCACATTTACTTAATTGAAATTATTTGCCATCGATGACAAGTACTTATTTTCATAACAGATGATAGAACGAGTCAAAGTTCAATAGCTGAACGACTCCATTTCGGAATCTTGCATTTGATTCACGATTATGTTTAACGTTGATGGTTTATATGTGTAATAAATGGTGCAACCTATGTACATATAAGCAACAAAAGTTGGTAAAACATTCGGCTGATCAAACTGGCGCGGTGTTGGTTATTTCTGTATCAAATATGACAGTTAAGGGACGCTACAAGTTAGAAAATGTCAGTTCCTCACATGTCGCTTGAAATTGCCAGATTCTCATCGGAAAATAATTTGCCTTCTCTTATGCCCATTATCGATTTGAATGATTTCTTCAACGCTCCCAATTTCGGGGCATCATATTTTATAGCAGAATCATTGGATATTGAAATATTCTTAACGTCAATCGTTGAAGGTCACAAAAGAAAAGCTAGTTGCTTCATTGGTTTATAGTCAATGGACGTAGTTCTGTTCCTTAATTGGCGGACCACAACCGGTCTGCTTTGCGTCTTTAAATGCCCGTTTCTCCCTAAGTGTTTGCTTGATTTTATGGATTTTTGCATTATTGTAGCTTTAAGTTAAACTGACTTATACTTTTGCATTTTTAGGATCTTTCCTCCTAAAAAGGTTTTCAGTTAAGTCTCGTATTGAGTTTTAAAACTTTTAAACCATTTTACATATTAGAAGGTGGTTTGACTCCGTATTCTCTAAGATCTCAACAAACATATTTTGTTGGTTGAGACCCAAAGTCACGTACCTAAACATTATTTTCGTACCTCGCTCAATCATTCGAGACCCCACTGTGCGAACATACCCATGTAATCATTACCAAGAAAATACAAGGGCAACTGAATAGAATAGCGTATAAATACTTCCATTTTCGGTGGCATAAGTAAGCTCTCTCGGTATATGTACGTATGGAGGAACGTTAAAAAGCGTTTTGCTTTGAAAATTTCCATTATTGCCATCATAACTTACAAGATTTCCTTTTTTTTCTTACTGTAAGTTCGGTAGGTACTCAAAGCACTCGCTTCTTTGAACATTGAAAAGTAGTTTATTGGAAGCGAACTGAGACAGATACCTAGCCACCACATCTATTCTAGTATAAATATGCACTTGCATTCACCTTAATAGCTCCTTAAACCCCTTACCCTATTCGAAGTAAGAGTTTATTTTTATGAAGGTACCAACATAAAATAAAAGTTAAAAAAATCCCATACTTATTTTAAAATAAAATTTCTGAGATTATTTCAATCTTTTTTTCAATCAAACCGAAATGAAGAGTGTGTATTTCTTTTCATCCATACAAGGGTTCTGATTCTTTTCAATTGCCGTTTCATAAACATTTTTAGTGAATTGATTTCCTGCTGGTCATGCCATATGCGATTTGCATTGAACCATAACTTCTCATTGATAACTTTTTGAGTCTCTGGATGTTAATCTACCTGGGAGAGTCCTTTCCTTTCAATTTCTTGACACTTCTATATCTATTGTCACCCGAGTAAATCAATACACCTCCTTATTTTTGGATTTGAGCAATGAAATCTCAACTAATCTGCTGTGAAAAAAAGAAGTTAAATGGAAGGAAGGAATAACCTTTGATATCACAGGGCACTTTGTAAGTGATGGGACGAAGACAGAGAGAAATGTCATTATTCATTCCTTCGATTTGTGTGGAGACAAAAATGAAAACAAAAAAAAATAAATTTGGGAACGGTCTCATATATTATCTTGGAACCTTTTGTTCGGCAGTAGGAAGGGAACTGGCTGGACCAGCTCGACCCATCCTTCAGCATATCTGAATGAGCGACTCGCTTTCATAAGAAATTAAAAAGATGCGTTTATCGGTTGATGGCCTTTCACAAAAAAAAGAAGACAAAAAAAAAACATTCGGTATCCTCCTGGAAAGGCGTCGGCGATAAGACCATAGTGGTAATAAATTTCAAGCTTTACGGCTGTTGTCGCAGTTATCTATCTTTTTTTTTTTAAATGAGATGGTAGTTTGTATTGCCTAGCGACAGGTCGCATCAATTATAACATGATATTGGTCCATTTCGTAATGATATTCCTTTTTTTTAATTTTTTTTAAGGATTATCACTTTCTGTATAATATTCAAAGTGCAGCGCCAAGTGCTGCCTTTGAAATCAAAGTGAAAAATGACCCCCTATAATCACAAGTAATGTTCAATGAATTGTTTTTAATATTTATAGATTCCATTGAAGAAAGGGTATTAGAAAAGTAAAAATAGGTTTTTTTTTTGTTTTCTTTATCTGGTAAATGGTATTCCCTCGAGAATCACTGTGCTGGAGTTTTGTATGTACGTTGATGCTTACTTGAACTATAACCAAGATCTGCATTCATTAACCGAATTTAACTTCATGTAATGATAAAGAAAACAATTCACCATCATTTGAAATGCGGATAACATCGGGTATCCTCCGATTAATAGCAGAACTAGAAGAATAGATAAATAAATATATATATCAAACGCTGCATTCAAAGTTTCTGAATTATAATCTTCTTTCAAAAACCTATCATTCACGGAGTTAAAAAAACAAATCCGAGGTCTGCATGTATTGAGCAGTTCTATGCAAATAATATGATCATTTTAAAGTAGCTACGACTATTTTGCAAGGATCAGGTACAAAACTTTTACTAAATAAACACAAAAACGGAATTTAATAAATAACGGAAAAGCAGCATAACTGCGAGTAGGTTTTTGAAAGCTATACAAAAACCCACTTTACTCAAAAATTTCGGGTTTTAAGTTTTTTGCCAACAAATCATAATATTAGTGACTTTTTTGCGAAAAACCTACGAGACAAAAATAAAGACCATACAATTTTCTATCAAAAAACTATATCATTTGTATTTTTTTAATTGAACAAGGCACGTTGAAAAAGGGTAAAAATTACCTACTTTGTAGGAAAGTCAGTTTTCTTGTTAGATCTTGGCTCTTGATTCAAAAACTTTGTATGTTTCTAATTAAAAAATAAAATAAATTGTAATAACACAACATTAAATTCACTATAAATTTAACAGCTAAATTACTTATTTTGGCTGAACTCTTTAGTAACATAAATGAGAAGTGAAAAACTCCGAGCCTATAAATTTTTCTTATTAATAAACGGCCAACTACGACCAGTTAGCACTTATCCATCGCTTAATTTTTGAGAAAGGTTTTCCACGGAATCCGTTATTAGGAGTGGATAAATAATATTACCTACTTTTTTATAAAGGAGTTAAAAAGTCCATATTAAAAAATGTAGTGAAAAACTTTGGAAAATAAAAAAAATCAATTTTTTTGCAGTTTTTAGAATTCAAAGATCAATGAAATACAATAAAAAGTCTTTAAATAATTTAAGCTCCAGAATTTTCATTTATGTAATTTGGTTAGTTCTAGAATGTGTTCTACTTAAAATATATAAGCGTCCTTGATTTTATCAGTTTTTATTGTTTCAATTTGTATACGATACAAATTGTTTCCGAAATGTTTGTTTCAAGTCGATTTTCTTGTACCCAACTGCCCGCAATATGCAGATAAAGTATGAGTTTTCAAGTCTTGACACAAACTTTTTGGCAACATACAATGAAGATCTATCTTGCTGCCAACAATTTTTATTGGTATCATCATTATTTAACAAAAAATGCATTGTTATTGCACTGAAGGGCTTTCAATAATTGCAAAATATTTAGCGTGTTGGGATCCGATGGAATCCTGGAAAGCCACAAGCCACTGTTGTTAGTACGAGGCAGGTTTTCTAGAGTCATAGTCATGCAGTTCCACATATCGTGACAGAATCAGGAACCCCGCCGAGGGCGTATTAACCAAGTATTTTCAAAGTATTCTAGAAAACTTTGGCGTTGTTCGGTATCCAGATAAGTTTTCTGGGAAAGCGTTTGTCAATAACTCACACCGCTCTAAGATATCATCCAACTGTAAGAAGTATAGCGCAGTGAACTTGGGCACTGCCAAGTAGAAATCTATATCAGTGCCGTATTGCCTTTCCATGCCAAGCTGCTGGAAATTTCTTCGCACCGCTTACACAAATTGGAAAAAGCAGCCAGAAGTTCTTGACTCCGAGAAAATAGACCGGAGTGCCATTTCTCTTTAGGGAAGAACCATGGTTGTGCTCAGCCGCCATGACCACATCATTTTCCGAAGAAATGACCCTTTCCTGACACCTTTCGCAATTATTCTGAAGGGCATCAGCTCTGTATTTAATATAAATAAACCCCTCGAATTGAAGTTTGGGGTTTTCCTGTTTCATATAAATGTAAAAATACATTGTATTTTTTGCTTTCAAAAATTAAAAAAAAAAAGAAAACAATTCTATAATAAATTTTTGAGCAACAAATGCAGGTACCTAGAAAGTTTAGATACTTAAACAGACATATTCTAAAACTCGCCACAATTTGTCCCTGATTCATTTTCAAACCAATTCTTCCCACAAGAAACTTTTTTCAAATCAGAAAAAAATTTACATATGGCCCGCCAATAATTTAATACTTTTACGTTAAAAAAAAAGCAGATGAAAAAAATGTATCACGAACGAAATAGAAACAAGTCGTAAATCTTGAAATCTTTTAAGTGGATTTTTTTTCGTTTGCTCTCGAAAAGACATCATCATGCCAACAAATATGTTAAAAGCAAACTGAATTCATAAATCACCGCAGCGAGTAAGAGTATTAAGAGGGCCGCGGTGCGGGGCCATGTGGACGAACCAAATCGGGACCAACTCAACAATCCCGAAAGCCAGTTGCGAAATATTTCTCTCCACTTAATTTCGAATGCGTGAACTCTGCCCCTCTGCCATAAAGAATGACAAACAAAAATAAAAAAAAACAAGTCGTTTACACAGCTCGGGACAAGTATTTTGAAAAAAAAAAAACTAATGTGTATCTTTAAATTCCAAACCACTTGACACATAATGTGTCGGCTATAAAAAAAAAATCCCATCTTATAGTGGAGCTTTAATGAGTTGTTCTTCTTTTGGTATAAGAAAATCTGCTTCTCCTTCACGAAATTAAATGGGAGCCAAATGGTCTTCAAAAATGCTGCAACACTAATTAAGTTCCAAGTTTTATGACTCAGTCAACATAATGATATTGTTTTGTCAAGTTAATAGAATTGGGAATCATGTTCGTGCCTATCGAGGAAGCACTTAAGGGCAGCAATTTGGGGTGAGTTAGTGTATTACTAGAATTTTTATTGGGGAGAAAGTCTCTTCTATTTACACTTTATTATCAGTATGCACCTTTGTAGAGCTAAAAATTTGTCATCAGCCATCACAGTTCACAGACGTACCTATTCAGTTTTTGTTTTTTGGATTAGTTAGCGAATGATCGGTCCTTTGTGGGAGACAACGACTATGGCGACTATGGTATGAAACAGAAACATTCCTATATAATAGCCTCACTTATTCCCCATTCTAAGGAATCTACACACTCTCTCTTTGAGAGCAAAAGGAGTCAATAAAATCCGTTGTTGTCGGGCCGAATAAGACGAGGGTGTTTTTTCTCCGTACATACCTCTACGACTAACAATCTACGAACAATAGTATCTCCCGTACTGAAAAATTGCTGCTTATCATAGGGTATTGAGGGGCACAGTAAATTTGTGGGGCAAATTAGGGCCAACAATATTATTTGAGTAAAATTAGCAATGTGGATCTTAAGTCCGAACAAGAGACAAGTGGACTTTGGTAACTAGACTACGTTTCTTGTTTAGAAGAAGTATAATGCCATCATAAACCACACCGCATAGTTTTGTCAATCCACTTGACTCCAAAAGCTTCCTTTTTTTAATTTCTATATTTTTTTCTTTGAAGTCTAACGACTTCTTTTTTTTGTGGATTAGTCTTTGTGGAAGAACACGAAGCCATAGGCAAATCTACATTTTGGACGGAAGATGTTATAAGAGAACTCATTGTGTGGGAGTTTTGAACTGTGGCTTAGATGGAATATATCTCTCCCATTATTTTAAAATAAGGCCAAGTTATTCGGCAACGAACGGTGGAGGTTTTCCAATTGTTGTCAAAAATCTTGTTACATCTTCTTTTTATATTTTTTTAATTTTATTTCCAACGCAATGGGGTCAAAATATAAATTGATTGGGCTGTATATATTTCGCTTATAACAGTAAATATTGTGCGGCGACGAATTTTCGGATTCCGCACAACCTTTTTTTTCTTTTGCGGCACTCCTCCAAAATGAATGAATATATTTGTGGATCCACGATGAGTCTAAAAGATGATGCAACTTCTTTTAGTAAAATTTTTGTGAGATGCCGCCTGGAAATTATACTCGTTTTTGTATCACCTTAAGTTTTCTGTATCTACACTTCTTCAGCCTTAACAGGATTCATATCTATAATTTTAGTCACAAAACTGTTTACAGTAGACATTACGCAATTAATAGAACTCGAAAAAAAAACACTTTAATGTGAACATTCTTCAAAGTATTTAGTTCCTTACAAATGCTGTTCATCTCTCATTTTTATGTTTTATTCAATTTAAACAATTTTTTAAAATTTTCTAAAGCGTGCACGAAACACTTCTGGGTACAAAATTTAAATGTTTATCAGCTACATAATCACTTGCATGTCTGAGGAAGTACGCCAAAAATACTCGGATACCCTCAGATTTTTTTTTCTTACAGAAAATGGTTCGTATCTTAGCTATTATTTTATTAACATGCAATTCAACAACAAAGAGCTATCCGATAGCTTTTTGTCATATCGTCCCGTTTCTGCGTGAACCACGTATCTACAAAGCAAATTTTGTTTAGTTTTCTTAAGAAATTTTAGTTTTTCTTAAAATTGAATTATTGTATAAAAATAAATCGAATTAACTGTTAAACATATTAATTGAGGTTATTTCACCATTTATACTTTTTCATCTTCCTTACTCATGGTTTTCCAGCGATGCTCAATGTTAAGCAAAATCTTTTAGAAAATGTAGTTACGAGGTTCACGCAGAAACGGGACGATATGTTTTAACGCTTCCAATAAGTCAAATGTCAGTTTTTATTTGATTAGTTTTAAGTGTTCCTACCCTATTGGTTCTGCGTTTTTGTGATGTAGCTGTGCGAATAATTAACCGAACGACCAGCTGTCAAGCTAAGCGTTTAAATGGTTTTAAAAAATTTATATTTTAGTGGCAGGATCGACATGTTCGCCAATTCGAGCATGTGTTGTCCGACCAAAGGAAAAATTCCATAAAATTAAAAGAAAACGTTTTTTGGTGAGTGGAAACATTGTTACAATGTCTATTTGATGCATATAATATCCATTTTATATGTTTTCTTTTGATTTTTATGATTAGTTCTTTTGTTTTATTGATGACTTCTCGACCCCACTCCTATTTTTCTTATGTATTTGTTGTACTTCTTCTGAGTTTCATTGACTGGACTGTGGATTTGTGTAAATGCTAGACACGAACTCTGAAAACGGCCATTGGTCGAAAACAACGACTAAACTGCGAAATGGCCTAAGCGACGGTAATTCTCCTCAATGCTACTCTTATTTGTCTGAATGTACCTTTTCGTCATAAACTCGTGGCACCTTAAATTTGTCTTCCGACTTAAATTAATTGTTTGATTCTTTAATAGAACCTTCCGATATCAATTCTCAATATACTGGAACGATTGCTAATTCAGCCGGAGCTGGTCCTCGGTTGCATGCGTCCGCCGAAACTAACACTTAAGAATCCAATAACGAAAAAAAAAATTGAAAAAAGTAGTTTTGGTCATTTTTGGTTTTCTCAAAAACTACAGGTTATTTTAACATTCGGTTTTTTGTGTTTGATCAAAAATAAATAAGAGCATTGAAAATAAGCCAGAAAAATACTACTTAATAACGTAAAATTTTGACAAAAAAATGGTTTAAATAAAAAAATTTATGTTTTTTTCTCAAAATTTTGACTTTGAAAATTAATATTTCAAAAACTATTCATTTGAATAACTTATTTTAAAATGTAAATTAATGTATAGGTTTTTAGCTTTTCAAACTGCTATAGCACGACTCTGTAGGTATAACCGTTATTTTTAAATAATATTTTTTCCGTTTTAAGTGATTTTTTTCTTAAATTGCCCCTCCCGCCTAAACGGGGGAAAATGGACCCCCCCCCTCCCATACGATTTTTTGCTTGTCTAAGTCCAACCTACACACCCTATCTTTTTGTCACACCTTCTGCCAATCACCCTGTATATTATTATATTTGTAATTCGATTTCGTGTACGTGAATAAAACCAACTATAAAATTATAAGGAGAGAAATAGCTTATTTGCTTCTTGGAGTATATTATGTGTGTGAAAAACACGCAAATATAGCACGATTTGCCACAAATAATATAGATTTTTCAGCTTGGTGGCAAAATTCATTTTACAGCTAGGTTTCATATCTTGGTATTGTTTTATCTATGTCCACACCCTTGTTAAAGTTCAAAACTCAATGGCCGGTTTCACGTGGTATGTATGTTTAGGTTCCGTATATTGTATGTGCAGATCAAAAACTAGACGTTTTAAGTAGTAGCATTTGATTAAAATTTATTTGTGACCAAAAAAAAAATGTTTGACTCCATTTTCCCCTACGAACAACAAAGTGCATTCATTTAAGGAACTAACAGCAAAGAGTCACATTCCAAACCATTGTTGGTTGAAGATTGGATATTGGTACCTTATTCCTAACCTAAGTAGTGCGTTACGCACGAAATATTTCTCAAAACCTGGACAGACAGGCGTCCAACTTTAAGATGAACGATATACCAATGGCATAGTAAGTACAGTAGAGAATGAAAGTATGTGTGCGATGTTAGGCAAGAAATTAAAGCAAACCTAAAAGCACGTACGTTTTGTTTGACATCGACAGAGAGAAGAAGACAAATAATTTTATGGTGGTGTTCTAAAGTTTTTATCGGTCACTCCAAAAATAGAATCACTTAAGATTCCTCCTCATTCAATCCGAGCAATGTGATGTTGTCGTCTGTCGTGTCTGTGTCTCTGTCTCTGTGTGCCTTTGGTGTTCCAATCCATTGCCGTTGGCGTAGATATATCAGCTTATTAAAGAGGGTATCAAAGAGCCATTGAATGAGTTAAGATTAATTACTGTGGTGTGGTGGCCTTTTGTTACATTATCGCATTGCATCTCGGCAACGAACATAATTCTTTGAATTTATACAAACACAACAAAAAACAAAAAATCATTTTTTTCCAGATTGACTTTGAAAAAAAAACCAGACATTTATTTTTGTTGCTTCGGATTGTAATAATTTTGGAGCGAGATTTTTATTATATTTCATGAGTATTAACCTGCTTGTATAGCGATTCGATAAGGCCAATATTGGCCGTTTAAAGAGTGTAATTGATGCTTGAACGTAATTGTCCATGTCAGTCTCGGTGGTCGTGGTGGTCCAGTGGAGGGAACAAAAGTCGCTGATGATCTAGCAATTTTTTTAAGATACTTTTATTTGATTATCTAACAAAGTACCTTTCTATGTTATAATAGAATTGATTAATGATCTATTGAATCACGTAAATATATGAAGTGTATGTTAAGTTATCTTTCGCTCTGAAATGTTGTAATGAACGAATTAGCATTTGAAAAGAAGTTCCGAAGATTGTTGTAAATTGTATTTGAACAGCTTTTTTAAGACGTTGTCACAAAGTATAAAAGAACGACCTGTATTATTTTTAATTCTGTCCCAAGGGCATAATATCTTAAAAATAAATCAACATTTCAGTATTGGAAGCAAAATAAGCCATCACGAAAACTCGACACAGGGGAGCGTAAATTAAGAATTATGACAGATAAAACTTTGCAAGAACCCAACCTCGCACCTATCCCAAATCTTATAGCGATCATAAGCATATCTTAACTTTGCACTGGAGTCGAGTTGTCAGTCGAGTCGCGCTACACCATGACCAAAAAAAGTAGGTATATTAACTTTAAAATATTCGTAAGAAAATCTGAAATCGTCAATTTTCGAATTTTTTTTTCAAATAAAACCTGTTGTTTTTTTAAATATTTTTATTAAATCATCTTGTGCGGCTAGAAATTTGCCAAAAATGTTGTTCGATAAAGAGATGGTGTATATCGTTTTGGTATTCTTGGGTGATCTGCCGGAGTGAGAAAGTTTGATCGTTGTCTGATTTTCCACATCTTTAACCAAACTAAAAAGGTCCGATCAGATCCTTGACAAAGGATTCTGCGCGATCACACAAAATAGCCGAAAGAGTCTTATATGCCATGTTGAAAAGACTAATGCATACCTCTCTAGTTGGCGCAGATCAGAGCATCTCCTTTTTGGTAGACTGAGTACACTGTGCCGAGGTTTCATTCATTGGGCAAACTTTTCGCCAACCAAATACTAGAAATGAATTGGGTTGATGCATGCTCTTGACCACGTTGTCAACATGCTTAAACATTTCGGCCGGCAGGTCATCTGAACCAGCAACCGAATACAACTTAGGTTTAGATATTTGTATTAGAAGATGTAAATTCGGCCGGGTGGACGGATATAATGACCATCATTGTCCAATTTGAATGAGTTGTTCTGCATACCAGTGGACGGTATAATATCTTCACGGCTAAGCAGCTTACAAAAGTGTGTGTTTGTTTCCATGTCTCGAACTTTATTCCTACTTGGATCACGGCTGGCGTCAATTATGGGCCTGTATTCTTTGGCCATTTCACCCTTTGATAAAACTTTCGAGCAGCATCTTTGCCGTAGAATTCCGCAATAAAATCGACTTTATGCTTTTCGTTTCCCCTCTTCTTCCTTCTAAGAAGTCGATGTTCTTCTCTTCTTTTTTTGCGCATAGTCTTTGCAGGCTGCTTTCCTGCCAGTTCTAATCCTAGCCCGCCACATCGACTGATAAGCCTTTCCTTGATTGCATGTGCCTGGCGGAACTCTTCCTCGAATCAGGGCTTTTGCTTTGGTTGTATTCTAAAAAACAGCACATCTGCGGTACTTCTGATGGGATATTGGCAATGATTCCACTGCTTGTCTATAGGTGGTAGGTTGTCCGAGAGAGTAGGGAGATGCGATCAGCAAAAATTCCAGCAGTTACTTGCCAGAGTCTAGTTTTCTTATAATATCCGGTTTTTTTCTGGGGTCCAATATATGTATATTAAACATCCAAACTTTAGCCACTACAAGGTCAACATCTTAGTTTATGTTGGTCCCAAGGAAAGTTCGGAGACCTCAGATACTAAATAAACGTCTGGCGTCTTTAGCAACATTAACTGCAGATCTGCAATTGCTTGTGAATATTGAATTGAGGGATTCCAGTGCTCGTAATATTGATATTTCGACAGTTGTCTGAGAAGTTTAGTGGAATACCATTAACTTTATAATTCGGAATTCTATACTTATTTGTAAAATGAACAAGTTCGGGTTTGTTAAGTTACTTGTTGAGAACGTACATATGCAATCACCTTGAACCGTGCCGTTTTTTGGTTAACGAGTAGTTCGTTCACCATGATGTTCCATAGAAGAAGAGATAGGACTCCACCCTGCGGAATGCCTGTAATTGTAGATCTTCTAAAAGAAATGTCTCCTAACATTGAGTGAATAATCAAACTTCTTATTATGAGATTCATTTATCTTAGAGATAAAATTATGTTTAGTGAAGAAAACATTTTTAAACGTATGGAACTTCATTATAAGGAAAGTATTTTCTAGAACTGTTTCGCTACAAAGTAGCTAACTTTCCATTTCCATGAATAATTCAAACAACTCACCACAAAGGCGCAAACAAACGCCACCACATGCATCGTGACAACGTAATAATGAAGTTCCCTTTCGAAATCTTTCATCAGCCGTAGTGAACTTTTACCTTAAGACTATAAATATCGGACTACTTTTTCGACATTTACACATTTAAAATGCCACCTAATCCCGAAAATAGAGGTGACTAAAAGTTTTGAGCACAGAATTGCGGAAAACAAATAAAAATACAGAAAAAAAAATAAAAAAAAGTGAATCATCATGATTTCCATTCGATATAGTATTTATGCTCAGAGATGCTAAAGATTTGTGTTTGTTTTGTTTAGACTGCGGTGCACTGCACTAATTAATCAGCCTAAACACTTAAACGATGCTCTAATTTAAGAGCAAAATGCCCATGTCCAATGCAAAACGTGGCAGCATTAAGTTGTTTTCTGAGCTATTTTCGAACACAAAAAGGCACAGCAGCCGCAACGAAAAAAAAAAATATTCACAAATAATGTTCTCCAATCTTCTCTAGAGCTCAGAGGAATGGTGAAAATCTCGACTGTAGCGTTAATTGCTATTACAGATCATGCAGTTGGACCATGTATTCTACTTCGGAATCTCTTATAATATATATGCGCCCGCCGAGAATTGTTGGTAGTTATGCCCTTTTTGTTGCAACTTCAACCAAGAGTCATCTTTATGCACATTGCGCAGATGATATATGAAAATTTTATTTTCTTGAAGATGGAGCTACGAGTATATTGGTTTAAGGAGTTAGAAGTTCCTTGGAGATCGTAAATACCATTGGAATTCTTATACATATTTGCTTTGCAGGCTCTAGAGGTGCTAATGAGTGCATTCATTATTGTTGACTGAACTTATTTGTATTCCAACACCCAACATCAACTGGCGACTTATGGCGGCTTTTAACAAAATTATCACAAACTAAATAAACATATTTGTTTGCGTCTAGCAATATAATGTGAAAAATGCACAGGATGACTCAGGAATACAAAATCATTAGCGTTTCATTGAAGAAGGATATCTTGTTGAACAATAGGTGACGGGTGATCTTGGTGTAGGACAGAAATTAGGCATTTTTATTTATAAGAGTGAATTCGATATGGTAAATCAAAATGCCTTGTTCTAAATATTGCACGATAGTTGTTTTTTTTCCAAGTTCTCCGTATTTTGTTGATAGGTACTACAAAGTTCAAACCTTCCCCGAGCTCCAACAAACTTTGGCCAGTGAACATCCAGATTACGAAATTCTACGAAGCGGATTTTCCTCTGCTTCTTCGTTTTTTTGCTGTAATGTGGTAATTGCTCTGGGATATTTGCTTGCGCCACTTCTGTCAGCAGCTAAGTTCTTTTGTGACAAAAGGTCAAGGGTAACACTTCTCTTGTACTCCAGAAGTATCACTTTCTCATTTATTTGGCAGTAAACGACAAATAAGTTCACAAAACATATTACCAGCATTCTCCAAAAAAGACGATACCACCACTTTTTTAACCTCCTGCGGTCCAATTCATATACGCTCCGGAGTTGGTCAGCATGTTTCACTCCTTCCTTGAATGTGTTATAGTCCTAAACGACTTTGGATTAATTTACTTCATGTGGCACTCCCAATTTGTCCCTTTTGTGACAGTTGATGTTGAAAGCTAGTTGTCATGGTAGTTGTAGTCGATAGAACTGTGTCTCTCCATTTGCAGAAACTAATAACATCTTTTGAAGATAATCTTTTTACCAAATTACAAAACTCCCAAACCACAATTTCACTCCAAAAGTACCTCCAGCTAGTTAGTTCTTGATATCCCATTAGTTCACTTTTCTTCAAGTTCAACTCCTTACTTTGCTGAACCGCGTAGATATTAGATTAATAAGCAATATTATCGAACACACTTTCCAAAAAAAAAACAAAAAATCTGTTAGACTGATGCAGTTCTCAAAAAATAAACACTTAACAGGTACAGGAGCCAAAGCCAATACAAATTCAGGAATACTTATTCACAATCGATAGGTGCCGATTTGGTTCCTCTTCGGGTGTTTTTTTCTTCGTATGACTGGATCCTGAAAAATTATCCGAAAACTCTTTGCCTTTGCCCAACAAATGTTCAAGCTCTTCTTAAAGCATAGTTTCGTCTGGTTCCTCATGAGTTTGCGCAGCAGCTCGTATTTTGGAAGGAATTGTTAATTTATATCCTCATTTTTGTCCAAAGGTACATAAATCTTCAATAATATCTAAGAACTCAGCAATCTTTAATAAACCATTATGTAGAGCCGACAAGAGCGCAAGACGCAAGTGGAATGGAGTGTATAGGAGTGGAATTGAGTAAAAGTTCGGTAGGGTTAAGAAACGGAATGGAAAAATGATCGGATCGAAAAAGAAACTGAAATGGGAAGACAGAAGGAGACACGGCTACTTGGTACACAGCTGAACTTGCTTTCTAGGGTATCAAAACCATATACCATCTTCACTATTTAATATTGGCTGAAAAAAAACAATGTGAAAAATAGTACCATTTCTGTACCGATATTTTAAAAGCACCCATTTTGGCGCCATAATACAAACAAGTCTGAAAAAGCTATAAGCCGCGGTAAATCCTACCCATAGTCAGTAAAATAGAAGTATCTTATTTATTCTTTCAAACTAAGCGAACGCGGCAGAAATAACTTAAATAGAAAAACGAGGGGGTGTAAAGAAACACCTGTCTCCAATTCCCTATACTTTTTTAAGTTTCCGAAACTTACCACTAGAGGCACTGGTAAATCACATGTGGTCTGAGTCGAAAAACATGGTCAAGCGACACCACGAAATTTGTTTTGTGATCCAAAACTTTATGGAGTGTCCAGCAAAATTTCACCAAATGTGTCACCGAAAATTACGAAAGTAAACCAAACCTTTCTAAACACTTTCTTTCCCAACTTCTTACCTTATCCTTTTCCCTATCCAGTCACGTTACCTACACCTCGTATTGAGGGAATCTAAAAATGGCCGCAGATACCTAGGTAATGGAATGGCTGCAACAACGTCCGCAGTGCCCTTTATGCGACAAAAGTCCCTCCGAAAGTTCCTTCTAGTCCAGTTTTTACTTTCGCTCTATAGTTTTCCTGGCCTAATCTATGTTTTTGTTTGCTGCGAGGTTAGGTTTTTTGGCCAGATCAATAACTGAAACAGCAGTGGCGTAATACCTTAATCACCAAAATTTTCAAAGTATTACGTACATTTTTCGATACCCCAGTAATTTTTTTTTTTTTAAATCTTCCCTCGTTATAAATTCAAGAACTATGATATAAAGCATAATTATCACTTTGATTAATAACTCAAGATAACTTAAATTACTTAAAAAACTAGGTCAAACTTAAGCTTAACTTAAATAACACTGATCTCCCGCATTGTTGTAAGAAAAATAATCATTTTTAATTAATAAGCTGCAACCCTTTTGATTGATTTCAATCCCTCATCTCATCGCAGCACCTACTTGAAACTATCTCCAGTATCTGTAAACACACTTTAAAATAATTGCACTCACGTCAGAAGCGCCACTCACATTGATTTTCCAATTCACTGTTTCACTGCATTTCAAAAAGGCATCACACAGCGTGTGCAATCCCACTCCCACCCCTTCTTACCCTTATAATGGAGTGCTCCAACTTCTTCAACCCTATACTTTTAACAACGAAGTTTTATGTTGGTGCATGTGAATGTGCGCCAGCACCAGCACCAGCAATTGTGCACGGATATCCTATTTGCTCAGTTTCCCTAGAATCCATGAGATGAGATCTATATCTTTACTTTATGTGATTTCGTATCGTTATGTATAACGTGAAACACATGCAGGCAATGCAGTGTGAAAAGTGAGAGACACCGTTCACTATATACTCTTTGTAGATATCCTATACTTAAATTTTATAGAAATAGAAGCTCATAGTCATAGAATTGAACATGAATTCATCCAATCTTTGCAGTACATCTTCACAAATTGATGCAATCGTTTTGAATGTACAAAACTATGTTCCTTTCCTTCTATCTTGTGTTTTTTTTTTCGATAAATTTAGATAAATCTTTGGTAACCTCAAAAATACATGTGAAGAATAAATCGAAAATTTCCAAAAAGATATCAATGCTAAGGAATCGATGAAGAATTATTGGTTTTGAGGTTTGCACTCAGAAGAAAAAGCTTTGCTAAATAAGATTCGAAAAATTCTTATTCGAGCAATACCTACTGGCATACATACGATATTTACAAACAAAAGTGTGCATACAATTTTTGTCAAATATTTTTTTTTGTATTTGAGAAGAATGGCATTTATAGATTGCTCAAGTATACATTTGCTGATTCATGATTAAATATTAATTTTTTAAAATGAAATAAAGTTTGACGAAGAGAATTTTTGTAATTTCAGATTTTATGGGAAATCATCTTTTTTTTTGGCAGGTAGGTACTTTTCCTGCTAGTGCACATTATTTTGTAATAAAACAATAATATTTCAACTCAAAGTCATATATTAATTAAATTCCAAATACAATCGTATCTACTCGACGGGGAATTATTATCAAAGAACAATATGTCAGTGAAATAATGCATCCTGCAGAGATGTTTTCATTATGAAATTCCTTAAATGGTTCTTCATTATCTTCATATAGGTACTACCAGCTCCTACAGTGAAGCAACTTCATCCGGGTTAATGAAAAAAACATTTTATAGTATTCTGTGCAGGTGACATTGAAAAACAATAGGATCGTATCATAGTGATGGACAAAGGAATAACTTTAATATCCACACATAATGAGAAATCGAAGTATCTGCTTACCATTTAACTCAACGACGAGTTCGTTGCTAAACTTAAATAATTGTTTATCTAATAATTTCTTTCTTTCCAATATAGTTCATTCAATTTCAATCCGTTCTAACAATCCTTCTATCCTTAAGCAGCGGTTCCGGCAACTTAACTAATTGTAAGCTGAGAGATATTGGAAAAAATTGTTATATTATCGAGCTTGATGCTGTTTTTTTATACAACCAGGCAAGTGATTTTGACTCAAATGATGATCGATCGCGTTGTTCTAGAAATGGAAGTTTCTATGCCTTTCTTGAGTGAAAGTTGGAACGTTTAAGAACTTCGCAGATAACTTTTGCCTCGGCGAATATAGACACAACAAAATGTAGCCAATTGAATTTTTAATTTTCCTTAAATATTTTAAAAATATTTGTCTCCCGCAAAAATATCTGTAACTGAAGTTAAATTATTAAAAATTAAAAAAATTAAATGAATAAGGAACTTTATCATTTTTTTTTTTGAACCGAAATTAATTAAATTAAATGCAAAACAATATATTTATTTATAAAGAGCAGGGGTGTAGTTGACTATCACCAATCATTAATGAACTTAACCGATTTCTCCCCGGTTCGGCTCTTGTAAATGCCTTCCTTTATAGGCATTCAAATCTAATCGAACTAGAATTAGTGATGAATGAATTTTATTTTTTGGAAAAGGGCTCACAATCGAAAAATTTCTGAAAACCCCTTTCACTTTTCCGTTATTCTTAATACCGGAGGAACAAGTTACAAGTGAAAATGGAACAAAATTCGTGGAATATTTCGATTGGGAGCCATTTTCCAAAATAACATTCCCCGGGAAATTTCTTTCCCGATACGGCCAAGTGAGCAAATGTTGAAGAAGTGATTTTTTTTAACGGTAAATCTTTAGTGTCACATTATTGTTATGTTCAAACATTTTATCGTCTACAATCTAATTCAACAAAATGGAAAAAACTAGAGCCGCACACCAGATTTTAATCGTCCAGAGCCAGGGGCGGACTAACTCGCTGGTCATTCGGGTTTTTTTTTCGAGGTAGGCCATCGCACAAGAAAAAATTTCTTAAAAGCACTTGGAATTCTATTTTTTTAAAGGAAACCTTCTCATAAAATAGTGTTTTTCATGAACACAACTTGGTTGCTGGCCCCTTTAGTCAATTTAAATTTGTTGTGGCCCCTTACGGATTTTTTGAGGCCCACAGCATTATGTTAATGTCCCTTTTACTTAATGGAAGTGCTATATTGATCGGATTCTATTTCTACAGTCTTTCAAAAATAAATTTGTTGCCCGCGAATGCATGTTTCGAGGCCTTTTTCCTAAAAGTTCCAAGAGGCCCTTTGACCCCTGTCCGCCCCTGACAAAGGTACTGCAAGGACAAGGCTCTCTCTCGTTCCATATCGCCAAGGATTTGATGTGCTCTAAAAAGATGGTTAATAAGATTAAAGTTCTTCAACAGTACCTATAGAAAATCCCATAAGAAAAAAATGTGCAAGAAAAACAAAAGCCAAAAGGGGCAGGGTAATTTGAGGACTGAGTAAGGCGAATCCTTATTCTACTAGCAGACACATTTATTCTGCATAAAGGAAGGTTGTCAGATAAATTCGAAGTTAAATGTGGTGTCAGGCAGGGTTGCATACTACCGCCAATACTATTCCTATACTATGTTAGTCATAATTGATGTGCAGCCCTGTTGAACGGTATTAGTGGAATTCAATGGAGTCTAACATCCCACCTAAAACATCTAGAATACGTGGAAGACTTTCGTATGCTTACTCTCTCATAGGATCATGGATCTCCATCAAATGAAAACAAGTGGGGAGGGAGAATCAGAAATCGGTGGGGCTGAAAATTAATACGGCAAAAACAAAAATGATCAGTCTCGGAAGTTACTCATTCGTTCAAGTCAATATTTCTGGACAACCGGTAGAGAAAGTAGAAGACTTTCAATATCTTGGGAGCTTTTACTCTACCAAAGGCGAAACCGAACAAGACGTCGACAATCGTAATAAAAAGGAAAAGGCTGCTTTTTCAATTTTCCGCTCCAATGTTTAATCCGCGCTTCTGTATTCCTGCAGCACTTGGGAAATCTTAACTACTGTCACAGGTTAGCGGAAATTGTTCGTGAATGGGTGCCTAGGAAAAATTTTAAGCATTTTCTGGCCCAATAGTATTTCTAATAAGGAACTTCATAGGAGAACGGGTCAAGAGTTCATAGACAGTACTATACGCAGTCGTAAGTGGCAGTAGATTGGTCATATGCTTTGAAAAGGCAACGATTGCATGCTGAACAACTCCCACTCACACAGGCAGGTAGAGGGGTGGGGACGGTCGAGAAGCTTATAGCGCTATACATCTGGGGAGGAGTTGGAGAGAACTGCAGTATATTTCTAAAAACCGTACACCACGGCGCGTTGGAGTGGTATAGGCCCTATGTCCTTTAAGGGGATCACAACGGTATCATCGAGGTCTGAGGAGCTAAGTAAGTAAGTAAGCACACTCATTCAGCTGTGTCGTGCATCGCATTAAAACGACGGTGAACAAAGAATTCTGAAGCAAAGAATCAAAATTTAAAATGTTCAGATCGGATGGAAAGAAACAAAGAACTCGATCCCAAGTACACCATCAAAACGATCAAACATGGTCGTGCTGCATTCGGCACGCAGCCGAAAACATCTTAGGTAGAGTTTAAAACAAAAAAAAATAAATTAAAATACCAATTGTAACATTAAAAGAAATACGAGAAAGAATATGAAGATGTGAAGTAAACAGGAGCCCGTAATAGAAAACGCGATGTATAAGACAATCAGGGACTACACATACACAATAATGAACTCTGAAATACAAAAAAACAATAGGTGTTTTTTATTGCACAGGAAATAATTCATTGTGCTTGGCATCACTGACATTTCAGATTAATTTCGAATTGCAAAACAAACAAACCTTGTGTAGACCAGTCTAAGGTAACAAAAATTATTTCATGAATTTTTTTGATTGGTATCGAAGCAGAATGTTACTCTCTATAGCTGGTCCAAAGTCCCCTAAAATCCCCCTATTGTTTTTTTTTTAATTGCATTTAATGACGAGGAGTACTTGTCCATGTTAAGGTTCATCAAGCTGAAGAATTTATGGACCAAAAGGGTCCATTCAAATATTTTGGGTAAAATGGTGTTTTTTTTAGTGGTAAAGGACTTTGTGCAACAAGTGCCAAAACACACTTTAAAAATAATGTTAGATTGATAAAAAAAAAACCCTAAAAATAATCCGATGTTCATAAGAATCAAGATTGCAAGAGACCCCGTATCATGAGTGAAAGGGTGTTTTTTTTCATTACACTGAATTTGTACTCGATTTTTTCGGGTCTTAGCTATACTTTGGGAAATTTCGGAAATTGTCATATACACTTTATGTAGACGTAGTTGGTAATTGTTTTTTGCAATAAAAATCAAAATTTAGCTAGCTTGGTTTATAGTCTTACTTTATTTAGACAGAATGAATTACAAACTCACACAACTACATATCTACGCTCAGATTTTGATCCAATGAAGAAGAATCCTTAAACAAGTCAAAATTTTACAAACCAACTAACCAGCCGGTATTTATTATGAAGTACTATAAAAAATACAAGTCCTTTTTTGAAGATATTTTGAAAACATTGAAAATAATAGCAAATTGAAATTGCTTTATTGCAGATCCCAGACCAGATGTTACCAAATTCTTTTGATCTCCTTTTTGCTCTTGTATGTGTGTGTACTTTTGTATGAAAACCAATTTCCTTTTGTTCATTTTTGACACTTTTTTCATTAAATCTAGGTAGAAAGTATATTATTACAGAAAATCGATCCTTTTTAATAGAAAGTAGAATACATGTTTGGGTAATTTCGACACGCTAAGTTGACTCGAATGTCAAATATTTCTATAGGTAGGCATCTACACAAAAAAAAAGTAGATTTATCTTAAAATATCCGATCAAAGGTCAAAGGAAGGATATTGTTGGTATTGTTAGATGTGATCAAAGTAGCATTTTTATACAAACGGTGGTGTGTAGGGGCACCTCAGATTATCCACGGGAACTTGAGTGGCTTCTGCAGAATCTTGGCGTATGATGGGTTTTCGATACAAAAAAAAAAAAAAAAACAGAAAAACAAGACTACTTATGGTTGTTTCGGATTTGGTGATGCAGTACAATAATTCATATCCTTCGCCCATAAATACAAAATTTTATGCACACAATATTCGCATCGTATTGTTCGGTTCCCAGAACTTGGAATGCACTGGCTTCGGCTTCAACAACTTCATGGTTTACGTCTGTTTTGATTCTTCTCTTTAGTTTTTCGTTCTTTCTGGTTGTCTGTCGGTCGGTCTGCACATACGAAATCAAACATTAATTATTAATTAGGCTAGTAGAGAGAAGCCACTGCTGGTATACAGAAGGTATATTGTACCGTTGTTTGTTGGCAATGGTGGCGGCGGATTAGTGTCCTTTCTCAAACATATCTACAGACAATATTCAAAGGCTGATTTGCAGTCGAACGTTTGGTATCATTCAAATTCTTATGAAAATGTTTCGTTTTCTCAAACTTACCCGAATTTATAGCTTCGTTGATCCGCGAATAAAGAATTGTTCAGCTTCCCCGAATTGGCTTCGCTTTACATCTGAATTTACACTTGAATTTGAAGTTCCGATGAATCTGAAGATGGATAGCACACGATTGCTGCATGCATCTCAGATTGAAAACTTTTTCAGTTCTGTTGGAAAAAATCCTAGGGAAACAATTATTCGTCAGCCACAGTTATACACTCAAGCTCAATTCAACAAAAGCTTCTAGGTTATTCTCAACCATGGATCACTTAAACGAAAGTTTGACCACAAATCATACTTTGGCCATGACATTAACAAAACCAGTGTCCCTTCTTTTATACTCGGTTCATACGTTCATTCGACAGTAGAAATTGTTCAATGATCTATGCTTGATCCGATTAGAAGAGAGGAGAAAAAGATGCTCCTCGTGTGTATGGACTTTGGTCTTCCTGCATTCATATATCTGGTAGACGAAGTGTTTTATTATTTTTTTTTCTTATTTTTTACTTTTTAATAATTTATAAACGAAAGCAAAACATTTTCATGCGAAATAAGTTTTAAGGATGGTTAGTCTCTGTTGGTATAGTTAAAAGAGCTTAAAACCATCCTTATGTCGTCTTCGTTTTTGGAAATGATACATAAATATCTTGTGACATCTGGGTAATTGGCTAGAAACATGTTCTTTTTTGTTTTTTTTTTTTTAATATTTTTTTGCTGATGCGTTCGATATTATTTTGAAGTTTGGTATATAGAGGTTATTTGAAACGAAAGTGAAGGTTTAAAGTTATTTTATATTCTCAGAGACACAAAAGAATCTTTGAAAGGGATGATAAAAAAATTCAATGAGCAAGAAAAAATATTGAATAGTTTTATCTACAGATTTGTATAGATATAGATATTTTGAGATTCATTAGATATTATTTATTGATAATATTGATTTTGTTTATTAAAGGTATTTGCACTGCTATGTGCAAATCATTTTTTTAAAGGTTTATGCTGAGTTATTTAATTTTCTTGTCTTCCGTCAAAATTATGACTAAATGTACATTAGACTCACCAAAAAAAAAAATAAATATTTCGTCTTTTTCAGAGGCACTTCACTTAAACATTTCCTTAATATGTAAAATAATTATTCTTATAATAGTGGAGTAACTAAAGCTCAAAATAAGGCACTATCTCTAAACCGGCCATAACTGCTCCGATTTTAATGATTTTCTTTTTCAAATGTTGGTATTCATATAAAATTTGAAAGTTACTGTCTCTACTAATTGTTTTCATTTAATAGACGTGGAAATTTTCGGCATAAAAAGAACGTTTGTTCATAAAAATCTTATTATTAAGTTTAAAAAAAAAACGATAAGAGCAGCAATTTTTAACCAGTCACCGTTAAAGTATTTTTGAATACCAACAATTGAAAAAAATTATTCAAATTGGAGCAGATTCGGTGGGTTCCGAGATAATTTGCTTTGTAGTAGAAACCTTATTGAGAATTTTGTTGTTAAGATAAATACTACCCTTTGTAAAAATTAATAAAAATAAATAAAATCTACTTCTGAGCTAAGCTAAGACAAAAATTAAAAAAATATCAAAAGTTTCGAGGTTTTTGGTGCACCATGCAGTTAGTACAGGTTTTCCGAAGCTGCAGAATTGTTCCTATACTGCTGGCATATTTCCTAATAACATACCGAAAAATCAGCTATCTGCAATTTTTCCTTAAGCTTTTACTCTTACCTACAGTAAGAATTACTACCAATTAAGGTGTTTTTTTAATAAAATGAAATCAAAGTGAGAAAACAGTTATTTGAAAAAAAAAATGTTTTGTCAAAGTAAAACAGTTTGAAATTTTTGATTGAATAAAAAAAAATCTTGTGAATTTGACTTCATTTGGCAAAGATAAAACCACGTAAGTAAATAATTTATACCAACAATCAAATTGAAATTATCACTTGATGGGGGTTAATCCACTACCTATTTAATATTTCTTAAATTGTGAAGTACTTATCATTTCCTGTAATATCGAATCAATCTCTTTTATTTTAACCTCCAAACTGGTAAAATGTGGCTCTTCTCTTCGAATGAAACTTGTACGACTGCGGTCAAAATACTAACAGTGCATTTAAACAATCCAAATGAAGGGTCCACGGGAAAAACGGCATAAGTCTAGTCAAACCCATTCCGAGAAAAATGCAATTAAAAATTTTGTTTTTCATGTAACTTAGTGCTAAAGGCACATTTTGTTTTTATTTTTGAAGAAAGAATTAAATTGATTTTTTAAAAGATAGGATACCCTCAGATAGTACAGAGTAAATACCACGAGACCTCATCATTAGTTTAATTTTTCCTCTGGACCCTTCAAATATTTGTATACTCGTATATTTCTTTATTGCGACCGAATATTGGGTTTTTACTGTATAGAATATGAAGGTTAAATGTAATCACATCCAACTTAACTCAATTTGACACCAGCTAACAGTACTTTATAGAAGATTGAGGTTCAATTTTCAAATTTTGAAGCAGTATATTTGAAATCTTGAGACCAAAAAGCGAGGTATAGTTGTTCTTATTCTATATTTTATTAATCAGGAAACACTGAACACTTGAGAAACGGGAGCTTTATAAAAGGCTTATCGAAGAAGGGAAAACATACAAAGATATTCAAAGCACTTAGGGATGTTCAGCGAAAATGATTGCCAACGCCAACTTCTACCATAAAAAAAAACAGAGAAGGGAACAGCCTTCTACCTCACCATTGCTGGTCAACCGTGTTCTTCGGTTCTCAAAATCCAATCCAATGGCAGCAGCTACAGAAATTAAAAACAAACTAAACTTGACATCCAGTTTAGCAACGATAAGGAGAAAGTTACGGAACCAAAAATTAAACCGATGGAGCCCACAGAAAGTACCACTGTTGAAAAAAATACATGTCAAAAAAAATTAAATTTTCGAACGGTCACCTTAAGTGGCCAGTACACAAGTGAAGGAATGTTTTATTGACAGACGAGTTTAAGATTGTTTTTGATGACGACAATACGTAAGACGCCCCAACATACAGAGCTCGAAACCCGTTACACAACTAATATCTACCATAAAACATGGCGGGTGCAGTCTCATGATCTGCGGCTGTTTTTTCTTACTATAGTATTGGTGCTATACCTTTTTCGGATCAGAAATATAATGCATCAGCAAGCATATGTTGACATATTAGAAAACATCATGCTGCCATACGCAGAAGACCAAATACCACTCAAATGTGTCTTCCAACAGGATAATGATTTAAAACACACGAGTAGCAAAGCAAAGCAATGGTTTTGGAATATTAACATTGACATTACGGATTGGACTGCTCAGTATCCCGACCTTAATCCCATAGAGAACCTATGGGCAGATATCAAAGAGAAGGTTTGGGAGGCTAAACCGAAAAACATCAATAAGTTCTTTCCTGTGGTTGAAAAATCATGGAAAGCAATCCCTACAGAGCGATTTCAACGTCGACTTCAAGCAACGTCATCGCTGTGAAGCCGTCGTAAGACATAAAGGATACACAACAAAATATTAATAATTTACTTGCTTGAAACCAATTTGAACTGCTATTTTTTGAGTATTTGAGCTACCTCTTAGTCTCTAAGATTTACAAAAAAGTGATTTTGAAAACGAAACGAAGTTTTTCACCTTATAGAATGACTTCGCGAACCCATAGTGTTCGTCTGCGGTTTTTTGATGAGTAGGTATATAACTGTTATAATAATGACTGTCTTTTGTCAATTACGTTCTTTGAGCAGCTACTTAACTTATTATGTTTCTTATTTGTGTATCGTACGCATTTTAGTAATTCCGTTGGAATTTGACATTTTCATCGATCTCAGCATTTATTTATTACTAATTTTTTTATTTGTTGATATTGCAAAGTTTAAAAGTAGTGATTGTCAACCGTTAGAATCGACTGAAATAGCGTGGGCTGTAGCTTTAGCAGACATTTTGTGAATCCAACGATAGATTGCTCGGAAACTTGATACGCCTCGAACAACAATCTGGGAGGCCATCAGACGATTTCGGGAAATTGGATCTTTCATTACGAGACCAGGCCAAGGCAGACATCAATGCACATCCGCTCGAGACGACCGCTTTCCTGTAAGCAATGTGCTTAAGGGATCACTTTAGCACATCTACTGAAGCTCGTACTCGTCTCCTCGAAGTGTGAAATGAACAATAGGAAGAAGAGTGGCAAAGAGAGATGTTAAATCATTTCGCCCAGCCCGCGCTTCCGAATGTCCGACTTGCTGCCAAATCATCGTAGGTCAAGACTTCCTTTTGCCCAAGAATATATGAACTGGACCACTGATCCCACGTTCCTTTCTTAGACGAGAGCAGAATAGCATTAAAAGGACCAGATAGACGTATGCGTTGCTCAATAATACAGACGACAAAATAAGAAATATGAGGTCATGAGTGAAATCGAGCGATCCATCTATAAATGTATCGAAACGTTAGCATGCAAAACTCCTATTCCATATAAATGTATAATTTCTATCTTTTTTGTTGTTCCCATTCCCAGGCTCTTTAATTGGTATTATTTATTTCTATTTTGCATACTCGTTTCAAATTCTCCCACAAAAGTAATTTACAAAGATATTGTAGATACAACAAAAAAAGAACACAAATAACTACGCAAATGTTTCATTCCTTTCTAACTCATTTTATTACACCAATTAAATGCATTCTCCTGATTTCCTATTCATAAATAAAAATTCAAAATCAGAGGCAAACAAAACAAGAAAAAAACCAAAACAAAACAAAACTAAATCATAAATCCTTCTAAACTAAGCACTAGGGCAAACAATTTGCCGCCACATTTGTTTGCACAGAGTCAGAGTCGTCCTGCAATGTTTTCTATGTGAATTGGATATTATACATATACGTATGCAATAAGCCTTTGCAGTGTATATCGTATGAAAGCGCTAGGATGCGCGAGGCTTTGACTACAGCAGCAATTGTGCTTAGTCATTTCAGTTCATTTGTTCTCAATGTTTGTTTGGATTAGGTACTCGTTCAATGCAATATACATTTATACATATTTTTTTTATATAAACATTTTGGAAAAAAAGTGAATATAAAAAAAAGGCGCTCTTCAGTTCTTCCGACAATAACGCTGGTATCTATCAAATATTTACATCTATTGTGAATGTGTTTTTTTTAATTTTTATTATTTCCCAACGCGAGAGTGGTATAAATGAATGACTGAATATGAATGAAGAAATCAAGGATTAACTTAAATTAAATAAACAAAGAAAATAATAAAAATAAAACACACACACACATTCGATTTAGCTATGGTTTTGGGAAGCAATAAAAATAACCGACAATAATGCTTGTCGTTCTATTCGATCAATGATGGTGGGAAAGCGGCGTTATTAAGAGAAAACCGCCCGTCAGCTATTCAGATTTAAAATCTCTATCCCACCCACATGCACTAGCACTATACAATATGAATACAGATACTTCGAATACGAAGACTGAATTTAAACACGAAATGTAAATAAAATAAAAAGTAAGCATCTTTAAGATAAGCAAAGCAAACATTTACGAACTTATGATCCTCTTCAGATAAATAAGGTGGATTTTGAAATTAATTTTTAATTTTTTGTAATCCCTCTCGCTGCTCATTGGTTACGATACGATTTTGTCACGAACTGCCATTAAAAAAAAGTGTGCATGTTCCTATTTTTATAAATTTTAAGTTAATGCGTGCCAGATTTTTTAGGAAATAAAAATAATGTAAACGAATCAATAAAACACAAAAACTACTAAAATAAAAAAAAAACGTTTTTATTTTTTTTTTTAAATGTCAGCCAATAAGATTTAAGCTTATATTTATGATTCATTTTCCAATTTAACAGAATAGCAATGACTATCTTTCTATCTCTTCTATAGAAAATAAATAAAATGCAATTCAGGTAATGCGGTAGGTTAATTTGAATTTAATAAGCGAAACAAACAACAACAGCAGGTAGTTTGTAATTATGTGTGCATTGCATATTTTAAAGTGTACACAATTATGAAATGAGATTTCCATTGCTTTTGCTAACTTTATTTCAAATAGATATATGATAAATAATGCTATAATCATTTGTATTAAAAACTCCATGCAGGGGCAGTAAGTAAATAAAAAATGTATTAAACAAATATCTGATTCCATTTGAAAGTATCCTACATTAATTAAAAATTACGTTTCTCAACTTTTGCACGCAAATTCAATATTTAGTAGGCAGGGTCCTGTTGCTTACATGCCAAATTGTACAGACCTACTACCTACATAAAATAACTTCAATAAAAAATCGTTATTTATTTGAAAAGAAATGTAAATAAATATAAAAGTGCTCTTTATTTATATTTCGGGGGTTTTTGATACCCTTAATAAGATTCATTTGGCGACATAATAATCGAGCCAATGAATACATAAAACAGACAATCTTTGGGAGTCCATCACATTGCCCTTTACTTCCCGCCTTAAAGCGTTTAGACAAATGTCATAGAGTGTGATATTCATGAATTAATTGGTTTGGTCATCTTTATTCTAAGTTTTCTATTTTTGAATTAACTAGATCTTTAAAGGAAGTACATACAATAGACGCGTGATATACTTAATCCGGTTAGAGTGAACTTTCCAAAATATTGAGCACACGAAATTTTTCTATATAACCTCAAAAATAATTCCGAAAACTATTTTCTTTTTGTTTTTTTCTTTTTAAAAATATGTAGTTAGATTTTGATGATGATTGGTTCTTACGTACATTGATACATTTTTCACTTATACAAATTTTTGTTTAGTAAAATATTGATTTTTTGTGTTTCTAACGAATTTATTAAAAAAAAAACTAGACTAATTTTCAAGGCTGCCAATCCTCTCATCAAACTCCTTTTTCCGCAAATCCCATTTTGTTTCTGGTGTTAATTAAGCTTTGAAGTTCTTTATTTAAAAAAAAAAGTTGAAAGAACATTGCAAAAAACATGTTCTTGTTTCTTAAAATGGAATCTTTCTGTACCGAAACATCACAAAAACAGTATTTTTGGGAAGTTCAAAATTCGATATCTCAAAAACTTTGCATGGTAGATACTAGATTCGAGTTAAGAGGCTCAAAATCTTTCAATAACGACTTTCATTTACGAAAAAATCGATCCTAAACATGCGATTTTTGTTTTTTTTTCAATTTTTGACAATATTTCTTACAATAACTGTGTTCTTTTCTCAATTAAACTAGTTAGGGGCAAAAAACGGTTTTTTTTACCTTCATCCATTGTAAAAAAATTAAGAATTTTTTACTGTTTTAGAAAGTAGAAATTCAGACCTTTTCAGCATTGCAAAAAATGTGGTTTGGTAGAACCACCTAGACTGTTTAAGCTTAAGTTTAGTTTAGTTTAGTTTAATTTATTCATTGAATGCATACACAGTAAGAAACAAGTCTTATAAATTAGTGTTCTGCTAGATAATATATTATAATAAATGGAGAAAAAGCTAAGTTATTGTTGTTTAAGTGTGAAATGAGAACATTTAAATACATATGTATAATAAATACGGGCCTAACATTACATTTACATTGATACTATATTTTTGAAGCAAATTAACATAAATAAAATTTTGAATAAATACATCTCACTTATTACACTTTTGGTGTGCAATGATGGGAATACAATTTTAAAAAACCTATGCGTTTTGAAAGTAACTTCGAAGGTCTCTACGAACTGTGTTTCACCATTTGTTCTTCTTATATTTCTTGGAAGGAGATTCCACAGTCGTATAGCATTGACGAAGAATTGCTGCTCAGAGGTCCGACAAGAAAACCGGGGGTGCACGAGCATTTGGGACCTGTTAGAAGAGCTGAACCATATCCTATTGAATAAACTACAAGGTTGTCGAGTTTGAATTATATTGAAGAGTAAGAGAAGTGTTCTATACCAACGATTAACGATTTCAAAAATTCCTTTTTTTTTATTTTGGGGGTGTTACAGAGTTTTTTCATACTAGTACGAGTAAAATAGTACACAAAATCAATGTAAAAAAAAAAATAATTCCTGCCCTCATGAAACTTGGCAAAAACTTTACATTTGCAATAAAATTGAAGAATCAAAAGAGTCCAGAAAAATATCTTGGGTGGAAGGGTAGTTTTTGGTGGTAAAGAGGGAAGAGCTGAAAACTAAAAAAATCAATTAAAAAATTAAATATAAACATATGATACATGATTTTAAGGTATTTTTTGATGCTAAATCTAATGACATCAAAACTAAGTCAATAAACCTACTCTATGAAAAGTTATACTCTATTTTAAGAAAAGGTGTCTTCATTTTTGCCTAAAGAGGTAAAATGGAACCGAAACCTATGAAAAAAGATGATACATTCTTGAAATTCGGTAAGTGAGCGTTTCTTTTGAAATAAGAACAAGGAATCTAGGTAAACCTGAAAAATATTTTTGGTAAAAGGGTGTTTTTTTGTGAGTGGGAAAGTTATCGGTGAAAAAGGTACCACAGCATCCGACTGAAAAATGATACATTTATGAAACTTAGTAAAAATGTTATATTTAACATAGAAACAAGAGTATAAAGAGACTATAAAAATATTTAAGGTGAAAGGGTGTTTTTTTCACAACAAAAATGCAGTTTGATAGAGTTGAGTTCGGATTTTTTTTTTTAAATAGTTTGCGAAATCTTGTATCTGTTTTGCTGTAACAACTTGTAGAAGCGTTTATATACATTGATAGAGAAAAAATTTTTAATCCCTTTCTTCTTGACAGAAATCATAGCCTGCTGCAGGGATTCTGGATTCCACTGTTTTAGAAACCCCGCTGGATATTTTTCCACATTTTTATTTGTAATTACTTACAAAACTTTTAAAGGTCACACACAAAAATAAGGACTGTCGGAGGTACCCCGCTGTCGAAGGGTGCCGACTTTAACATATGTATGCACCCCAAAATATATCACTTTTCGAGGAAAAAAACGTTTTTTAATATTCAGAGGTCAATTTTAGCAAGAAAGGCAAGTTTTTCAAAAATCTATTTATTGCTAAAATATTCAAAAAAAAACTTTTCTTTTTAAAAAATGCATTTTTTCCAATATTTTCTAAAAAATATTTTGCCATCAAAAGAAGATTTAAGAAAAAAATCAATTCTTGAAATTATTGCCGAAGCAGTCAAGCAGTCAAGCAGACGATTATTTTCTGAAATTCCTGTTTGTAGTTTTATTGGGAGTAAACTTTATTAAAGAAATTAAAGAAAATTAATATAAATACATAACAAGGAAAACAAAATGAAGTACCTGAAAATTAAAAAAAGTCTTTTCCTTAACGACCGTCCGGCTTCAATTTCAAACTGATAATAACAGAAATTTAAAATTTCGAAAATGAAAATGTTTGATGATTAAAAAAAAAAATTATATATAAATTTAAAACAATTTAACAAAGTTGATTTCTATCAGCATCATCAATGTTTGGAATTTTTTAACAATTATTAGTAAAAAACTTGCCCTTATTTGGTAAAAATTGAGGTTATGTCAAAAAAGACATATTTTAGAGCTTGATCCTAAAATAAACTCGAACATTTACAAAAAATTAAATAAAAAGTCTTGATATTCCAACTTTAACGATTTTTATTTTGGCTATATTTATTTTTTCTTGTTCTTGCGCTATAAAATTTATTAATTTTAACATACAAAATAATACTTAAAAAATTCAAATCATAAATCTATAAATTTTGTCCTGCACAAATACATCTTTAGGTTATAAAGAGCAGTAAACATTTTAAACAGAAATTCGTAGGATTATGCTAAACGTTTGTCAACTGAAATGGTATCACATTAAAATTCTATTAAAGATATTCTTTTATCCATTTATCGTCATTAACAGTCTCTTGGCGAAATGAATTCAAGTCATAAAGTGTCGATAGTAATAATATTTAAATCTGAATATTTCAAGAGCTTCGCCGAACTGACATAAAAATCCTATATCAAAAGTATCAAAGGTAAACCGCAAAGGCATTTGCCAACTGAGCTTAACTATGTTCACTTTATTCTCAGAATGCCTCCGGTGGTAATAAAACCTTGACGAAGACGAAAGGCTCCCTTGCTCCCTGGTTCAAATTTCCAATAAAAATTTTACGCAGTCGCGCACATGCAGAAGGCTCGGTCGTATTGAATTTCATATGCGCAGACTGCGCCAACTGATTTGAACTCCATCGACGAACAGTAGAAGGCGTTAAAATTCCAATTAACGCCCCTAGAATATTTTGTTTTTTTTACTTCTTTGTTTTTGAATTCAAATATCGTATCCTTTCCTTCGTTGTGTGGAAGATGTTATCTTTAGAACAAAATTCTTCCTTGAAGGCTGCTGCACGAAATCAGAAATCAAATAAGCAGATGCAGTAATTGATTTAATGTCAGAGTGTGGATGATTCCGTGAAATACGCGGACAAAGGGATAATTTCCATTTTGACCAAATGCTACTTTCGTTTTCTTCATTTTGTTTCCTCAATAAAATAAAAAAAAACGTGGAAATATCTACTTCGTTGTTTTTTTTTATTCTTTTCTTTGATTGAGGTGAGAAAATTGTACAATTAAGCTGCTGAATCAATACGCCTACAATTTTCTCTTGACTAAGCCGCTTTATCGGTTGCTTAAATTTATGAGAATTTTCTTGAAGAAATCCTGGGAAATATTTATCCATTGTGGTTCCTTCTTAAGTTCGAATTAAATTTATTGCTTATTATCATTTTATTGGACATCGTTTACGGACGAACCTTCAATGGACAAGTTTTATTTTATGGCATTTTCGAATGCCCACTCATTTGTCAGGTTCTTCTAGGGGGCAGCATCGGTGGTAGTGGCGGAAACTCGTTTCAACCGTTTTATGACTTAAATTTCCTGGACACCTGATTGTGCAATGTTGGGTTTTTACTTTTTTTTTCGTTTGGTTCTGGTTTATTGTCGTCGAAGTTTTAAGGGATTATTATTGAATGGTTGTTGATTTATATGATGTCGAAAATCAATTTGCAGTTAATGTCACTTTGGAGTGATTTATGAAATCATATTTTTGCTCTTGATTTCTATTTGGATGTTTAGGTTAATAATTTGGATATTTCTCGCGGGTCCTTCAATGTGACACATTCGCAACTAATGTTATTGCCCTTCAGATTGAAATGAAATACAACTTAAATGCTCACATATTTCAGGCCGAGGGAAATAGCTGTTGTTTGTTATTGAAGGTGATTGTCAGCAAGATTTGGTAAACTTTTTTGTAAAAAGTTTACCAAATCTTGCTTATGAAAGAAATAGCTGTTGTTTGTTATTGAAGGACATTGTCAGCAAGATTTGGTAAACTTTTTTGTAAAAAGTTAGCAATCTTATAGTTTCTCGCCAACAGCCAGTAGTTATAACATCGGTGGTAACTAAGATTTCTTTCAAATCGGGATTCTAGTTCTTTATTAAAAGAAGATGTACATATAGAGTATAGGTGATTGGTCATTGAAATTCCCCTCAAAATGCTTTAGTTTTATGGCCAAATCGCGAAGTTATGGCCAAAAGATTGTTTTGGCCATAACTTCTTTGTAACAGTATATTAAAAAATAAAAACTGGTGTACTGAGCATTTATCGATACAAGGACAAGCGATTGCCGTACTTTTTTTTTTTTAATTCGGTTCAGTTTTACGGCGGTGGCAGAATGGCAAAGTTTCAGACTTAGAGCACTTCTTATTCTTTTGGCCATTAATTCTTTATAACGGTAAATAAAAAAAATTAAAAATTGCGTACCGAGTATTTATCAATAAAAAGCGATTGCCGTACTTTTTTTTGCAAATCGGTTCAGTTTTACGGCGGTAGCAGATGTCCAAAGACTAGCAGTTAAATTGTCTGCATTTCGAAAGGCAGGTTTTAAAATCTACAAAAAATAATCAGCGTTCTCAAAATAATGGATAATGGACGGTTCCAGAATCGTCGCGCCATAACTGAATCGAATTAATATATCTTCGTCTCATTTGGCCGGAATATTCGTATTTTCTTTCTATTGGATCGGATTCGGGAATCGGGGAAAATAATTAAGTTCAAAACTGGTCAGTTCTAATAATTGATGCACAAAATTCGAGTGTGGTTACTGCATTGTATTATCCTCTTAATCTTTGGGAATATTTTTTAGGTTTTCTGTCTGGTTCTAAACATTTCTTGGTCAATTGGAAAATTTTATTTTTTGTTCTTCAAATTCAAACATTCGAACTGTGTTCGAACTGTGCTGACTGAAAAATATTTCAGTCGGATTTGAAAGATTTAATTCAAAATAGTTTCTTTGCGTTTCGTCTTTTTTTTGAAATTTAATTTCGAAATGTAGTTTTCATGCAAAGTGTTTTTGAGATACTAAGATCTCATTCACAACATCAGCTTCCTTATTAGAATAGAGTTTGTTCTTCCAACGATCAAGTTAATCGTCGTAAATTTTTCAGGGGCGGGTTTAATGTCTTCAAGCCTCTTCCTGAAGTCCACTGAATGAAGTCTTTTGTACTCATTGCTTTTCCTGTTGTATGTCCTGTGACATATTATGTCCTGGGTTGGATATTATGTTGTTAGTTAGCGTAAGTACGGTCTGGAAAGTTTTCTGACAGTAAAAATCAACCCGTAAAAATCAAACGTAGAATCAAAGGGCACGGTAATTCCCAGCCAAGTTCTAGAAACTTTATCACTACACCCTAATTTACAGGAACGCACTCAGGCCATTATCGACCCCCTCGTCATGATAGCCTTTGCAGTGCATATAAAGGAAAAAATCAAAATTTGAAAATTTCCATTCAGGGGGGTGGCATCCGCTGCCCATATTCACTGAATTGGTACCAAATGTATGGAGCACTTCTAACCATCGTAGAGTCTTGAAATTTCGCATAATGGCAGATTTTGCGATCCATATAAAGTACAAAATTGAAAAATTACTATTTTCCATTAAGTGGGCGTGGTATCCGCCCATATTCACTAAATTTGTATCAGATTATGGTAGATTCTTAAAATTTTGCACAATGGTTGGTTTTGTGATGCATATAGAACAAATAAATCGAAAATTTAAGATTTTTCAATCAGGGGGAGTGGTATCCGCCCACTGTCTGCAATATGATAAAATACGTAACGCGTTTCTTGATCGTCAAAACATAGAGGGTGTGGAATCTGACTGGATCTTCCAATTAAGGGAGTGTAAAGTCAACTTACCTGGTATCCAAAAAGTTATTATGTATTTTAAATAATGTTGAATGCTTTGCAAAAAGTAATGAAATCACAACAAAAACACAAGTGTTAAAGGAAATCCAAGTTCTCTTATAATAAATAAAACTGTGTTCATTAAGTCTTGCGCAAAAAGGTGTGATATATAAAAGGATACCAAGTTCGTAGTTCCCTTAAAATTCATTTATTTTGCTTTTGATAAGCTTTTGACATTTAAATGATCTCCCAAAAATCAGTTTATTAGATAAAGCTTAATCAATAGTTGCATTATTGATACTGTTTTTTTTTTCAAAATAAAACGAAATGGTTAAACCATTGGATAGAATCTCCAATCAGGTTGGGTTTGGTTTATAGACACAAGTTCTCCCAGAAAACTTTGCTATTTATCGATTGCATCCAATTTGTTTCAAATTTTGAAGATTTTTGTTACTCTTTGTGTTCATTATTTTTGTGTTCACTTTACTTACTGTTTTGCTTATTTGATTTCCATCAGCATTAAGCACTTCTTCAAAAACTACCTAACTTTATATACATAGGTACTTTGCCTATAGCTGATCGGCTTGTTCCTTGTTCTACTTTTCAACAAACTACGTATTATTTTGTAATTTATTTGTTTTTCAGCTCAGATTGAATGTATCTGCATAAAATACATACAAAATGGAACATTTAGATTGAAATTTATTTCGCATTTGTTTTGTTCGGAAATGCGTATATTTACTTGAAACACAATAACTGTTTTGACTGCAAATTATTTAAACAAATACACACTTTTAATACTACACCGCTGGAATTTAAGAACACAAACAAACAAAGCAGATGAAATTGAAGAATCTCTCATTTAGTGTTTAAAATCAACCAAGGTGCAATGTTTCATTGTTTAATTTCCTGGAATTAGCATCCGAGTTGTTGCTGAAGTCGTTCATCACCAGCTCCCAAAGCCAGGCATGTTTACTTATTTAATACAACACCTCGACACTATTGAAAACGAACATGGAAATTCCATCCCTGATACATTCGTTATTGTAGAATTACCTGTTGTACCACTGTCATGATTAGGTTTGGTTAGGTAATTTTTTTTTTTTGTTTAAATTCCATGCAAACAGATACAGACGTATACCTACAAAATAAAGAACTGGTCCTTTCACAAAGGACATCACATACCTTTCTGTAGGATGTAAATTTTTGGTCATATTGTTCCAGCAAAAGGCGTCAATTTCGAATATACAAGCCGGCAATGCATTTGTGTAGTTTTTCAACTTTGTGTATAGAAGAGTGTCCTCATATGAGATTCTATACAACAGTCATGTGTTTAGGTTGGGTCTTTATTTTGTTGGGTTTACGTTTATACGTTTACCTGAGACCGACTACGACGACGATTTCTTATCGAAATCTATTCTCACCCAGCACCTGTCGATAAATATTTGCTTGGTATAACATTTTTTTGTTCCTTCGTCTTCTTCTTCTTTTTTGTTCGGGTATATCTTTCACAGGACAAAAGAGGGAAAGAATTCTATCTGCACATTGTTAAGGAAACGAATCGACTTCCTTTCGGCGAAGGACGCGTTAAGTGTTTTTTTTTTTTTAATTTATAGCCAACCTGAGTTCTTTTTTTCTAGTCGGGGAAACGTGGTTATTTTCTTTGAGTATTTTATGACCTAAATACCTAGATGCATTTTCAAATACATGTAGGTATTGGAAAACCGGTTGTATCTTAACATTTGATCTAATTGGCTTACTCTATTTTATAAAAAAGGTAGACAACTTAAATTAAATTTACGCTTCAATTAATGACAGGTACTTTTATATGGAAAACTAGTTATCTATTAGGGACATTTGGGAATGTGCATCAAAAAAATATCTATGTACCTATAAGTTATTGAATATAAACTATTCTCCAGACCCAGACTAAAAACTAAGTGTTCTTAAGACTCAAAATATGTGTTGTGATGGGTTACAGGGAAAATTAAAGTAGAATATAAATCAGTCCTGAAAGTTATTTTCAATCATAACAAAACATAAAAGTTTCCATAACCTGAAACACTTAATATAATCTTTCGTTTGTTTCTCGGCAAGGGTTAGTTTTAGTTTTCCAAAAAAATACCCACAATAGTTGATGCAGACAGATTCAGTCAAATTCATGCAACGATGTAAGCCACTGGATAATTTTACCATTATTTGTGCAATTTTCCCACCTGGCTATTGAGCTGTCAAATTTTTGTATGGAATAAGAATAACACAAACTGAATAAAAATCCCCAACGAATTTGCTGCGTAAATGTCATTCTGACTTTAGACTCTAATCCTAACATAAAACCTAATCTGTCATATTGAAACAATTTTCAAATAAAATGGAAATCTGCAAACAAAAAAACAAAAGAAAAATGGCACAGGTGAGGTAAAAATCCTTAAAACAAACGAAAAGCGCCCCGCCGAAGAGTTAATCAAACTAACCGTTGGACCGAAAAAGAAACATCTGAATTACTGCAGGCACAGTAGTTGAAGATGTGAAGGAAACGCCTGAGCTGTTGGAGGTATAAATTTGTTTAATTAAGTACTTTTAACCAAATAATAATAATAATAAATAATTGACATTTTCAGAAACCGACCGCTCAAAAATGATATCAAAAGATTGCTTCGCAGGCGGAAGACCTCCAAAAAATAAGTTGGGAGGATTTTAAAAGTAAGTTGCGTAATTAAAAAAATACCTACATACAATACATATCAGCGGTAGCCTGGGGAAGCAAAACCGGGGCTGGTCTTTTAGCCAATGACGAGGAAAAAAGTATCTCCAAATGTGTACATACATATATACAAAAGATTTGCCTCTATTATGAATTCCCTGCCTCAACGAGGGGATACAGACACCCCACCCCTCACAATATTTTTCTTTTTTTGGCCTCATCAACACGTTCTAATAGTTTGATTAATGTTATGGGTAACATTCAGAATCTCTTGAATATACTTTTAAAGTTCTACTTCTTTCTGTTAAACATTTTTTATTACAATATTTTGAAAAACTGTGTCTTGGAAACTGCTGAATCTACAGAAATGATAATAAAGTCAAAACTAAAGAAAATTTTAAAAGGGTAAAATCGTAGAATATAGTTTACGGTCAAAAACTATCCCTTCATGGCTTTAAACGCCATTAGCGGTTTTTGCCATTTTTTCCAATGTTGCTTTGGCACCCGAGGTTAAAAAATTCGCATCGGCTTAACATAATAAACAATTTAGCAAACAATAAACACTACCGGACAATTGGGAGATTTACACTACGGTGTGAATACCCTTATTACATTCTTACCAGGAAAGTTTTTACCCCAGTCATACAAGACAAAAAAAAATCGCAGCAGGTCGCAAAAAATTGAACATCTCTGTTTTTTGGCATGCTTTTAGAATAGATACCAGTGATGTAATATAAAGTTTGCAGCTTCGGAAGACCTAAGCTAACTGTATTTTATCTAATATCTTCTAAAATGTGCATTTTTTATAAATAGCTCCCATGTATTAGGTAGAGAAGACAAAAAAGCAGTTCTATAGGTTTAATATACTACCTACTTGAAATACAGCTCTTCAAAAACTGGCACATATTGGCATATATTTCTAATTTATAGCTCTTAGGAATTTTTGACTGCAGGCAGTCAGTAAATTCCTATAATTCCTATAATTCCTATAAATTTCCTGGTAACTACTGTAGAACGATATTTGGAATCGAAGACAGAACATTAATAAAATATTTCGGAGAGCTCTCCACGACATGTTTCGGACAGTTGTGATGCAGCATTAAAAGAAAGGCAATTTCTCTAATTTTTCTAATGTCGTTGTCGATTAGAAATCCAGAAGAGTACGAAATAATCCAGAAGTTTTCTGAAACTGTTTTATTGTGCCAAATCTGTCATTTTTGCGCCAGTTGAATAGTTTCAGAAGACTTCTGCATGATTCCGGACACCTCTTGATTTCCAATCGAAAACGATATAACAATTTCCCCACTACTATTTGTTTTGTATGAACTTTTTTTGTGTTCGCTAGTTGTTCTTATATCCTGGCGAACAAAGAAGATTTACAATTTTACATACATAAATTAGGTACCTACCTTGGTATTCGTTCAACCACTTCATAACCATTATGTAAGTTCATTTCCTGTTTTTACATCAAAATCTCAAATAACAAATTAATCTCAATGTGCATTATTCGTGTTCCTACTGATACTAATTACAGGGTGTCTTCAATGTAAAAAAAAAAACAACAATCGATTTCGTATTCAAAAATAACCCTCTACAACTACATATATTGGCACAAGCCAAACCTTTACCAAAAACCAAAAAAACATAATAATGTACTCATTAACATAAAACATCACATTCAGTCAAAAGAATATTATTAACAAGAGCAAGAGGGCGCCCTAGATTTATTTTTTTTTCTCTTCCCAAACAAACTGACTTCGATATGCGAGCTGCTTCGAGTAGTAAGAAAAAACCATCATCTTCTTATTGAAAAATAAAATAATATCAAAAAAACTCTTCCCATTATTTTTTTCTTCTAACAATGCCCCTAGATGAGAATTCTTCATCTTTTGTCTCGAATATCCGTTTGAAATTTAATAAAACTGACATTCATCGTATATAGAGCACCCTTACATCCATTCCATTTTGAGGTTATTTATATATCTTTTCATAGCCTAGGTCAGGTCAAATGAGTATGCAAAGATGCAAACCCGAATAAGGAAAAAAAACTTTTAATTAACCAATGCAAATATGAGTAGGTATTCGGTTAAGGATTGAGTTTTCGTTTTCAAAATGCACATTTTTCCTTTACCCCAGTATCACCACAGAACACAATATAGTATAAAACACAGACCTGACGTCAATGTTCTTGAGAGATGAATGTCCTTAAACAGAAGACCTTGAGGTTTTTTTTTGTTCTTACTGTTTCTATCTACTGCTGCACAATAAAGCCCCCGCAATCAACACGAGGCCATCTATAAAACTAATTTTATTTCATAATCATTCCATGAATGGGGTTGTGTTCCTTTTCCATTGGGTTTCACTTACTCGCGCATGGAAATCGAAAAACGTCAAAAATCCATTTCCAAACGTTCCAACTCATTGTTGGTTCCATTACCAAACAGGTTCTTACTATTTCAATCCATCCCTCATCCTAGCCCATGTTCCAATTCTAATTGTGTTCTTCCCGTTTCCATCCCCTTTGTCACTAACATTCCCGACGACGGAACCAAATTGAAACGAAATACAAAACAATCCCAAATCTCTGGCAATGAATTTCAAATCCGATTCTTGTCGTATCTTTGTATCTTTTTCTTCTACACTACACAATCCAACGTGTAGCGGAATAGCGGATGGAGATACATGGTGCATTTTGCTGGTAGGTATTCAGTTGGAAATTGTTTGCCGGTTCGTTCGGTTCGGTTTAGCACTTAACGGTAGTCATTCGTCTTCGTGGAAGAATTGTATCTGCGGGATTTACGAATTTGTTGGATCCAGTTTTTTTGTTTCTTTTGTTTCCCTTCGGATTATTCAAGGGATTTCGGAGAGTTCGTGTGCGTGCATCCCAGATATATTATACGCAATGGAAGTTTGGGAATAATTTTTGTTCTGATATTTATTTAAAAAAAAAGTGGAATTAAAATTTATATTAATGAATTTAAATGGAAGGGAATTAAAATTGTATTGTGCAAGTGGTGAATGAAAATTCAAAAGGAAATAATAATCCCCAGTGACTAGTGAGACTTACGGGTGGTTACCGACAATCATAGATTAACTACCTTAGAACGGATACACACACATCTCTAATAAATGATTTTTGGATTAATCTAACATAAATATTAGATATTTTATCAAAGGACAACACAATAACTGTAATTGTGTGTAAGTTGTGCCCCCAGCACAATCCCATCTTTGTTGCAACTCTTCGTCCTTGCGCTCGTCGTCGTCAAACATGCTGACAAAAGCATCCAGAGGAGGATGTCTTACATTTATGGTGATATTAATCTGCAGTAGTCTTCTCGTCGAGCAGCGGACTTTAGCTGCACACGGTAAGTTATTTGAGATATATGTACCTTGTAGAGCATCATCCTCTTGTTAACTCTTAGTTACATAATGTTATTGTTGAAACATCCAATTTGGAAATTTCATAGCAAGCCGAGAGATCTTGTTATCTGGATGACATGTGTGCGGTGCGTGGAGGCAGGGGCTCCACGCACCGGAAACACATCATCCTTCGCATAAATTTTGAAGATGTACGCTCTTCCGAACATGCACCGAACGAACATCAATGAAATGGGTTTAAAATTAGGTGCGCCTGCTGAAAGGCAATTTAGGAGATTAGACGTCTTCCCCTGCTTTGCGGGATTGACTATCTACTACTGGTCGCGTGTGTGTTTTTAAGAACACACACTTCCTCAGATTCTGCCAGAGCCCCCAGATCTCGGGGGGAAACAACATTAATAGCTGATGCACGATGACATCTCACTTTCACTGTAGTGCGTAACGTGATTTTCTTTTTGTCGCGAGGAGTGTGATGGTGCTGGCAGATGCAGCCTCGACCATAGTTGAGGTTTAGGTTGTTTTTAAAAATAACTACTAGATACTAATTGTCATTTGTATCACTTGGATCTATTTGTATTCCATTGGAAATCCCCCTTAAACCACCGAAACGTGTCAGTTTCAAGATATAGAAAATAAAAGTCATATGACTAATGAGTCGAAATTTATGTTGGGGTGCGTTTCTAGATGCACGTCCTGCTGTCTAGGTACATTAAACTTGCCACTTTGTCATATTTTTTGTTGTTGTTATGCCTAAGGAATCCTCGACGCACGTCATTTTTATCCTTGGCAAATAACATTGAAGGACGGAAATGTCGATGGCGGTGGTTGGTTTTTATTTGAAATCTGTTTTCCTAGTGCGTGTGGTTTCAAAAAAAGCACAGCACCAGAGTCGATATTAAAACAGGGTTGAATGTGTTAGATTTTTGTTGAGTTTATTTTACTCAAGGGACAACTTTAGCTAAGTCACTAAGGCGTTGACTTAGCATAAATATTCGTGTAGCAATGTTTATAGCCACCAGGCAAGTGCAAGTAAAAGTAAAAGAGTGTGCCACAAACAACCCAGTATACGAGTCGAGTACATATAAAACTTAATTGTTTCTATTGGTGTTTTATTTGTCGTAACATTATAAGTTTATGTTCATAATCTACCCTCTTTTGATTGAATTGGATGATTTTGATTAAAGTTGAATGTAAAGCGCATATGGGATTTCAAATTATCTTCTTTTGAATTTATATCTTTGTGAATGCAAATTATGGGGAAAGTTTTTGCAAAGTTTTTTGTTTTTTTTTTTTTCTCTATGTTGAATAGCAAGAAGTTATCTGTGAGTTTAGAATTTCCTCTAGGTTTATGCATTTATAATGTGTATGTGCAGGTCAAAGGATTTTCTAACTAACTTAAAATGTTGAAGATAAAAGTTATCGTATATAGGTATATAGCTATAGTTTCAATTTTAAAGTTTTGACTGAATGACCAAGTGTTTTTATGATTCAATTTATTCAATTCTGAAGAATAATTCAATGGATGTATGAAATTTTCTGAATGTTCTTAAAAAATTGTTACTTCTGAGTTGTTTGCAAAGAAAGTTACTATGATTTAAAAGTGGCGCCCAATTCGAGACTTCTTGATACTTCGAACATTAAAAACTGAACATGATATTATGATAGGTGAGCTCTATTTAAAATTGGGTTTATCCAATGTATTTTAAAAAGGATAAACTCCAGGCTTTTTTGGCAAGGGCTTAAACAGGACCTACGAATATCCCTCATTTAAAATAGTTACCGAAAAAATCTACGTTTTGGAGTTTGCCTTAAAAGCTTTCCTGCACTCTATTTACGTTACAATTGGCTGTGTATAAAAATAAACTCCAGTTTTATTTAGCAAAGACAAAGTCAGAACATATCAAAGAACTATAAATGATGGCCAATGTTTGAACTGTTTTTTTTTTCTATTTATTTGTTTCTTTCTTTTTTTTATGTAAACACAAAAGTTTAAATAAATAAAGTCTAATTAACAGTTCTTTTGCCTAAAAAAAATTGATTCCGCATTCAAATTGTTTCCAAATTTCGACTTTTGGTACATTTAAAGAAGCCTAGGTCCATTTATCAAAATAAGGTTAAATCCAACAGGATCGATGAATCTATCATTGATTTGGTTTAATGGAAGAAATGCTTATGGGTCCATTTGTAAACTCATCGTTATGATAATGATAATGAGCATCGAGATATTTTTACCAATTTCTTAAATCAACATTTATTTTGACAAGGTATTGTGGTATTTTTTCCACAAAGCTCCCTTACCTCAAAAAACACGCATTCCGACCAATTTAACTGGTCCCTTTCTTATTTTGAAGTTTTTTTTTGGCTTTCAAAAAATATTTTTTTTTTATTTTAAATGTTTTTGTAATTATTTATTGCATAGTTATTATTGGAAAATTCTTAGACATATTTATTTCGATATGAAATGGAACTTCCTACAAAAAGTTTCTTAAGTTAAACTGTTAGATTCATCATAGTTTTTTACCTACAAAATAATGAAAAGTTAACAAAAAAAATCGAATTCAGCTATCTTTGCAAAAATTATTATAACTTAAAAATATTTTTATTGATTTCTTATAAGAGAGCATAATTTTTGCTGTCAAAAATCAGACTCTTAACTCTAAAGTAAAAAAAAAAATTAAAATTTGAACATGACACTACTATTTTGATTTTTTCTTTAAGTTAGTCGAAAAACAATTTTTGAAAAAAAAGATTGTTTCAGTATTCAGGTGTTGATTTTTTTACTTAAATTTGTAAGTGCTGCAGGCTCAAATAATATGGACAGTATAAATGCACTGAGAATGCATTTCAGCTGTAGGCTAGTATGTTATTGACTCTGCTTAGAAAAATATTAGCATTGTAAAACACAGAGCTTTTAGGTTCCTAATTTTTGTTTTGTTACCAAAAAACAACATTATTCGTGTACCTACTTTTCTTTACCAAAACCGTGTTGAAAAAAATACTAGTAGACACATTTCGAACTGCACTAACGGACATTGGTTGATTTTCTATGGACAACTCGTGTTTGGCAAACGAAATCGGGTCCACATTTACTCAACTTTGTTGAGCAACCGTGTTAATCTTCATCACTAATTTAATGTAGACGATGCTTAAGAAATGTCAAGGATGCCTTTTAAACTTAGTGCAGATGAGGATGAGTAAGTACAAACTTGTGTCTCCTATTGATCTTTGGACAGAAATTCAGATTACATTGTCAATGTTTTGCTGTAATATTTTCTCCAATACTTCGTGCAAAGCACTTTTTAGTTCCTCTACGTTTGATGGAATCATTTTTGTATCCTTTACTCCACGTCAAACCTGTTGCAGACATAATCAATAGTATTCAGATCAGGACAACATACTGGCCTAAGTGTCCAGGTGAGCCTCTTGACAACATGCCGAAACTGTGTTAGATAGCAGTCGAACGTAATCTTGCATTTAGACAAAATTTTCTCCAAAGTTTGGGACAAATGGCAAAACAATTTTTCTTCCAAAATATCCCTCACATGCCGCTCTACTATCAAGGACTCATATTCTCAGCCAAATGTTACACTGTTCAGGCTCCCAAACATTAGCCATTATAATGAATGATGGGTAACCCGTTGAACGTTGTTCTATAGTGCATACTGCTCACTTGATATTCCGTACACTAAACTTCTCCTCACCTGTCGTCTGGAGAGAGGCAAAATCATATTCAGTTGTCAGTAGACCATGTTATACTCTGGTTATGTGCAAAGCCAGTATGCGGTTTCAATCTAGAATGCTTAAATCATCTTCTTTCAATTTCGGACCATGCTCTTTCTTTTCACATTTCCAGAAGTCTGTTCCAAGCCTAACCCAACTTCGAGAACCTAGTTTTGAGAGCATAGATTACAATCAATTACGTTGTAACAATCCGTGGTAACATTCCTTTTCAGAGAACCAGTTTCTCTGCATGCATTTTCGTTGAACATTGTTCCTTAATTGTAATAAACAAGACTGTTAATATTTTTTCCAATGGTGCCTCATAAAACTCTTCAGAAGCTTATTTATGTGACTGGATGATTTATTAATATCCTTTCAAATTGACTGCATCTAATCCTTATTTATTCCTGCTTTGATGGTTCTCCTTCACACTTTATTACTCATCATAAAACTGTATAACACCCGCGCACCGGTCAACGAACCGACAATTATTATTTTACTGACGTCAGTCATAGATATACGAATATGACGGTACGCACCTCCTATGTCTTAACAAAGTTCGCCCTTAAAAAAAAAAACAAGAATTTCCATACAACACCAGTTATTCTTATTTTAATTTTTTTTTCTCATAACACATGGCATCACTTTATAAAAAATTAATTTTCTCCACCAAGCCCATCGAAATTGTGATCGCTGGTTGTTCCATTCCATGCACGCCGATCACATTGATCATCTTTTTTATATTCTGTCAATAAAAACAGCAGGACATATCGCGCTTCCAGAGTGTGAGTTCTTTCCAAAATTGAAGATACATTTTTTTGTTCATTTTTAAACAATAACCGATCTCCAGCAGATTGGTTTTCTAAAAAGATTGATATATGAGTTCTCGAAGCCATATGTGGTGCTGGTTTACATAAAGAAAACAAGAATTTTGTCTTTCAGAAAAAAAATAGTTCCCTGGCACGATCTACATGCTGCCTGGGGGATTAATTGATTATTTTTTTTTTACGGGATTTGTATTTGCATCGGGGAATGCGGGTCACCCGACAAAAATATTTTATTAGGGCTCTGAAAAATTATGTTTGAAAACGATATTGTAGCAAGCGGAACGAATGCGCATTTCCCTTGCTAAGGCTTAGTGAATATTGGGGTCTTAGCTTAGTGTGATCTTAAATTAGTCTGTTTTATTATTATAATTTTAGTTTTTTTTTATTATTTGATTCGATCCAAATTTTCAGTGGGTAGAAAGAAAATTAAATATCTTAATCTCGAACAAGGAAGACAAGTCTGGCTAAGTCTTTGTGGTAATGTGACGCACGACCAGTTTTTCTATTTTTATTTTCTCGCCGGACGGACGTGGTCTCAAAAAAAAGAAAAACATAATAAAAATATACAAAGATGCTGAGGCACAGGTTCTATACTATTTTAGAAACATGAGTACTTGCAACGTACACACATAATATCTTGTATACGAATGCGACGATGATGTTGACGACCATGATGCCAATGATGATAGGAGGCATGATGAACGGGACAAATAAACGCAAAGCGGCCGGCGCGGCGCGGCGCGGCACTGCGACATGAAAATCACACGCTCGTGCACAGCATCACAGGCAGCGTCTATACATATTACGGAGGGTCGGTTTTGTTTTGCAAGGCTAATAAATCCAAATGAATGTCAACCTACGCGATTGCAACAAGTATCGGAGAAGATAAGAAATCTCAAGCGTTTGGGGTTAAAAGAATGCGTTCCTGTCGCCCATTTACGCGCAGTCGATGTTGTGTAATTCGATATGGCATGGTTGTCTTATAAAAGCAGTTTGGGCTTGGTCTAAGCTGAATTTCACAAGTAAATATGTTGTAGAAATTGATTTATTATTTACTTAGGGGTCAGCTCATACCTTTAGGGCCTAAGCAAAGGAATGATGTGGCGTTGAGTGATTCCGAGCTATAAACCAGGTGCCTATGTTTTAGTTTTTCTATTTAACAGTACCTACCATGTTACAAGCTAACAAGTTACTGTTAATGGTCGTGTTAGTCAGACTGCTAGTACATTCAATGAAACTCTCCGAAGTAGATTCTACAGCTTTGTATCGTTTCTTCCTACTCTTCCTCCACATAACTTCTGCAGAAATCATTTGAAACGCACGCCAATCTTCGTGGTGTATTTGCTTTTAAAAGAGGGTCAATTTATGGCAACTATTACAGAACTAATTTGCTATCTGCTCACAAACAACAAACGTTAAGAACATTTCAGATCTATTTTTGGCCTAATTTGTTAGGTTGCTTGACCATCTGAGACTTGTTTTTTCAGTAGCATCGTTCTATGGCAAAAGCTTAGGGATCCCTTATTAGACGAAATAAGCACTGTACCTCCATGTTCAGCCAGCTTTGCGTAATGGTTGGAGCAATGAATTATCACGCCAGAGGTGTGACTTCAAGCTATAGCCTATGCCACTCTTGGTCTCTTGGGAGAATTGACAGACCTCCAACAGTAGATAATCGTGTTATGAAAAAGTGCATCTACCCTTAGACACCCGGACTCGGCAGGAAATTGTAGACTAACCAAACTATTCCAGATTAACAACAAACCAGTAGAAATTCTTGAAAGTATCAGTCTTTAGGCATTGGTTCTATCTGATCAATAAACAGTAAAAATGTGTTTATTTGTTAGGCGTGACATCTCTCTGAGAGACGTTCTTTGACAAAAAATTTTTTACTGACGATTGTCTTGACTTCGAGTATTTCTTCGAAGTTTGAAAGGTTCTCATCAAATTCTGGTACGATTTCTAGGTTTGCAAAAATGCCTTCGCTAGCTACAACCAAGACCAAAACAGAGTTCCCCTATCTCGCTTATTGCTATTGGAGGTGGGTTATACTGTGAACAGCAGCGCCCTAACGTCGAGCCCTTAAAAAAGTTCTATATGACGGAGTGTGGACGGAAGGAAGAGAGAGCAGCAGAGTTTTAAGTCACAGTTCTTCCACTGAAACGGGGGAATGACATTTTTAAAACTCACAACCGTCTTCAAAAACCTTACGAAAATGTTGACTATTTAAACTATTCTCCTGCTGAAATTCACACTCAAAGCAATGTAGGCAAAATATAGTAACGCAGAACGACCAAAACCAGGCCATAAACTGTCTCAAGAGATGGCAGCAAATTAGTTAAGTGTAGGCAACAACCAGCATACACTCTACACTCGTTACAACATGCAACAAGAAAGTAGGTACTCCTGGAGTTTTGTGCTTTGTCAGCCCATGTCGGTTTCGGTGGTAGTATGGTGTGGTGGTGTTATGTGCCTGTGCCTGTTATAAGAAGCATGTGTGGGGTTCAAGTGACACTTAAGACGACGATGAAGAAAAAAAAAAGAAAGAAAAGAAAACAGTACCCACCTAATACGAGATATTCCTTATCGAGGAAGTTATTTGAATTCGATGGAAAACGGCAGGAAATCATTCAGAACCAACAAGTATTGAATTTCTGGCCACAGAATGTGCTGTATGCCAGTGCCATGATGAGTGCCGAAGCCAAAGATCTAAGCAAAGTAAGGGTTGATACATTCCTAAATACAAAAATGAGGCTTATCTTTTGCCTGGTTTCCCTCTTTCCATAAAGGTAGAGTTCAAAAAGGTGGTTATTTGAGATGACATAGACCCATCAGACCAGACGCACAGGTATATATTTAAAAATACCTATGTATGTGTACAATGCATTGTCGTAGTCATCGTCATCATCAGCATTGTCGTAAAGAGGAAGACCCTTTTTTGAGGTGATTTATCAGCTATAGCTATTTGTGTTGGAAAAACGTAGATTTTCTTTTCTTCTAATTTTCTATGCAAGAACGAACCATCAAACTAAAAAGGTGCGACCTATCCAGCCCATAAGCGTAGGCCCTTGGAATACCAAATGAATCTTTCATTTGAAAACCATCATGTGTGTATTGGTAGAATCTATCCATGTATTCGTACTAATTGCTCTGACATTAATGATTTGTGACTGATGCATAGGTGATGGAGGTGTTTTTTTCTGAATTTTAGATACATTTAATAAAAATGTAGCACGTTGCATCGCATGGCTTGTGCATTATATAGAAGACAGATTGAGATTCTAAAGATGAAGATTCTTGGAAATGAAAAACAAAAAAAAAATCTCTTAAAAGTGTTATATACGTGGGTTGAGTTTGGAAATTTATTTCAATGCATTTCAGAATAGAAAAGAAAATATACTTGAAATAAAAATGCAATCTAAAAACGAATGGGTTGATGGTATTTAAAGAAAAAAAGAAGAAAAAAAAAAAACAAGGGAAATCTTTAATGATGACTTAATTATTTGTTGTCATTTCAGTGAACATTTGAGCATGTCAATCAGCGGTTAAGTGGAAAGGTCGTTTGTACGAGTTTTTTTTTGTGTTTTTTTCTTTTTTTCTTCACATCGCTATACTAGACACCATATACTAGTTGTGAAAACAGCCATTTTTATTGGGGAAGTGAATTTATAGACTAAACTGTCTACTGAATTTGGAATGATACAAAAAAAAATATGTAATTAAATTTTATTGAATTATATTGAGGTTATGCACTTAGAACCAAATTTTATTATGTAGTTAGGAATCCGAGAATTTTTTGGAATCAATGAAAGAAAAGCATGTTGAACTTGTTGTAGGATTTTATAAATATTAACAAAAAAAAAAAAAACAATTTATCGATGATATAAGGTTTATATGTATTCATGGAATTTTGAAAAATTGTGTGCAATTATCTGCATCTGGGTTTTCTTATTTTTTTTTTTTTTTTTTTGTAAATTGTATAAAAACCTTATAGTTGTTTTCAATATCAACATTGCCATACCATAAAATCAAATATTTTTGGCGTAGTTTTAATATTTTAGCATTTCACAAAACAGTTCAACTTTATTTCTAATTGAACGACGCATTCTTGTTAGCGTTCATACTAGCTTTTTTTCATAGATATAAAAAAACGAGAATATAGTATCTACGTATTTTGTTATTATTATGGCAACATTTTAAGACTATTTTAGGTTCAAATTCCATTGTGTGGTTCGCGAGTTGTCAGCATTTAAATGGAACGATATCCAATCATTTTTGAACAAGAAATTATTTTTTTTTTACCAAAAATTGAAAAGTAAAATAAAAAAAACTTGTTTTGTTTGACAATTTTTTTTAAAAATCGAAAATAAAATTTTGAACATATTTTCGCTAGTTTTTAGTGAACATTTAGGTGAATATATGTTTTTCAATATTCTTATTAGAATACTTTTAACACCTTAATTTTAAAAATCAAATGGTGAAATAAAAACATTTTAATGAAATACCATTTTGGACAATTTTGCATGTAATTTCTTATTGAGAGAGAACTTCGATCCTCACTCTTTCTGCCACACTCTTTCTTGAGAGTATGCCGAACATTTTTATTTAATTGTATTGTTATCTTTAATTTTAAGAAAATAGTATTGAGATCAGTCAAATGTCTTTTTAAAAAAATATTAAAAGTTTTTAAAACAACTAAAAACTAGCGAATTCCAATGTAATTTCTATGATATAAAACCTTTAGCAAATGAACTTTAATTGAACGACGAATTCTTTTTACCTTTCCTTTCATTGATTCTTATGGAATCGTACCTATTACCCTATTAACATTGAATCTGGGTTCAAATTCAAGCCTTGACCCCTGGGGTAAGCTGAAAAATGTTGGGTGAGCCCAGTTTTTCATCATAAAAAAATCCGTTTTTCGAAATAGTTTTAACATCAAAACTAAAAGCACTTCTTTAAGCCGTTTAGAGCAGTTTTTTGAAACGAAACTGAAAAAATTTATGTTCAATAAAAGCAGCTATGTGACAGTTTGCAAAGAGAAAAGAGTAGAACATTAGCGTTTATGTTTACCATGAATATTTAAATTTCGTCAGCAAAATATTTCTTCATGCTATTAAGAATCTTATAACGGGCTTATAATAAGCTCCAAGATGACATTTTTATGCTTTTCGCTCTCGAAAATCACTCTTGGAGCTTTACTAGGAAAGTAAAATTACCTACAAATACTAATTTCAACTAAATGTCCATGAAATTGATATACATAAATTCTAAAAGCCTCAATATAATGTATTGTGTAAGAACTTTATGTAAATAAATAGTTGGTCTCAACTCTGAACCATAAGCTTAATCCATGTTAAGCTTAAGAAACAACTTCTTTTGATATAAGAAAAATAACATTCTTATAGCGCTTATCATAAAATGAAAAAAAAAAGAAAGGAAATTAAAACACCATAAACCAGTTGCTATATTATATTATTATGTCCTTAATCTTTTCTCTAGAAACAGGATGTGATATCTTCTGTCAACATTGCCATCATCATCACCATCAACTAACAACATCCTTTTTGACTTAGTTAAGTTTCTATTGTTCTATTCACACCGTAGTGTTGTCGTTGTCGTTGTCAGTTGTTGGTTGGTGGCGGTGTTCGTTTTAGTGACAAAAATAAAATATATCAAAACAAAAGGAAATCATCAAATGAAATGAAAAAAAAATTATATATATTTTTTTTTTTAGTTAAAATCCAAAAAGAAAACTCAAAAAAGGAAAGAGAATTGTCTATGTCTGTCTGCATCACTGTATGAGAAGGTAAGGACATACCTACTCTGATATACATCAAATTCAGATATAACAATGAACAAAAGGACGATTTATGTTAACAGTGAACATAAAAATTGCACCCTAGTTAAAAATCCTGATGCACTCTTTTGTATGTGTATCTGTATATGTGTACAGTACAAATATATTTATGTAGTTTTTTTTTCGTTGGTATAGATAATGTCCCTTTGCAGTCCTTATACATTTTCGCAATAGGATTTTCCACATAAATAAATGTAAAAATAGGGTATACCTACCTACAAAATCATAATACAATATTCATACCTACCTCTACAATTTCTAGGAAAGGTAGGTTCATGTACTATATAGGTACCTTAGCTCAACTATAGAAGAAAGAAGGTAGGCGGATGGAATAGTTACAGATACAATGTTTCATTACGCGATTATCCCTAGATTGGTTGCCGCTTGACTACCTTTTAGGTATTTTTTTTTGTGTTCATTCTTTCTTCTTTGTGTGTTCTGGAAATTGCCTTTTTTCCTTTTTTTTTTGTAATGTGCAAAAATAAAATTTCAGCTACAGCTGCTGCGGGTAACACACACAGTTGAGATGTTATAAAACTTTATCTCATAGTGAGAGAAGAACAATTCAAATAATAGTGCACAAGGATATTTTAAGGAAAAATAAAAAAAAATAAAAAAAAAAACTGAACAGGACAAAACAAATAATACGCTCCTAGGTACCTACCTATGTGTGCAGGTTTGTGTGTATTATTTTTGTTATTATTATTACTCTCATTACAGTTATTCAAAAAAAAAACAATATTTTTTTACATCTTTTACGGTGTGTGTTTTTGTTTTTCTTAAGCGTTCTCTTGGCATATCTTTGAGGACCACCCAGAGATTGTTTGGACAAACACTTTTTCCATCTTTGAAGAGTTCCTACTTTCATTTGCACTAAGAAGTTCTGTGCAAACTCACAAAGATACAAGCAAGTAAAATTTATTTTTTCGGTTTTTTTTCTTCTTAAACAAAAGAAGACAAAAATAAAAGAAATATAAAAACAATTTCTCCCTTCATGGCCGTCTACAATAACATTAAGACAAAAAAATACACCAGAAGGATGTTAGAAGGATGCGAGCCAAAATATAATTTATCATCGAGATACAGCCAAGCCGCGCACCGCACATTCAAGAGATCCAAACACCACATTCTTCAAATGAAGAGGTGGTAACAAAAGAGATGAACAAAAAAAAAAAAAATGCTAAAAGGAGCACCAGGGCAATGTATCTCTCACACAAGAAGATGAGCAGATATATTTTTATATAGACACATTATGTTAAATAAAAAAAAAAAAAATACAAAAAAATACAAAAAAAAGAACTAAGATACATTTATACACAAAATGAGATAAAAACGATGTGTGGTGTCAGTATAAGAGTAAGAGTATCTACTATACCTCGTCCTCAGTACCTACTAAGTAATTATTTACAATGGAATGGAAATATTTTAAATTGAATTACACCAAAGAATAGAAACACCATCATCATCATACATGGGAACACAAAAAGTGAGAGCTCCACCACACAGCTCATATTAAAGAGGATATGTATAGGTATATCGCACAAAAGTAATAAAAGCCAAACACACTGATTCCATACATATTTCGTTCCTCCCAAGTCTCAACTCTCTTCATTTTTATTTATTTTATGATGGGAAAAAGTGTGGATCAAGAGGTATCATGGTTGGGGGAGGAAATAAGTTTGATGTAGCAGAAAGAAAGAAAATATTAAACAACTTAATCAATTTGCCATGGACCAGCGAGAGAGAACGCGAGCTTGAATATTATTTTAATCTTTTCGAAATTTATGATATGGATGCACATCATTTGCTTTAGTAAAGTGTACCTATTAATTTATTATATGTTTTCTTTTTCCATTTTTTTGTTTTTTTTGTGCTAAGAAAAGATTATAAATGCAATGTTTCCGTTGCTAAATTTAACAGATGTGATGGAATTTCTGGAGAATAGGATATAAAAGGGCCTATCCCTACCTATAATAGCTATCAATTATCATGATTATTTCATAGAGTGTGACAGTCTCTTTCCTAGAGACACTCCATTTGATGTTACTTAGTCCTTAAAAAAGCAAAATGAGATTTTTTTGAAAAGTAAAAGGGATTTTTCTTTATAACGTCTCCCAGCATTGAGCGACACTGGATATTCGATATTTTTCTACACTAAATTCTAGTAGGTACACGATTGTATAACTTCTCTTCGAACTACATATTTTTATTTTTTTTTATTCGAAGGAGTTCAGTACCAACTAAACTTTTCAACTTATTGTTGCAAAATGAAGGTTTTGTTAAGCCAGCACTTCATTTGGGAAAAAAATATTTCCAGCCCTGTTCGAAACCAAAACAAAATAGCAGCTATTTTCTATTTAAATCTTCGCCCAATATTACTATTGTGTAATACCAGCAGTTGTTATCAACTCCTTGACATTGCAATAGCAGCTATTAACTTTCACGTATTGTCGTTGTCAACGAGCAGATATGGGGTTGCTTAGTGAAGGAATGTAATTATTGGGCGATGGATAACATTCAGCATCCCTATATGCCAGTGATATCAACAAAAGACTCAATAACTAAAACTTAGCAGAGGACGGAAGACTTAGAAGACGGAAGACGGATGTAGAATATTTCCGAAGAATTCAAGCTATTAGAACTCAATGTAGACTTGTGTTCCAGCTCCATGTTCTTATATTCTGTGGTTTACAATTATTTTTCATTGAATAGAAGAGTTTTTTCAAAATATGGCATCATAGTCCGGACTGGAGGAAATGGATTTATCCAGGTAGTCGGAATATTCTCGTTATGAGGTCTTGAGCTAAATGGAAATTTAAACCGTATTCTCCTGATAATAATATCTGGCACACATGACGTGAACGTAGATATTGCCATCCAAAGTAATCTCAACGGTCTTATATCTTCCTTAAAATTGAGATAACTTTGTAAGATCTAAGTTACTTCTTTATGACATCCCTGTTTTTGCTTAGTTCAATAAATTCCACCTAAGAAGTGTTGTTACATGAAAACTCGAAATTTAGCATAATGTGGTTTCACAAAACGTTTTACTTAAAATTAATGAAAAAAAACAGAGTTGCCACAAAAAAAAAACATGGGTGTCACAAGATTACCCTAGTTTACGGTATTTGAAAATCATGTTTTCATGTTGAGCAATATATTCATGCCCTAATGGAATTCACAATACTTTACTCCCGGGAAATCAATGTGATTCGCAGGGTTTGCATTTGCATTTAAAGCAAATACGAACTTGCTGAGTGAACTATACTATCACTACGAGGAACTTCCTTACCATTTCCATTAAGACACTTCCTCACCTGCGAGTTACACAATAGAAAATATGGCTGAAATAAGTCGCAACGCATTCGTCGAATTCTGTTTTTTTTTTCTAAATATTTTGTTGCTCAAAATGTTATTTGTGAAAAATTGTAAAAAAAATAAAAAATCTTTTTCAAAGAACAGCAAAAAAAATCAAAAAAAAAATGTTAAATGATTTTTTTTAAGGCAAATAGGAATATGAATATGTATTTCAGAAAAGTTTTTTTTTTTTAAATGTTTCCTGAAATGTATCTTAGGGCTGTTTCAGTAATACATTAACAGTATCATTATGTTATTGTTGATTTTAAAGTTACAAAGAGATCTAAAAACAATTTGAAAAATTATCAGGTCAAACGATGCACCATCAACCATCCTAAACCTGCCAATGAAAAAATTCTATGCAACATCAAATTTCACTTAAGATTATTTATTTTTAAAGGTCATCACCCTACAAATTTATCTTGTACCTTCATTTTTCATCTTACAATTTTGTAAAAGAAATTGAAAAAAGTACCTACAAATTCATCTCATTGTTAGTCAATTTACAATATCTTATCCATACAAAATACAGTAAGATTCATATATGAATAATAATATTTCACTTGAAAATGTTTAACAATTAATTTCACATCACAAGACCGAGCCTCTAAAAGTGCCATAGAAAAAAAAAATAAATAAAAACCATTTATGATATTTACTCAAAAGAAAAGGAAGAAAAATGTTAGAGTTAATCAAATATTGACATCTCAATAGTCTCCGATTCATTAAAAAAAATCCCCAAAAAATAAATAAAAAAAATCTTAAAGAAGAATAAATTGAAAGAAATATGACCATCAAACCGCCGCATTATTTATTTATTCATAAGACCTTCTCTCATCGGTTGGTTGGTTGGTTGGTGTGTGCTTGATGGTGGCTGGGATCTCTGCAGACGCTTCCCAGCTTCCTACACACCTCTCTCCACCTACTCTCTAGTCAATCATCGAATTTATACATTTTTTTTTAGTTTATTTAAGAACAAACGAGAACAATCATCGACGCAGAGGTGGTCTCTTTGGTGGAGCCATCGTCATTGTCGACATCATCGTCTTGGCCGTCGTCGTCGGTCGTCGTCGCCAAGCCAAGACACCGTCTAGATATATCTTCCTCTTCTACGTGCAAGGCACTTAAGAAAGATGAATCTTTTTTCTAATGTTTCCATCATCGGCATCGGTTCCGGAACAATCAAACCAAACCACGCCACTACTACCATAATATAGTAAACAAAAAATCTAATATTCAAACTAATCTTGTGTTTTGTTGTTTTTTCGGATGGAATTCTGTCGATCGGGACCATTAAAAATTCCATTCTATAGATTTATATACGAAGAGCACGGAAATATCAACGAAAATAAAAAAAAAATGCATTTCCATAGAGATAACCAACCACCACACCACCGACCAAGAGGAGAGTTCATCAAGCTTAAAGTTGCCAACAAAAAAATATTATCTCAATTGTATTCAAAAGTCTAAAAGGCTAAAAAAGAAAATCAAAGCAATTTAGCATAAAAATTAAATCTTTTTCATATCTATCTCTCCAAATTGTTTTTTTTTTTTCTGAAATTTCTTGCATAAATTTTTTTATTATAATTTTATTTTAAACAATTCATTCCTATAGAAAATTTTCAAACTTGACTTAGTTTTTAAGTTATAAGCAAAAAATAAAATAGACCGATTCGAGTACAAAGTTAAATTAGAAGGTAAATTCTATACCTTGGACATTTTCGTTCTTCCTTCTTTTTCGGATGCAAACAATGCAAACAATGCAGCATTCTAACTCCTATTGGGGCATAAGGCAGCAACAAGATCCTTCCATTTGTGATCACGTTTATATGCCTTTAAGGTGGATATCCATTTAAGCTTCTCGAGATCTGAAAATTTTTCGAAATATTCAACCCTCGAGAAGCGTAAACACTACTCGCAACTACTCTCAAATAAAAACCCATTTTCTTATTGGGCTTCTAATACGGTCGGCTTCTAGTTGATATTGAGTTCCCAGCACGTCATGAAGAGCTGGTTCGGTACCCTTGCCCGATCCCAACTATGTTGATTAACACGTTCAACACGCGTTCCAAATCAATATACTGAATAGTTTAACTTATCCACACCACATTATTTAACGTGTAGGTTTTAATATGACACATACACATCAGTTACAATACTGTAGAATAGTTTTACTGTTAAATTTCGTAGTTTGGAACGTTTGTGGAACATGTTGAACTACATAGTGTGGATCGGGCTTAACAGTAACGCATTTAACGCATTCGATTCGAATCTTTTCAACTTGGTAGGGTTGGTAAAAGTATTCTTTATTGAATTTTGTCAGCCTGAGTATTGAAGTCGTGGTCACTCGCTGAACATGATTCCAGATCATAAGGGGTAGGGGAAAAGAACAGGTAGATGAGTTCGCTATGTACGAAACATCCTTGGGGACTCACTTGAAGTAATAGTAAATGTTCCTCTCCTAGTTTTTAGGGGCAATATATTTACAATTTTCTTAACGAAACTAAACCGTCATTTCCACCTGTACGACACATTGGTCAAAAATAGAATAGTCTACTAGTCTACTGACTAGTAGACCAAAACCAGTCAAAAAGTATTGCAGTTAATTAACTTTTAGTCCATTAATTGCTTTCATTAACTGTTCAACTCCTCCGTTTTACTTCTTAGCCGCTGATATTCTTTTGTGAAGTTCGAGAATACAGCTACTTGGAAAAGCTTTCTATCAAGCTCTCTAATTTGAAGATGAGAGACCTGACCTGACAAGTGTGTCCGGTTATTTAACCAGTTTCTTTCTGGTTTAACTATGAAATTGTTAAGCAAACATCCAACCACAACTCACGCGAGTTATGACTGATCGTTGCTGTTCATCGTGTGAAGAATGCGTTGGATGCATAAACAATCACTGCGAAACCTCGATTTGGTGGTGCTTCTTGAGCGTAAGCTTCGATAGTGAACTTTATCCTCTGGAGTCTGGAAAACGAAAATATTCAATATCGGAAACATGGAGAGAACGGTGGTATCATGCCACACGCCAATTATTACAGTTTATAATGTTTCACTCTCCAGAAAATCCTGAACCATTCAAATGCACCTTAAAAGTGTTAAATCATACTGCTTGTTTTGGTTTCGTAAGCCAAATACTGGTTTTTATATTTTTACATGTTTGCTGAACTGGGACCTACTGAAATTTTTCTGTTAACTTTCACTTAAGACAATTGTGCGCACTACCTGAAGTTATTACCAGCACTTCTTTGACTTTATTTTTGTTAGGGCTATGGGAGATTCCAAGATGATTTTTTACAGTTCTTGACGACTTTTTGTGCGGAAACGTGGATCGTGCAACCAGATGTTAATGTGCCCATCTCATCCATCCAATCAGGGTTTGGAAATGTTTAACCTTGTTTAACTGTAGGTAACTTAGAACAGAACTCAGATGTTTTGATTATATTTTTTTTTTTAATTTCTGTTAACTTTTGATCATTTTACCTCTCTTGGCAACAATGTCACCATTTAAAAGAAATAAAGACCTTGCAACTGGCAACCGGCAGCATCGATCTGCACTGCACTAAGATCATAATCATGTTCAAATAAATCACCAATACACATACGAGTACCTATTTATATGGACAAAAACCTAAGTGCGGTGCTTGAAAGTTGAATGTTTAAATTCCCGCATTCAACGTGTGTGGATGCAGATACCGTGCATATAAAATCGCTATTCAATTAAGGTAAAATGTTTTCGTTTGATTGGTGCGGTTTAGGCTTTGGTCAAGGCAGACTTTTATCCCATCCTTGATATAACAACAACAACAACAACAAAACCGAAATAGCAGTAACAAACAAGTTGTAATTTTTACATGACTGGAAGTCGAACATTGCCGATGGAAGAAGAAGGACCAAGAATACCTATAGACCTACTAGATAAAAGTTAAAGGGAGATTATGTGCAATGTGCATCCAATAATTGACCGCATCATTTGTTGTCTTTTGAGAGAGAAAATCTTGTGGTTTTGTCCGTTTTTTTTTCATTTTTTTTTTTTGGTAAGAAGCAATAATCTTGTTCAGCCAATTTTAATCAACTTGTTTATGACCAATGGGTGGTTCTAAAGTGCTTTGCTTATCCGCAGTAATTAATATGTAAAGTCGAGAAATGATGTATGGCAGTAGGATGGGGGTTTGTCGCAGTAATTAATATTATTTTTCCTTTTTTTATTGTTGTTGTTGTTATTTTATGATGACTCGAGCAGAATAAAGCGCAGTCAATTTTCATCATCTACGCTTTAAACTTCAACCACATGCAGGTAGGTTAAGGTAGGTAGGTACCTCTATGTACCTTAACTAAGAAAAGAAAAGAAAAAGAATCTTTCTTTGGTATTTTGCTTAAGGATAAAAACATCTTGTGAGTTCGTTTTGTTAACAATGAACAACCTTTTAGTAATTAAAAACATTTTGACGAAGGACACCGAGTAGGTATATGTAAATGGAGTTAAATGTATTTTTGAAATTGAATACAACAAAAGAAGCCTCTCATTTCAAGTTAAATGCTTGGTGCTGTTCCTTACTTCTCCAAGAAATATATATATTGGTATCCAATGAAGAAAACAAAGTTGAATAAATCAAGACTTTTGTTGCTAAGGAGTTTTTTTTTCTTATAAAAGATACATCAACGAAATATTGGATGAAGTGAAGATTGAAAAGGTAAGATACATTTACCGAGATTGACTTCGTTTTTAACTCTTCAATGTCTGCTTCTTTTCAATGGAAACAAAAAAATCTGCTTCCAGCCAAAGATTTTCTAATTCAGATACAGAAATTTCGGTTTATCGTTAAAAATGAACTATGACATAAACTTTCTGTAAAACTTCACTCCCATTCACAACCACAATCACTTTAATTCTGCATGCCTACTCATTTCGAATTATTTAACTTTATACAGGAAACAGAACGAATTCAATGAAATACTAATCATTTGCAAAAGATACCTCCTGATGGCATCCCCAACCAGTCACATAAATTATTTCAAAAATATATATTCAAAAATGTATTTAGGCAGGGTGACATTTATATTAAATGCTTGCTATGGACACTTTCAAGTGTCATCTCTGTACTATTTCATATCTGCAAATGATTTATTTTTAGCATTGGTATCCATTAAATACACATATAAAAAAAACAGCAACCAATGCAAAGGGAGAAGAAAATCTTACAACAACAAAAAAAAAACAGGCATCAAAAGACACAAGACTTTACTTTATTTTGAAGTTCAGTCACCCTCCTTAGTCATAATACTCATAAGTGAATTTGTTCAGGAAATTACAAAACTGATGACAGAGGGTAAATATCAGTATCAAGATGAATGAACAACACCATCATATCCTTGGTAAGGATAAACAAAAAAAAATATATAATAATAATTGAATCCATTTAAGCGTGAAATCAATCATTTTCACTAAGAAAAACAAAAATAAAATGCCATCTTTATCATATAGCAAGGGGTGAATTTCTTAGAATTGATTATTTCCTTCGGCGAAATACTATACGTCAATAAACTGCGAAATGTAAGATGCAATTCATTGAAAGCCCTCACATTATAGTCTACTAAATACTACATAATTCTTTTCAAATGCAACGACTAATCCTGTTACTATCGCTGTAGAGTTAGCATCATGGGGGGGATCATTCAGTAAAATCATTGAAATATAAAAGAAACAAAGGTTCCGGGGAAAAAATCGATAATTTTGTATCTATATCTTCTATACATTGATTCTTTTAATCTAAAAAGATCTGATAGTTATTTTACTTTGAAACAAAGTATTGAATTTGCTCTACCTATTTGCCAAAAAGACGGAAGAAACAGTGGGCTACAACCATCTAGCTTTAGATTGAATTGCAAATCTGGTGCATAAGGTAAATAGTAGGTCTTTTACATTTGTGAAGAAACTTATTTTTTTACTCTGCCGACTTGCGTTTAAACAACAAACGAATTACTCGTTCAAATAAAGTGGTTTCTTTCACATTTTTTATAGTTTCATTTCGGAAGTCACCGATCGGGGTGGTTTTGACAATTTTATCAGTTCTTTTTAGATTGATTATGTCATTGCTTGATTTCATAATTTTTTTTACTTTTTATTTATTTTTTTATGTAATTTAAATGCGAATTCGATAGTTTTTAGTTCTTTTAGGAACTTTTAACATTTCCCAAAAGAAATTTAACTAATTTCATTGCAAATTGGAGATTTTCATAGATAATCATACAATTATTCAAAAATGTTTTGATTCAGTGCCTGCCTTTTTAAGATTGCGAAAAAACGATGAAGAAATGAGGATGAAAGTTCTTTCTGAAAAGAAAAACAGAAAAATTGTTCGTCATTGAAGTGTTATATTTCAAAATTCACAGCATGCACTTTTAAGTTTAGTGTCCTTAAAAGTATTCTAAGAAGATTATTGAAATGTGTTTAAAGTAAATTATAGAATTGCTCTTTATGTGCAATGGTTGCATTAAAACGCTCGCAAAATTCTGTTGTATAACGGAATTTCAAGTTTATAATTTTAAAATGTTGCCATAATAATAAAAAAATATGTGATATATTCTTGTTTATGTAGCTATGAAAATAAGCGAGTATGAACGCTGGCAAGAATTCGTCGTTCAATTAGAAATAAATGTGAAATTGCTCCATATGGTCTTGCGAAATACTCAAATATAAAAATTATTCTACAGATTTCTGATTTTATGTTTCGATAATGTTGAAATTAAAAACTACATATAAGTACTATTAATACAAACTACGAGAAAAAAAACAACAAGAGACAAGAGAACACACCAGTTTTTTTTTGTTTAAATAGGTACTGTGGGTCGTCTGCTTCGCCGTTTCTCATGTATTTTAACCCTTATCAGTTCCTGACCATCTGGGGTAGCATCAACAAATTGTTTGCTATCGTAAATAGTTTCTCTCGTTTCATAAGAAACTTGAGCACTATCTCAATATGGGTATCTACTATATGAGTTGTAAATTATGTAAAAGTTGTTTTTTTGCTACTCTACATTTATAATTCACCAAGGTATCTACAGTAGATAATTTTTTTTTAAACATAGTAAATAGCGTGCAAAAGCACACAAATCTCAAAAGAACAATACAATTTAGTTTACTGTGTATCAGTTTCTTCCTCTTCCGAAGTCCCCAACAGTGAACCGAGCAATCAACAAAATCCACAACTGGGATTTCTTCCCTGTTCTATTTTATTTCTGCATGTTTATTTTTGCCAACGTACAACGGGGAAGGAATTTGGACAATCTAAACGATAACGTCATTACACCATGTATGCACGCTTCGTTGAATCAAATATCGCATCATTTTCAAAAAAAATAAAAAAAAAATAAAAAAGCCACCCCAACAAAAAATAAAAACCCTTACTTTTTTACAATAAAACAGTTGATTTTGTGTTGTTTCTGCATTTTGTTTTTTTGTTCCCTCTATTTCTTCTCAGTTAGTTTAACTTAGAAAATCTAACCGCCCCCCGTGGCTTTATATCTTAGTATTTTGTATGAAAACTGAAAGCACCCTACCGCAGATCTCATATCTTCATCTTCGTGTTGCAATGCATTGCTTCGTTAGTGGTATAATGGAATCTCACCACCTAAAAAATGTGGTACTGCTGGTGCGCCCTGATGTGCGAAGGAGCACATTATTGAGATTCATCCGAATCCACTGACAAGGATGAAAATTTCATTAATTCTATTTCCACTTGCGTGATGCCATATCCTGAAGATACATTTTACTCGTAGGTATAGGTATGACTACACACACAGTATATGAGAAGTATCTATAAACCTTTTGCTGCACATTTAGTTGTCAGCGGTAAATTTTCTAGCGGATGGTTGATTTCCCATATAAATTCAACGCACATCATTTATACGATGTAGCTATATACTGTGTATAGAAAAAGGATACTGGGAAATGTTTTTTTTTGTTGTTGCTTATGTTTTTGTTAAAATTCATGAGTGCAACTTAAAAAGGACTTCTTGGAAGGAGAACAATCTTCTAGACTGAAGATAGTGTGCAACAAAAATGAACTTTTCCCTTAACTACTATAGTAAAGTCGATTTTCTTCATTTCAAGGATGATACCTACACCAACAACAAAAACAACAACATTACAGTTGAAATTTGATCATGACAGTGGAGAATAGAGATAAACATTTTGTTTATATATTTTTTCCCTTCAGAATTCAGCTCCTTCGTCTTGACTTGGGTTTATTTTGTGCTGCACTTTCCCATTATCTGACCTTTGGCATGGCATTCGGTATCGGTATGTTGTTACAAAGTGATGTTGTATATCAAGAACAATGGTGGTACTCTCACTCTGGCACTATACACCACTCAACATGAACTTTTTCAACTTCGTATAGTGTATCTGTATGTAATGCATAGTTTTTTTTGGAAAGTATCCATAAATATTTTTTGTCTTCAGTATCTTTTTTTTAGGACATGGTATGATGGACAAAATTTTCCGCTTAAAATTCATAATTTCCATTTTATGAGATTTTCATCACTGATTTTTTCCGTTTGATATTTGTAAGTATTTCTTCCGTTATAGGAAAATGTCTGGCACTTCTGTTTCAATTTTTGTTTCCAATAGATGGGTAATAGTTTTGGTATTTATTTTTTTTTGTTTATTTTAGTTTGGGAATTAATAGTTTTCATTGATAAACTTTGACTTTGACGGGAAACTATATTCCCTTTTAATTTTTGTATTATTTTTTCTGATGACAATGTTGATGGATTAAAAAAAAAGTAGGTATTATTATTTTTTTTTTTTTGAACAGGGAGATGATTTTTTTCCCTACTTATTGAGGAAGTTGGTATTTAAAATTTAAAATAAAAATTAATGTACAATGTGACAAAGCTATATTGGTTGGGGGGAAGATTAAAAAACAATTAAATGTGGGTAATATGGTGTAAGTTCACGATAATCCCTAAGGTAGAGTTGCAGCAGCACACCACATACATTTATAGATATTTATTTTTACAAGGGATTTGTGAATTGGATTCAAGCTGTGCATATTGATTAAAAATACTTTTGAGTGCGACCAGCATGGGCCATGAGGGGATGTTTCATTAAAATGAGAAGTTTTTTTATGTTTTTAATTCTTTCGATGAGGGAATTTAAAGTTATTAAAAAAAAAAATTAAAACGTCGAGGATTGCATTTTTTTCTGAATTGTATTTGAATTGTACAACAATTCAAATCTTTAGGTATTACATTATTTTAAAAATAAGCTGCAACAGTTGTTTAAAAGGTTTTTTCGAAATGACTTTCAGTGAGTAGATATTTTATTACGAATAGTTCAGACTTCAGACACCTTGCATTTAGGCAATTATTACACTGGTCAACAACGTTTTTGCTGCCCAAACATTGATAACGGTTTCTAAAGGCTTTTGACCTTCAAATTGGCTCTAGTTTTTGAGATATTCCCGTTCGAAAAACACAAGAAAAGCATTTTTGAATATTTTTGAAGCGATTTTATAACGTGAGATAACCTTTTACAGTGACTATTGTAACAGATTATTAGAACTAGTTTTGGTCTTTTTTATTCAGCTTAAATCATTTCGATAACTCTTTTCTCCTCCGAGAAATCTTAAGTTGAAATTATTGTATTATTCGTCAACAAAGTTTCATTTTTAAAGGTTTAAGGTGTGCTTTACATGAATCCAATATCAGAATGTTTCTATCAGCTCTCATTTTTCAAATATTCCCGTTAGAGTTTCTTTAGTTTGTATGAAAATGATGATATGTTTTATTGGCCATTCAGTCCTTCAAGTACATCCAAAATAATTGCAAACTATCTGAGTTGCAATTATTTTGACAAAATGTAACCATTCTTTTGTGCAATTAAGTAAACGGATTATTATTTCTAAGGACATACGCCCGCCCTTATCATGTACTGATCAGATATTTTATTCTATGAATAAAGTTGTCAAACTTTATTCATAGAAGTAAGTGAAGTAAGTTTTTGGTATGCTTGTTTTAATGCGAAGAACATAGTTTTGCAGCACGAACATCGCTTAATAAAATATTAGTTGTATAATTACTTAATGAACTTATATTTAAATAAATTATATAGACACTCCTGTCCTGATTTTCGTTCGAATTCCAAAACCACCCGTTTTCAAATTTTCGGAGTTCTGATTTCTGTATTGTTTGAAGTTTTAAGTTCTAAAAAAACGAACGGATCTGCAAAATGCTAGTATTTTTATGTTTTCAATTCGGTCATCTTTTTGCTAGCGAAAATAGATTTCGTTGATCAATAATGTAAGGTTTTATCGTTATTCAATAAGAAAAAAATAGTTTACTCACCATGTTTCAAATAAATGAAACTTTGGGAAAAGCATACTACATGAGAAAAATTTGCGGTGTTTGTTTTATTTATAGAGAAGTATCCTGAAGAGGATCAACCAGGTTTAACTGTGATTTACGAGTTTTGATTCAGATTGATAACTCTTGACTGAAAGTATAGAAGTATTTGCTGAGGTTTGCCAGTTTAGTCTAGAATTTACCACTTTTGTCCTAGATTAACGCAGTTTCGCCTGGGATTACCCAGGTTTAACTGTGATTTAATAGTCTCAGCCTAGGTTACCCATTTTTTCTTGTAACCTACCATTTTCGATTGCGATTTTCTAGTTGCAGCTGAGTTTTACCAATTTTAGCTGTGATTTATCAGTCTTTGCTGAGTTTATTAAGTTTCGGCTGAATTCAGTATATATCAGTATGGGCTAAGATTTACCAGGTTTGCCTGTGATTTAACTATGGATTCATACTCGTTAGCCAGAAATCCAGAACAACCAGGAAGGGAAATCTTTATAGCGCAACAATACTATCTCAAAAGAGGCAAATTCCCATTTAACATTTTAGCTATACAATACAAATTAGACTGTGTATCGACAATATTAAAAAAATGGTCTTTAACTAGAGTTTCGTTTACCTGTCCTGTCAAAGCAACTTTCAATAGACTCGACTTTTTCTCAAAACCCTGCTTTTTCGCGTTTTTGACTCGTTCAAAAGGTTCCATTCTCAAAAACTGTTTCCACAAATTTGACTTACTTGTCACTTTTCATATCTCGATATTTATGGGAAAAGTAAAATGCTTTAAACAGCAAATATCTACTTCATTTCGATTATCTTTCACTTATCTCAAATATTTCCAAAAACAATTTTTAACCACATACCAAATTGCTCAAACAATTCCCATCACTCTAAACTACTTCAACACTCTTTCGTATAAAAATATCTACACTCATGTATGTAAATAGTTTTCAATAAATTGCAGTAAAATTATGTGAATTTTTTTCTTAGCTAAAATTTATGCTCTAAAGTGCCTTAACTTAAGATAAAACATAAAACTCAAATAGAAAAGTATAAAAATATCTGTTAATGATACAAAAACAAAAACAACAACAACACTATCCATTACATAAAAGATAAAAACACTTTCCATAGCTTTGTGGTTTCAAGTATTTCTTTTTAGACAAGAACAACAAAAAAAAAATCGATAAATAAATGGTTTTGTTTATGTTGTAAAACCACACAAAAACACATTTCAAATTGATTAATATACTGAGAAAATTATTCTTTCTAAACAAACATTCAGAATAAAATATAAAAAAAATAAAGGGGGAAAATTCTATGCGTACCAGACATCTTAATAGCAATCTTAGCCAAATAATAGATTCACAACAACTTTTATATCCACACTAATAAGATTTGAGAGTATCCTCAAGGAGCCATAATTACCGCACAATATTGGCCATTTTTTGCTTTCTTCTACTTGTGATGGTTCCAGGGTAGGTATATTATTCGGTGTATGTGCGGCTGTCTATAACACAAATAAAATAAGGAAACAAACCAAACTCAGAGTAAGCATCCTGAAGGATATAACAACCTAACCTTATATTCATCTTCCTGTCTGCCAGCAAAAAAAAAAAACTACAACAACAACATCACTAATTTCCTTTAAATCACTCTTCATGAAAAAGGAAATCATTTCGGTTATCAATGAATTGGAGGGTAATTCACAATGAACCAACTCACAGAGGAAAAGCAAAAAAAAAAAAAAAACAAAATTAAACGACAATCCTAAAGAAATCTGTCAACCGAATAAGGTCTCTCTCATATTTCTGCTCACTTGGGATGTTCTTCAAGGCAAGAATTCAATTGATTTGGCAGATTGGGGTTGATTGTGATGAGATATAGCCAATAGAGACAAGCGGGGGGCACTTAGTTTCCCGCTGTATATATTCAAAGTCTCTATAACGGTCGTATTTTGTCAGAAGATGGAAAGCTAAGGCGAAGAAATCATTGCTCCATCATAATTCTTTTTGGGTACTTTTAAAAACCTTCTACTCAACAATTTATAGAAAGCTTATAGGATCAGTTATTTATTTTAATATTTGCTGACGAAGTCAGCTTGCATAGCAAGTAGTTAGAATTATCTGGAATATTACATTGAAACTGATAAACTTTCTGCTTCACTTTTATCCTACATACTTTTTTCAACATTCTTATAGAGGATTTTACTTCTATGTATAGTGCTTCTAAAACAGCTAAGATGGACTTAGGCTCAGACATTGTTTCCTTAAAACATTCTTATAGCATCACTATAGAGGAGTCTACTTCTATAGTGTTTCTATTAAGATGATCTTTGTAAGTTTTGTTGAAAGATACTATTTTCTGCTGTATACTTTTCAGAACTAAATCTCAGAGACTTTTTTTTAGGTCATTTAATGTGTCTACAGAAGAATGGACGCCCCTATAACGCTTGTATAAAGTACTCCAAAGCATAGTTCAATCTATCACTCCTATAACTACTTGGCTACAATAGGAAGGGTTATAGGAGCCTTACAGGTATGAATAATTTGTATGTTGTATACAAAGCCCTTAAAACCTGTCTTTAAATCCTTCCCTGTTTTGTCCCTTATCAGTCTCAGTCAGTCGGTGTGGCGAAATGCTGGCAACGACAAAATTATATATATAAAGGCGTACACACATTTTCAGAGAAACCATTAGCCTCCATTGCCGATAGCGGAATAGCTGGGTTGGTTGGTTTGTTGGTCTGTCGGACGCATTGAAAAGCCACCAGCACCAACCAACATCAGCATCAGAAACTCAACTGAATAGCCTAAATTTGTGTTTGTCATTTTCTGGTTGATTGGATAGTCGTAGTATAGGATTAGATAATTTGCAAAAAGAGATACCCAATTTCGTCTCCAATTTAGCCCACAAGTTGGGCGCTGAGAATTTCCTGTTTTGTATATACATATGTATTATGTAGAGTATAATGGCGCGCAATTGTCGAGACTGATGCTGGGCTGTCTTGTCTTGTCTGTCTGTCTGTCTGTTCGACTGTGCATTTTGAGAAAAGTTTTTGGCATACAAAATAGTCTGCCGGATAAACCGGATTGAGTAATATGTTTTTGTGACTATGATGACAAGTCGCCTCTCCATATAGCTTAAACATCTTCTATACTTCACTATATTGTTCTCCTTCGTTGTTGTCGTTGTCGTCGTGGTTGTAGTTGCCGTCTTCGTTGTGGAACAACAAACGACACAGTGATCTGTCATAAATTTATGAGAGTGCAATTTTTTTCTTTTTATTTCTATTTTTTCTCTTATGATGTCTTGAAAACATACTCAAGGCTCATATTGTATCTTTACTCGTGTGTAGGTATATCTATCTTGGTCTATAAGCTATAAAATGAAATGACAACGAAAATTCAAGCTTGTTGTGTGTGTGAGTGTGTGTGTGGAAATGTATATGGATGTTTGCCCAGTATACCCATTAATCGTCCTTGACAGGACTTGGCTAAATCTCTGTCGGATTAGCTCAGTCGTATACTCGAGTCGAGTCCTACTACTACTGCACTACACTACACACAAGCCACAACCAACATATCAGCAACCAGAGCAGAACCCAAACATAAAAGGGGCAAAGTTGTCGTTCTTGGCAGAAATTGGCATGCAAGCGCCAACAATTGTCATAATTTGATAATGCAATAATGGAATTGCTGCACATTCTTCTCAAGTGCCCCCCGTTCCAATTCCATGGTAAAGGACGTAGATTAAGTGGGTAAATATAGTTTTTATTTATATTTTTATTTTTCTGTGGTGCGAATGCGAAGTCTGAAAGGGATATTGCCATCGTTTAAGATTGTTAAAGTAAATTGTTTGCAGACAATTGAAGTTGATAAGGTTATGGAATTGAAATAATAAATATTAATGAAGACGTCAGTTTTCTGTTTTTTTTTTGTGTAATCCTTTTATTGTCTGTGTGGGTTAGTGAAATATTAAAACATACCTATGGAAGTTAGTGCAAGACATGGTCGAATGTTTTTGGTTTTGTAGAGAATAATTACACCTGGAGGGAGGAATGTCAACTTATCAGAAAACGTCCCACATTATACACATATAAGATTTTATTTAAACTCTACGTTATTTGCAAGGTTTCAAATCTCAAGCTATTTCGAAAGTTAGTTTAAATAAATTACAAATAAGTTTAAAATGGGTTGCAAATTGGATAGTACAACACTGTCATCCTATTCTGATGACCAATTCTTACAGTTTCAAAATAGTTTAAAGTTGATTGCAAAAAAATATCAAATCGACTGTAAATAAGTTTGATAACAGTTGCGAATTGGTTATTTGTCCATCCTCGTCCAATTTCTACTTTTGTTTTTTTGAAGTTCCAAGTCTCAAGCATCGGTAAGTAAGATCGAACTTGATTAGAACTTATTTGGGTAATTTGGCGAATTGATTTATATCGCATTAACTTCAAATGTTAACCTATTTTCGAAGTAGCAAGTCTCGAGATAATCGGTAAGTTAGGTTAAAATCGAACTAAAATTGTTTCGTTTTCGTGAAATTTCTGAAAAACTATTTAATATCTACTTGCCATTAAGTTTGGACCTACATTATGTCTAAAATTTCAAGTCCCTAGCTCATTTGGAAGTTTAGTTGGAAATTGATAAATTATAAGCTATTTGCCAATTAGTTAGCATCACAATTTGAACCAGTTTTAAGGTATTTTAGAAGTTGCAAGCCTCAAGATCATCAGGAAGTTAGCTTGAAATCAGTTGAAAAATTAGTTTTAATTTTTTTTTAGTTTAGAATCGGCTTTGAATTAGTCAATATAATTTAATATTTCGTTTAAAAAATCAATAAATCTCTAGTTATCGAGACGTTAGTTTATAATCGATTGGAATTTATAGTCAAAAGTCCATTAAATACTAATTTTTTTACAAATTAGTTTTAAATCAGTTGCAAATAAGTTAACATTGCATTTACTTCCAATTCATAGTTATATGTTTTGAAGTTTCAAGTCTCTTATTGCTAATCGTAAAGTACTTAAGTTAAAAATCGATTGCAGAAATCCCACTCTCAAACAAAGAAACAGACAGACAGAGAATAAAAACATACAAAAATGTTAATATGTAGTATGATTCGCAATGAAAGCAAAAAAAAATAGGAAAACAAAAATGAATTCAAATGGTTTCAACAGTTCCAGTGTCACTCGTAATAGAAAGTCCCTGTAGAAAAGAATTGGTATTTCGATTTCATATCATACTTCCATTAGCACATAGGTATCTATACTGGCAAAGTGCAGACTCAACAAAAACAACTAAATTTAAGCCTTGTACCTACCTATTCAGCATCAATTTACTGCACCTGCTATACATAGCATATCCATCAGGGAAGGACATACATACACACGAAAAACAACAAACACTCACTCATAGAATACAACAAAAAATTCCCTAAGAACGATGAAGGATATTTCAGAACCCACTTAGGACTTACAGATAGTTTCCGAGGATTGTTTTTTTTTTCTTTACTGAACAACTTTCTCTCTCGGAGCAAATGTACAAAAAAAAAATCATAAACCCAATCCGATACTATGCTGATATTTGGTCTTCTGACGATGATGGTGCTGCAATGTTTAACAATCCCACGCCAAATCAAAAATAAAAAATTGGAAAAAAAATTCAGACTGGTACTCAAAACAACACTCCATCAAAAATTGAAAATGTGAAAAAGGTCCTTTTCTCCATAAGGAAAAAAAAAACCCAAAACCATCATCGGAGCTTCCTGTGAAAAATAAATACAAAAAAAAAAAAACGAATTCCAAAATTTGTACTCCCAATGAAAAGTGATTCAACATCAACATCCACATCCATGTAGTTTGTGTTTATTTTTTGTTGCTGTTGTTTGCCTTTCACAGTACGATGCATGTGATGAATGTGCGTGTAGTCGAAGTCCTTTTTGTCGTTCAGGTGCTTTGTTTATTCTCTTCAACACAATTCCCATGATTAAAATCAATCAGTCCTGCGGGAAGAAAGAGTTGCGTCGTGGTATCCTTTCGAAAGAACAATAAAAGAAAAAAAAAAAACCAGATGCAACCAAAAATGAACAAAAATATTACCACAAATTGAGTCAGAACTCAGAAGTAGTCTCGCGCAAAATGACCTGAAGCATCCTTAAAAATTTATACTTATATTTTTACGAGTTCATGTTGAATAAAGCTACAAAATATCGGTAAAGATACAATTTAAAGGTACATTCAGTTTGTTTTTTACAAACAAACAACAAAATCGCATGTACTTGGTCTTATGTTGCACAGGATTTTTTTTTCATTTTAATTCTCAAGTACGTATATAATTTTCAGTCTGTGAGCAATTTTCACGTATTAAGTTTTATAAGTTTCAAATCGATTGTAAATCAGTTGGAAATCGATTGCAAACTATGTTCTGAAATTGTTTTAACTTTATTAATTTTTTGGATTAAACTTTAATATAAAATTACCGCAAACAAATTGCCAAGTAGTTTAAAATCAATTGCAAACCGATTTCAAATCGATTGTATACTAGCAACTCGTAGCTTAGCCTGGTTTTCATTAAAATGTAGTAAGGAATTTTGTTTTTAAGAGCATTTTTCACGTCATGCATCTAGCGCTCTAAAAACTATGTTATGGCGATAAACAATTTCAGACCCAAGACATTATTTTTATATTTGCTTGCAATACATTTTTTAAAAGAATTTAAATCTTATAAATATATTCTAACGTTTTTTCTCTTCCTAAAAGAATGTATTTTCCTCTATCCAACAATTTATTAGTTTTCTTTATAAAGTTTATTTTTGTTTTGAACTTTCCATCTTCATTTAAATAGATTTTCTAAAAAGGAAAACCTCTTTGTCTGGCAGTGTCTTCTTCTTCATCAAAGTTTAGTGCAATGTTTGATGCACTTTCCTTAATCTATCTTGACGCGCGTTTCTCTCGCAATTTCAACACACAATCCTAATTAACAAAGTAAAAGTATGCATAAGTATACTTAGGTATAAAGCAGAGCATTGCTGTCTATGTTTGTGTATATAGGTACTTTCTTTCGCTACTTAGTGTATTCTTTTATTTTTACTTCATTTACCTCTTAACGTTATTCTATTCATCAACAAAAACTTAAAAACAAAAAAAGAATAAATAAATAAAAAGCTTACTTAGAAAATTTCATTCAAAAAAATAAAAAAAAAGTCAATTTTTCACAGTAAAACTCTAATTTTTTTTGCTCGCTTAAAGTCCTTAAAACGATGCAAAAGCTGGGATTTAGCAAAAGATTATTCATTTGCCAGTTTTTTTTTTTTTAATTTTTTTTTTTAACTGAGTGGTGGTGTTGTTTTGTATGTGTATAAATAGAATAAAGCCCAACTCAGTGGTTTTTGTTGCATCTAGTCACGCAGTTATTCAAATACTATATATATTCGTTCCTTTGAGTTGAACCCTCTTGATGGTTAAATGGTGGAGGATGGAATGAACAAATAGGATATTTTCCAGTTTCCACCCATATATACCCACTCTATATTCATCCACCAGATGGCCTACATTTACCAAATTGGGTGAATCTTCTTCATCATCATCATCATCATAGTCATCATTCCACCGAATAAAACATGCAAGCTTCACACAGTTGGGGGCGAATTCAACTCATAGAACTCGATGTATAAAAAAAAGAAAAAAGCGGATTTTCAATTTAATCCTAGCACGTACTGCATCCTTTTTGCTGTTCGGCTTGAAATACCATGGATAGATAGATACGAGTGATGGCATGTATAATATACAGCAGCGAATGAGTGGTCCCGTTTGAAAAGTCGAATTAACTTAGAAAAACAACGGCATTTAGATTGCCGCAATATATATGTACGTTCTAGTATTATGTACTGTGACGCGCATACATATGCAATATTCATAGACTCTAAATCTAGCTCTCCCACTCAAACCATTTGATCGTATCTTTTATGATAAAATCCAATATAAAAAGCTATCTTGTTATCAAAGCAAAATATTTCATTTTTTTCGTCCTTGTTTATTTTATTTATTTTTATATCTGTGTTCTGTTTTTTTTATGAAGAGCCTCTCAAAAAAGTGGGCCACAAAAACAAATCGGAACGAATATAATAATAATATGAGGAGCGAAAAACATCTCACAAGAATTTAATGAAATATTTAACATTTTAACTCACCACATCATCATTGGTTTCGTTTGTGTTTCGCCACTGCTGCGCTGCGGTATATATTGTGCGGTGTGGTAGGTGAATAGAGCAAAGGACTTTGGTATAAAGATAATGGAATGAACAAACAACTTGAACATACTATACCTACTTTATATTCATACTAACATACATATTATCTCAAAGTCATAATATTCAAAATATTATGACTTTGAGAATAAATAGACTTTAATTTGAATTGAGATGGTTTTAAAGGAATGAAATAAAGTGTAGGTTGCTAGAATTTAAGAATTTTCGGATATTTATATTCCTATTTTATTTGCTTTAAGCCTAGAACACGATGATAATTTGCAATACTTAAAACTAGTTCGCAATCAGTTGGAAACTAAACATCAATTTGTTTGGAAAAATAAGCAATCGACTGTTCAAAACTGAGTGATAATGCTAAATTTGTAATTTGTTCGATTAAAATCGATTTTCAACCTAACTCCCATTGATAAACATATGTACTTGAAACTCAAAAAAAAGTTCAGAACCGAAACCGATGCATATTGAAAAAATTGCATTACAGACAACTTTTTGTATTCAAAAATTGTGGCAACCCTAATTTTTATTCTTTTTAAGTTAAACAACTCTATGCAAGGTTTTCCGTCATAAAATTACCTACATTTTTTCAATTTAAAAGTTCAAGTGACCTCTACTCCAAAATGCGTTCCGTCCAGGTGCAACAGTGGGCTCATCAGTTGGATGTTGTAGTATCCTTTCTAATACGCAAAAGATTTTTTCGATGTTTACCGACTCATATTAAAATTACAGCATTTATCAACAGTGAATTTTCATATTTTAGGGGAATTTGTATAAATTCAGACACCTAGAAAATGGTTAAACCCGCGGTTTGGTTGATAAAATAAAAGAAGAGAAAAAAATACTAAATAATGGATATTATTATTATTTAAATTTTTAAGCGGAGTGATTGAATTAAATTCAATTTAAAAGTTCTATTTTAAATTGAATTTAATTGAATCACTCCGCTTAAAAATTAAACATTAAAATAATTTTAATTATTTATTATTTTTTTCTCTTCGTTTATCCTACATTTTTTGTGTAAAGTTATATTTTTTAAGTAAATCCAGGTAGGCTTAAACAAAACGTTGTTTTCTTAACTTCTGGGAACTCTGAAGGAACCCAACCCACAGAATCCGTTGCGTGCGTTACGTCGACATTTTCAACTGACAGCTCGATTAAATACTCACGTTTTAATAAGAAGCGAACCATAACAACGGACGCGACGGAAAAAGTAGCCGAACTTTCAACTTCATCGACAACGGATTCGTTGACGGAACGGAATCAACGGATCAACCTAGTGGTATGTTTTGACTGTTGAACACTAAAAATATCAAATCCCATTGAGGTAATTTTTTTTACAGCTCAGTTTACTCTGCTGCCCCCTGCAACCCCCATGCTTGGGATCAATATAGGATTTGGATTATATGTGCGAGTTTGGGTATATGCAAAGTTTTATCTCTCATAATTCTTAATTTACGCTCACCTCGAGTGAGTTGTCATGAGTCGTGCTATAATGACACGCCGATGTTGATATCTTGATTCGTTTTCGAGTATAATTCACAATTGTTAACAAAAAAAAAAAGTGTCGCGAACGTACGAACGTACATACACACACACATCTTTCTAAAAACGACAGATTTAGACTCTAGTGACCTCAAAACGTCGAGAAATGCAAAAATTTGAACTCCGACAAATCGCACCAATCACAGTAACCTCCAATAGGTAGTTAAGAACTGGGCCTAATGTATACAAACATTTGAAATATGAATCATTTATGTTAAATTTTCGAAGGAATTTCAATAAATAAATAAAATAAACTACCTACCGACTTAAGAATTTTTGATTTAAGATACTAATTTGAGTTTCTAATTTCTTTCAAATCATAACTAATTTCAGTAAATTTTTGTACGATGAAGTAATCCCTCTCATTTTCCCTATCACTTACGATATGATTTTCCAAAATCCAACTCTTAAAGTCATTTTTATAAAAATACTGTTATTATTTTAATCTCGGGTTTTATAATAATGAAGGACAGATTAGGGTGGCTATTTATTGTGTTACATGGGAGCACTCCCACATGGGATTTATTCATTTAAATGACACCTTGCAAAAGTATAATGCCAGCGACAAAAATTTACCAGATGGGTTGATGGTCATTAAAAAGGCAAACTTGCTTAAGAAATCGGATCTATATTTTAATTTTTTAAAACTTAAGCATAAGTTGATAAAAGTTAAACGAAAATATTAACATAATGCATCAGATTATAGACGCACTATATAATCAAATGGGGATTAACTTCACGAAAAGTCCATTTTTTTTTTATTTTTTTGCCTTTTCAGTCATCGCATTCATAAGATAGAAGGCCCTATGTGACAATCTTCTTATGGTTAACTTATTAGTTGGTAGTTGCTACTGAACAGGATGACAATAAAATTTCGTCATAGATCTGAAAACAATAGTAAAAAATTCAAATATAAGATATTATAGTTGGGAAGAGTGAAAAAAACCAGAAGCTTCCTGAAAGATAAACATACAAAGCTCCAGGCTTTTAACATTTTCAACTATAAATTTAAAATTTCGTTCAATAGAAGACATAAAACCCGATTTACTGTTTTTTTTTCTTCTTCTGAAATAAAAACCCACGTTTATTAAATGATCCACTATAAAAAAGACATCATCTTTAAGTATAAACTTTATGTACCTACTATCAAAAAGGTTTTTCTCAAAAATCCGATTAAGTACACTTAGTTTGCTTCTGGCTCTTTTGGTCCTAATCGCGCCCACCAAGAATGACTTCTTTAGAAGAAAAACGAATCAAAATCAAAATAAAAATAAAAAAAAAAAACATAAAATTAACTTCTGTCAACAACTTTGTCAGCTTATTAAATATTTCAAACACCAAAACCAAACGCACAACACCTTTCCATCTTCTTCTTTATATGAAAAGCATATTTTATGTACATTTTCTATATATTTTATCTCTAAAGGCCATCATCCAACAGCATCACTACTATCTTTGAGGAAGTATTAAAAGCCACTTAGCCTCCACCTCTGCATCCGCACTTTTCCATCGCCGCCGCGCCGACGATTCGTTGCCATCATCGTCATTGTTGTCATTATTCTCAGTTAAATGATAATTTTCAAATTGACAGCCCAACGCTACTTAAGGGCTTTTCCTCCAGCCAACCTCCAAACAACAACAACAACGAACACATCTCTGGAGAAAACAGCAAAGGCAGGCGCAAGCAAAACTTTTGAAAACTCGCACCATGTCATATTTGTTTATGCTCTGCGCTTCACTTCTTCTTCATCGTGCATACTAAATGTATCTTTCCCACTATAAAAATATATAAAAAAAATCCATCTTTTAGCTTTTACGATGCGAGTGCATCATCTTCAAACTAAAAAAACTCTTTTTTTATGCACAAAAAAAATGATAATATAAAGGCAAGTGAAAAGTTTTTACCCATATACACTTAAGCGCATTTTAGTTAGAGTTCTTCTGATCGGTGGGTCTACGTACGATGACGACGCACGGTAGTGGTTGGATAAAGGAAGCTGAAAGGAGTCAAGGATATGAGGGTCGGAGTTATATTCCTACTTTATACTTTATATGACAACTCTCAACTCTTCTACGTCTTTTGCACCGAAACTGATGGAATAAAATTAACTCAGCTGAATAAACAGCTTTAAAGGGCTACTTTTCCGGGACACTTCTTCTCAGCCAGGCCAGGACGATAGCTGAACCCTAACTGAACGTGTGTTTTGCATATATGTATTTATACTTCTATACAGAATGCACATAGATAGGTTTTAACTTTGTTGTGTCAAGTGGCAACAAGCGTACAATTTCATATGCACACGAATAGAATAACATGTGTTATCGCCGCACTTGCAGGAGCGCAGCACAGGCTCACATCTCTAACTTTTTAGTGTCCTTACATTTGCATTATAAAACCAAGAGATAGAGGATAGGAGATAATATTCCTGTTGGTTAGTAACATCTACTTTGGGGACTTTGCGCTTTGTGGATATGGTTGCCAAATTTGATGTTTATTCGTTCAGGATTTCCGTTGCAGCAGGTATGCCTTTGTTGAGTGGTTCTCCTTCTTATCAATTAGTTGGGGTAGTTGAAGATGCTTCCGACAAGTTTTGACTTCTTCGTATAGTCGCTGGTAAGTTCGGTGCACTTTTGGCTTTTTCGGATTTTTCTTTCAAATAGAGCTCCTTCATGGATATTTTTGGAATAGTCAAACACTAGACTGATGCTTCAACATTTTCTGGCGAAACGATTGTTCCGGTCTGGATGAGTTGATTTCGATAACCCATTTGATCTAGAACTCTGTAAGTTTGCGGAGGTGAACTTCGACAGCTTTCCTTGGAAATAAGGATGTGGAGTAGGTATCAGGTCTTTACAGAAATGACCCAAGTTTTGACCCTTGAGCAACTCCAGTTTTGATATACTGCACTTTTGATTTATAGCTTCCTATTTGCACGAAGATGTTTTTGGAACAAAGCAATGAAATGAAGGGAATTGCCCTCTAGTTGAAGACCATACTTCTGACACCTTTCTTAGGAATCACTTCAATTATTGCAGTTTTGCATTTTTGAGCGAAATAACTGTTATTGATGCAGTTATGACGGTGATGGCTAAGAAGATACTCCACCCGGTCTCTTCTGCGAAATTCAGGGTTGGTGCTGCTGAATGTTGTTATAACCAAGAGCCCGTTGGATGGCTGCTTCAACTTTATTTAGGAAGACAGGATCTACAGATGGGTTGAATTTGGTGTGAAGTTCGCCTCGAAAATATCTGTAAATGCTTCTGTTTTGTCTTGTGGAGTTGTTGCTTCTCAAACATGGTTGGTTACAATTACTTCCGGCATTGTTGACTTCTGTCCAGTAAATCTGTGGATATTCTTGGAGGCATCAGGTTCAGGTTTTATTGACTGCAGGCTATCTGAAGTTCGGGAACATAATATTGGTGTATTGGACTTCACTCCACACTGTCCGGTAGTTGATGTTCAACGTGTTTAGATTTCTTGCTGGTAAATACTTTTGAGGCATTTCCTTGACCGTTGCCGATGACTTTACAGGTTTTGAACATCTTTAAAAGATCCTGGTATCTTTTGGTCCTTCCGTGCAATTGTAATAGCCAACTCCAAGGCGTCAATAGGTGCATTAATTTCGGTGCACTGTAGATTTCTGTTCTGGCGGTGATAGCGTGTTAGTTTCTTTAATATCCCTCTGTAGCCTGGCGTCGTTGTCGAGTCTTATATAGGTAGTTTATGTAGTGTTCCGCTCGAAATATTAAACCCAATCCTAAATTTTTTGAGTTTTCAGGTGTCACACTAATTCTCACATTGATCCTATAGCAAAAAGGATCACCCATTTTTGTACCTCTTGAATAGGCAAAGGCTATGATGCTTCGAAACTAATCGACAACCTTCTGTCAAATTAGTAGTAAGTGGTAAAACACGACCGTTGGAAATAATTGTCACATTGTCTTTGAAATGCAAGAATTTTTGCATTTCTTTCAAGCTTATTCAAGACGTTCCAGGAACGAACGGTAAGGCACAGATATGCGGACATATCGACTGCAAAATCGCCAACGTCCCGGCCGATAGATGTAGAGGAATGTTTTGTTTGGGGATTGACTCCAAAAAATTGATTGCTTGTTTGGTCCTACGAACGAAATAAAATTCAATACTTCAAACTAATTTAAACCCCGCAGCTCAATTCTTCTTTGTTTGGTTTATCCTTAAAAATACTTCTGTAGAAGCATGACGTACATGTCTAATTTTGTATCAGTCATTTTTATTATCCAACCTTGGCAACCGTATAAGCTTGAGCCTTGAGTCAAAACTTATTTAGCATATTTGCCCACACATTGTGTGTCCTTGTATGTGTAATGGGAAAAAACAACACAGACGACATCCTTAAGGAAAAACAAAAAAAAAAACGAATAAACGAATTCAAAAAGGACCTCTTTGATTTTGCGCTGATGAATAATTGCAGCCGTAGGGAAAGGTAAAGGACTAAACTAAATTATGCTAATACATGTGCTTACTGTATAGAGAAAACAATATATAAGAATACCTTTGCACATTATAGAGGATACGATACGACTCCTTGAGAATTGTGGTGGTGCGAAAGTGGTTTCCAAAAATTTTGTCATATCCTTCGTTACCCACCAAATGTGTAACAGCTTAAATACTCTCCATACAAAATACACATTCCACTGCTATGTATGCCTTCGTTTATTCAACGGATCACAAGAAAACGCAGTACAAATATTTGAATGGCCCTCCAGGACAAATCAAATGAAATTTCCCCAAAAAAAAAAAAAAAGATTCGCAGAAACGACAATGAATTTTGTGTTTGTGTTCTGTTTTACCAGCAAGGAAGGCGAAAGGAAGCGCCCTCTGTGTTTTCGGCGTAGCCTAAAGGCACTTTTTCTTTGTCTTCCTGTGTGTGAATGTTGATCCTTATGATGACGATGACGATGACTATGACGAAGGGGAGAACGCTTCTCAGCGGGTGGGTTGAAAATATCTTGTAATTAAGTCAAAATCATATATGAGCTACAGACCCTAATGAAGTTTCATTTTGTTTGAAAGCGGATACCCCTGCCTTATACTCTGATGCTGACTGACGCGTGTATATCCTTCTAAACATAATATTTGCTCCTTATTTTGGTGTTGGCAAGGATATATTTTTTTTTTTTTTGAAAGATTATTTACACCTTATTTTATTGGAATCACCTGCAGGCAAAAGTTAATGAATATATGCGGGAAAATTATACCTATACTACCTAAGTGGTGATAAAACGTGACATTCATACCGAAAATCTTTTGGATTCTTCAAAAACAAAAAAAAAAAAAAAAAATTGTCACAAAAACAACAACAACTAGTCAATGTCATAATGTATTCTCATTATCTGCGGGAAGACCACCAGCTGCGTGATGTTGCCACGTTTCGTCCTTCTTCTTCTTCTTCTCTGGGTGATAACAACTCACAGGGAGACAAACAAAAAAAACAACATCCCACTGTTCTGTGTGGGAATGTGGCCAGGAAAAGGACGACATACCTTCATATATGTACTGACAAACCGACATACTTACATAGGTAGGAATAATAAAAACTTATTTGCTATAGCCATTGCCTTTTGGTTTCCTTTCTCATTCATCACGAGTCTCTTTATTCAACCTTAATCAACCGAACATCCTGGGTAATGAAAAAAAATAAAAAAACAAACAAACTTAAATAAAAGGACAAAATTCCACTTGACTTCTATCTATATCTCTCTGCATGGTGGTCGAAAGGTAAATAGCACACAGGGTGGTTGGTGTGCAAGGATGGGATAAACTCCTGGTCGTAAAGTAAAGTTGTTGTTTTTTTTTGCACCTGAGCTAACTACGTAAACTCTCGCTCTAACAAGCTAGATAAATACAAGTCCTTCGTACCTATTTCTATTTTTTTTTTGTTTTTCGTTTTTATCTTTAAGGATATTTGCCAAAGGACCACCCTGATGATGACTTAGAGTTCCAGTTCCGGTAGAGACAAAAACGTCAACTAATTCTATAGATCACTGTTAGGTGCAGAGCAAGAAAGACCTCCTTATTCCAGGTTATCATTCTCATCATCATCAGCAGCAGCAGCAGCTTCATCGTCATAGTTGGCATCCCTCATATAACGGTGCATGACAGTGCTTCATCTTTAGTGCATTAGAAGATATGTATAAGGAAGCTGATGCTCTTGGGTAGGTACCGAGTAGGTACCAAGTACCTCTATTTCATATCCATGAAGGAAAATGTACAAACAATCCTGTATTATACCTATTCGACTTCAATCTAACCTCGTAAAAGGAGCGAACGATGAAGCTTTTGTCTCTGACATAAACAGAGAGAGAGAGAGAGAGATAGAGAGAGTTGTTGCAATGCAAAACTCCCGCCCCAAGCAAACGTTGTCATCTTCATCTGCCCGTGTCAGGATCCTGATATTCATTTCTGTTTTTTTTTTCTTTTCATGGATTTGTTTTTTTTTTTTGTTATGAGAGATATGTTGGGGTACTTCGCTTATTTATTTATGCAGAGCAATATATGCAAAAGAGTGCTAGAATAGGACACCTTCTTCAGACACGTAGTAGATAGGCATACAACACAACATTCAGCGAGTTGCTGTTGGAGTTTGGAGTGTGATATATAAATCACACGACAATCGTTGTGTTTTGTCTTCACACATTCCGATTGTTTGAGTGCTTTCCATTGTTGACTCTTGGACGTGCATTTTGTTAGCATACATGTAGATTGTAGACAAACGCTGTCCTATGGGATGCTAGGTCTACCTATACATACAGTTTTGTATACCTTAACTCTTTGGAATATGAATTGAGAATATAAAAGGGAGCAAAGACTTTGTAGAGGCAGGTATAGGTTTGGGTATATGTATATCCACTCAAATCAAGTGCCTACCTTTTGTTTGGCTTTTGGCAAAAGAATAGAAATTGTTTTGCAAGTTGCAACTATAATAACTGGTTACGTTATAGGTTGACAGTTTTTTGGAATCATATTTCGAAGCAAATATTAGTTCCTTGTCAATAGGGTTTAAATATCATGCACATGAGGGAATTTCTGATTTTTTAGGAATAGTTCAGTAACTGTCATATAAGTCAGATCCGACAGTTGTAAATTGTTTTGCTTTTGCAGCAGTATTAGTAACGCTGGAAACAGAACGTGTCCTAAAGTTTGGTGACCATTTCAGCGTAAATATGCTTCCTTCAATGAAAACCAATCTTAGGACCTCTTCTAGTTGGCTTGAATAACTGAAGCCGCAGGTATATACGTTTTAAAAGTAACGAAATTTGAGCCCAGAACCGTTTCTGTAGAAAAAAAATTGTTTCTAAAACGTCATTTTGTCAAACCTCGAAATTCTCTATAATTAAAGTGTATGTATATCTTATCAGCAGTTTGTAGTTCTGGAACCTAGAACCTATAGTTAACAAAGACTAGCACAACACTGTAGTGTTTTATTCTGTAGTATTTTATTCTGGAGTGTTTTATTCTGAAATTTTTATTAATCTTCATTAACTCAAATTGATATAAACACTTTCTTCTAAGGTTAACACCATACTTAAGTTGAACTTACTTTTCTGAATTTGGTGCGCTGATAAAAGAAACGAGCTGGTTTGGAAGAATTTTATTAAGAACGTTCCAAAAGTGTCGCAGAAATGCTCACAAAACTAGGTAGTTGTGTTGGGAAGATATTTTTTCACATCACCTTCGCAAAAAGTATAAGTAAATAAGTTGCAAATGAAAACATTATTTACAGTAAACTTTTTTCAAATGGTAACAACTCAAGCTGAACCGGTCATTATTCTCTGCTCTTATTTGATATCTACTCAGAATTTTATTTTTACAAACGTTCCTGCTGTGTTTCAATAATTCGTTTGATGGTGTTCTTTGCTGATTTGCTGACAATGCAATATTTGTCTCCAACTGAAAACAACTGAACATAGCCCTTGACGAAGTGTTTATAGTTTCCTGATTCGATTATTGTGACACAAATTTTAGAAATTGGGTATTTGTTACGAAGGTAAAAAGCATTAAATACCATGGAAAAAAGGCAAGCAAAGGATAAGGTACCACTAGAAAAAAACATATCATACCACAGAAAAAAGCGTGAAATTACGCGTAAAAAGTGAAAAAAAAGAAGAAGCGTAAAATAACACGGAAAAACGTGGAAAATTCCGGAACAAAGCGTAAAAAATCATTGAAAATATTCGTAAAAAGTCACTAAAAATATACGTAATACCGCGGACTATCGCAGAACACCGTGGAAGATACCATTAGAAGTCATAAAAAAACGTACCTAAGGAAAATGCTTAGAATACCGCACAAAAAATAGAAAACAAAAAACCATAGATAAAAGCTTGGAAAGTTGCAAAAAATATGCGAAATTTTGCGGATTACCGCCGTAAATGCGAGGAATAGCATAGAAAAAAGCAGGGAATACTGCTGAATAAAGAGCCTTGAAACACGGGGGATCTTCTACGACTTCCGTGTTGTTCAATGATTCTCACATGAACAGCTGTATGTGGCATGCTGCCTCTGTTTTTCAGACACTAAATGTACCTAAGTACAAGATAAAAATCACTAAGTAGGGTAGAAAGTTATTTAATGTAAAATCAATTTTCAAATCCAACGAGTATATCTATCTTGCTTGCAAATGGTTGAAAATTGGATGACAAAAAACTATCTTAAACAATTTGAATCCAAACTTCTAGGTACCGAATAATAAAAATGTCACTGTTAAATGCAAATTTTACTTCACATTTAAAATACCTTTAAAACAATCTCCTAATCCCCTCATTTATAATGCTGTTTTATATTTCAACGCAAAAACTGTATTCAGCTATAAAAGAATTTTTGAGGCCATTTTTATGAATTTCAACACCCCAATTAAAAAAAAAATGCAATCTGAACTTTATTATGGAAAAATTCTTTGACATTTCAACCCTTGAATAAATTCTGTTTCAGCATCGTTTACCTATTTTAATAAAATTGAATTCGTAAAATTCTTAAAACTTGGTTATTTTGTGGTCTATTTTTCAATTTTAATAACTCCATGAATGAAAAATTAAAAAGGTTTTCAAATTTATGCAAAAAGTTGTTGTACAAATTCTTTTCATTTTTCTAATATAAACGCGGTCTTATCGTTTTTTTTTTTTGTAATACAGTGTAATTAATCAAATAACTTCTTAAAGACCGCATCACACGTAGTTCTTTGAGGATTGAAACTTTCATTTTAATGAGAACCCGTCCTTGACAGGAGAAAAAATATGAATCATAAAAGATCATCAAAATCGAAGATTGTGTAGGCCTGAATGTCTTAAAAGCATTAGATTAGACCCTTCGTTCTTATTTTTAGTCGTTTTGTTTATTAATAAAAAGCATATTTAGCTAACATCTGCAAATTTAAACTAAGACAGTCCTTACCCCCTCCCACCTAAAAAAAATCCATAAAATAAAACTCACATTTCACACTTAAAAGCATCTTCACAATAAAAAATTACCTCAATTATTTTCTAATGTTTCCCAAAATGTCACCCTCATTTAATAACATCAGCAAACCCCCTAAAAATATGTCACTAATCTTCACCTATATGTAGCTAAGGTAAGCAATGTAGACAACAAAAAAAAAACAATCTTTCGACAAATTCTAACCTTTAAATTACTGACCCAAACTTGTCTGCTTGGGGGAGCAATAAAGGTGACATTGAATACCTTTGTATACAATATGTGTTGTAGGTAGTCCTTTTTTTCTATATAAATTACCACGATTATTTGAATTTTATGCAAACTTGTTCGCACCCATAAGGATACCAACTGATTTTCGTTTTACCCGTAATACCCACCCATGTCCTTTTCTCTATTATTAGCTTTACCATTTAGAAAATGTGAAGGTATATTGTATAGCTCAGCGTTTAAGGAGAATTAGATTTTACAAAATTTAACCTACTCCTTCGCATATATTTATAACAAAAAAGCCTGTAAAGTACTTCCGTAACATTTATCCAATACCTACTTTTACATAGGTATAAGTCCTACGTTTGTATGCATATTGAGCAGAGATAGGAAACAAGGACGAGGAATGTATTTATTTTTATAATTGCAATTTGCAGGGATTTGCAGCATTCCTTACCACAGCACAGTTACACAGTTAAAGGTAGGTACATTATTCCCTTTTTGCTTCTAGGATTTTGGTTCACTATAACAGCCAGTACCAACAACTAAAAGAAAAAAAAATATCCCGATTGTCTCTATATCAGCTTCCTGTGCAATTCCAAAATAAATGAACCATAGGAAAAAGCTCAAAAAATACATATATATTCTTATCCTTAAAATAACTATGGCATAGTATAAAGGAAGAAAATTTGCATACCAAGCCAAGCAGCACGATATAGGGGGAATAGTGAGTGAGTGAGAGAGAGAGGGAGAAAGAGATTGTTATAAAACTTAAACTTAAATAGGGCTTGCAAAAAAGCAAGCAAGCAAAAAAGGATATTCAAGACATTCGAGGTGAAATTAAAGAGAGAAATACCTTTTGGAATTTTAAATATTTAAAATATCATCCAACAAGAATACGAGGACCGAGGAGTGGTTCCTACTCTCTGTGTCCTGAAGTATATAGGTAAACATAGCAACTCGCCAAACGACATCTAATTGAACACGAAACTAAGGTCAGATTGAATTTATCGAACAAAATTGCAAATTGACAACAGCAATTATCATGAATATTCTCTGGCCGGATTTATGTACATATTTTACCTCCTCTTTACGGGGCCTCTTCCTCTTCTAGTCGTCGCCCCCTTCCATTAATTTTTCTTCATAACTGCGAACTACGTTTATTGTCGTCGATTTTTTTTTCGTCCTTCTTCTTTTGTTCCCTTTTGTGTGTTCTATTTAATAAAAAAAAAAAAAACTGTATAAATATGCCAGGACTTAATTTGACTTTACTCCCGCACGTCCCACTCCATTTATACCATAAATCTGCCATTAAATTCGCTTCGGATTCAATTATGTGGCAAAAATACGTTTCTCGTCCTTTTTTTGTGATTACTGTTTTTTTGTTGTTGTTGTTGTTGTTGATGATTGTAAGGATGTGTCCTTGAGACGTTTGATACCGCGCTCCATCACGACGCGACGACAACGACGACGGACGCCGGAAGGTATAAACAAGGCTTTATTTAAGAACTGAAAAATACCTCGAGTGAATATTTATGAGAGAGTGTATAAATATTTTTATTTTCAAGGATATCTACCTCTATACCTACCTACCTACCTTACGAGGTAAATAAAAGGGATTACGATTATTGAAAATGAAAACCATTATTTTGTAGAAGTAAGAGATTAATGTAGGGACGATTTTAAGTAAATTAAAAAATGAAATGAATGACAGAGGTCCTTTTGGTTTTGACTACCTACCCTTTCAAGGAAAATGTGTGTCTGTATAAGATTAACGTCAGTTTTTATGTTGTAAACAGTCATTTAATGTTATGTTCGATTATAGTCTATTTTTAGAGTTCTTTGTGTTATTATTTGATTATTAATATTTAAATTTATGGAATGGCAATATTCATTTTTAGAGTTTCCTTCAATATAAAAATTTTAATTGCATAATTTTAGGGTAGGTGAAATATTAATTTTGGTAAAAAAGGACTTAAAAAAAAGGCAACCAAACATTATTGGAACTTTTATATATCCTAGTTAACTTAGCCAGATATTTAAAGGGATATTTCTCAATCCGGTTAACAGTTAGTTTTGTTTGCACCAAGTTATGGTATCTTCAAAATATTACAACACATTTTTTGGAGTGTTGGAGTGAGAAGATTGCAACACGCTAGCAATGAATCAAATATAATTTCGTGTCCATTCAACCAACTAATTGATGGTTTTTCGAGATTGATTGTTTTTTTTTTCTTGTTATTTTTGTTCAGGAATGTGCATCTGCTTCAATTTTTTTCTATCTAAAATCGAGATACAAATCTAAATACCTATATTATCCTATCCTTCTTCTTTTTATAGAATCGAAAATAAATTTTTTACCTATTCTCATCTTTTATTTCATTTTTTTTTTCAGGAGAAAATCCTCGCATCGTAGAACATCCTATGGACGTGACTGTGCCAAAAAATGATCCCCTTACGTTAAATTGCAAAGCCGAGGGTGATCCGATGCCATCGATACAATGGTATAAGGATGGACAGGAATTAAAAGTCGATACGGGATCACATCGGCTTTTATTACCAGCTGGTGGATTATTTTTTCTAAAGGTGGGTAATTTTTTTTTGTATTGTTGTTGTTGTTTTTTATAGGGTTGGTAAAAATATGCATTGTTTGAAGAAGATGATGCAGATGAGAAGCCCACAGTAGGTACCTAACCTATTGATGATTGGTTTAATTTTAATTAATATTCAGTGATGTGTGGTCGTTGATGTTTTTGAATTTGAAGTTATTGGGGCTACAATAAATAAAGATTTGACTGAGAATATGAAATAAGGGAAATTGGATGTTAATTTTGGCTATTAGTTTTGGTTAATTGAATTTTGTGTTCCAGGAAAACCACATGTTTCTTTGCTTAGAATTTCAAGTTCCAGCGCCCTCACTTCTTCTCGGATAATGGTTTATAGTTAACATAGTTCTTGGCTTGTTGGCATACACATTACTTTTCAGGTAGGCCAGTAGAAAAAAAAAACTTGGAGCAATTAAATCTGTAAAATCTATTGGCCAGTTTAAATCCGAAAAAAAACTAATACTATACGATCACCAAAATGTCAAAAGAGCTATAAGTTGGACGAGCTGTATGGCTCCATTTTGTAGGAACCACATTTCTGAATTGTTCTTTACCTCTGGCCTGGAATAAAATTCACTCATTGTTATTAAAAACCATCCATATTACGGTTGCCAGAACTATATTTACCCATTAATACGTTAAACATTTGCTTATATCATAATTTGAACTTATTTTACGGCTCGGAGAACAGAACTGGTTTACTTTTAATCAATTGCGCTGGGCAAGTATCAGCACATTGGTAAAAGAAAAAGCATCTAAAAAATTGAGAAGATAACTGGTGGCGTGCATGAGTGACATCACTCACATTACGGTATTCTTCCTAAAAAGCATTGCAAAGAAGACAGGCATATTTGGCACTTATCCAGTTCGAAAATGTAGGACTAGCAGTCAAGACCTGGAGGGTGTTTAAAAGTAAGTCAGAGGGAAAAGTAACTGATGGTGATCGGCATTGATACCATCTCGGCCGAGGCTATAGTGAAGGCTCTGACCCAGGTTGGGAAGAACAACCTTTATTTTACCCCTACCAACCACGCAACAATCATACCCACCTGACAGCCTGGCTCCAATGGAAATAACAAAGTTCCGAAATGGATTATGTCAAATAATTTACTTTCTTCAAAAAGTCGTAAAGATTGATTGAACTCAATTATGCCTTTATGGCCTCAAGTGCAGGATGAGTCCTGCTATTTTCTCGGTATGTTCTGAATTTTTCACCGTTCGATATAAGCTGGATACGCGAAGAACTCTGGGCCTCTGCACTGATGTCAAATGCTTCCGCTATTCTTGTCGAAGTGCGTTTGCCCAAATATCACATCCATAAGCAGCCTTCTTTTGCTTGTCTTTAGACTACCAACTATAGCCATCAATCTGCTTGGTGACGTTGTAACTTTGGAGGCTCATTCCGCAGCATTATTTATATGTTGCCAGAAAGTGAGGTTCGTGTTTATGGCTAATCCCAGATATTTCCACTTGATAGTCGATGATTTACGGTATTCTATTCTTAGCATTATCTCCGGTTTTTCTGTGGCCAGACTAACACCGTGTTCGAACACCAACGAATTAACTCTTCGCATGACCTCGTTCAGCATCGTTTGCGCTCTTTAGGTGTTTTTCGCAGTTATTGCCGCGACAATATTACTGCATACCCTACAAGAAAGGAATCTTCTGGTACGTCTAAACGAAGGATAGCATCATAGAAGATATTCCAGGGATTTGGTCCCAAGATCGATCCCTGAGCTGCTCCGTAGCTGATTTCATTCCATCGTGGGCCACCTGCGGTATCGTAGATGAACTCTCGGTCTTTGAGATAGTCTTCCACCATTAGCAAAATTTAGTTAGGAACGTTGAAATTTTGATCAAGTGCATGTAACATGTCACACCACCTAGCTGAGTTGAAGGCATTTCTGAAATAGAGGGTTGCCGGCAATACGATTTTCCTTGAGTAGTGGTTTCCCTGTTGGGTGATTTGGGTGGCCTGAACCACTTCCGAAATCGCTCCAATATAGCAACTTTGAGTGCATTGATTAACTTTTTAAAGGCACTTAACACAAAAAGATGTTAAGTACTGTAGTAAAATGTATCATCAGCAACTAAGCTTCTTTATGCTTCTACTTAACTAAAAGACGGCAAGCATTCTTATCTGGTATCAAATTATAAAACTTTCTTCAGAACACTACTGATACTGCCCTTCAACGATGCATTCTTGGTTCACTAATGTTCTCTAATAGTAATGTTTGTAAGATGATGTTTAATTGGTATTTGACAGTAGTCTTGTCTAAGTGATTTGATTTCTAACAAACTGTATCTTCTTTCTTCATTTTCTACGATTTAAATGAGCAATGTTATCGAATCGAATTTGTTTTGTTTGTAGAAAACAAACTATTGTGCTGTTGGTACCTACTATAAATGAGTAACTCAATCGCTTACACGTTAGACCTCGTCATCCGAATTAGTAACAAGGTCTTGTTCAATCATAAATTGCACTTATATTTGTAAATTAGACATTAGACACCAACATACCTACTACGTAAAATTGTTTACGTCAACAAATTCCAATCAGTCAAAGTCTCAAGCTGATTGATAAATCCTTTAGCCTTTTACCTGCATAGAAACGCTTCTTTAAACTTTTTTCTCACGATTTTTCTCCAAGATTCTTCTCTTAATGGAAATGAGCTAAATCTCAAGAACTATCAGAAAAACCTGTCGTTTGTAACTAAATTAATTTCATAATCAGTCAACCTCACTATAAGTGCCTTCTTCTTTCAAAATACTTCAATTATTGCTCACGCATTCCGCTCACAGCATCATCATACGAGTTTCTACTATATGCTCAACGATGTTGGTCTTATTTTGAAGTCTACACCTATCTACTCGTATCTCTGCGACTAAGACCGCAATTGTCTTGGCGCAATGTCATACTCCAAGATGATGAGCACGAGGAGTATCTTTTTTCATCTTTTTTCTCGTTCAAATGAATATTTATGCACTTCGCGACTGTGACCCACTTCAAAGAGCAAACACACAGCCATCATAAAGTGGTGCTGGCTGGTGCAAAACGAAGATTCTGAAGGGAAAAAAATAAATTAAAATAAAAAAAAGTAACTCCTAACTACTGTGAATTGTAATTTCAAACGTGAGCTGCTATAAGCAGCAGTTATGGCAGCAGCTGGTTAAGATACTTTGAAGTGCGTTTGTCTGGTTGCACTTGAAATGAAAGTCGCCAGTATGTCATCTAATTGGAGTCAAGGGACTTTTTCCGTCATCATAGTCATCTGTGTCGTTGTCGTAGTCGACGTTGTCAGAGCTGTCGCCGTCACCGTCTGCACAAAAAAAAAATGATGATGCCGAGGACGAGGACGCTGTTCGTGTTCACTGCTCATTCACTCACTTAGCCTTCCACCCAACCGAGCGACCGACCGACGCGACGACGACATCGACATTTTATGAAACGAAGGCTGCTCGAAGCAGTTTTCTGTGTCATGTTCTGAATTTTAGTTTTTTTTTTTTTTTAACTGCCTCCATCTTCATAATTTTTAGAGGATTCTCTCCCTCGCTATATTTTTCTTTTTCATCTGCACAACCCAGGACTTATGGCTTTAATATAATTTGTATCCTTTTTTTTCGTATCCTTCTAGGTAATCCATTCCCGGAGGGAAAGTGATGCTGGCGTCTATTGGTGTCAAGGGAAGAATGAGTTTGGTGTTGCTCGAAGTCGAAATGCAACCCTTCAAGTTGCTTGTAAGTATTAGTAGATAGTGCATGATCGATTATTATTATTATATTTTTTAAGTGTTGACGTTAAGTCTTCTATATAAACTATGAACAATGCCCTTTTGGCAAAAATGTTCAATGATTAAATTAATTTCATTAAAAGGGAATTTGCCAGGATCGTCAGCAAGATATGTGCATAGTTATTGTTTTTGTTATTTTTTTCTTTGATTTTGAAATTTGATACAAAAGCCCACAGATGGTACAATGTGAAACCTACGTTGCAACAATTATCCTAGAATCGGGGGTTTTTCTGTAATTAATAAAGAATCTACGTATATAACACAGAATGAGGGTGCGCCAAAAGTCTAGGCCACAACACCACATTCTTTTGCTCTCTCTCTGTCTATGAGTAACAGATTTTTTGGGGTATTTTTTTCTAGGATAGATATCGTATGTACGGTGGTGTACCTCTATGTACGTACGGTACCATATACAAAAAGGGTATCAAATTGAGTTATTATTAATTTAACAATAATTGTTCTTTGTAATTTTAATGAGTTTTTAAAAGTCAAAAGGGTTAATGGGATGTTTAAGTTATATTATACGAGTACGAGTATATGGAGGGTTAAGTTTGGTTTTTGTATTTTATATTGTTAATGATAAAATAAAAGGCGAGGTATGGTTTCAGTACAACAGCTGTAATGGATACTTTTTGTTAAATTAGTAACATACTTACAGAAAACCCCTGATTTTAAAACACAAGAGATGTTAGACATCAAAAGTGATGTCAACACTAGCGGTTTATCTAATTTTTGAGTTATTGAATAGTTGATTTTTTGTTTGTTTTTAAGTTTTTCAATAATTAAAGTTGAGGGAGTTTAGAAGGTAAATAAAAGGAAGGGTCCATAGTGTAGGTACCCAAATAATATTCTAGTACTATTCGTTATAAAAAAAAGTATCTCATACTTCATCCTGGTTCCTTGTAGGTAGGTAGTAGGTACATACCCCGAAAAGCGACCCATCTCGTGAAATAACTCTTTAATTCATTTAGGCCCAAGCAAAAAATTAATTTTCGATAGGTACGCTATTTTTATTTTTATTTTTTTTTTATCTACCCTTACACCAAGTTATGGCCAAAAAAGTCAAAAATACTTTTAGAAAATGTCGTCTAAAATTTTGAACTTTTGTTACCGCCGTAAAACTGATTTCCAAAAAAATAAAAAACAAAGTACAGCAAATCGCACTGTCTCAAAACTCCATACGAAATTTTAAATTTGTTTTTATTTTTGTTCTAAAGAAGACGGCTAAAAGATTCAGAAATGTTCTGAAAACTGCTACATCCGTAAAACTAAACCGATTTTCAAAAAAAAAAAAAAAACAAATTATGACAAAATCTTTCGGGAAAAACACTCACAAAAATCGAAAATCGATAAATTTTTTAGTCATAACAACAACAGTTATTTTGAAGTCTCGTTTGTCGCAATGCCCATTTTCCAAATATGTAGTTCCAATATGGAAATTTTACATTCAAATCCTTAATGAGGCTCGTTGTAAGAGCGCACTAGACAATTGTCGTCAGAAACATGTCCGAAGAAAATACCATTGCTACGGAACTTGGGACCGTTGTAGCACACGATCCACTTTGGAACACCGAAGAGAAGAAAAACGTTTGTTTTTACTTCCGCTTTTGTTGTTGCCGTCCGCAAAGCGACCAATAGCCAAAATTTGGCAAAGCAATGTACCACTGTTGAAATGTTAACAAAACCCATCGATAATTTCGGCAATGAACTCACCAAGTCCACGCGCAAACCATCTCCCATGTTTTTGAATTCCCTAATATCCGCTCCGTCATAAGACCAGCAGGTTTCTGATTCACCGGTTCCACTGTTTGGAAATCTTACAATTCCTGACATATTTTGTTATTTATAACCAGTTAAACTTTCGCAAATTTGTCCTGCTACTGGAACATAATGAAAATCGTTTAGAATTTTTGAGCTTTCATTTTTCTCAATGACTAATCTCCAACTCTCACTCTCATTATGAAATTCAATACGGTTCACCCGAGACCCGAAATTGCCACCCATTTTCAATCCTCCATGATGACTGTTCTATCAGGGTCTATTCTACAAGTGATTTAATTTTGATCCGAATCCCCATATGAAATTCCAGCCAACTCTGGAACTTCTCGCGATAGAATTCGAAGAACCTATCGACGTGGGCCTTGACTTTTCGGACCGTTATTAATAGTGACATCGATGTAATGAAAGTAAATAATCATCGTTTCAAGAATTTGGTTGGGAAAAATTAAAAATTAATAAATTAATAAATTAATAAATTAAAAAATTAAGCGATGATTAGGCTTAAGTCCAAGTCTATGCCACTTTGATTTTCTTTCAGTGGACTTGATAGGCAATTATTATAGACCTCCCTCCATGCCTAATGGCCGATTTCTTCTTAAAAGCATTGAGTCCAGTCAAAATGCCCATAACATTCTCGTAAAATGAAAAAGTCGAAACATTGTAATAAAAAATCATAAAAATCTTAATTAAGAGTCTATATTTGTTAACTTTATTTTTTCAAAGGAAAACAAATCGATAACCTTTTCTACACCAATAACCGAAAAATTTCTATGAAAAAAAACCAAAGCTCATTTGTAAGATTTTTATTAAATTCCATTGTCGAATTTCAAAGAAAACCACACAACAAAAATTAAAGGTTACCAAAATAAAACAAACAAAATAAATGTAACTTTTACTTTTAGACGCGTAGGCGCCAACATTCTTTTACGAAAAATCATTTTCGAAAAAAATAAATTCCAAACCCAAAGTACTATCATTAAAGATTCAATTAAATTAAATAACTTTCCAACGATATGAGTCACCAAAAGAAAAAAAAAAACAGTTTTTCCACCACCAAACCATCTCATCGGTTAAAATATTTTATGTCTATCGAACATCTGATATCGAGATATTTTCTTTCATCGATATATCATCATCCATGTTACCTAATTACTCATCCTTTCAAAAGTGCACAAGCCTTCTTAAGAAAATACTTTCCTTTTCTAGAACGGAATATAGTACAGAACAAAAAAAAAAAAAAGTCTCAACAAAATCCATACCCATCAACAAATAACAAAAAAAAAAAAAACTAAAGTAAAAAGAAAATTACTCACTCTCATATACCTAAGGACATTTCATATCCTTCGTCTGCAGATGAAAAGCAACAGACCTTATCCACCTACATCATCATCTCAGCTAAATTTCTGCCTGTCTCTTCTTCGTTACATTTTTTTTTGTTTGCGTCTTCTTCTTCGTCTTTCAAACGATTGTGCCGGTTTTTTTTTTGTATTACAAATAAAAATATAAAAGTCGATGCCAACAAGTAATTGAATTTAATTTATCTGACTCCTTGTAGTACGCAAACAAAGAAAAAAAAAACATAAAAGGAGTTCAGTAGAAAAGGGAAAATAATAGGAAGCGATCTCAATTGAATATTGCATCCCATAGCACCGTGAAAAAAACAGAGGGAACTTACTTGTTTACCTGTTGTAGTAGGAATCTGGTGATTCTAGTTCCTTTGGTTTTTTTTTCTCGAAGGATTCTGCAACGAAGCAAAAAATTATTATTAAATCAAATTTATAAATAATTCTTAAACAGGATTTAAACGATAAATATGGAAAATATAAAACATGAGTCATGGAATAATGTGAGTTTGTGAAAAAAATCACGTTTCCTTTGTGAATATAGAAATTTTCTATGTTACCACACCAAGTACCTAGCCAATTACGAAGGATTTACTTCAATAAATGATAGGTATCTCTCTATCTCTTAAAGGGATAGTAGCTCATCTGTCCTTAAGGATTATTCTCCAATAAAGCGAAGCTTAAGATATACATATATACAAAATAAAAAAAACGACCCCCCTGTAATTGATGTTAAACTGAATTATTCTCATCTTCTCGTTAACAATTTTGTCCCCATACTTTTGAAATCGATTTGAAATTATATCAAAGTCCTTATTATATTATGTTGCATTTTATCTGCCTCTGCCTCTCTCTACAAAAGTCCATTTACGAGGGCTTCTTTATCTCTATAATACCATGACAAAATCTAAAAAGGCTATAAATGTAGGGATTTTGTCCTCCAACTTATCCAGCACGCCATCTATAATTACAATGGTGACCATAGCTATGTGAAAAGAAAAAAAGAGAAGACAAATATATTTCCTCAAACGTTTTGAAATATCTTGAGATCGATTGCATTGTATGTAGGTATCAGCTGCAAATAAGATTCAAAATAATTGCAAATAAGTTTCAAATTAGTCACAAACTGGTCAATATTGCATTGTTAACCAGTTATGACCCCTTGATGAAAGTTTCTAATCTCAAATTCATCAAGAGTTTGAAATAGATTGCAAATTAGTTGCAAGTAAATTCGATTCTGTTGCACATAAGTTACAAATTTGCTGCAAACTAGTTACTGAAGCACTGTCAACCAGTTTTGAAAAATGTTTATAGTTTCAAATATCTAGCTGATCCGAAAACAAATTTGTAATAAATTGCTAATAAGTTTTAGATCTGAGTTGCATATAAGTTTCAAATTGGTTACAAATCAGTTCAAAATCATTTTTTTTTTTTATTAAAGGTCAATAACTATTATAACTGTAATGCAGTTCTGAGCTATATAAATTAGAAAGTTTTATACTGTCAGCCAGTTCTGAGATCCGGTTGAAAGTTTCATTTTTCGAGCTAGTTCAAAAACTAGTTTAAAATAAGTAAAAATAATAATAAGTTTAAATCAGTTGCATATTTAATTTACATCGATTAAAATCATTTAAATATCAGTTATTTTACCGTCCCCAAGTTCTGAGAGATTTTGGGAAAATAATAAGCTTATTATGAAAAGTGCTAAATTCTCTCCGACAAAGCAACCCTATACCAAAAAGTTGATAGTTTCAAGTCACTTACAATTCCGAAAATTAATGTAAAACCGATTGCAAGAACGTTTCAAAATTAGATTGAAATCCTTAAAAGATGTATTGGCTTCTCGTTTTGGGCTATGTTGAAAGTTTCTAAGCTCCAGCTCATTGGAAAATCAGTTAGTCAGTCAGAATTATATCTATTGCAAATATTGTACTGTTGATTGATGAAGTTTCTAGTCTCAAGTTCATACGAAATTTGGTTTGAATTCGATCGCAAATTAGTTAGATTGAAATCGATTTTCAATAAGTAGCGAATCGGTAAAAAACTGGTAATTATTGAATAATTTACCAGTTCTGAGCTGTTTCTAGTCGCAAGTTAATCAGGAGCTAAGTTCGAAATCGATTGCAAATTAGTTTAAAACCAGTTGAAAGTTAGATTAAAATCGATTTTCAATAAGTTACAAATAACTGGTAATTGTTGAATAGTTAAGCAGTTCTGAGCTGTAATGAATGTTTCTATACAAAATTTCATCAGGAATTAAGTTAGAAATTGTAAATTAATTTAAATTAGTTCAAAGTAAAGATTAGATTGAAATCGGTTGATATTGCACTTTCATTCAATTCTGAGCTGTGTTGAAAGTGCCAAGCCAGGCTAATTCCGAAATTAATTTAAAATTATTTCCAAAAAAATATCAACTTGATTGTAAAGAAGTAACAAATTGGTTGAAAACCAGTAAACATTGCACTGTTAACCAGTTCCAACCTATTATGAATGTTCTTAGTCTCAATTTAATCCAGAATTTATTTTTAAATTGATCGGAAAACGCTTAAGAATAATTCGGAAGTTGCTTTACTTTTATAAAATCAACTAAAGAATTCCACTCTAATAAATAGTCACACATAAAATTGACCAAATTTAAAAACATTTAACAATCAATTCATAAATTTAAAACTTACATAGTAAAATAGAATTTCCTGGTCACCCTGACCGCAATAAATATCCTTTAAACTTAATTTTATGATCCCACACACACGCACACAAATCCTTGATTTTAATTTAAGCATGCATTGCATACCTACCTATACACGATAATAATTTTCCTATTAAAATTTTCTAGTCCTTCGTGAGGAATTCCGTTTGGAACCGCAAAACACCCGTGTTGCACAGGGTGATGTAGCACTCATGGAATGCGGTGCACCGCGTGGCTCGCCCGAGCCCACAATCACATGGCGTAAAAATGGACAAACACTAAATTTGAGTGCATCAAAGAGGATACGCATTGTGGATGGTGGTAATCTGGCAATTCAGGATGCACGACAATCAGACGATGGACGATATCAGTGTGTGGTAAAGAATATTGTTGGGACGCGAGAATCTGCGGTAGCATTTCTAAAAGTTCATGGTGAGTACATCTACCTATAGTTGATGATGATGTTCATATATTTTTGTATTAGGTAATAGTAGCGTTGTTCTGCACTTTGCTATCTAAGTGTCCTTTTGATTTGCATTTTGCATACCTATACACAAATAAATAACAAGAGTCCTTTTCTATACCTATATATTTTATCGTTTATTTTTTTTTTGAATTTCAGTTAAACCATTCCTCATTCGAGGACCACAAAATCAAACCGCAGTGGTTGGCAACTCTGTGATATTTCAATGTCGTATTGGTGGTGATCCTTTGCCTGATGTCCTGTGGCGACGTACTGCATCTGGTGGCAATATGCCATTACGTAAGTGTAGATAAAAAAACTAATACAAAAAAATAACAACAGGAAAATCGAAGGAATAAATTGTTTGAATTTTAAAGAGTAAAGTGGGGAAAAAAAAACAAGGTAAAAAAAGGGAGGACGATGGGAAAAGCGATGAACCCTCATCAGATTGTCAATTAGTAAAAGTTGGATGCTGGCGGGGCGTGAGGTTTTATTTTCGTTGACGTCTTGTGTTAGCTGTCTTTTTACCTTTTTATTTTTTTTGAAAATATTTTTAGTCCTCTCCTATACCTACGCTACGATGAGCTTGTGTTTGTATATCTTTGTTTTGTTTTTTAACATTGCATTTTGTATTTAATCCCGCTAATTGACAGCCGACTATCACTCTAGATGAGATTTTCATTTGTTTTTATTTTAATTTTTGAGAAGTGAAGAGCTTTTATGTTGGCATCGGTTAGAAAAATATATTTATGAGAAGTGGTTTGGGTTTCAAAGAAACGTTGTCTTCAGTTGATGATAAACAATTTGTATCTTTATTTATTTCGTCATCATAGACTTCTGAAATAATTCTTCTATTGAGCTCTTTTATTTCTATAATCATCGACAATTATTGTACCCCTTTGCGTAATGGTTACTGCGATGGACTATCACACGGGAGGTTTGGGTTCGGGTCCTAGCGTCCTAGTCTAGCCAATGCCAACTTGTATTATTTTTGGGGGTACTGGCTCTTGGTACTTGCCATGAAAAGTGCATTTCAGCTAAGGCATTCTAAACCCCACTATTGATTTTAATCTTTGAAAAAAAATGTTTGTCATCATTATTCATTGCACTCGTATAAGAAGTTCTTATACAATGTTATGGACTATTGGACGAAGATTGGTACAACTGCTTTCTGGGTTTTCTACTGTACTTGAGGCTTGAGGTCCGATAAGATAACGTCCGTCATGCTCGGTTTGTAAAAATGTATTCTAGTTATTCCAAACTCAGCAGATTCATCTTCGATTTCTTCTGCTACATTTGCTTTCTTTCCGACCTACTCGATCGTATCGACTTAACTAGATTGTTTTAAGTTACGTGCTGGACTCCCTGGTTTTTGCTGGCAACCGTACACAAATTCTTTTCTAATCTTCACTCTGCATCAAATCTTCTTTCTTCGCGATCTCAACAATCATTCTCTTCAGAGTACCAAGAAGTGGTTTCAAGCTTCCAAGGTCTCTTTATAAGCGGATGCAGTTACTCCCTCAATGCCTTTGTCGGTACTTTTAAAAGTTATCAATAGAGATGGTGTATTCCCAACGAGTATTCGGACATTTAAAACATACCTCGAAAGAGGCATTCGACATTGGCTGCGGATCGTTAGTGAACAAAAAACAATCCAAATAGAGCAGATAACCGTCTACGTATTTCACCAAAAGTTGTTTTGAGCATTGTAATCCCAATATCAGTTCTGTTCGATCTGCGACCTCATTTGCTGACACATTGATGTAGTTAACGGTTATCGCGTCGAAAAGTTCGTTTAACCTCTCTCATATTTCTAGCTCGTTTTTGTCTGCTCGAGTAGCTGCAATGCAATTTTTAAGTTGTTTTCTTTCGGCGATCTTGGCCCAAGTTTCTTCGCACAGCCACGGGCTGTTTTTCCCTCGAATATTCATTCAGCACCAGTTATGATTTTTTTAAAAATCACACTATTCGTTTTCGATTCATGCAGGTTCTTGTTGCCGTTTGTTCTTTTCTTTGAGAAAGCTTCACTGATCCCTTGGCCTGTCGGTACTCGGGATTAAACCTGGGCATTCGGGTGATTGCTTGAATATTTCGAACTGGAGCTGTGCGTAATCTTGCGGAATCTATGTCCCGGGCACATATAAGCTCTTCTTCCGTTCCTAATGTTTCTTTTTTTTTCTGTTGGAGAAATCTGGCGTTTTGGGGGACTTTCTCTCCTATCATCAAGAAGCGTAGTTTCGTAGCAGAAACTCATCTTTGTCAGTTATTGTTTTTTCACTCCCTATCCGAGGCGTAGTGTTGGTTTCCTTAACGGACATTCCTTATCTATCCACGAATTATAGGGTCTCTTTTCCAAATGTGGTTTTAAAGTATTCTTCGCTTTTTAAGTTTAACACTCGCACTTATAAGTTTGGCAAATCAAGTCCGGTTGGACGAGGCCAGTAATTTTTTCAACGCCCAACTATCAAAATTTCTGTACCGCGAGATTAGGTCCCCAAAAACGAAATAAAATAATTCCCACAAAATAAAGCACACAAAACAACAACAACAAAATTTTTAAAATTTTGGGGTATTATTTCATTTTTGTAAGCACATAATTTTATTATGCAATATGGCCCCAATGAAATAAAACCCCAACACTAGTTTTAGGGCTATCGTGAAAAATACCCCAAATTGGGGCCTTATTTAATTTTTTTTCTTTTAGGGCCTAATATTACGGACCCATTTAAGGTCCTTCACTTCCTGTCAAGTCAATAAGTGCCCTTACATTCCAGAAATCAAACTTTATCTGGATACAGTAGTCAACATTCGTTATCGTAAAAACTTTCACTCGTTCCTTGGTAACTGGCAGGACTTTCTATTTTTTAAATAATTAAAACCACAATTGGCGCTTCCCTCAAATCAATATTGGCGCTTCCCTTCAATATGTTTCCTACTTTCTACTATATAACCACCGCAGAACCAATTCACTCTTTTGGTTTTATTTAAACTGCTGGGCCGCTACCGCGTGTTGTGCCATCGGCTTACGGCTTCCTAATTAAAACTTCATCTAACACTCAGTGTCAAAGTGTGCAATTACACCCAAAACTCACAAAACTTTTCTCATGGCAGGAATCCTTTTCTTTTTGTATTTCGTTGTTTAGTAGTAGTCCCATGAATGCGAGCATTTATATTATCCTTTCCAAAACACAATCATCGCCCACAGATACAAACAATTTTGTTTTTCTTCTACTGGTTCTTGTAGTTTTTTTTTTCTCGACTATTCCTTCCTAGATACTTCCTTCTCGTCTATTTGCTGTTTAACTAAAAGTTTTATTTATTTAGGACGTGTACACATTCTTGAAGATCGTAGCCTTAAATTAGACGATGTTACACTCGAAGATATGGGCGAGTATAGTTGCGAAGCAGACAATGCTGTCGGTTCAATTACCGCCACTGGAACCCTTACAGTACATGGTGAGTTATTTTTGCCCACTTTCCACTTCTATCTAACTTTCTATTCGCCAACAGCATCAAAGCGAAATCAAAAAAAAAAAATATAAATCTATAAAATATTTAACTAACTGACATCCGTTTTCCATTAAGCTCCTCCAAAGTTCATTACTCGTCCGAAAAATCAACTTGTAGAAATTGGAGATGAAGTACTGTTTGAGTGCCAAGCAACCGGATATCCAAAGCCAACACTTTACTGGTCCGTCGAAGGAAATAGCTCACTGATGTTTCCCGGCTACAGGGATGGCCGCATGGAAGCCACCCTCACACCTGAAGGACGAAGTGTTTTGTCAATTATTCGATTCGCTCGAGAGGATTCCGGCAAAGTGGTTGTTTGTAATGCACTTAATGCTGTCGGTAGTGTGAGCAGTCGAACTGTTGTGACAGTGGATACTCAGTTTGAACTCCCGCCACCGATAATTGCTCAGGGCCCAGTAAATCAAACGTTGCCAGTCAAGTCGATTGTAACAC